>JAMJFZ010001871.1:5722500-6922500 GCA_026225945.1 Cricetomys ansorgei
GGACTGTGTGTGTTGTTGGCCTGGCTGAAAGAGCCTCCCTCTCTCTTGCTGAGTCCCCATGGAAACAGCAATCTGAGAGCAGAAGGCACACATGCTGATCCCTGCTGATTCTGCTCCTTTGGGGAAACCGACCATTTCCTCTCTCGCCCATCAAGTGCTGCAGGCAAAAGGTCCACCACAGCCAGTGCTATTCTCATCCCCGTGTTAAGGGAATCAAGGTAGAAGTATAAGTGCTTTTTTTTTTTTTTCCAAGAAAGTGTCTCACCAGGTGGTGGTGGCACATGGCTTTAATCCCAGCACTGGGAGGCAGAGGCAGGTGAATTGCTGTCAGTTCGAGGCCAGCCTGGTCTACAGAGTGAGTTCCAGGACAGCCAGAGTTACAACAGAGAAACCCTGTCTTAAAAAAAAGAAAAAGAAAAGAAAAAAGGTCTCACTGGAACTGGCTATATAGACCAGGCTGGCCTTGAACTCACAGAGATCTACCTGCTTCTAGGACTGAAGGCATGCCCCACCATACCTGGCTGAAAAGCATGGCTTTTGTTAGCCATTATATAGGAAGCTGACCCAAACATGGCAGAGAATTCTCTAAGAAACTAAAACATCTGTGTTGTACATAAGTGGTCTGAATCTTGAACTTTTTGTTGACCTGGGCGTGTATTTCACTTTGTGAATGCCCTAAGCAAGCAAGTCCAGATGGTTTGTTCTTGCATGGGAGACTGGGGGGCACTTCTGTTTCCTGTGGGAGCCACTTTTCAGCACTCAGAGCATTCTGCCCTCTCTACACACTGCAGGTAGCCTTGAGCTTCCTCTGTATGGAAGGCTTTAGCTTTCCCGACCCAGATTCTTGACCTCTTTCATATATCTTAATTCTCTGATTCTGAAATGGCTTTGTTATAGAAGTGAAGCGATTCTCTGGGTGGATTAGCGATTGTTCAGAACTATTGGGTGAGATCTGTAAAGAAGTTATTATTGTAAACTGACGTTCATCCAGTTTAAATGACTTTCTCTCTCTCTCTCTCTCTCTCTCTCTCTCTCTCACTCTCTCTCTGTGCGTGTGTGTCCCAGTTGTTTCTTTTAAAAGTACAAAACATGGCTGGAGGGATGGCTTAACTGTTGAGAGCACTTGTAGCTCTTGCAGAGGACCCAGGTTGTTCCTAGCTCCCACATGGTCACTCACAATGATCTGCAACTCAAACAGGCCAACTCTCTCTCTCTTTCTCGCTCACACATGATAAATATATATGTGATATATAATTAAACAAACAAAACCAACTTTTTATCTAGTCAGGGTCTTGCTAAATCGGACAGGTTGGCCTTGAACTACGATCCTCTGGCCTCAGACACTCAAGTGGCTGCGATTATAGGCTTACATCACCAGGCTCAGCAAATCAGATCATTCGTTTCCTTCAGTGCCACAGCCTTGGCATCAGCCCAAACCATTTCCTTCCTGTATTACTGAGAATCTCGCCCAGCTTCTTCCCTTCCTCAGTCTGTTCTTAAGGCAGCCGCCAAAGTAGTCCAGCTAAGAGTATAAGCCAGGGCCTAGAGAATTAGCTGAATGGATAAGAGCTCTTTTCTCCTCCTGTAGAGGACCTGGGTTCATTTCCCAGCACCCACATGGCAGCTCACAGCCTCTGTAGGCATGAGGCACTCATGCGGTACACAGACACACATGCAGGCAAAACACACACACACACACAAAATACACAAATCTAAAAAATATTTTTAAAAATCCAAAATCATTAAGTCAGGACTGATAAGATGGCTCAGTGGGTAAGGGCACTTGCTGCCAAGCCTGAGTTTAGTCTCCAGAGCTCACTTGGAAGAAGTGACTATTATGGGTTGTCCTCTGACCTCTACATGTGTCCTGTGTCACACACCTGCAAGTACTCATGCAAACAGAAAGTCAAAGAAAAACAAAAAAGAATAGCCAAGGGGCTGGAGAGATGGCTCAGCAGTTAAGAACACTTGCTGATCTTCTGGGGGACCCAGGTTTAATTCTCAGCACCTGCGTGATGGTTCCCACGGATCTCTAACTCCAGTTCTATGGCATCCAGTGCCCTCTTCTGGCTTCTGTAGATATTGCATGTACTTGGTGCATGTACTTGGTGCGTGCATGTATGTGAAGCCAAGCACTGGAACGCATACATATAAGTCTTAAAAAACAAACAAACAAACAAAAAAACAAACAAAAAAATGGGGTGTGGTGGTGTACACTGTCAGCATCTCAGCACTTTAGATGTAGAGGATAGTGGTTCTCTGTTAGTTCAAGGCCAGCCTGGTCTATATAAATGAGACTCATCTAAGAGTAAAGGAAGGAAGGAAGGAAGGAAGGAAGGCAGGCAGGCAGGCCAGCGTCAGCTTGATGTGGTGGTGCACATAATCCCAGCACTGAGAGACTAAGGCAGAAGGATTGTGAGTTCCCGATCAGTCTGGCCATATAATGAGACCTGTCTCACAAAAACAAAATGAAGAAAGCCAAAGAGAGAGAGAGAGAGAGAGAGAGAGAGAGAGAGAGAGAGAGAGGGGGGGGGAGAGAGGGAGAGAGAGAGAGAAAGCAAAACCAAGCAACAACAACAAAATCATACCATGTCTCTTCTCTGCCTCAAACCCTCCCATGAGGTGGCCGAAGCCACCTCCAGGAGATCCAGTGCCTTCTTCTGGCCTCTCTGGATGCCTACACACATGACACACACATGACACACACATGACACACACACACACATGACACACACACACACATGACACACACACACACATGACACACACATACACACTCATAAGTAAAACTTTAAAATAAGAATAATCTCTCTGGGCTGGAAAGATGGCTCAGCCATTTGAGGTTAGGCTCAAAATAAAAAATGTAAGAGTTCGGTTCCGGGCACCCACGGCTGTCTCTCCAGCACCCCCCCCTCCCGCCCCCGCAAAAAAAAAAAAAAAAAAAAATCTCTTCTTTGATTTCTTCTTTTTCAACAGAAAGCCAAAGGCCTTCTGTAGCATCTTTATCCTGTCCCTCAGCCTCTCCCTCTCTGATACATCTCTCTCTCTTTCCACTGCTCAGTGAGTTCTTGCCATACTCCTCGCCCCTTCCCCACACTCTGTCCTGGAGGCCTTTGTACACCTCTCCCATGGGTGAAATGTCACACGAAGAGCGTAAGTTCATCAGTCCCCTGCTTAAGAGTTACTTTGTGGGGCTGGAGAGACGGCTCAGTCGAATCAGTGCTGGCGAGGTAAGTATGGGAAACTGAGATTGAACCCCGCACTCACACTAGCTAAAGGCCTCAGAGATGGTTCCCAGCACCCACAGTAAAAAAAAAAAAAAAAAAAAAAAAAAGAGCTTCAGAGGTAGATAAAGCTTCTCCCAGAAGCAATAGGCTATTAAACAAACATTCCAGTTCCACGTGTTTTTCATGGAGGCCCTATCGCCATTGCTCGTCCTTGCTGGGGACGGGACCTAGGGCCTCATGTATGCTGGGCCGTTGCTGTCTCTGAACTATGTGCCCAACAGTGATCTCAAGATATTCTTTGCTGCCGGACAGTGGTGTCACACGCCTTTGACCCCAGCAGAGGCAGGTGGATCTCTGTGAGTTCAAGGCCAGCCTGGTCCATAGAGTGAGTTCCAGGACAGCCAGAGTTATAACAGGGATTCCCTGTCTTGAAAAACCAAAAAAGGAAAAAAAAAAGAGATATTCTTTGCCTATAGCTTTACACTTTTAGGACTGTCTTTCATCGGTGAAAGTTGTATAAGCTAGTAAAAACCTAATTCTAATAATTAGGTGAACTTTTAAAACATTTTATGAGGCCGTAGTAAGAAGAGACCAGGTTTTGCATAGCCTGTGGCATTGGTATAAATTTTCAGACAAGTAATATTCAGACTCTTAAGGAAAACAAGAGGAGGAGGACTGGAGGTGTAGCTCAGTTGGTGGGGTGCTTGCTTCACAGGTACAAGATTCTGGGGTCTGTACTCTGCACAAGCGCATATGCACATGCACACGCATGCACACACACAAAAACAACAGAGGGGGATTGGGGAGGAGTGGAATGTGATGGCTCAAGCCCATAATCCCTGCACTTGGGAGGCTGAAGCAGGAGGATCACCATTGCCATGAGTTTGAAGCCAGTCTGAGCCACAGAGTGAGGCTCCATCTTAGTGGACATTGCCCATCCTGGTGCTGTAGGCCTATAATCTGTGATCTCAGGCAGGAGCAGGAGGATCATGGGAAGTCCAAGTTCAGCTTGGTTAAGGCCATCCAGGGCCTAACAAGTCCCTATTTCAACCTCCCTCTCCCCTCCCCAAAATTATATGGAGTCTGGCAGGTCTGAAATCCTAGCTACTCAGGAACAGAGGCACTTTGGTTTCACAGTGAGTTATGGCTGGCCTGGATAATGTAATGAGACCCTGACTCATAAAATATGGAACTAAGGGCTGGAACGATGCCGCAGTGTGTAAGAATACTTGCTGTTCTTGCAGAGGACAGGGGTTTGCAACCAACCATAACTCCAGTTTAGGGGAGCCAATGCCCCCTTATGACTACCCAGACCACTATACATCTATGTAGTATACACACATACATACATACATGCAAGCAAAACCAGACACATATAAAATGAATCTAAAAAAAGAAAAAAAGCAATTAAAACTGAAAATAGTAGGCATGGTGGTGCATGCCTGTAGTCCCAATATCCCCGAGGCAAAAGTAGGCAGATCTTTGTGAGTTCTGGGCCAGCCTGGTCTACATAGTGAGTTCCATCCGGGCCAGCCAGAGCTACATAGACCCTGTCTCAAGAAGAAATGTAAATAAAAGATAGGACTGAAAATAATGTATCTCAGTGGTAGAATGCCTGTCTAGTTTAGTGCACATAAGACTTTCAGTACACAGCGTGTGCACACACACACACACACACACACACACCACAAACACACACCACACACACACACACACCACAAACACCCACCACACACACATACACACACACACACCACAAACACACACCACACACACACACACACACCACACACACCACACACATACCACACACACACACCACACACACACCACACACACATACACACACACACCACACACACACCACATAGACATACACACACACACCACACACATAACACACACACGCACATACACATACACACACATACACACACATACCACACACACACCACACACACACCACACACACACACACCACACACACCACACACACAAACACCACACACACACACACACACAAACACCACACACACACACACACACCACACACACACACACCACACACACACACCACACACATACCACACACACACACCACACACACACCACACACACATACACACACACACCACACACACACCACACACACATACACACACACACCACACACATAACACACACACGCACATACACATACACCACACATACACACACATACCACACACACACCACACACACACACACACACACACACCACACACACACACACATACACACACACACACACAAACACCACACACACACACACACACACATGTACACACCACACACACACACACCACACACACCACACACACAAACACCACACACACACACACACCACACACACACACACACAAACACCACACACACACACACACACCACACACACACACACCACACACACACACACCACACACATAACACACACACACACATACACATACACACACATACACACACATGTACACACAAACACCACACACACACAAACACCACACACACACACACATGTACACACCACACACACAATTAATTAATTAAATAAAGCAAACAAAAAATAAATAAAAAGATCTGAGGATGTGGATTGTGTAGTACAGTACTTGCCTAGCTTGGAAAAAGCCCTAGATGGGACACTCAGAGCTACAAAATATACACAATTTTAAAAGGACAACACAGTGTGTTGGTTAGTTTTGTTTTTCTTTTTACTTTTTTCTTTTTGGTCAACTTGACCCAAACTAGGGTCATTTTGGAAGAGGGAACCCCAATTGGGAAAATACCCACATCAGATTGACCAAAGGCAAGTCTGTGGGGCATTTTAAAAGTTAATTATAGGTTTGACAGGGTCCAACCTGCTGGGAGTTGTACTGCCCCTAGGTGAGTGATCCTAGGGTGTAAAAAATAAGTAAGCTGATACCAGCACTCAGGAGGCAGAGGCAGGTGTATCTCTGTGAGCTCAAGGCCACCCTGGTCTATAAAGTAAGTTCCTGGACAGACAGGGGTACACAGGGAAACCCTGTCTTGAAAAAGTTCATAAAAAAAAAAAAGCAAACTGAATCTGCAATTGATATCGTCTAGCAAAGGGAAAAGCAGTTTTCCCCAGTGGGGTGTCACTGGTATACCAACCACACTCCAGGGCAGACCCCGTACCCAGAAGACAGCCTGGGCATGGGTTTAAGCAGATAGAAGGTCTTTATTAGCTGACGGGCGACTACACTGGGTGTTCAGAAACCCAGTGCAGCCCTGAGTCTGTCTCAGGATGAGCTTTTAAGTATAAAAGCCATGTCTGGAGTTGACATACTTCATTTAACAACAGTTAGCCAGAGCAGAACTACAGAAGCTAAAAGGCAAGGTTAATACATTTAGAGACTTCACCAGAACTGTGTGGACTGTGATGGATTAGGCCTATGTTCTAGTTTTGGCAGGTGGTGCTGTCTACGTGCTGAGTCTTACAGCCCGAATGGCACTTCCATCATGGAGTCAGTTGTGCTAAGGTCTCCGGGACTACTAAGGTCTGGGGCCCTGTTATATTACCCAACACAAAACAAAGTCAATGGTATTTTTGTGGACTTTTTACTTAGTTTTGCTTTGTTTGGGCATTTTTTTGTCTTATCGGTCTTTTGTCTGTTTGTTTTGGGTTTTGTTTTTGTGGGGAGTTTTTGTTTCTTGGGTTTTTTGTTTTGCTTTTGATTCTTTTATTGTTGTTGTGTGCAGTCCTTTTTTTTTTTTTTGAAAGAAAGAATATAAAATTGGGTGATTAGGGATGTGGGATGGATCTGGAAGGCGTTGGGGAGGGGAAAACATAATCGAAATATGTTGTACTTAATTAAAAAGAAAGCAGGCCAGCTGTGGTGGAGCACACCTTCAATCCCAGCACAGGAAGTCCCGGCCAACCAGAGATACAGAGCGAGACCCTGTCTAAAAAGAGGAGTGGCTGTGGGAGGAGAGGTGGGCGTGGCGGTGGACAGTTTGGCTCAGTAGGTAAAGGCTCTGCCTGCCAAGGGTGAGTTTGATTCCCAGAACCCACATGGTGGAAGAAGAAAGCTGACCTCACAAGTTGTCCTCTGACCACCGCAGACACACTGGCACATGCGTACACACCCCTAAAGCACACAAATTAAAAAGAACATCAGAGTGTGATAACTCACATTTGTAATCCCATCTGTAAGCGCTCGGGAAGATGAGGCAGAAGCTAGTAGTTCAAGGCTAACCTGAACTAGGTAGTAATGTTGAGACAGCCTGGGCTATATAAGAGAATATATCTCCCCACTCCCCAAACCATGATCTTTCGTACCCCCCATTATAGTCGTATTTCCTGAGCTGAGCTATAACCTTCACACAGCGCTTTGGGTCAGACTTTTAAACCTCACGCTGTTGACACAGTCAGGTGAGCCCTTGCTGTGGCTGTCCCGAACACTGCAGGAATCTCAGCAGAGTCTCTGGCCTCTACCAAAAAGCTTCCTGAGGCTGCTCGGGGTGGGGGCTTCTGAGCGACAATTCTTGGACTATTTAGGAAAGACCGGGCTTGGAGAGGGGAGGAGCTGGCTGGCTATGCCCAAATTCCACCACAAGAGGTCTCCCTAGACCCCATTATGATTTGAATTAGGCCCTCATTGGGCTGTGGGAACTACCAGTTTGTTATTCGGTGTGCTGAAAGGTTTAACAAGAGCATTTGATTGATTGCTGGCTCAAAACAATTCCAAATAAACGATGCACGTATTCTAAAGAAGTACACACACTCCTTTTTTTTCTTTTTAAAAAAAGTTACACTTATTTGTGTGTGTGTGTAACTACTGTGGAAAACAACTGACAAACACAGCTGTAACCTGATCTCTTGGTGGGATGCCAGTAGGAACAGAAAAACAACATCATGTAAAGTCTCATAACCGGATAACTGGATTTAAAACGTACCGACTGGTGTATTCACTATAGCAGATGATGAAATTGGGAAACTGGAGGTAAGAGGTGCATGCCTTTAATCCCAGCAGGAGCAGGTGGGTTTCTGAGAATTCGAGGTCAGCCTGGTCTACCTAGTGAGTTCCAGGTTAGCCAGGGCTACATAGTGAGACCCAGTCTCCAAATCAAAAGAAAAACAAAACAAAAGCCAGAAGCACAGATCCTCATTAGACTCAAGATTTTCTCACTAGAAATGTCCTCACTGTGGCTAATGACCCTCGCCCTGCTTACCTTGCTGGGTTATTCTGACGTCAGATAAAAGTGTGTATGAGATGTCATGCAACCCATGAAGGGCACCATTGCCTGGGGGAATGCAGATCTGCTTTTGTGGCTTCTGGCAAACCGTTCTGTGAGTTGCAACACGGAGTGTACAGAGACAGAAGAGGCATGGGTCAGAGAGCTGAGAAGCTGTTGCTGGCTAGAGAGTCCCTTTCTGAACAGAAGGTCTTGGGTTAAGCTGGTAGTGGCTCATGTCTATAATCCCAGTAATTGGAAAGCTAAGTTAGGAGATTGTCACAAGTTTGAGGCCAGCCTGAGCTATAATATAGGTTCTAGGCCACCATGGGCTATAGTGGGAGACCCTCTATCAAAACAACAATCTGACTGGGGAGGTAGCTCTGTCTGAAAGTGCTTCTGACACAAGCCCTGAGCCTATAGCCTCAGCACAGGGGGACAGAGAGCTGCAGATCCCTGGATCTGTCAGATCACTGTCCAGTCAGTCTAACTGAATAGCCTCAGTGAGAGATCCTGTCTAAAAAATAAGGTAGAGAGGAAGACATTAAACATTGACCTCTGGCCTCTACATGCATACACACATATATGCACGTGCAGCCAAACATACCCAAACACAACACAACAGCATGTGCACCCAAACATACCCAAACACACACACAAAACAGCATGTGCACCCAAACATACCCAAACACACACACAACAACTCAAGATCTTCAGGCTGGAGTATAGATGGATAGCTTAGTGATAGAAGTAGCACACTTGAGGCCCTATGTTCAGTCCCCAGCACTGGCAAGGGTTGAGGAAAAGAGAAGAGAGGAGAGGAGAGGAGAGGAGAGGAGAGGAGAGGAGAGGAGAGGAGAGGAGAGGAGAGGAGAGGAGAGGGAGACAGACACAGACAGAGACAGAGAGAAACAGAGAGAGAACCAGAGAGTGGTCCTGCTAGTCCTGGTGTTGTGGTGGTACAGGCCAGGCCTGGCAGTATAAGCAGGTCTGCAATCCCAGCTACTAGACAGGCTGTAGAAGGATTCAAATAAAGTTCAAGGTCATCCTGGACTACAGAGTGAGTTCAAGGCCAGCCTGGGCTACAGAGTAAGTTCAAGGCAAGTCTTGATTCTGAAAATAAAAAGTAAAGAGAGAGTTTGTGTGACCAGGCATGGTGGTAATGCTTCTAATCCCAGCACTTAGGAGGCAGACACAGGTAGATCTTTGTGAGTTTGAGGCCAGCCTGGTCTATATAGCAAGTCACCTGCCAGCCAGGACTACACAGGGAGACCTTGTCTGAGAGCTGGAGTGAGTGCTCTGTGGTACTCTATTTGCGGAGGTTCAGTTCTCAGGCCAGGGGTGGGGGGTGGGGGGAAGGTAGAGGAGTAAAATGAATAGAAGATTCCAAGTTCATAGCCTCACCAGTGGCTGCACCTATCACCTATGTAGCTTTTTTTGCTATTATTTTAAAAAATTTATGTTGCATCTATTCATTCATTCATTCATTCATTCATTCATTCATTTAGTATGTACAGATGTGTGCATGCAAGTACCATGGAACACAAGTAGAGGTCAGAGGACAACTTATGGGGTGGGTTCTTTCCTTCCACCAAGTAGATCCTAAGGATCAAAACTCAGGTCTTTAGGCTTGGCAGCAAGCACCCTTCCGCACTGAGCCATCTTGATGCCCCATCACCCGGGGAGCTTTTAAAGCCATCTACGCCTAGGCTCCACCTCAGACCAATTAAATCAGAATTGTCTTGGTATATTTCAAAACATCTCCAGGTGATTAAACTCTATAAGCAAGTCTGAGCTCTAGTCCTAACTCATCTAAAGTCAGCTGGGCTGGACTTGATGGCAGTTGCTTGGCATCCCAACACTTGGGAGGCAGAAGCACACAGATCTCTGTGAGTTCCAGGCTTCCGGGGCCTATACAGTGAGACTCTTTGTCAAAGAACAAACTATATTCCAGGCCTGTTGGCATACACCTTTAGTCTGGAGGCTGAATCAGGCAGAACACCGTGAGTTCAAGACAGGCTTGAACTACATGATAATTCTAGCTAGCAAGAGCTACATAGTGAGACCCTATCTCAATAGATAAATAAATTAAAGTCAGCCCAATTTTATGTAGACAGGCCGACATTGAACTCACAAAAATTCACCTGTATGTGTCTTCAGAGTGTTAAGATTAAAGGCAATGTGCTCCCATCCCTGGTCAATATAATTTGTTTGTTTATTTGAGACAGGGTTTCTCTGTGTAGCCCTCTGTGTAGCCATCCTTGGAACTCACTCTGTAGACCAGGATGGACTTGAACTCATAGAGCTCTGCCTATCTCTGCCTCCTGAGTGCTGAGATTAAAGGTGAGCACCACCACTGGGATATAGGTTGTTCTTTACCCTCCGGATCTTGCTGGAATTGGAATGCTGCTGTGAGCTGAGACTAAATAAAAGTCTGGTTAGTCAAGTTGCTAGGCATCAGATGACACTGTCTTTTGATGGATGGAAATGGATCCATTCCAGTGTTAATTAAAGAAGGGGGTGCCCAGAGGATGCAGCCTAAAGGCTGGGTAGTTGGCCACAGAATTATTTACCACTCTATACTCTGGTAGTGTGCCAGCATCCCAGAAGCTACTCTGGCCGTTGTAAACTCAGCTCAGTGTATCAGTTTACCTTGCTGTCATAGTCTCTCGTGAGCATTTGTTGGGAAGCTGAGCCTCAGTGTCTAGCTGACCAAATCATCAATCAACATACAGGTTCATAAATTAACTCTGTTAAAAAAATTGCTATAGCGTGGAGTGGTAGCATACTTCTGTAATTCCAGCAGTTGGGAGGTGGAGGCAGGAGGGTTAGAATTCAAAGTTGGCCAGCAATGGTAGTGTACACTTTTAATTCTGGCACTCACCAGGCAGGTATCTGTAAGTCTGGGGCCAGGCTGGTCTACACAGTGAGTTCCAGGATAGCCAGGGTTACACAAAAGAGACCGTGTCTCAAAAAATCAAAAACAAAAACAAAACAAACAACAATAACAAAGTTTTTAAGGTTGGAATTGGAGAGACGACTTAGTGGATAAAGTACTTGTCTGCAAGAGACTGAGTCTGAATCTCGCACCCGTTTATGTGGCAGGCCGGCACAGCCACCTGTCTATCTATAGTCCCAGTGCTCGGGAGGCAGAAACAAGGGCTTCCCAAAGCAAGCAGAGAGCTAGACTAGTGGGATCAGTGAGCTCTGGGGTCAAGTGAAAGATCCTGCCTAAAATGTAAGGTGGAGAGGGCTAGGAGACACATCCAACCCTGGCCTCTGCAGGCATATGCACACACACCCAGAGAAAACACACACACACACACAGGATAAAAACACAGAGCAAGGTCATGCTCAGGTGCACAGTGAATCTGAGTCCAGCCAGGGTTACAAGAAACCCTATCTTAAAAAAACAAACAAGGCAGGCCAGGTGTGGTCACAGATGCCTTTAATTCCAATTGAGTGGGAGAGGCTGGTAGATCTCTGTGAGTTCAAGGCCAGCCAGGGCTACATTTGAGATTCTCTCTCAAAACAAACAAACAAAACAGATCCAGAGAGATGGCGCAGCAGTGTGTACTGCTCTTGCAGAGGACCAGAAAGAGATTGGTTTCCAGAACCAACACTAGGTTGTTCACAAGCACATGTAACTTCCAGTTCCTAGGGAATTTTTTGCCTCCATAGACACATGCACCTGTAGGTACATATGTGCGCACACACACACACACACACACACACACACACACACACACCATATACACATATTTTTTAAAAAAATTTAAAGATAGCAGTCTTGTTAAATCTTTGTCCGTATTGTGGAGTTTAACTTTGTGAAAAAGGATCACTACAGTATAGGGCTGGCAAGATGGATTAGTGACTACAGGTCCTTGCCACAAAATTCCCCAGGACCCACATGGTGGAAGGAGAGAACTGATGCCCTGAATTTGTCCTCTGACCTCCAACATGGGTGCCCTTGTGTGTGTGCGTGGGGGGGAGCGATTTTTAAAATTCTATTACAGGACACAGTAAACTGTGAGGTGCCATGTTCTGAAAAGAACCGGGTGTGAGGTGTCTGTGTCAACCTCTCCAGTGTAGAATTCCCATTTTCCCCGGCACTCCTCAGTAACTAATGGGGCTCTGCTTCAGACAGCAAAGGACACAATGGAGTCACTTTGTATACAATAGGGTTATGCAATTGTTCTTTTCTGAAGATGAAGCCCCAGGCACTGACTGGTTGCGTGTGGTCTCTCCATCCCCGCTGTCTATTTGCTCACAGCTGAGAGCTTTTCCGATGATTTGTCTCCCATCCCATTTTGATTTTATTTATTGTGACTGAAGGTATCTTTACCTGAAGCTTGGGAACACCCAAGAATGACACTATCTACACACAGTGATGTCGGAGGGGAGGGAGCCAGAGTCAGCACTGTCTTCTGGTATCACAAGAAACATTCACAGCCAGGGAGTGCCAGGAAGCAGAGGAAGGAGGACTAGGAATTCCAAGTTACTCTAAGCTGTGTAATGAGTTCGAGTCCAGCCTGGGCTACATGAGGCCCTGACTCATGAAAACAAAATGATGAGCAAACAAAACCTCAAAAACAGTCCTGCTAAAACAACGATTCTGGTTGAAGTGATCAGGATGAATTAATTCACTCTGCACTGCGGACTTTACCTGTGGGCTACCAGGAATGGGGAAACTTCCAGGGAGTTTGAATTGTATGTGCATGGGGGCAGGGCTCAGTGGCAGAGCACTTGTCTTACATGTTAGAGGCCCCAGGTTTGACTCCCAGCATTAACAAGTAAATTAAGTAGAAACAAAAAACGAAAAAAAAGTGCTGTTTAAGACATTTGAAAACCGGCCAACATGAAGCTACTGGTGTGGTGTGGTGTGGTGTGGTGTGCTCTACGCGAGTCCGCAGGGAGTCCTTGCACAGTTACTGTAAGAACAAAAGGGATGGATGGGGCAGAAGCTCAGCTAACATGTGAGACCTTGAGGAACAGGAGGAGAATCTGTGTCTTTACCAAGACATATGGCAGCAGAGCTCGGACTCTATGGGAGGAGGCTGTCTGGGTGTGTTTCAATTTAATTTTTTTCCTTTTTGTGCTTTTCTCTTTTTCCATTTTCCCTCCCTTCCTCCTCCCTCTCTCTTCCTTTTTTTTTTTTTTTTTTTTTTCTGAGACAAGGTTTCTCTGCATAACAGCCCTGGCTGTTCTGGAACTTGCTTTACAGAGAGATCTACCTGCTTTTGCCTCTCAAGTGCTAGGATTAAAGGCCTGGGCCACCACACCTGACAATTAATTTAATATTTAAATAAACTAGTACTAAGCAGGATGTGGCAGTTCACACTTGTAACTCCAGTGTTCACGAGGCTGAACCAAGAAGACTGCCCCCCTGGGTACCAGTGAGTTTCAGGCTATCCTGGGCTACACTGTAAGACCATGTCCTGAGTCAAATAAATAAATAAACAAACAAACAAACAAACAAATAAATAAAATGAAACAAAAAACATTTTAAAAGATATCTAAACCAGTTCCTAGAACATAGGAAATGTATCACTGTCACTAGGTTTAATTTTTCTCCTTACTAAGATGGAGCCTACTAGGTAACAGCATATGCATGCTATGTAAGTGATCTATCATGAGCTGCACCCCTAGCCTTATTTATTTTATTGATCTATTGGGTGTTTGATTGAAAAAGGATCTTACACTGTAGCCCATGCTGGCCTGGAACTCATCATATTACCCAGACTGGCCTCATACTCATGGCAATCCCCCAGCCACAGCCTCCCAGTGCTGGGATTACAGAGCTAAACCTGTACACTCAGTCTTTATTTTATCATTTTATGTGTGTAAGAGTGTTCTGCCTGAATGTATATGTATGTGCACCACATGTCTGCACAGGTCAGAAGAGGGTGTTGGGTCCCCTGGAACTGGAGTTGTGGATAGTTGAGAATCACCAAGTGTGTGCTGGGAACCAAACATGCACCACCCTCTGCACGAACAAGTGTTCGTAACGTCTGAGCTTATTCTCCAGCCGCCCAACCTTCTTCCTTTTTTTTTTTTTTAAAGTAATGGAAATTGAACCTAGTGCTTCACACATGCCAGACAAGCATTCTAACACTGATCTTTCAAAGATTTGTTTTTGTTATTTCTTTACATGTGTGTGTATGTGTGTGTGTGTGTGTGTGTGTAATGCTACATATGTGCACATCTGTGGAGGTCAGAAGAGAGCATAGGTTCCCCCAAGAGCTGTTGGGCAGTTATGAGCTGCCATGTGGGTGCTGGGAACCTAACTAAGATCTTTAGAAGAGCCTCAGTACTCTTAACTACTGAGGCATCTCTCCAGCTCTACTTCTTTTTTGTGCCCTCAGCCCCCAGGCAATGGCCCACTGGCC
The DNA here is from genome assembly GCA_026225945.1 of Cricetomys ansorgei. Taxonomy (NCBI): domain Eukaryota; kingdom Metazoa; phylum Chordata; class Mammalia; order Rodentia; family Nesomyidae; genus Cricetomys; species Cricetomys ansorgei. Next base: position 5,737,349 of record JAMJFZ010001871.1, read on the forward strand.
AAGCCCAGTGCAGCCATGCTTCCCCTTCTCCTCCTTCTCCTTCTTCTTCTGCGGAAAGTATCTATCTTATAGGTTGTCTTAAGAGTTGATCAGGGGGCTGGAGAGATGGCTCAGTGGTTAAGAGCACTGGCTGCTCTTCCAGAGGACTGGGGTTCAATTCCCAGCACCCACATGGCAGCTCACAACTGTCTGTAACTCCAGTTCCAGGCAATCTGATGCCTTCACATCATAGCACATAAAATAAAACTAAATAAATTATTAAAAAAGAGAATGGGTCAGACACACACCAGGTGGTGGCCGCACAGGCCTTTAATACCAGCAGAGGCAGGCAGATCTCTGTAAGTTCAAGGTCAATCCAGTCTACAGAGCAAGTTCCAGGACAGCCAGGGAGGGACACAAAGAGAAACGCTGTCTTGAAAAACCAAACCAACCAACCAAAGAATGGATTAGACACTTCTCTGCATGTGAAATGCTCTGGATAAATGAAAACAGCTATTTTATTGAAACAGGTTCAAGTCCAGAAAGGTCCAGGGTATTTAGCAAGTCTGCAAGGCACATCTTCAGTTACATTCATGATGGAAAAAAGTGACTTGGCCAGAGCTGAGAGAAAGCAGTTATTGTACACAAAGAAACAAAGCACAGATACAATGTCTGTCCACACAGGAAGATGGCACCAGGCCCTTTTCTGTGATGTAATGCCATGGGATTTTACTGATGGGGGAGGGGGCAGAGCATACAGTTCAGCCTGTGGAGAACCCTCCCCCCTTCCCACGTAGGCAGTGACAGAAGTTTTCCCAGGTGGGATGGCAGCCTGAGAGCTTTCAGCCTTTACCCTTCAGGAAGTTTCTATTGTACTGTGATTTTTTTTTCTTTCTTAACACAGCCTGCCCCTTTTATGACAGAACATCCTGAAGTTTCAGGTTCAGTGTGTTCATACTTGAAAGCAGGACTGCTATCCTCTGATCAGCACAGAGAACAGACCCTATCCATTCCTGCCAGATTCCCCCTGGATTCGACTCAGACGGGAACCTGTCAGGAGAAGCCAGGTGCCAGGTGCTGAAAACGCACTGTTGATCTGATAAGTGCTTGCCAGCGGGGCCTGGCAGAGAGGACAGATAGCTGATAACTGTGTAGGGAGTGTGGAGCGCTGGGTGATGTCATGGAGCTATGAACAAAGTGCCGTTCAGGGCACTGCGGAGAGAAACATTAATTTCGTTAGGGAGGGTAAAGGAAAGTCCTCAAAGAGACATTTGATCTGCTCTTTGGACTGAGTCACCAGCAAATAGCTTTTCTTTTCTTTTCCTGTACTGGAGATCAAACCCAGAGCCTCGAACATTCTAGGCGAGCACTGTACTACTGAGCTATGTTCCTACTTCCTTATAATTAGTATCGGTATTGCTTATTTGTTTTAAATATTAAAGATTCTCTCCAGGTTTGGTAGAGAGAGGTGTTGAGACAGATTCAAGGTGGTTGAATCCTCTAATAACACTGGCCACTCCCAGCAGGGGAGGCTGGGGTATGGTGGTGATCCAAAACAAAGGAAATTCTCTACGTTTATGGACTTCAGAGGGTAGAGGGTCTCTGAGCTTAAAGAGGAAGGGTCCTGGGGTTATAGGTCAGTGAAGACCAATAAATAGGATATAAGGTGGTAATTTAGGAAGCTGATCCTATTTTCCCAACCTACCTTGGGGTGGTTACATGTTAGGAGCTTCATAGTTTAGGGAAGGAATAAGATGGGGCTTAAGGCATGGCCGACACCCTCTACAATGGCATAGACTGACCAGGGGTTTACACCCTAACCAAGGCTTGGTCTTGAACTTACAGGAATGTTCCTACTTCAGTCTCCTGAGTGCTGGGATTACAACTGTAACCCACCATGCTCTGCTTATTTAGTTTTTTTTTTTTTTTTTTGAGACAGATAGCTCTGGCTGTCCTGGAACTCACTATGTAGACTAGGCTGGCCTCCAATTCAGAGATCCACCTCCCTCTGCTTCCTAAGTGCTGGGTTCAAAAACGTGAACCACCCTACCCTGTCTTGATTTTTAAAAACAATTTATTTCATTTTATTTTATGTGCATTGGTGTGAGAGTGTCAGATCCCCTGGAACTGGAGTTACAGACAGTTGTGAGCTGCCATGTGGGCATTGGATATTGAACCTGAGTCCTATGGAAGTGCAACCAGTGTTCTTAACTGATGATTAACCACTGAGCTATCTCTTTAGCCTCTTGATTTTTTTTTAAAAGTAGGATTTCTATACACAGCCTTCTCTGCCCTGGAACTCACACTATGTGCTCCAGGCTGGCCTTGAACTCACAGAGATCCACCTGCGACTGCCCACCTAGTCCTGGGGATTAAAGGCGTATGACACCATACCAGGCTTATTTTGATTTTTGAGACAGGCTGTCACTCTTTAGCCCATGCCACCTGGGAATGTGCAGCCATCCTACGGCCTCAGCTTCTAGGTTGCTGGGTGTCATGCCCAACTCTCAGGTTCCTGGCATTAAAGACACAGTAAAGGGGGCTAGGCATGGTGGTGTGCACCTTTAGTCAGAGCATTTGGGAAGCAGAGGCAGGCAAGGCTCTGCGTGCAAGGCTAGCCTGGTCTACAGAGCAAGTTCCAGTACAGCCAGGGCCACACAGAGAAACCCTGTCTCAATAAACAAAACAAAATAAAACAAAACAATACAGAAAGGGGTTGGGATTATAATTCACTTGGCAGATCGCTTGTCTAGCATGCACTAAGTTCAGTCCTCAGCACCACATAAACAGGGCATGGTGGCACATACCTGTCATCCAGCTCTCGGGAGTTAAAGGCAGGAAGATCAAGAGTTCAAGGACAGCCTGGGCTATATGAGATCCTGTTTCAGAAAAAAGAAAAAAAGAAAAGAAAAAGAAAGAAAGAAGGAAAGGAAAGGAAGAGGAGGGGGACAAGATGACTTCAGGGATCCCATGGTGGAAAGAACTCGAGCTGAGTGCGACAGGGCATGGGCTTATGGAGATCCCTCCGGAGGAAGCGCGTTTGACCTGAGATAGAAGAGTCAAGGAAGCAAGTTCCTTGGGCACAGTGTTCTGGATAGAGGAAAAAAACAAAGTAATTTAACAGATTACAGTTTGAAAGTATCTCAGAAAAAGAACTGTGACCCTGGTGAACAGATACAGATGTTTTCTTTTTATCTTTCTCTAAACAATAGCCTAGCAACTGTTTCCACACAGAGGATGCGTCCTGGATGTGAACATCTTCATCTGCAGGGGCTGGTACCCACATGGTGGGGCCCTGGAGTCGATCCCCAGGGGTTTCGAGGGATGACTTCATAAATAACCTACAATAAGACCAGGCCTGGGTCTGGAGGAATGGGAAGGAGGCAGGCCTGACTTGAGCAGGGTAATCAAAGGTCAGATCCAGGAGGGCCAGAGGGTTTGGCATTAGGAGTTTGTTTTGAAGAAGTACCATCTGGCTAAATAGAGAACAAACAAGAAGCATGGAGATCTACCGGGAGGCTGTAGTTTCCTCAAAACAAGAGGCTGAGACCAGGGTGGTTTCAGTAAGGACAGACAACTGAGAGCAAGTGTTTACTTTGAAGTGAGGCTGGCATGACTCGGGGGTAGATTAGGGTGTGGGGAGGGAGAGGCAACAGAAGATGGGGTTATTTCAAGTGCCATGAGAGGTTAAAATGGGCCACCTGTCGGTGGTCATGGCCTGCAATCCTAGCATTTAGGAGGCTGAAGCAGGAACCCAGAGATCAAGGTCAACTACGTAGAGAGTTATTGGCTGGGTTGGCTTATAGACCCTGCTTCAAAAAGACAAACTTAAGTAAAACCCACAGCAGGGCCAGCGGGAAGGAGGACAAACTAGAGCAAGGCATGATGGTGCTCAGGTGTATGCGTGCCATAGTGAGACGCTGCTTCACATGCCAACTTTAACTTGGTAAAAACCAAAAAGAGGGGCTGGGATGTAACTTAGTCGGTAGAATTCTTGCCTAATGTGCACCCAGTTCTAGATTCAGTGCTGAGGGAGAGATAGACAGACAGACAGACACACGCGCGCACACACACACACACACACACACAGAAACTGAGAGAGGGAGACAGAAACACTGAGAGAAAGAGAGAGCTGCAGAGACAGACACACACAGACAATTTGGTTGGTAGTACACACCCTTAATCCCAACATTTAGGAGGCTGAGGCAGGAGGATTGCTGTGTCTGTGAGGCCAGACTGGGATACAGATTTTGCCTTTATCTTAAACAACCAAACAAACCCAGGGATATAAAAGTAACCTTGAGGTTGGAGAGATAGCTCTGAAGGTAAAAAAGGTCATGTGCAAACCTAAGGAAATGAATCTGGCCCTCGGAGCGCCTGTAAAAAGCCAGGTGGTAACTCAGCCAGAAGCTCTCAGGACTGGAGTAAGTAGGGAAGAGAAATAACAAGAGTAACTGTGCTCAACAAGGCAGCAGTTGGCACTTGAGGACTCAGGAAGCAGAGGCAGACAGATCTCTGTGAGTTCAAGGCCAGCCTGGTCCACATAGTGAGTTCCAGGACAGCCAGGGCTACAAAATAAAGACTCTGTCTAAATAAATAAACACAAAGAAAAATGGAAAGAGAAAACCGAAAGCCCAAAGTGACTTTGCTCAAAGTAGTAGCAGCATTTAGTGAGAACACAGGATTGGTAATGGCAGCTGATGGAAAAGAAGGACCATGGAGTCTTTGGGAATGAAGACATTTGGTTTGGCTTCACACAGAAGAGTGCCATTCCCCAAGAAAGCCAGGCTTTCTTGTGAGACCTGTGAGGCCAGGAACCTCCAAATTTCTATTGCCAAAGGATTTTTGGTTTTGCCCCCCCCTTTTTTTTTTAAACCGAGTCCTCTGACTCTGACTACATTTGTTGCTGTCTCTCTCTCTATTGCTTCATCTCTGTTGTCGCCCTTAAGATGAATATCTGTTTGTTCTCAAACTGTCCATTGGCTGTGTTCTCGTCTCTCTACGGTTCTCAGAATAAGTCCAAGTCAAGCAGGAAATGGCGCTCAAGATGGGCACTGAGTACATGTGTACTGAGGGTCAGTGAAGGTGTTTGGATTTAGAGAGAAAAGGAGAAGCAGCTTCTAGCACTTGGTTTCGGTTCTCCCTTCTTCCTCATCAACTCTCAATGCTTGGCTCCTTTGGCTGGGAGGAGGCATGATCTGGCTTAATAATTTTTTTTTTTTTTTGCCGGCTGGCTGATTCTATTGTTTTCCACTCTGGTGTTTGTTGCCTTTCAGTCTCCTGCAATCATGCCGCAGGCCTGCAGGGGTCCTCAGAGCACCCCACACAGGGCAGGTTTTCTTTAGCTAAAGTTATCTTTTATTTAAACAGAAAACAGTAGCCTCCAAGCTTGTTACATAACATAGCAGTATCCTAGCGTGTTAAACCAGTACAGAGTCTACTGTTATGGGGTAGGAACCTGTGGATACAAACATATTCACTAACACAACATTTCAGAAATGTAACAAGATTAATTTTTCTGGTTCCTTATTTGAAACTTTGGAGTTGGAAGGGACTTCAGAATCCATGGTATTTCAGCCCTCCCAATTTATTTAGCAGTAATGGAGATTGAACCTAGAGATTCAAGCACTCTAGGCAAGGCCTCTGCTGTGAGCTCCACCCCAGAATCCATCTCTCCCTTATTTTAGGCTACCGGAACTAAGGCCTAGGGACACAAAGGAACTTGCCTAGGAGGCAGCCTTGGGGTTGTTATCAAGATTTTGATAATCTAAAGAATTTAATATGTCTTCTTAAAGATTAAACCTTTCAAGTTTGTGGTTAATTAGCTGAAGCTTCCTCTCCCCTCCCAGAGGATTCAGATTGCCCAAAGTAATCAATTGTAAACAATGACACTGCCCTTACACTGAAACTGATACATACTAACATTGGGAGGGAATTCATACCTCACCATGCGATGTACATTAACTGAAGACAACTTGGTTGATTGCACATATATTAAAAACAGCTGGGTGGAGTTACAGGGTGACATCTTGAGTCATCTGGGGATATACCCAAACACCATACTGGATTATGTGTAAAACTACTTCCTGCAGCACCTCACATGCAGAAACATCGTTTTTCTTTTTCTTTATCTTTTTCTCATGTAACCTAGGCTGGCTTGGAATTGGCTATGTAGCTGAGGATGACCTTGAACTTCGGATCCTCTGCGGCCTCCACTTCCCAAGCACTTCGGTTATAAGACTCGAACCATCCTGCCCGGCAACCACGTGTTTTCTTTTTATCTTCTCTTTTGCTAAAATGTCAACGAAAACACATTTTTGCCCCCAACGCCATACAGAACCCCAGTGGCTTAGTGAAAAGGCTGAACCTATTCTCTCCTCCGGCTCTGCCAGGAATTCTTTATCAAATTGACCTGTTTTCCTGCTGGAAGCCTCTGCCCCACTCCACCCACCTGGATTTCCCGACTGTCATGAGTTTATAGTTTAACCTTCTCTTCCTTGAAAAGCACCACCCCACTGACCCAGACTGTTGGCTCCACCTCTTGGTCAATTTGTCCATTCTTACTCTCTTTTCTGGGGCTAAACGACCTCACTAACCTCCGAAGACCCCGGAAAACCATCAGCAATAGGGCACCGCAATTCCTCTAAAGTCCTTCGGTATGCTCCTCACCCTCCCCCCCAAAACTGGGGATTGAACCCAGGACCTCGCGCACATCCGGCAACCCCTTCCTAGTTTCAACTGGTCGAAATTACTCGCTGGGCAGAGAGAAGAGAGACTTGTCTCTCTGCTTCTGAGCAGGGCAAGGCTGGACCTAGTGAAGCTGGTACTATTTTATTAAACCATCAGCCTTAAACGCTGAGGACCACTTCTGTTAACTTAGGTCAGGAATGGTTTAAAAGTGAAGGGAGGAATTCCTATCTAGTTTCTCCAAGCAGAAAAACTGTAAATCCCACCGCCCAACATAGCCCCAGGTCCTGGGAATTCCAGCAAACCCAAACAACCAGTCTCCTATCTCAGAGAGCCCACCCATCCTAATCACCTCTCCTCCCAACCCCGCCCGTCAGCTGCCCAGACTGTCGGGACCGGGACCTCGCCACACTCCTCGCACGCGCGCCCCGGCAGGGCAGAGGGGCGGGTGGGTGGGTGGGGTGGGCGGGGTGGGCGGGAGGCAGGGGGAAGCAGGGGGAGGAGTTCCGTCCTCCGCTGATTGGCTCCTCGCGGATGGGCTGCGGCCGCGCCCGACCAACCAGCGGCGTGTTGCTATGTGCTGAGCCGATGGGATAGGCGCGGGGGCGCGTCTGTCACCCGGCAAGCCCCCGGCCCGGACTCGGAGGGATGCAGAGCGGCAGCCGCGGCGGCCGTGGCGGAGACTGTGGCTTTAAGAGCGCGCCGGGAGCGCTAGAGTCCGCCGTGCAGTCCTCCGTCGCCGGGCACTCCGGAGCAGCCGAGCCCGGAGCTGGCCGGACGGGGCGGCCTGCTGCGGCCAGGTAAGGAGATCGCGGGCCGGGCGCGCGTGGGCGTGGGGTGCTGTCCGCTCGGGTTCGGGCTGTGCGCCCTCGGGTCGGTCCGGCTCCGGCTTAGGTCGCACCCCGGCTAGGCTAGTGCGACGCCGGCGATGTCCCGCGGAGGCTCCCCGAGGGTTCCCGGGGCGCCAGGGGCGGGGAACGGGCTGCCGCGGCCACGTGACCGGTTTGTTTACAAACACTGGCGCGCGCTCCGGGTTCGGGGCTTGGGGACCGCAGAGAGCTGGCGGGCGATCGCGGGGACCCGGAGATCTAGGCGCCGCCGCTTCTCTTGTCCAGCGTGACAGCCCCCCCCCCCACGGGTGGCACATGGCGGCATCGGGCTGTGCAGTTCTGTGTCTCCAGCGAGACTCTTGGGTCTGGGGCACAACGCCTTCAAAAGTCCCGGAGCGCTTCTCCAGCCCAGGCCGACGGAACCGCAGCGAGTTCCTGCCTAGACGCTTCCCGGCGCCTCCCCAGCGGCCTTGCCAAGGGGTGGGCGCGAACTCTGCTGCCAGACCCGCTGCGGGGGCCTCTGGAGGGTCCCTCCCCGGAGCTGGCTCCTGCCTCTCCCTGCTTCAAGTTTCACCTGCCTGGTTGCTGACTCCCGGGTGATTTTTTCTGAAACAATGAGGCATTACTTGCGTCTCGGTGCTGGCACTAAGCAGAGGAGCACGCCTGTTCCCTTTGGACCCCTTGAGCAAAGAACTGCCTGCTGCCTCTGACTTCACTTTTACCCACAGCGTTTAAAAAGCTGAGTGGGCATCCTTCAGTTTACCAGCCTTCCACAGGCCGGCCGCTGGAAATGGCAAATGGGGCTGCCCCGCAGCTCTGCTGTGGTTTTTGCTCATTAGCCTTTGTTCATTTGTTGTTATCGGGTTGGAAGGTCTTTGAGCCACTGACTTGGAGTCTAAGGGCTAACAAGGCCCCTGGCTTCTAGCCTTTTTTGTTACTCATGCTGCTCTTCGTTCTAGCAAGATGGGCTCCCTGTCCAGGGCACTGGGCAAAAGGACCAGGGACTACTTCTGTACCCCATTTGCAGAACATTAGAGGCACAAGGAAGTCACAGTAGATCTCATGTTTGAAGCTCTGGAGGACTCCCCTGGTTTGGGGGTTCACCCCTCCCGACCTTTCTTCATTTTACCACACACTGCCATAAGCTTTACCTGAGTTCAGTCCATCGGTCTACTTTATTAACATTTAATGCTGATAGAGTCTTATCTTTGAGGAAGCTTCATTCTTTTTATATCAATTTTTATTGTGTAGTTTACAAAATAATGGCTTTATCCCGACATTCTCGTACGTATGTATCATGTGCAGGGTCCATACTCAGCTATGACTGTCCCAGTTTCATCTTGAACTGTGATATGTAAGTGTAAGTTCTTTACACTGAAAACAAAGCCCAGCTTGAGGGGAGCTGGGTAAACTTCCCTTTGGCACCATGATTTGTTCCCTGTTCCAGGACAGGGTCCAGCGGGATGGAGTGGCGGTCCTGGGCTCATGCCTTGCTTTGCTCTGGCTCTGCCTTAGCTTAAAATCCAGCAACACTTTGATCTCTCTGCTCGAACTGAGGTAGGGGTTGAAAATGGAAAATAAACAGCATACATAAGAATGCAGTTTTCCTAGCTAAGAATGGTGGTATATGACTGTATCCTCAGCACTCTTGAAGGTAGAGGCAGGGGGATCACTGCAAGGGATTCCTTAAAGGCTTCCAGGCTAGGTAGAGCTATATTGGAAGACATTTGTCTTAGAAGAGAAAAAACAATCTTTCAGTTCTTTAAAACCAGGATTTTCAAACTTGGCGTGGGATCGACAGTAAGGACTATAGTCTAGCAGTGTTCACTGGCCTGCTACTGAAAGGAGTTCTAGGAAGTAATAATTATTATCCGTACTACCTGCAATATGCTTTATTTTTTTTCCTGCTTCATTAGGAAAAAAATCAGCTGGTGGTCACGACTCATTAATTTGATTTCCTAACCAAATGGGTCATGACCTTCAGTTTGAGAAACATTAGTTTAGGGAGGAGGTCCTCTAGCCTGGCTGCATGATGATGGCCAGCTTAGTGTTTAGGGAAATACAGCGGCTAAAAAAATACATAAACATCTGTGTGTATTTTACACATGCATAGATACATATATATGTATTGTGTGATAATTACTCCAGAGATATTTATTTTTCTCCTGTCTTATACTAGAGTCCAGGCTAGCGTGGAACACACCATGTAGCTCCAGGCTGACTTCCGGACTTTTCTACAATCCTCCTGCCTCAGCCTCCATAGTGTAGAGATTACAGGCTTTAAGCACCACACTCCTGCCTACAGGTGCTAATCTGGGGGGAGGGGCTGCATTTGTAATGAGTGGTCCCTTAGATGATGATGCAGGTGGCTGAGTAGAAACACTGGTCCACTGGGGGCTGATGACAGAGAACACTGAGAATGGATGGGGAACGCAGCCAGGTGGATGTCCCACGCTCGGGTACAAGCTTTCAGATCACTCAGCTGCCAGCCAGTCACACTCTGAAAAGTTTAAGGGCCTGGCATGGTGCTGTACCCTGTGGGTCCCACCACTCAGGAGGCAGAGGCAGTCAGATCTCTTGAGTTCTGGTCCGCATAACCGTGAGTTCCAGAGTAGGTGGGGTTACCGAGTCGGCTTACCGACGGTTACCGACGGTTACCACCCTGTCTCTGGCATTGGCGAAAAGGGTGATTGACTGGCAGCGTTCCCACCCCACTCGACCCCACCTCATTTGAGGCCGCTGCTCGCCGCTGTGTGGCCCTGGCTGTTTCCGAGTGCGTGGGGGTTGGAGATGTGAGCAGTGCTGCTGTGCTGCTGCGCTGTTCATGGATTCTGTGAATTTTCATTGTCATAATGATGTTAATGGTTTTGAGGCAGTCTTTGTGCCTAGGGGATTAACAACTGGTCAGCCGAAGAAAGGATTGATTTTGTTTAATGTCTGGCTGGTATTCCAGACTGTGTAGCCTGAGGGATAGGCAGGCTGTGACTTTATTTTGAGGTTGGGGGAATCAGGGACTTGTCTGTCATCAGATGCTAATAAGAGGCTCAAGTTCCCACGTCTCTTTACTTAGTCAGCTGGTTCTTTCCCATCGCACGGACACAGTGTGTGCAGGTAGATCTTGTTAGTCATCCAGTTTCTGATGCTTTTACCTCTGCCTTCAAGCACAGATACACATAAACACACCAATGGAGCTGTACGTTCAGTTTTCCCTCCTATTTGTCCAAATAGGTTGGTGGAAGAGATTTCTTTGAATTAAAGCTGCAGTTTAGCTTTACAAGGGATGCATAATTATCCAAATTCAAATTCTACTATGGTCCTTCTTGGCAGAGAAGTGCCTTGTATGAGAACATTCACTGTGAGATCATTTAAATTAACTTTAATAATGCTCCATTTGGCCTAGCTGCTCGCATTCAGAATATCCGGTTTTGAGCTCCTAGAGGAAAAAAAAAATGCAAGCAACAAAAGTGTAGCAAGGGAAGTCTTAGGAAAAGCAGAGGGAAGGAATTGGAAAGGAGGACAGGAGCTGTTTCCTTTGTGAATTATCTCAGCATTTCCCCAGGTCTATCAACCACAACCACTGGGTGCTCTTGACAGGTACAAAGCATCATTTTGAATTCTAGCCCTCAGTGATGGAAGCCAGCCTCTGCCTGCCTGCCGCCTGCCTGCCAGCTAGAGGTATTTTGTTAGGGCTGACAAGATTTTGGTGATGTTATCCATAACAAAAGGTGCTGTCTATTTGGGTCTGTAAAAGATTGCACCTGCCTGAATTTTCCTGTGAGCTCTTCTCCATGCCCTGTAGTTTTAAGTGCAATTTCGTACTCTGCCCTCCCCTCCCCTGCTTCTCCCCATCTCTCCCCACCTTACCTGCCTTCCCACCCTCATCCCATCCCATTTCTGCTGCAGCTACCTGGGCCTTTGTGGAGTTTCTGAAACAAGCCTTCTGTTCTTGAGCTCTCACATGCTCACAGGCTGCTCTCAAGAGTTGCTCCGTAGCTCAGGCTGGCTTTGACCTACGGATTCCCTTGCCTCTATGACTGCTGGGATACAGGTGTGTACCACTAACACCCAATTTTAGCCTTCCCCCCCCCCCCCCCCAGCCACAGCCTTTTCTTCTAAAGCCTTTCCTTTGTATTTAGTGTTTTGCCTGCATGTATTTATGGTGCCAGATTAGAAGAGAGTAGCAAGGTCCCTGGAGCTGGGGTTAGGGTGGTTCTGAGCCACTATGTGGGTGTTGGAACCAAACCCTGGTACTCTACAGGAGCAACAATCTCTAACCATGCTTGTTCTTGTATATTTTTTTTTTTTCTGCTGTTACCTTCCTTTTCCAGATGAAAGCCAGCCCCTTCCTGACTAGTTATCAACAGGTTCTCACCTCTTTGCCCACAGCCTCCTTCCCCCCTCCCCCCAACTCCTTCAAGGCAGGGTTTTTCTGTTGTAACTCTGGCTGCCCTGGAACTCACTCTGTAGACCAGGCTGGCCTCAAACTCAGAGATCCGCCCGCCTCTGTCTCCTGAGTGCTGGGGTTAAAGACATGGCGCCACCACTGCCAACGGGCACCCATAGCCTCTTTAAATCCCTTAACTTCCTTTTGACAGGGTCTCTTGTATCCCAGGCTGGTCTTGAGTTTATTATGCCCAACCTCTATCTCCCTAATGCTAGGATTACAGGCTGAGTTTTATGCCTTGCTGGGCTCCCAGCTCCACGTAAGCAAGCAGTCTCCCAACAGCTCCATCCTCAGCCTTTGACTTTATTATTTCTTTAAAAGCATTTTACTACCATCTGGAAACATACTGTCTACTTGTTTATTGGGATGGAATACTGAGAGTATCCATTCCATTCTGACTGGCTCACTGCTGACAATACTTGGCATTCAGAGACTGCTGAGATAAAATACCTGTTCATTAAGAGCATAAAGGACCAGAGGAACCTCTAGAGTAGGAACCATTTTTTGTTGTTATTATGGTTGCTTTTTGAGACAGTTTGTTTTTTTTTCTTTTCTGTAGCTTTGCCTGGTCTCCAATTCAGAGATCCACCTGCCGCCCCTGCTTCCCAAGTGCTAGAATTAAAGGTGTGAAACAATATTTTTAAGAGAATATGAGGAAAAGAGAATTTTGGGCTCTTTCTTAGGATAAGATAACATTTTCAAAATTTCTTTTGCAGTTTGTACTTTTCACAGTATTTCTTTATTCCGTTTATAGGCTGCCAGTCTCTGCTGTCCTTACGGTTAATAAACATCTCTTGCCTCTTCCACTGACCTCACTCTGGGCCTCCCTGTTTTGGTTTGTTTTTTCCTGACATGCATTCACATTTCCATCAGTAATCACACATTACATTAATACCGGCAGGCCCTACAGTGGAGCTGAGAGCCTGGCTTTGGAATCAGAAAGAACCAGATAATTAGCTCTGTGACCTTGGGCAATCTACAATTCTCTAAATCCTTTGGTCCTTATTTGTAAAATGGGACTAATAATAGTTGCTATCGTTCAGGATTTATGAGAGGATTAAGTGAGAGAATGCAGGGGAAAGCAGGCCTAGAGCTGGCACCCAGGAAGCACTCAGTGCTTGCTATTAATAACAGCATTAATAGTATGAGGTAGACTCTCATCTAGCTGGCAAGAATCCATTCCCAATCATTTGATTTGACAGTGAGTTGCCCACCAACTCTTAATTTATATTCGGTAAATGTAGGCCAGAAACACCACTCAAAATCTGTCAGAATTAGAATCAAGTTTATTTTAGAGACAGGGTCTCAACTACATAGCCAGCTGTCCAGGAACTCACTCTGTAGACCAGGCTGGCCTCTGCCTTCTGAGTGCTGGGATTAAAGGCGTGTGCCACCATGCATGGCTGGAATGGAATTTAGAGATCATCAAATTGTATACTCTTTGTATACTCTCTTTTGAATCTTTTTTGAGATAGGGTCTCCCCTGTAGCTCAGGCTGACCTGGAACTCTCTAGCTCCAGCTGGCTGCTCTTGCTTTAGCTTCTTATCTAAGATTTAGTGTCTTTGGAAGAAGTGATGTTTGTGGTAGTTTTAGAAAAGGCATGCAGTTAGCAGGGGCAGTGGTGATGAGAGGCAGGGTTAAGTGGGTCTCTGAGCTCCAGGCCAGCCTGGTCTACAGAGTGAATTCCTGGACAGCCAGAGCCACACAGGGAAACCCTGTCTTGAAAAAAAAAAACCCAAAAAAACATCAAACAAAAAGATAAGCTGTCTACCTGTTGTGGCCACTCTTGATTAATCAACTTGGACTGACTGGAAGCTGCAGACTGAGGCCCTCTTCTCATCTTCTCCAGAAGTGCTTTAACTGAGAGTCCTTTGCTCTCACTGAGAGCCACCGTGAGAAGGAGCTTTGTATAACTTGTTTCTGCAGTTCTTCTCTGGATTTACATTGTTGAAGACTTGCTGCAAGCTCCTATAATGTCTCCTTTAAGAAGTCTGAGGGAGAGATTCTTCTAGAAAATAGTGCCAGGAAAAGCTTTGGCCCTCCACAGGAACTGTTTTTTTTTTGTGACAATTGGAAATTTATAACTGCTCATTTCTCTTTGCTTTTGCTGACAGGCAATACAGAGCCACAGCTGTGGCTTGATTTTACTAACTCCATAGAGGCCTGCATCCTATTTTTTTTTCCAGTGTTAACCTTAAGGATTTTGTTTTTTTTCTAATTTCACATGAGTGACTTGTAACTTTAGATACAAACTAGATCTATGCTGGATTGGGGATTAAATCTAGCCAGGTAATTTCATTTTAGAAATATAAACACTGGGGTGGAAAGGCCTTGCTTTAAGACATAGCTCTAATCAGATAGGGCAAAACTCGGGATACCAGGGAGTGAGAGGTAGAAAGATCAGAAGTTCACAGCTTGGGATACATGAACCTGCATGAAACGAGGGCTAGGGATGTAGCTCAGTACGAGCGATTCCTTGCCTACCATGTGCTGAGAAGCCCTGGCAGCATTGTATAAACCAGGCATGGTAGTGGATAGCTGTAATCCCAGCACTTGGCAGGTGGAAGCAGGAAGATCAGCAAGTTCATGATCAACCTAGGATATGAGATCGCCTCAAAAACAAAAGCTCAAAGTACAGATCATACCTTCTGTTTCTCAGGCCAAAGGTTCTTCTATTCCTGCACATTGTAGAGGAGCACCCACTCCTGACCCTGCCCGAAGTTGCCCATAATGTTTCACACTAACTGAAACATGCTTCCTCCAAGATGGGTAAAGGGGCCTTCTCCATGCTGGGGCCTCTCTGCCAGTATGGTGCAATGCTGTGTCACCTGCATTTCTGCTATGTGGGTGTTCTGTCTCCTTAGCTACAGTGCAACCCTTCCTTGTGGTCTTGAGAATAGAGTATGTCCAAACAAGATTGCCAGCTCAGAGGAAGCAGAGCTGGAGTTCTCGTGTGTGTTTCTCATTGGGAAAGAAAGGGTTGGCGTGCAGACGACAGATGGGTGCCATTGGGCTCAGGCGGGGTCTCTGGGTAAGTGGTGGCTGAACTTTGCTGTATCAAATTGGCTTTGTTTTGGCTGATCAAAATTTCGGCCTGGGAGACGCTGACCTTCCGAATGATTTGCAGTGTTTTGTTTTTCCAGTTCTGTCTGGGAACTGTTCTGGTTCTTGGAAGCTTAGGATTGACCGTGTTGTCAGTGAAGAGTAGTTTGGACCAGGAGAAGGACTAACTTGTGGCTGCCACGTAGTCTTTTAGTTCTTTTATTTTCACGGGTAATAATCATTACTCAGACAAGACCTTTGGGAGATAAAGATGAGTTAAGACACGGACCTGTCACCTAGAAGCACATTCTCCAACCAGTGATAAAGGCGAATGTGTAAATAACTGGCGTACAAAGTAGAAAGAGCTTAGTCAGTATGGAGATGGGGAAAGAGGTGGGTTTTTTGAGGTGGACCTGAATAAAGAGGTTCTAAATTGAGGACACTGCATATACTCAAGGGTGCAGTTGGAGGGAGAGTATGGGGATGCTTAGCCATCTGACAAACAGGAAGGCACGGATGCTTCCAGTGCCCTTGCTGCAGTAAGGGGCAACTTTGTGGAAGTGAACTGTGACTCCTGTTCTCAGTAGAACTCAACTTGGAGTGCTTGGAACAGTCGCTCATTGGCACAGATTAAAATGTCCTCAGTAGAAAACTTATGGAGATATTCATTCATTCTCATATTTTCTCATCTTCCTGTAGCAGGTTGCTACTGTGCTTTTTTTGCCCTCTATCTCAGGAAAGAACAAAGGAAAAAGAAAGACAGAGAGAGAGAGAGAGAGGTCTTTACTCTTGTAGGTAGCCTAGAAAGAGAAAGGAAGAAATATTCAGCCTTTTTTGGAGAGCTGGGAGAACAGGAGCTGATAGTTAGCTGGACTAGTGTCACATCACAGCACAATATTCCTGAGCCTAATTTCTCCAATGAAGTTCCTCTAAGCAATAACCAACCAGCAAACCAACCCACTATCGACCAACAACCACCCAACCAATCCTGGCTCTTCAGGTTTCAACTCTTATATACTCTAAGCAAAGTTCCCAGAAGTCCAAGCGGCATAAAAATCATAAGGACAAGCCACATGTGTGGCAAAACAGCTGCACATAACCACTACACAGCCACCAGTAACGGGCAGTCTAACTCAAACTCATTACGATCCACTACACCTGGGATGGGGACAAAAGCCGTCCAAATGCCATTTTGTATTTTTAAAGAAACCAAAATCACAAAACTCCTTCAAAGCCTCCCGCAATCTCCACTCCCCCCAGTGTGGCCCAGACTGACTTTAAACTCCTGCCTTGACCTCCAAAGGCTGGGTCTGAGGGTTTTTGGTTTCTTCGGGATTTGAGGAAAACGTTATCCCCCACTCCTAACTACAGCCTAGAACATCCCACTAATAAGAGCCTAAAGCTAGTTTGCTTGTGTGCCTGATCTCTCTTCTTCCCTTCTGGTTCAGCCCCGCGCCCCTGCATCCATCTCCTGCTCTTCCTCAGTTTTGCAAGTAAAATTGGTTCATTATCATTTTATGTGTGGCTGTCTTGTGCCTGTGTGCCTGAAGATGTCGGATCCCCTGAGACTGAAGTTATAGTTGTGAAGCCACCATGTATGTGGGTGCTGGGGATAGAGCCCAAGTCCTCTGGAAGAGCAGCCAATGCTCTTACTACCGAGTCATCTTTCCATTCTGCAATTCAGTGTTGAAGTGTTGAATCTGATGGTATCTCAAGAGAATCTGACATCTCAGATACATGTTATAGGCATGTGGTGCATACCTATGATCCAAGCACTTGGAGGTCAGAGGATTGTTTCTGAGCAGGCCAGCCTCAGTTACGTGATTGTCCACACACACACACACACATACACACACACACACACACACACTGCCCCAACAAAGCCAATAATTTTTTTGTGTACATAAGTTTTATTATAATTTTGTGGTGCTGGAAATCGAATCCAAGGCCTTGTACCTGGCAAACAAACTTTCTGCCACTTAGCAATTTCCTCAGTCCAGGGAATAGACTTTCTTTTGCATTTTGAAGCACTCCACCAGTAAGCTACATCCCAAGTCCTGAGACAGGGTCTTACTAAGCCTCTCAGACTGGCCTTGGTCATGCTGTTCTACTGTGTAGCATGCAGATTCTTCCATTGTCTTTAAGGTCTGGAGGACACGGGATTAAGAATCCATTCCCTCTGACTTATGGTTTGCCAGGATAGAAAGGACCCATCCCAGCAGAAGCAGAAGGTTCAGGAATTCAGGGTCATCTTTGGCTACATCACCAGTTTAAGGCCTGTCCTCTGCTCAGCTGGCCTTGAACCCTCACCTTGATCCCTTGTCTCAGCCTACCATGCTCTAGGGTCTCAGGTATGCAGCCCACACCCAGCCCAACTGAGCTTTCCAGGTTAGTATAGTACTTTGTGTCCAGCTTTTGGGATGACCCATAAACGAGGGTCATCCTCGTTTTATTATGGAAGCTTCTTAAATGGAGAGGCTGAATTGGCAACATCCATGTAAATTTATCCTCTGTGCACCAGGCCGGAAAGGAAAAGGGCTTCATTTCTGAATAAGGTCTCTTTGCTATTCTCAGAGAGAAAAAATGCCCAGAAATTCACTATGGAGTCAGTCCTCTCTCTCTTTCCCTCCCTCCCTCCCTCCCTCTCCTCCCCATCTTTTCCTCTCTTCTCTTCCTCTCCCCCTCCTAGATGAGAGTTTAATAATCCCGGGGATAAAAATCTGTCCCATCTACGGCTGGCAGTCACATTGTCTTTCAGGTATCCTTTTGATATTGTCTCTTCTCTTTCTCACTTTTAAATTTTAAAAAGTTCAGTTTCCAGATTCCGGTTGTGGAATGGCAGGGAGCTCAGCCACAGACAGGCTACATTTAGAATGCGGGATTTCTGTGAACTGGGGGATAAAAGTGAGAAAGCCAAAGCGTGCTGACAGCTGAACAACAGAATTGTATTGGCAGGTCTGGGATGGATAGTTTGCAGTTAATTGGGGCCCCAGCTGTGCCCTGGAGACCTATCAGTGAGAAATCAAGGTCATGGCAGTGCCCATCATCCAAAAGACGATCATTAATTCAGCAGATAGTGGAGTTTTGGAAGCACGGATGCCATCAAATAATCACTTCAATAAAAAAACAAAGATGGATTGTCGATAGTTCTGAGCATGTCAGTTCTCAGGGGACCAGACTGGAGCTTGAAGGCAAGGGGAGAATTCTGGGTGACACGGCTTCTGAAGAGAGGCTGTATACTCTCCTTTGGGGAGTGGGTACGTTGTGGGTCACACTGGGTCTCCTTATAGCTAAGGCTGGCCTGGAACTCACTTGCCTTGGCTAACCTCATATGTACAGCAGTATTGCCTCTGCCTCCTGAGTCCTGGGATTCCAGACAAAACCACTCCTAGCTTAAGTCTCTTATTTTCTAAACCTGTGTTCTCAATAGAGCTTCTAAGTGACTGCTTTTTATTATAGTTCAAGTATAGCCCTGTCTCGGCAGAAGAATGGGATCGCTCTCTGGGTCACAGACCATAGAAAGAATGTTATTTGTCTTGTTTTAACCAGGATTGTCATCTGTGGGCACGATCGAATACAAAAGGCTGGTAGTGAAAGGTGGCAGAATTGGAGGGGAAAAGGGTGGATTGGGCCCTCTCTCCCATGTTCAGTAGAGGCAAAGTGTGGGTTTTATGGAGCACTCTGGGAGAAGATGCCTAGATTAGAAGTCTGAGAGCTTCTAGGTCTAGGATCCAGAAGGCACTTACAGGCTGGGCAGGGCCACGAGGGACACTCTCATGGGGTGCATTGCCGCATGAAGGCCCAGGGAGGCAGAACAGAGAGAGTTTCTCAGCAATCAGGTGAAGCAGGGCCTCATGCGGCATGGCTCATCTGAACTGTGACCTCACAGTACTGAGTCTCAGACACCATCTACCAGCCCTGGTGACTTGGCCCCTCAAGAGTTAATTGCCTTTGTGGAGTGTTAATGGTGAGTCCCATTAATGGTGTAATGCCCCAGATTAGGCTTGAGTGGGTGTGTAAGAGTGCAGGTGAGCAGGTAAGCACAGGAATGAGGCTTGAAACCATCAGCGTGGCTTCACTGATAGTTGCCACCTTCCCCAGTTTTTTCAAGGCTCGCTAGTGTGCTGAACGCTGAGTCCTGGAGAAACCTGAAGGATGGGTCAGAAGACTGGACCTTTTAAGGCAGTTCCTTGTCTTGTGGGATAAATTCGATATCAGAGAAAGATGTTCTTTGTATGCCGGGATAAAGGGCTGCCGATTCTGCTTAGGGTTTGATTTGTGCTGGGTATTAAAAGAGACGAGTGGGCATTTCCAGGGCACTGGGGGTAGATTAAAATATGCAGGTAACTGAAATAATTTGAAGTAGCATTACCTTTGTTAGGTTTGGAGTGGAGTTAGGGGGTGAGGAAAATAACCACCAGAGGGGTTTGGACGGTGCCCTGTAGATGGGTAGGGAACTGGCACAGGTTTTGAAACATGAGAAAGATGTGGTCAAATTGTGTTTTAGAAATAGAATTCTAGAATGGGCTGCAGAAAGAAGAGCTGAGTCAGGGAGTCAGGAGGCAAGGGCAGTAGTCCGTGGTGAAAGGAAGGGGTTTGTGCCATGGATGAGAGATGAAGCACAGCTGGGTGTAGCTCAGTGGTAGAGCTTGCCAGGCATGTCTGCGACTCTGGGTTTGATCCCCATCATTATAAAAAATCCAGCCAATTAATCAAAAACAAAAACCCAACTGCTGAGGGGATCTGAACTATAAAGAGGGAGAGCAAGGAGTTGCCTGCTTGGCCATTGGTCTTTGAGGAGATGAAGTGAGATGAGGTTCTGTGGCAGAGCATTTGCCTATGTGTACATGGTTCTGGGTTCAATCCCCAACACCACAAAGGGCTGGAGGGAAACAGAATTGGGAGTGAAGGTGATAGTACTGAGCTAATGGAGAAGAAGAGGTAATGGTTCTTTAAATAAGCTACCTACAGGGGCTGAAGAGATGGCTCACCAGTGAAGAGCACTTGCTGCTCTTGTAGAGGACCTGGGTTCAATCCCCAGCACCTACCTCGTGGCTCACAATCATCCGTAACTCCAACTCTAAGGGATCCAATGCCTTCTGGTCTCTGCATACAGCAGGCACTCAGGTGGTGCACATACAAACATGAAGGCAAAACACTTAATACACGCAAACCAATCTAAACTAGCTGCATACAAGGACTAGAGTGATTGGTTACTCAGTGGGTAAAGCGTGCATGGTGAACTGAGTTCAAGCCACTTCCTCCTGAAAGCTGTCCTGATGCCCATACAGGTGTAGAGAGCATGCAGAAGCAATACACTTTCATTTATATATTTTAAAAATACAGTACCTGCAGGGGGTTGAAGCCAGGGCCTCATGGGTAGGCAAATGCTCTACCACTGAGCTTTATCCCAGTCCATGAGGTCAACTTTGGATAAGCTTTGTTTGAAGTATCTTCTTAGGAGTTTACTAGAAGTGGCCTTTGGGAAAGGGGTCAAAGGTGCAGAAGCACAGTGCGTAAGCACAGACTTGAGTGTTCGTAGAAGAGCAGGCACAGGTAGAAGCACTTCAAGAGGGAAGGCGAGAACATCCATGGAGAGTCAGCCTTAGGGAGGAAAGTGACTCTGCCTGTTTCTGTAGCTCAGGCTGATTGGAGCTTGCTTATTGTTTAGGCTGTTCTTAAACCAGCAGTCCTGAGTGTTGCAGGCGTGCACTGCCATGCCCAACCAGGTCCACAAAGCTTAGGGGAAAGGAGCAGGGTGTCCCACCAAGGCTGAGTAGTGTTAGTAGTGTTAGTAGTAGTGCTGTCACCTATCTTGTTCAGAGAAGCCCGTATTTTTGTTGCTCAGAATCTTGATTGTGACTCATGATACTCATGAAGCATGGCCAGAAACTTCTGTAGCTCTTCCTTCTTGAGTCAGCGTTAATCATGGCATCCAGCAAGACCATCAGAAATCCATGTTCTTGGCCTGCTCGGCTTTGAACCCCTGTCAAGGTGTAGTTTGGTGTTTATATCTGTTTTCACGGAAGGATGCTCCAAGGAACAACTTTGCAAGATGGTCACATGATAGGAACTTTTGTGATATTCTTGAAACATTTTTGTTTCTGAGACAGGGTCTCTCTGTAGCCCAGAGTAGCCTAGAACTCATTATGTAGGTCAGGCTAGCCCTGAACTATGGCAGCCCTCTTGTCTCAGCCTCTGAGTGGTGGGACTACAGGTATGAGCCACCTTGTATGAGGTTTCTCATTGTCTTCCCTGACCTCACAGGAAATGTTCAGAAAATCTGTGTACTCAATTCCAGGATGCTTTTATAAATCTTGCAGGTGCACGTATTTTCTTTTGTTTCCCCTGATAAGGGAAAACTTGAAAGCCAAATTTGAATTTGAACCCCAGTAGTATTTTAACAATTTTCAGAGCATTCATTTCATTTCAAACTGGTCTTGACCTCCTTATTATACACGTATGTGTGTGTTGTGTACATGCACATATATTTAAAAAGATTGCTTTTGTGTGTCCCCATGGGCACAGAGCTGACAGTTAGCAACATGTGTGCAAGTACCCATAGAGGCCAGAAGAGGTTGTTGGGTTCCCTGGGGCTGGAATTAGAGGCAGTTGATCCTTCTGACATGGGTTCTGAAAACTTAGGCCCTCTGGAAGAGCAGCAGGGCTCTTAATTGAGCCATTTGTCCAGCTTGTCTTAGTCACTGTTTTATTGCTGTGAAGAGACACCATGACCAAGACAATTCTTACAAAAGAAAGCATTTAATTGGGGGCTTGCCTACAGTTTCAGAGGTTAGTCCATTATCAATGGTAGGAAGCATGGCTGTAGGCAGACGTAGTGCTGGGAGAAGGAGCCTGGAGCTACATTCTTATCCACAAGCAGAACAGGACACTGGGCCAGTTCTGGGCTTTTGAGACTTCAAGCCCACCTCCCACCCACCAGTAGTACACTTCCTCCAATAAGGCCATACCTAAACCTTCTCAAATAGCGCCGCTCCCTAGTAACAGAGCTTTCAAATGTAAGCCTATGGGAGCCATTCTCATTCAAACCACCACACAGCCCTAACTTTGTTATTTTGAAAAAATTTATTTTGTGTGTATTTTGCCTGCATGTATGTCTGTGCACCATATGTGTACCAGGGGACAGAAGGCATCAGATCCTCTCCAACAGATGTTAGAGATGGTGCGAGCCACCGTGAGGGTGCTGGGAATTAAACAGGTCCTCTGTAAGAGTAGCCAGTGTTCTTAACTGCTGAGCCGTCTCTCCAGCCCAGCTCTTTCTGTTGTTTTTGTTTTTTGTTTTTTTAACCTATTTCAAACATAGGCTCTGCATATGAGAGAACACATTCACCCCTCCTGTTACCCTCATTCCTCCTCTCAGCTCTTCGTCCCTTCTCAGTTCCCCTTCTATTTTTATGGCCTATGTATGTATTCATATTGAATTCTAGATACACACTCAAGAAGAACTAACTTCTTTTTTTTCCTTAATTTTACTACCTGATCTTAATTTTTAATCAATTGTAACTCTCAAAGTTTTGTATATACATTTTTGTTTTTTGTCTTTTTGAAACATGATCTCACTATGTAGACCAGGCTGTCCTGGAACTCAGATCCACCTGCCTTTGCCTCCCAGAATACTGTGATTAAAGGTGTGTACTACTGTCCAGAACTCTTCAGAACTCTGTACAGAACTCTCTGTAGACCAGGCTGGCCTTGAACTCATCCATCTGCCTCTGCCTCCTGCGTGCTGGGATTAAAGCCCTGTGCCACCACTGCCCAGCTTGAGTTATCTCAAATCCATTTTGGAGCTGGGATTTGTGTAAGGAAAGCAAGCAAACCACTGAACTTCATCCAAGTGGCCTGGGTGTCATCAGATACTTTAGAGCTCTTTGCATTGTTTTCTGTTACACTTGTAGACACAACTTGATGTACTATCCGATCTTCTTGCTAGCCAGCCACAGCTACTTCTGCCCAGTACCTAGTAAACGCCATGTGAGTTGCAGGATGTTCAAGGGAACTGGAACTGTTTCTTTTTCCACACAGATGTGCTAGCAGATGTGAGCTTCCCCAGGTAAAGTGCTGCGCTAAGAGCCATGCTGTCCATTGCTCTGCTAACAGATGTTGCAAAGGCACCATTAGCAGCCGCTTCTGAATGGACTCTGTAAGACCAGCATGTTCTGTGACCTTGCTGAATTGAAGGCCTTAAGAAAATGAAGGTTGGTGGAAGATGCTTCACTGCAGGTCAAGGTTCTACTTTAACACTAAGACATAGGTTTAGGGGGGCTGGAGAGGTGGCTCAGTGGCTAAGAACACTTACCTTTTCAGAAGATATGGCTTTGATTCCCAGTATTCACATGGTAACTCATAACCAGCTGTAACTCCTGTTCCAGGTGCTCCCACACCCTCTTCTGGCCTCTGAGGGCACTGCACACACATGGTGCACAGATACTCATGCAAACAAAACACTCATACACATTAAAACAATTTTTTAAATGTTAAAAAAAAGCATGAACTCATGCTGGAGATGGTGGTATAAAACTTTAATCCCAGCATTCAAACACAACAAGAACAAAACTTATTGAGTCAGGCCTTTAAAAAGATGAGGAATCCCAGAGACCATGTAAAGTTATCATGTGACAGATCCCTCTCGAAAATCAAGACTGTGTCCAGGGTTGTGAAGAATGGTTGGCTTTGTTTTGAAAGGAGTATGGCCCTAGCTGTCCATCTGGGTCTTCTTACTGTGAGGATTTGAAGCCCTCTGCGGTCTAGGGCTATAAAAGAGGTATCTGTAAAATGTTAACTGATTTCTTTTTCCTGTTGAGATTTTGTTTTGGGTTTTGGAATTTGAGGCAAGGTGTCATTGTGTAGCATCGGTTGGCCTGGAACTTGCAACGGAGACCAGCCTGGCTCTCACTTGCAGCAATCTTCCTGGAGTGCTGGAAATGTAGGCCTGTGGTATCACGCCCAAGTCATTACTGTTTTGTTGTTTTTGTTTGTTTTCTGTTGTTTGTTTTTTGAGACAGGGCCTCACTGTGTAGCCCTAGCTGGCCTGGAGCTCTGTGTGTAACCTCCTAACCACCAAGAACCAAGTAGGGACTCAGGAACAGGTACCTTTGGTCTTAAATAGGAACAATAACTTCTGTGCCCTTTTCCCCCTTGTTGGTAAGAATGATTTAGCTAATCGGGGCTCTTGAACCATGTGCCAGGTGCTGCCGCTGTGTTTGAATATCTCCCTCCCTCCCTTGCTCCCTCTCTTGTTTCTCTGTGTAACCTTGGCCGTCCTGGAATCTAGGCTGGCCTCGCAACTAAGATCTGTCTGCCTCTGAGTGCTGGGATTAAAGGTGTGTACCACTGCCGCCCTGCTTCTCACTTCTCACTCTTATTTGATTCATCTCCTTCAGGGTGAAGGCACTGTTCTTATCTCTCTTCAGGCATTTGCCCACTGTTAATGCAATTAGTGAGAAGAATCCAGACTGAATCCAAGTTCACCTGCCCCCATGTCCTGTGTTTTTTGCTATGTAGCCTAGGCTGTCCTCAGACTCACAGCCTCTTCCTGCCTTGGCTTTCTAAATGCCCATCTTTCAGTACTGCCATGCCCACCTTAGATTGCTAAGCCTGGATGGGCAAATCAGGGCTTGGGCCGGGATGGGAGGAGGCTGTACCAACCAGACTGGGGGAGTGGCGCCAAAAGCGGAAGTGTGGGTGCGAATGTGGTGTGATGGAGCCACACACACATGGTTCCAGGTGTGAATGTGGTGTGATGGAGCCACACACACGGTTCCAGGTGTGAATGTGGTGTGATGGAGCCACACACACGGTTCCAGGTGTGAATGTGGTGTGATGGAGCCACACACACGGTTCCAGGTGTGAATGTGGTGTGATGGAGCCACACACACGGTTCCAGGTGCCGAACCCAGAGCATCACTGTTTCTACCGTCCACTAAAAATACCTGCGGCTCGTGGATTGAGTGCCAGCCCTGAGGGAGACTGGATCGTCTCATTTAATACTTGTGCCTCCTGTTAGGTTGGCGAGGGGAAGGGAGGGTCAGCGGTTGAGAAACTTGCCAGGTGTTGCCCAGCTAGGAAGGAATAGAACTCATCTTCGAGACTGAGATTCTAGAGCTGACGTCTGTTCACCTTCCACCCACTCTACCCAGACATCACAGGCACCCAATAGGGACAGGCCTGTCTTTGCCGTGGCAGTCCCGCCACAGGCCAGCTTCTGAGGCTGATGTGTGATGCTTGGTTTCCAGGTCACCGCTCAGGTTCCTTGTGACTTAACTAAAGAAAGAGTATGTGCCACTCCTCCCAGTGACACCTGGGAGGCACAGTTTTGAGTTTCCGTGGCTGCTGTGATTCCCCGTGGCACTGACCTGGCAGTCGGGAGGGCACGCTCCAGTTCACTGTGCCTTTGGCTCTCGAGGTGGTATATTTGAGATCTCTGTTTTTAATCATAATATTTCACATTTTTCTTTCCGTGGTGGTCAGCGTGAGCCAGCCAGGGTGATAGAAAGTCTTCCTTTAATTTTCCCTGTGGATTTTTTAGTTCACTTAAAATGCTATTTAAATTGCATACAAGCCCTGAGGCTTTTGATTATTGTTGGAAATCAGTTGGACTGTGCAAAGTGCTCAACAAGTTGGACTCTAGTATTCTGTGCACACTTTAACACCGTTAGCGGGGACCAGAGTTCAGAAATTAAAACGTGCCAAGTTCTGTCTGTGGCCCTGTATGTGTAATTCCTTTCTCTAAAGGAAAATCAGTGCATTTTATTTATTGAGAGTTAAATCAAGCAATTTAAAAATCTCTCTTAAGTGTAGTGTGATGGCTAATCTTGGTTGTTAACTTGACTACATCTGGAGTTAACTAAAACCCAAGCAGCTAAGTATACCTGTGAGGGATTTTCTTCTTTTCTCCCTCCCTTCCTATTTCCCTCCCTCTCTTCCTTCCTTCTTTCCTTTCTTTCTTCTTTTTTCAAGACAGTGTTTCTCTGTATAGCTTTGGCTGTCCTGGAACTCAGACCAGGCTCGCCTCAAATTCAGAGATCCATTTGTCGCCCCTGCCCCTCCCGCCATGCTGGGATTAAAGGCATGTGCTACCACAGCTGGCTTTTTTTTTTTTCCCCTTTCCAAGTCAAGGTTTGTCTGTAGCCTTGGCTATCCTGGAACCCCTCTTTAGACCAGGCTGACCTCAGTTCACAGAGCTCACCTACCTCTGCCCATCCACCCCCAAATCTTCTAGTTCTGGGATTAAAGGGAGCACGACCACAGCCCAGCGAGGGATTCTTCTTAATTAAATCATTGAAGACCCACTTTAATCTGGATCTTTTGAGGTGGGATCTTCTAATCCTGACCTCACCTTCTGTTGGAAAGCCTATATAAGGACGTGGAGGAAGGAAGCTTTTGCTCTTTGCCTGCTTGCCCATACTGACTGGTGAGCCCATTCCTTCACGAGCGTTAGAGACTCTTTAGGATTCAGGCGTCTGAAGACCAGCTGAGGCGCCCAGCCTCTGAGCTGTTGGATTCTCTTGGATTCTGTTGGTAGACAGCCATTATTGGACACAGCCTGTAAACCACTCTACTAAGACCTCTCTCCATATGTATTATTTCTGCTGGTTCCTGGCTCCTCTGGAACCCTAACTACTACCAGTGGTCAGACCTCTAGGTGATTTTTTTTTTTTTCCCTCAGTGTCTGGTGTCCATCTTCGTTTCCTGGTTGGCCTGTGTCTTATTAGATACAGACTGCCTCTTTCCACCGCGTCACCATTCTTTATTCCAAGGTTTTATTTTAGGAGTGTGTGCGCATGCGCGTGTGTTTCTGCATGTGAGCACAGGTGCAGCTCTGAGGTCAGAGGCATCAGATCCTCTGAAGCTGGAGCTACAGGCTGCTGGGAGCCTTCTATCTGGTGTGGGTGCTGGAAACTGACTCTGCCAGAGCAGGACGTAACTCTTAACGGCTGAGCCATCTCTCTAGTCCCCTTGACTCACTACCATTCTTGCCCCTGTTCCTTCAACTTGTCCTGGACCATTGGCCTGGGCGCAGCCCCGTCTCCCCCAGGAAGAAGTCCCTTCTTTAGTATGCTCATGAAGTTACTAAAAAGCAATAATTAATGCAAGACATGGTAGTACACACCTTTAGTCCTTGTGATCTGGAGGCAGAGGCTTTTTACATGACAAGTACCTGGTCAGCCAAAGGTTCTATAGTGAGAGCCTGTCATTAAAAAAAAAAAAAAAAACCACCCCTCCCCCACAGAAGGGGACAGTGAGTCTTTCATAGACAAGGCAAATATCCATGGTCCAGTCTTTCCAGGGTTTTCCATGGAGCCTGGGCCATTGCTTACATGAAAACTGTTTTCTCTTGGCTTTTTAAGTTCAGAGTAGTGGGGAGGTGTATTGCATGGGTCCATGTTTGTTACATATTCAACATGTAATACACACTGCAAATGCTAGCTCTGTAGAAGGAGCTGTGGATGTGTTTTTTGGATTCAGGGCATAACCAGGAACCTCTGCCTGTGTATTTTAGGCCTCCTACAGAGGAGAAGTGAGAAAAGAAATAATTCTGCTCCAGGGAAATGCATAATTGAGAAGCTGTCTGCATGCATAAGAAAACACTCTATGGCCCCTGAAGCAGAGAGAGAGGCTGCCAGGGCCATTGTTTTCCTTCTTCTCCTTGGTGTTTGTGTAAGACCTATGGGTTCAGTGCTGCTCATGCTGGCCACTGGGCAGCCAAGGCTGTGGACTTTGGAAGCATTTGCCTTAGATAGCTGGGCATGGTGGTGCATACGTCTAATCCCAGCTTAGGGAACCAAGGTGGGTTCTAGACCTGCCTGGGCTATGAGGAAAACACACAACCCAGACCAGACAAAAAGAACCCCCAGACTCCCACCCTGCTAATAAACAAGACAGAAGCATTTGGTGTGGACGAGGACTGGCCACTGCCTCCACTTCCCTCTGCCTCTTCTGATATTTTTGTCTTTGCCAACAGCAGAACAGGAATATTGGAAACACTGAGGCTGTATCAGGAAACCCAATGGAAGGGCAGGGAAATAGTAACTTGGCTCTGCTGGCCTTTGGTCACTGCAGGCTGGTGTATCTGTTGTGACTTAGCCTAAGTCTGAGGCACAGTCTAGGGTATCATTTCCTACTTCTGTCTGCTGCCAGTATTTCTGTGTTGTCAGTGTAACCCGATTCCTCATCTCAAACAGGTGGGAGACTGAGCAGGGAAGACACTGTGCCCTGGTCCCTGTGTGCTGGACATGGAGCCCTCTTGGCCCCAGGATGCTGTGAAGAGGCATTCACCCTGTTGGATAAGGGGCAGTGGCTACTCCTGTCTAAACTGCAGTGCTGGGCAGAGTTATTGTCCACTCAGAAAGGTGTGAAGAGGTCAAAGGTGATGGCTGTGGTGACAGCTGTATGGGAGAGGCAGGTGGGGTGGGGGCCGCTGCCCATGGCCCACTTGGTGCTCGTGGATTGAGAGGAGAGAGAACGTTATGGTGTGCAGGCTTTCTCTTAAGTCCAGATGGATCCCAGACAGTCCAGCAAGGAAGAGCTTATTTGTCTCCCTCCCCCATTTCTCTAAATAATTTAATCTTCAAAGCATGATGCAAGTGTTAATTAACTCTCATGGCTCTCCTGGGAAGGTAGGCAAGTGGGAACGCCTCCCCCATTAGTGAAGACCAGGGAGTAGGCAGGTGCCAGAGCCTCAGGTAAGCAAGTTAGTTCTCAGTGAGCCTCAGACCAGTCATTCATTCATGGGGCTCCACTCTTAGTGTCTTATGTCCCAGTAGAATGAGAAAGCAGAGACTCCATGGTAGGAGAGTCTTCTATGGAAAGTATCAGGAGGCTTGGAATTGAGAATTGGAAGAAATTGTAGTGAAATTCATGGTCATGATTTTTCAAATGTGAGAATGTTATGCCTTTGATTTAACTCATTTGCCCACCTTTCAAAATACATACATACAGATACACAGGGCATCTTGTCTGAGCAAGGTGTTGCAGAGGGAATCAGTTCTCACAAACAAGGTGGCTACTCACCCCTCCTCAGGCTCTACTAAGTGAGGAGTTGGTCTTTTAGATCCCACAGAGGCTGTTGTATGGTTTGGTTCTCTGCAGGTGGCCACTTCGAGCGTAGGCGTACTCCTTGTATCTGAAAATGGATGAGATACAGACGGGACTGTTGGATGTGGTGAATAGTTACTGAGTCAGACTTGAGGATTCCTAGGAGGCCCTCTTCCTGGGGCTGCGCACAGCCGATCTTCAGTCCTGGTCTCTGTTCAGGGATGTTGATGATGCCAGTTTGAAAATACCATGTTAATGCTGAATCTCCAAGTATCTAACAGAGCAGCAGGACTAGAGTGGGCGCCGTGTGAGGGAATAGAGAAGAGGATCTTTCATGTGGTCAGTGTCTGTTGCCCCCTCTCAGGGTGGTACTTGCACTCATAGGAAGCTTTGCTCCATCTGCTAATGTTTTTTCCCTTTGCTACAGGCTGCTGAGAATCAGCTCTAGTCCTCTGCTAGAGAGTCCTTCCTCTGAAGACGTCACCAGTGTGTGGAACCTGCCGCACACCCACCTCCTGCCAAACCACGGCCTTTACCTGTGTCTTTCGGTGTTTCCCGTGCGACCCATCTTGTGGGAGTGCCTCCTGGGCTGCCCCAGAGTTCACCCCACACTCAGCAGCGCCAATGGTGAAGATGACAAGATCCAAGACTTTTCAGGCGTATCTGCCCTCGTGCCATCGGACCTACAGCTGCATTCACTGCAGAGCTCACTTGGCCAATCATGATGAACTCATTTCCAAGGTACTTGTTTTCCGGAAAGCCTTTCTTGCCTGCCTCTAAGGAGGACATTTCCTGTTTCTTGGGTCACAGACTTACAAGCTCTCTCATAGTCTGGGATATTTGCATGCTATCTTTTATGAGGGAGGACTGATTGCACAGGCTGTCCACTCAACTGAGAATTAATTCTGAATTACAGGGACTAGTGGTGCAGTGTGTTTGTTATTCTGGAAGTTAGATGTCAACCCTGTTGGAGGCTTTGGGGCCTGGCGGCTCACTGGCCAGAGAAAGCAGGAATATAAAACAATTAGAGTCTTATGTTTGCTTACTTGATTTAGCTTGATAAGTTAAAAAATGCTTTCTGCTTGAAGTTGAATTCTCAGAAGTGAGAAAGAGAGAGTCTTAAAGAGAGGGTGTTTAGATTTGCAATCCTTTGGGGCCTCTGCATGTTAAGCAAGAACTCTACCATGGAATAGTAGCAGCCTCACTAGTCGAGTTTGGAGAGCCCCTGGCAAGCCCTAAGGAAAGTTGCGAGGCTGTGGTATTAAAAACTTGCCCTTTGGGGAAGAACAAAAGTGGCCTCTTGGAGAGCTGAGCCACTGGTCTGTAACGGACCTTTCTACATGATGTCAGCCCGGTGGCATTGGATCATAGCTGAAGAACGGGCCCTGTTTTCCCAGAGGTGCATTGACAGCTGCTTGTGAAGTTGGGGCTGGGGGTTACTAATAAATACACTCAGCGTGTCAGTTGTGTAGTACAGGAACTGCATACTTTGGGGAGCCCAGGGGAGCTATCTCCCCCCTGGATTCTCAGGGGAGGAGAAACAGGTTTTACCAGGCTAGATGACAAAGAGAAAAAGATCGTGGGAGAATTTTCCCTTTTAATAGCATCTTTCCTCAGAAGCTAGCCTTCGTACAATTAAAGGACAAGCAGATGCTTATGCAGACCCAGACTAAGAAAAATTAGCAATCCTGAACTATTTATAAGAAGTGCCAGCAAAGGCTGCCTTCCTTGCTTTCTTCTCCTCGGGTTTAGTAGTCTTAGCCCAGGAAGGATGACAGAACATCCTTCTCCAGCTGGCTGACTGGACTGGCACATGAAGGTTGCCCGAACAATCAAGTCTGTGGTCACAGATTCTGGAATGAGGCCCTGGAATCATCTGTGGTTGTGGGCCCATTCAGGGCAGGCTACGTACACACTTGGTGCCCAGAGCTCCCAAGGGTTCTAGCTGAAGTCTCACCGTCTCTCACTCTGTCTCTGCATCCCTGAACTTTGTTATTTATGCTTAAGCTGGCCTTTAGCTTCCTTCGAAGTCACATAATCCATCTTGATTTAGATTTCGAGTTTTGGGGAAAAACCCTGACAGGAAATGGAAGACATGGCAGGCCATGTCAATTGGAGAAATAGCTGTTCTCCTGGCAGGAATGTGAGCCCCGAAACTTGTAGTTGAGTTGGAGCTGTCTGCCTTCCACAGCTTTTTTTTTAAAAAGGCATTTCCAAAATAAGTATTTGTATCTAGGGAGGAGTCTAAGGCATTATACACAGGAAGTGTTTTGTGGTGTAAGAAGTCAAGGCTCCAATAAGGTGCACTTAGCATCTCCTGTATGCTAATGACACTACAGTGCGGTTCCACTAACCACTGTGAACCCTTAAGATGAGCGGAGAGTTATATTTTATACCAGTGGGGAAGCCGAGACTCAAATATTGTTCAAGATCTCAAAGTGCAGGTGCAGAAGAGTGATTATTGCCTGCAGGTGTTCAGTAAGGCCTTCTTGACCAGCCATTATTTGAGCTGGACCTGAAAAGATGGATGATATTAGATATGTAGAGAGGGTAATGGCGTTCGAGGTTATATCTGCTGTATTCAGTCAGGGGTACAGGCCTCTGACTGCTTGCTTTGCTTGAGCCGTGACACTAAGCAGCATTAGATGGATAGGCCAGCAGGGGCATATCTCCAGCCTCTGTCAAGGTGCTCTCTCACGTCCTCTCATGAACCCTTCCACACCCTTGGGTTGTATTCGATCTGACTTAGTCTCCAGATCAGAATTTGACCCATGGCGGAAACTCAGCAAATGATCGTATAAATGGGCAGATGGAGCTTGAGCCTTGGGAGGAGATGAGGAACAAGCAAAAAAGACTTCATTGGCCTCATGTCCTCTTTCCTAACCCTTCTGGGGCAGGAAGGCTCACAAGTCTAGGCCAAAGTCAGCACAGGCTAACTTTGATTTCATTGGCTACAGCCAGTGCACAGATGGGGTACATTAGAGCTGGATGATTTAAAGAGTTGGGTGAAATGCCTGACTGTGGAAAGGGTGAGGGAGCTGGGCTTGGCATTGTACAATGATCCCTTTATTTCTCTCCACAGCCACCCCCGACATTAAATAATCTATACATTCTTATGCACGTCTGCTTAATGGAAAGATCATTGCCTCGGCCCCCTCCTTGGAAAAATGAGCCTTTCTTTTCATGCCCCCCCCTTCATTTAAGAAAGTTCAAGGAGAGAATGTGCCTCCTGTTCTCCCCTCTTGACTCAATCTCCTGTGTGGTTTCAGAGACTGCCCAGTAGGAGTTGAGCTGGGCAGCCGATAGCTGGGGTGGGTGCAGCAGAGCAATTAAACGAGGCTTTGTACTTGTAATAGGGTCTTTAGCCAGAGAGCTGGACATTTATTTGGGGGGGGCAGAAAAAGGGAGTCTGCCTTCATTATGGTGAAAGAGACACAGGTCCAGAGGAGTCTATGGCTAGGGTCCCTTCCTACCAGCGTGGCTGAGCCGTCATGGAAACGCAGCATTGTGAAGTTTTGAACAGTTGGGGTATGTTGATTCTGGTGGTGGAGAGCTCTGTACTGGGCTTTCTTCCTGCCCAGCTCACTTTACATACCCAGGAGCTACACTGCCAGCAACCAGCTGCCCAACCTCTGAGTTTCTTACCCATCAAATGGACAAAATAGTTTTTGCTGTGTTTGTGGGTAGTCAGTGAAGGTTGGAACAATGGACCGTCGGCAGCGCGGCTCCTGAACAAACAAGTTTACTTCTCACACTTCTGGAGGCCGGAAAACCCCAGATTTGGAAATGTGGCAAACTTGGTATCGCAAGGTTTACTTTCCAGTTCACAGATGGCTTCTTGTTACTGTCTGGCCTTACACAGCGGGAGGGGCGAAGAGTTTACTTCTGGTTTACTTATTATTGTATTTTGTGTGTGTGTTTTGAGACAGTCCTGCTGTCTTTCTGCTTCAGCATCCCGGTTGGACTGGGCCCGTGCCACTGTGCTAGGCTTTTCTGCCCCTTTATACTGACAATAATCTCACTTCCCAAAGGCCACATGTCTCAACACATCTATTTCATCAAGAGTGGGGGAGGTGTGGACACTGAGACACAGCCAGTGGCAGGTAACTAGCACACAGTGTGTGCCTCCATGCTGTCTCCACAGCAAGGCATACCTCACTGGGAAGGGAGCAGGCTTACCTCATGGGGTTGCTACATACCTCAGATGAGATCAGGGATGCATGGGTGGCTTGTAAACAACAAAGATCTTTGCAATATAAAGTTGTTCCATTTTCTTCTCTTGGCCTTAACATTCAAAATGTTAAGTGGGGTGTAGACCTGGTACGTAGGCATTGGGTGTATGGGGCAAGTTGATGGCCCAGTGTGTCTATAGGAAGTAACACAACCTTTGTTCTGTGGGAGGGGAGAACTTCTAATTGATAATAGAATTATCTAGGGAATGTGCTGAGACGCCCTACAGTCTCATACGAGTGTGTTCGGTCTACGTGCTGGGGTGTTTGTCTGCAGAGGTATTTTGAGTTGGCATGAAGAATTGTTCGCACTTAATGTTGCCTGCCCCAGCATAAAAATACACTTTGGTTATAAAATAATAATGGCTTCTACCAGATCAGTGAGTCCTCCTGCCTCAACCTCCCAAGTAGCCAAGATTTATGGGCCTGTGACACCAAGTCCAGCTTCACAAAGCTTTTTGAGGAGACCTTCCTTTGCTGCCTTCCTGCCAACCCTCTCCTGAGCAGTAGGGCGTTGGGATGTGTGACTTCATTCCAAGGCTTGATCCTTATCGGAAGGGCATTGTGGGAGGCTGTGGGTGGGTGTTCAGGGCAGGTGGAAGGAAGAAATACTTCACTCACCACCCAGTCCTACTTGTTACTGTTTGGTCAGATCTGTGGGGTCTGATTATTTTCTGGGGACAGAGGTGTTCCAGAACTGCAGGCTGTCTAGTCTTGGTGAAGAAACAGGGGGAGGCGGTGACCAGCCTCAGGTCACCCTGCCTCTGAACCAGGGATCTCCCTCTCAGTGTGAGGAGCTCTGAGCTGACTTGCCTTCTGGCTCACGGCAGTCATCCATCTGAGTCTGGGAACACGGCAGGCAGGTTTTGTTCGTTGTGGGGTTCCTTGGGCTCACTGTGGTGGCATTTGGACTCTCTCCTCCTGCCAAGAGATTAGATGTAGCATCTCTTTGAGAAGAGAGGCAGGAGGGTAATGTGTGCTGAAGCTATATTGATCTGGCGGCTGCCAAAGGGCTGGCCTGTCCTCAGTTTCCCACCTGTGCCTTTGAGGCCTAGTGTTCTGCACCTGTGGTTCCCAGTAAGACTGACTTCTCACTCCAGTGTACCTGCAGACATGGTGGGGGCTGATGTGGCAGTACAGAGAACTGTCCCAGCCTGCAGACTGTCCAGTCAAGGCAGACCTGTCTCCTCCCACCAGTAAAACATTAAGGTCCTGGGCTCTGTTGGTAGATTCTTCTTGCCTAGCATGTAGGAAGCCCTAAATTGGCTTCCAGGAAAATATGGTGGTCTGTGCCTGTAATTCTATCACTATGGAGGAGATACAGAAAGGTCAAAGGTCATCCTTGGCTGCATAGTAAGTTTGAGGTCAACCTGAGCTACATAAAATCATGTCTTTAAAAGAAAAAAAATCACATGAAGGAGGGTACATGATAGGTAAACCTGAAAGCATGTAGACATCGGGTTGTTAGAGCAGCACTGGCATGCTTTCCCATAAAACCTAGTAACGCATAGGGAACACATCCATATAATAGGCTCTCACTAACTTGTCCATGAGACTCTCTAGCTTTGTGTGTGTATATTTGCCTGAATGTATGTACCACATGTGTATCTGGTGCCTGAGGAGGGCTCTGGATTCCCTGGAACTGGAGTTACGGTCTGAGCCACCAGGAGGCTGCTAGGAATTGAACTCTGATCTTTTGCAAGGCTAACAACTGCTCTTACCTGCTGAGTCATCTCTCTATAGCCCTTTGCAAATTTTTTTAATCCAATGGATGTATGCTCTGTTGGGTTTAAAATTTTGAAGTAAAATTAGTATTTCTATTTTGACAATAGGGAGAGAGAAAACAGGACTGAATCTAAATCTATAAATATCTAGCTCATAAAAGGTTTTAGAGTACCGGGGCTCCAATTCTATTCCAGTAATTAAAGTGTTTTCAGAAATGGAGTGTTGAACCTTTGCTGTGTGACCGCGATGGTACTACCGTGTGTGCGCGTGTGTGTGTGTGTGTCTCTATGTATGCTTTCCTGTGGAGACAAGAGGTCAATCTTCAGTGTTGATCCTCGGCTGCTGTCCACCTGGTCTCTGCCTGGCCTGGAACTCACTGATTGGGCTTGACTGACCGGCTGGCCAGGGAGCCCCAGGCAGCTCCTGTCTCTGCCTCCCAGTGCTGGAATTATAAGTGCAAACCACCACACACATTAATTATTATTATTTTTTCCACACTCACCTTTTTTCTTCACACCCAGCTGTTTTCATGGGTTGTGGGGTTCAAACTCAGGTCCCCATGCCTGTGCTGCAAGCCCCTTATCTTTCCAGCCCTAAAGTCTTAGGCAACATTTGTGAGTTAAACCCAAGGCTTATTCCAAAGTATGTTTAACCAACTATGCTTCGTAAAGGGAATCGAATTTCCAACCTAAAAATATTTCCTTTTCCCTGAGTGTTTGCCTACAAAATCCTGTCTCCTCCTCTCCTACTGATGAAGTGTTAGCTTCTCCAGAGGTGTCTGCTGACCACCCAAGAAGGGTGTGTGTGTGTGTGTATGTGTGTGTGTGTGTGTGTCTGAGTTTGTATGTGTCTGTGAGTGTGAGTGTATGTATGTATGTATGTGGTGTGTTTTTATGTGAATGTGAGTGTGTGCGTGTGTGTGTGTGTCTGAGTTTGTATGTGTCTGTGAGTGTGTGTGTGTGTGAGTGTATGTATGTATGTATATGGTGTGTTTTTATGTGAGTGTGTGTGTGTGTCTGAGTTTGTATGTGTCTGTGAGTGTGTGTGAGTGTATGTATGTGTGTGGTGTGTTTTTGTGTGAGTGTATGTATGTGTGTGGTGTGTTTGTGAGTATATGTGTGTGGTGTGTTTTTGTGTGAGTGTATGGATGTGTGTGGTGTGTTTGTGTGTGTGTGTTGTGTTTTTGTGTGTGTGTATCTGTGTGTTTTGGGGGGAGAAGAGAGAATGGAGTGACAGTCTGCTATAGCCCTCTGCCATTCATAGAGGGAGATGGGAAAAAGAAATATGAACAGAAAAAAAAAATGAACAAGTGACTTGGTTGGTTTCAGCAGTTCTTGGTAAAAATCTATTTGGAGCCTGTAAGCACTATGGTGTCTTGGGCTGAGCTGAGCCACAGATGCCGATCCTGTGATGACGGTGGGACTGGGTTTGTGCTTTCTCTCGATTTGTATTTGCTCCATTCTGTCATAGCACAAATACCACGTACATGGAGCTTTCTCCCCCGGCTGTGCAGCAGATAGGAGGTTACTGTCTTCAACGATCTCAAGGAACTTTGATCCTCCAGGAGATAATAGGCTCATCCCTGAAAAGTTTATGCTTGACCTTAAGTTTCTCTTGAGACAGTTATCACTAGTATGACGACGCCTGTGTCCCATTAGCCTGTGTGTTACTTGAGATGGCTTTGTCGCCCTGTTATCCCTATGTCAGCACAGTTCAAGATGGCGTATTTTCTATTAGTAAAATATGACTAATACTACCACAAGGCAGGCTTTCCCTAGGGATTCCCATCTAGGTGTAGAGTCCCAGAAATTACATGTGTGATTATATACATATGTGTACTTCTAAGGAAGACAACTTCCATCAGGCATTTGAAGCTGTTGGTTGAGCAAGTAAGCCAGTTAAACCCTTGTGAGCCTGAGAGAGGGTTCTCCTGAGCATACTTGAAAGTGCCCGTGAACCACGTGTGGAGGCACATGCCTGGCAATCTCAGCACTTAAGAAACTGAGGCAGGAGGATGCCAT
Source organism: Cricetomys ansorgei (assembly GCA_026225945.1). Lineage (NCBI taxonomy): Eukaryota > Metazoa > Chordata > Mammalia > Rodentia > Nesomyidae > Cricetomys > Cricetomys ansorgei. The sequence continues at coordinate 5,774,362 of JAMJFZ010001871.1, forward strand.
GCACTGTGCTTAGAATCTTAAACCAGGACTTGTAGAAATGGGTGGGAGGGGCAGCATGAGCAAAGACCCGGCAGGAAGCCTTTAGGGAGAAGCCATTCTCCTGGGTTAATGAGTGTGTGAAGACAGATTGAAGGAGTAGGTTGGAGCCAGATTGTTGGAAGTTCAAGCTTCATCCTGTTGGCAGTGTGATGCTAATTGAAGACTGGGTAAGTAAGTCATGCTGTGGCCAGCTTGGGCTGAGCGCTGTGGTGTGGAACGTGGTCTGCTGAGGAGGGACTGAAGTGGCAACTTGATTATGCCCACGGCTGTGGTCTGAATGTTCTGGAAACTGCATGGTAATTCAGGACCCCACTGTGGACCGCTGCTGGGCAGACAATGTACACACAAACAGTATTTGAAATGATGAACCCCTTCATTGTTTTGCATGAACAAGGGGATTCAGTTCCGGGACTCACTCCTTAGGTGAGAGTCAGATTGCCGGCATCCCCCCTCCCCCAGTCATGGTCACTCTCCAGGAAAGTGAATGTCCCCGCACATGTTGGGTTGCTCACTAGTCTGTTACCAAGGGAGCCTTTGGGGACCAGGACTGACAATCATCTTTGTGTGTCTTGGTGCAGACTACAGGGAGCTAGAACATGAATCTGCTCAGATGGGATCCTTTCTGTGTGGTTACTTTAAACACCAAAAAGACACATTGACTTGACCAAATGAGGTGTGTCCTACAAGCCTGCTCTGCAGCTTACAAATAAATGCCTGCCAGATTTTACCCCTAAGATTGTGTTTTGCTTTTAGATTAGTATTTGGACACTTAATGAGGTCACAGGTACTTATAAGCTTGTGTTTCCACTCAAAACCCACAGGGGAAAATATATATATACACACACATGCATACATACATACATACATACATACAAGCTGCTGTCCTGGAACTCCCTCTATAGTGAATGCTGCAAACCTGCAGTATTCTCGGTGCTGAGATTTCAGGTAGTTACCATCACTCCTCCTGGCCAGCAACTTCCTGGAGTGTTCATATTTGGGAACAAGGCTTGGCTGTAGGACTGCCCTGCTCCTGGGGTTTTGTTCTAGCCCAGGCTCTCCCTGGCCTCTGGAACGATAAAGCTGGCCTGCTGCTGTTTTGGCTGCTGGATTTTGGGGGCCTGACCAAAGTCCACTGATCTTGTGTTTCTTCAGTGATATTTAATGTCTTTTATTCAACCCCCTTCCCCTTCTAAAGATAAGTCTTGATAGGTCACCGGTGTTAGCCTGGGATCCTGTTTTAGCCTGCCTGGTGCTAAGGTTTCACGGTGGAATTCTAGACTCAGCCTGAAGAATACTTTAAACACTTGAACTAGGTGCGAGGGCTGAGGAGCTGAAACCAGCATGATTCCGGCAGTGAGAGCCAGTGAGCTTGGGTGAGGTATGGGAATGCAAGCCTGGCAGAGGGCACAGGAATGTTACCGACGAGGCTGGTTTGGGTACCACTAAAACATAAAAAAAACTCCAAAGAAATGGACATAGCTGCTGTTTACTCTGTGTTAAACATTCCTTTACTCCTCTTCACAATACCCCTTCTAGGTAGGCATTAAGTGGCATGCCTGAGACCAAAGTTACAGAGCAGCCAGATAGGGCAATCTGGATCTGCCCAGGCCTTTCACCGCAGCCTGACTTTGGCAGTACTGGTGTGTTGTGTGGTAGATACCACCTTCCCGTTCATAACATAGCCCGGGCCTGGGGAATCTCCACTTAATCTCCCCCACCTTGGAGGGGTAGAGGTGAACCTTGGACTGGAACCTGGGCCCCCACCTATGCTAGGCAAGCACCTTGCTGCTACTATAAATCTCTAGGCCTCCTACCAATTCTCAAAGACCAGCCGAGGTTGTTCCTAGGAACTCTGCCTGGCCTGTAAAATTCTCTCCTTGCTTTGAATTGTTATAGAACTACCTGGTTTTTAACACACACACCCCCACCCCCCAGTCTCACTGTGTAGCCCAGGCATGCTAGATCTCTCCGTCTCGGTCACTTAAATGCTGGGATAACGGGTCCACACCACCACACCCCGCAGATGCGCTGTTTATGTATAATTGCCACGTTTCCTAATGAGGTTCTAAATGCCCTGAGAACTTTAGAACTGAGTGCCTTTGAACCTGAGCTTTCTCATTTTATGGATTAGGAAACCAGGGCCCAGAGAGGGAAAAGGAGGGCCTTTTGATTTATTTTTTGCTGTCCTCCCCGCTTACTGTGCTGGGGGCCGCCCTGGAGCCTGGGAAATGAAGCCAACGAGCCTGTGATCTTGCGGCTGCACTCAGGTTCTTTTTCTATGTGTGCCCGAATCTGTGCAGTAGACTAGAGTGTCTAAGGTTCTTTCCACCTCTCCCGCCTTCCGAACGTAAGAAGTAGCCTAAGAGGACCCAAGGCTTCAGTAAGGCATGAGCTGGGCACCAGTGTTCAGACCTTGGCCAGTAGACCTTCACCTGGTAGTTGTGCAAGTTAAGTGGCTCTGATGTAAGTGACAGAATAGGTTAATATATCCGGAGATGTGTGGTTGGAGTTTTAGGGAAATTAAAGGGGCTAACTGGGAAAAGTAGTATTTACCGTGTCTTATGTAAAGCATTTGCCTAATAGCCAGCGGTAGCTTCTGCTGTTCCATCAAGGTCTGCTGAGTAAAATCAGATAGAACCAGGGGCTGGTACTCCGGTGTAGCTCCTTCCTCTTTTTCCAGGAGTCTTAGCAACTCCGAGCTAGCCATCAGTTATCCTCAGTGATCTCCTGAGGCCTTTGCCATCGTGGAGTCTGTTCTGTACAATCCTAAGGTAATTACATAGCAGCACCTTGCAGCAGCACTGCCTCTGGGCAGCAGAGAGGCTCCCACCTCTCCTTCTAATCTGTCAAGCGAGTTTGGTTTTTTTTTTTTGGTTTTGCATTTGACCCACATTTCAACCAGCTACAGAGACTCCAATCCACTGTGACAACCGCTGCTCTAGCAGCTGGAAGAGGGTTACCAGGCTGCGATTGCAGCCCTGTCTGTGTCTTGCTTGTCAGTTCGCCTCATTCTGTGAAGCTGCAGAGTGGGGGGTGGGGGAGTTCTTTCTAAAGGAGACATTTTCTTTATCTTCACAAAAACAAAGCAAAACAAAACTGGTATCTTTGTTTCCAGAGTTCAGCAAAACTCACGAGGGGAGGGTTTGACCTGGTGATCCCAAGCATTATCTTTGAGGTCAGAGCTGCCAAATTCTCCTTTCCCCTCCCTGGCCTATAGCTGGTGTCTGGGCACTGAGTCAGAGAAGAGCGGGAAGGAGGGGTAGATAGCTCCGCCAGCTGCTGCTAAAAACAGCAGCATCCAGTCGTCCATAAACACCCTCTCTAGACCACAGCAATGTCGGGGCATTCCTTTCCCCTCTCCTGTGGCTCCTAGACCTGTGGGTCTTTTTGGAGGCTGACTTATACCCATCAGAAGGGAAATTGTCCATCTCCGAGGAGCCAGGAGCCCCCTTTCCTCTGTGTGAGAGTTGGCCCCATTAAGAACATTGTTTTTTAGCATCAGTTTCCCAACAGATGGAGAGAGAGAGAGAGACAGAGAGAGAGAGAGAGACAGAGAGAGAGAGAGAGAGAGAGAGAGAGAGGAGATGCATGCGAAGAAGCCAGAGGCAGCAGGAAACCTGCTGCTGTAAGCCCCATCTTAGCTGTTAGACTCAGGGCAGGAGGTAGCAGACAGTTACAAGCCTTAGCCTCATGGAGTTGGTCCACAGAACCAACTTTGGCCACATAGTGGAGGGTAGCCAAAATGGGAGTCCTTACCCCTGAGCCTGGCCCCTGAGGTTCTCTGGGTTGCTGGGAAGCCGGTGCAGATTGTCTTTACACGAGATGCCTGGGTGCATACAGCTGCTCCCCACTACCCTGCAGCACCAGCCTGTGCTAGCTCAGTCTAGAGCAGCGGTCTGCCGGCTGGGCGGGCTGTTCTCAGGGCTAGGTCTCTTCCCTGTCGGCCAGGCCGCCTTATTCATACTCTGGGCCTTCTCAGAGCTGTCCAACTTTACCCCTAGTGGCCTTCTTGTCGCTTTCCAGGCCGAAAGCTCCAGATGACAGGAACAGCACCCAGAAGGATTATTCCACACAGATTCACCCAGGAAACCTGAGGGAGGAAGAAAATGGAATCACATTTCTTGAACCTCCCCTTACCAGGATGAAGAAAAGTAAAATATATCTGTGGGGGAGTAAAGCTCCTTCCTGCATGTTTGCTTTTCTGTGAAAACAACAGGCCATTCCGCCCCGGGCACTGGGGGGTGGCGGGTTCTGGGTAAGTATATGAGGAAGAGGGAAAGCCGATAAGCTAAGCCCTGGCACATCTGGGTCACCAGGCTGCGGCCAGCCACCTGTGTGGTTGGTCACCTTGAAACTGACGGGGGTGGACTTTGGTTCCCAGCTAGACCGGCTGGCTTCTCATGCCTTGTTTTATTCAGTAAACATTTATTGAGCACTATCAGGTGCCAGGTCATGTGCTAGGTATTTCAGGCTCCTGTGTGTCTCTGACAGGCTTGTGTGGATCCCAGGCTTGTAACCAGTGCTAAAAAAAGAAATGACTTCATTCAAAAAAAGGAGCTTGCAGAGGGGAGGTAGGGGTGGGAGTGGAGGGAGCTTGTGCACAGGAGGGAAGGGCTCTCTGGAGTCTTGGTTCTCTTCTTTGGGTTAAAGCCAAGGGTCTGTAGGGTTCTATAGAGACCAGATAGTAAACACTGGGCTTTGCTTGAGCCCGTGGTCTTAATGGCAAACCTGTGATACTGGAGAAACCAGCAACAAAACCATCAGTTGCAGAGCTCCTCTGAAACTTCCAGAGCCTGCTAATGCGTGGGGGGGGTGTTGAAATGACTGCTGTGAACTGAGTCCTGGGGGAAGTGGCCCCACGGGACCTCGAGAGGAATCTGCAGTTGGCATGGTATGGATAGCGTTGGGGTTGAGGCGACTGGACGGAAAATTCCATTCCACTGGCTGGACTTCGCTTTCAGCCATTGAGCACCCACACAGGTCCCCACCATAGGTTAAGCTGGTGACCAGGCCAGGCAGTGTAGTCCCCCCCATTCTAACTAGAAATCACGGTGCAGTCCTATTGGATTAAGAGTCAGTGGTACCATTTTCAAAATCCTGAATTGAAGGGTCAAGTCAACTTCTGCTCTAGGCCTGGCTTCTTTACACTAAGTTTTCAATATTATATTGGAAGTCCCTTAACCTTCCTGATTGTTAAGCACACAGTGAACACTGCTCTATGAACCTCTGGGGCTATAGAGGTATTCAGAAGATAATTACTGCCTGTGGACAGCTTATGGTTTAGTACAAAAGACAAACAGCTAAGCTGTTATACAATGGGTTGAAACAGAGGCTTTGAGTATCAAATTATTCTGAATACTGTATAGACATGTACACTATAGCTGTGTGCATAAGACTGGACTGCATTCTGAGCAGAGATAGTCTTAGAGGAAGTCAGGCCTGGGGAATCACAGGTAAGCCACGTGGATAGAGCATGTTTCAGGAAGCAGGAGGCCAGCAGTTCTGGGTCACAAAGGGTGCACATGGCCATGCTAAGGAGTTTAGACCCAATTCTGTGTGCTGTAGGGAACCACTGACTGGCTTGAAAGGAACAATAGGATTTGATTAGAATGGACAAGGAAATTATAGAGTAGCCTGTTTTGGGGGAAAATCTGCTTCCCTTCAGCTTCGGTAAATGGTATGGCCTCGGCTGTAGGCCTTAGAGCCTTGAGTGACTAGCGTTGATAATACATAGCAGTTGGTAAAGCATTGATAATGTGCCATGGCTGTTTATAATTAATAATAACCGGGCGCCATCCCTCCCTGAAGATGCCGTCAGCTGGACAGCAGTCAAGTTAATCATTTGCAAACAGGGCAGCCAGTGGCAGGCCTTCCCGAGCTCCGTGTGACCTGAAGGCTCACAAGGCCTGGGTACCCTGTCTAGCCCAGCGTTCCTGACTTCTTGAGTAAGGCTGCAATTGAAGTCTCACACTTGGAAGCTTTTTCTATTACTTAAAAAAATGACTTTTGTGTGTGTGTGTTTGTGTGTGTGTGTGTGTTCATGCAAAGTGTTTGCCTGAGCATGAGTTTGATCATTTGGCTAGGCTGGAGAGCTGTGAGTCCCCTGAAACTCTGCCAGCCAGGTCCTTCCCTCTCCTCCCACCCACTCTTCCTGCCACGCGCTGCCCCTGCGTATAAGTGTGTGCTGCCATCCCCAGCTTTTCTGTGGATGCTGGTGATCTGAACCTACCTCTCTGCTTTACCACTGAGCCATCTCCTTGCCCATACTTTTTTAGCCCAGAGAGGTCTTGAACTCCGTATCTTCCTGCCTCTGCCTCCATAGGGCTGGGGTAACAGATGTAGATCAGCAGGCCCAGCTCTGTTTATTTATCTTGCAACATTTATTTTTCTCTGTGTGTGTGTGTGTGAGGGATAAAGTATGCATTTGGGTGTACCTGCTGCATCCCATGTGTGGAGGTCAGAGGTCAACTCGACTGGTAGTTCTCTCTACCACATGGGTCCTGGAACCTCAGGTCATCAGACTTTGGGGCAAGCACCATCTCACCAGCCCCTGTTTTTTAAAAATAGGGTTTTCTAGCTCAGCCCCGTGGCACAGTGGGGAGGATGGAGAAGGGAACGCACGGTCCTCAGCAGCGCCAGGTTCACCTTTCCTGAAGGGTTTGCCCATGAACTCCCTTCTTTTCTGAAACCAGACAAGAAGAGGAAATCTGGAGTCAGCAAGGCTTAGGAGCCTTAATTAACTGTGGTCCAACTAGGTCAGGAGAGTGACCTTTGGAGTTCTTCCCCCTCCCCAACATGTATTCCCCAGCTCACTGGAGCAGAGTTCCCCATCACTGGGGGGTTGGGATTCCAGCACCCAGCCAAGGGAGTTTGTGCTTCTGTGAAGCACAGGCCTGTCTATTCATTCCCTTCCTCCCTGGCGCTCTGGCCTTGGGGGTGCTGGTGTTAAGTTGCCCCAATGCCCAGTCTCCTATTTCACATACTCAGGCTGAGATCCTGCAGCCAAGTGCTCTTTTGGCTTTCCTTTCCTACTTGCTGCTCACTGAGGGTAGAGAGGTAGCTACCCACTGCCCACAGTGGGTTCCTTTGTCAGTGGGCACAGTACCCTGAAGAACCCCACCCCCCCAATCCAGTGCTGTGCTGTGTAGGGTGTGCCTGAGTGTTGACTCCCTACCTAGCTCCAGGCCTTCACTGGCACATTGAAGCTGACTTGGCTGAGACCCAGTTGTACATACGCTGAGGCTTTACCTTAGGGTGGAAATTGGAGCCTGACTTTTAAGGGACAAGGCAACTGTGTTAGAGGTGTGGGCCTCCCTGAACCAGGCTCTGTTTCTGTATTATCTGCGCTCCCCATCCCCCGGGCTGGACTGAACTGAGACACGAGTGTAGCTGAAACAGGAGGGAGAAGAAGCCGATGGACAGTCCTGCTTTTGGATGGGCCCACCGCGGTGGAGCCCGGGTTTTTGGGAACTGAAATGAAACTTCCCATTCTCTAACCTTTCCACGCACTGAGTAACAAGGAGGCTACTGCCCAGCTGCACCAGTTTTTATTTACCTTTCTAATGAGACAAATGTGAGTCAATAAAGATGGCGAAGACGAGGAAGTGTACACAGATGACTTCACAGGCCAACGTGGACAACAGCCGTGTGCTCCTAGGTCGACATTCCCTCCCCTCACCCAGTACCTAGAACCTGAGTATAGAGATCACCAAGTTGCCTTATAGAGTTGATATCCCAGCCAGTTCAAGATAATTTCCTAAGGAGTTACTCTTCAACCATGGCTATCAAAGATGACCTTGTGGGTCCAGGCCAGAATGAATGACAGAGTCTCAGAACTGGGTCTCCATGTCTGACTTGGTCTTGAATATCTAGAGACAGTTTTCAAATGTGTATAGAAAAGTGGAAATGAAATGTTTGTCTCAGAATAGCCCCAGCCTCTGTATTCTCCCAGGAGCCCTAGCCTAGGGAAGATGATTAAAAATAGATCTGAGTAGTACTTCCTGCCTGGCAGATGGCTGACAGCAAATGCTAGGGCTTGTGGCTGACCTTTCTTTCTGAAATCTGCTCTATGTTTCCATGATGCTAATTGAGTCCCTTGCTAGACCTAATCAAAGACTCTGTAACTGACTGCAAAACACCAGGGCTTGCTGTCCTGGCTGGGCTCAGCTCACAGAGCAACATGAAAGTGCTGGAGTTTGTATGGAAACACCCACTCCTTGGTCCAACTGGCTGGTCCTTGTTTAAAAACTAACAAGTTCTGCTTTCAGACTTACTGCCCTTCTGTTAAATGTTGCATAGCCTCTCCACCCCCACCAGTGATGGAAGTTGAGGAGAAGAGGAGTGATAAGAATGCCCAGTGTTTTGAAGTATATACAATAGACAAGGCTCACAGAACAATATGAGATGGCTGAAAGGGGTCAGGGCCTCTCTTTGGGGGTCTAAGAGTGGCCCAGCAGCTAAAGATGTCTGCTGCCAGGCCTGATGACTTTATGGTCCCTGCAGCCTCTGTAGATGAAGAGGAGAGGTGATTTCTAGAAATTGTTCTCTGACTTCGACATATGTACATATTCACAAAATAAATGAATACGTGTAAAAAAATTACTTAAGACCATGCCCCAAGGGTATAGAATTGTGGGAAATAAGAGGTCTCCTTTTTGCCCACAGATGGCTTATACCTGTACTTACACACTCAGGTGGCCGGGGTGAGATCAGCTAGTTCAGGGTTGCCTGGGTGAACCTAGCAAGGCCCTGTCTTAACTGTCTGAACATCTGTTTAGACTACCATTGGTTTCTATGGCGTGCAGTTCTAGGTTTTGCATCAGCTGTGGGCAGGGTAGGTTTCCAGGTTTCTGACTTCCATGTCTTCTTAGACTTTATCCTTTTTTTCTTCAGTGAACAGCCCCAGACAATGCTCCCATCCTCTCCTGCCTGGCCACCTTCTCTAAACTCCTTCAACAGCCACACTATGTTAGAATGTATTTTAGGCCTGTCTCCTGCTTGGCCAGATTGTAATAAGCACATTGGACAACTAACTCAAATCCTCTGTGGTACCCAGCATGCCTTGCATCTTTGAATAAAGAGCACTAATATGTTTATATGACCATACCACACAGTCCTGAGTCCCTCCCTCCCTGACCATTTAGATATTCAGTTCTTTACTGTCATAGACTACTTTAAATGGGCACCTTTTCTTTTTACTAGGAAATGATCTTCCAGTGCATGATATTTCACAGTGAGTTCAATGTGCAGGAATTTCAGTTTCTCCATCTGAGTGTTGAGAGCCCTAAGCAAGGGATCATCAGATAGGCCAGCCAATAAGAAGCAAAGACACATAAAGGGGAAGTTTACAAACACAAGTGAAGAGGTCTAACTCGGAGTCATAAATGCTCAGTGTTCCAGGCGGCTGCTCTCTAGGGATTACGGACTCAGGAGATTTGCCCTGTAGGAGACCTCGAGTGGCTCCCTCAGTTTACAGATTCTACAGTGCTCAGAGCACTAGGGGCACCAGCCTATCCAGAGTCTGGTTTTGGAGCCTTTCCTGGCTGGGATAGGAGCAGACAGGCTGGTTATTCTGATCCAGTTACTTTCTATTTCTGGGGAGCCAGAAATACCAGGAGTCATCATTGTGTATGTAGCTTTTGCCCTTTAGCAAGCACCTTATGCATTCTACCTGACTTCTGCAGTCCACAGTGGGACTATTACAGTGACCCCCCCCACACACACAGGCTCTTCTTATGTAGCCCTGGCTGTCCTTGAACTCACTATATAGAGGAGGTCTGGAGCTCACAGATCTGCTTGCCCCTGCCTCCTGAGTACCCCGCCACACCTGGCTCTTAGTTGGGATCAGGCTTTTTTCTGTAGTTGGTGCTGGCCCGGAGTCCACCGCATTGCGGTACTCCTGAGGTTGATCATGACCTTCTTAAGTGCATCATCCAACTCTCCTAAACCTGGTCCCTGAAGATGTGTGAACGTAGAGGCTGGTGGAGGGAATATGCTAGTGTGGTATAAGCTGGGCAGCTGCCACAGAGGCAAGAACACATTCACCAGCCTCCCGTAGTTTGTGCGACCAGCCTGAAGCATGGTTAATCGGTGTCAGGCCTTGTCCATTGATGAGCATTTCTAGGAGGAGGAGGTACTGGGGATTTGGGGCTGAAAATGAGGCACAGAAGCACAGAGCCTGGGCAGGGAGATCCATGCAAAGCCTAGCTACCTACAGACAACGGGAAGGGTAGTTGAAGGAAAGTGGACATCGTCAGCCCATTGCATGGAGACAAAGTCCTGTGTGTTTGGAGTGTTTCCAGGTTTACCCAAACACAGCCCACTGCATGGGCTTCCACGGGGCCATGGTGACTGGGACGTTTACTGTAATGTCCCAAGCAGTCTTCTAACCCTTCTTGGCCATGAAGTCTAGGTGCCAAAGAAAGGATTTTAGAGGAGCTTTTTAGCTTGAATTATTTATTTTAAGTGTTGTGAAATAACCATTCGGTAGTGAGCTGGAAAAGCCGTTTTTAGTCTGGGGCCACAGAGCATTCCCTGGGTGGTCCTTAGTCAGCCCTAAACATCTTGGGTCCATAAACTGAGGTTTTTGTTTTCTTTTTTGTTTACTCAAGAGGGAGCAAACTCTGCAGCAGGTCACTGTAACCCGACTCATAGGAAGCTGAATGGTAAGCCAGAATTCAAATTAATTAATTTACACTGAAGTTCTGAACTGTGTGTTATCTTCCTTGAAGGTAAACCCACTTGAGCGAGAGGATTAAATTTAGACCCTTGTTAAGTAAATACGGCATCAGAGCAGAGGCGTTTGAATAGCCTGTGAGATTTTCATTGCTTCTGACAGACCGACCCATCCCTCTTCATTAAAGAGACGGCTTTCCCCAGTGAACACCTACTAGGGAAATCTTGGGACTTGAAGTCAGAAGCCTTAGGCTTACATCCTGACCTTGACTTAAAAAGCTATGCGGAGCGGCTTTGGGCTTCGCTTCTTGCCCTGTTTGAGGTGATACAGAGTTTGAGACCAATTCTCTTTTTAGGAAGTCATGTCTACAATACCCTGTTACAACACCGTCTCTCCCCCTGATTTTATAGGTGATTGCTGGAGTCTCTCACAGGTTGTTGTTTGACCCCAGGCATCTCTTAGCCACTTTGTGGTGGGGGCGTGATTTTAATCTTCCTCATTGTGTTCGGATCACACCTGACTTATAGCAAGCACGGTATCAATGGGAGCCATGACTGCTATTTCCAACTTTTTAAAAAACGATCTTACTGCATTTGAACTCACTGTGTGTGACTCTCTGCACTGTGTGTCTGTTGGAGGGATTGAACTCAGGTCATTAGACTTGGCAAGTGCCAGCTGCTGAGCCAGCACCACCCTGCCAGTCCTTATGGCCCTCTTCAGTCTCATACATTATTAACTCTTTCGCTGCATTGATTGCTAGAAATGTTTAGAAAGCAGTTCCTTCTGTACAGCTTGTGGCTTCAGCCTTGGAAGGTGGCTGTGATCTCACTGCTTTAGGAGTCTGTAGGTTCAACCACTGACTCCACAGCTATTCTTAGTGGTCCATTTGCCAATGCCCCACGGCATTTGGGAGTAGGAGCCCAGGCTAAGCTATAAGTCAGCAGATGTTCTGATATTTTACATTTTGATTAAATATATATTTAGATATACTGATTTATACTTCGAACATAATGATGACATTATCTTTCTTTAAAAAAAATAGCAACTCTGAATTGGTTTTCAAAAGCGTGGTGGCTTTGAGAGGAATTTGAGCTCCAATATGAACACCCTCTTCAAAGTTTCTAGTTTTTTATCTGTATTGCCAAGGGCTCAGTGGCTGGAAGCCATTATTACAGCGTTCCACCACCCTCAGTAGCCAGTTCAGAAACAGCCGCCTTCCTATGAAGACCTTGTGAGGGTGTCCTGTCAGCCTTTGTCCTGTAAGACAGCGTGTGTGAGTTTGGGTATCCTATCTCAATGAAGAATGAACATTTGTCAGGCCTTACTTGTCGAGGGGGAGATGGCGGGAGTGAGGACCGCTGTGAGCTGACAACATCTGTTTTCTCACCGGCTGAGTTTGTTTACGTTGGCATCTACCACTCAGACCCACTGCCACAGACCAGAAGCTTACCCTGCTCTTAGTTCAGTAGAGAACAGCCAGTCTCCAAGTCCCTTTGAGACAGTTGAGAGAGGAGCCAGTGGGGTCTGTAGCTCAAGGGCGATTGGGAGTCAGGGAGGCCTGTTGGCACAAGCGCCAGACCAGTTGTGAGCTCTTTAAAAGCTATAGTTGTGTGAAGGGAAACAGACATTTATTGAAACCTTTTTACGAGGCAAGCTGCATGCCTGGTATATAAACACATGGGCGCGATTATCACAGCAACCCTCTTGCCTCGTATATTGTGGAGTAGGCATTGTTTTCGAGACGTAGTGAGAGTTTGTCCAAGGCCTGCCAGGCCACCAAAGCTGCCTACATCCCCTTTACCAAACACCAGGCAGACGTGGTTGGGTGAGCAGATATTTCTTCCTTTAGAACCAGTCCCTTCTCTGCGCTTCCTTCTGTGGGCTTAGAGAATGTGAGGGTAAGTGAGACCCGTCGTCCCTCCGTGGAGGGGGACCTCGGAAGCCACCATGCAGGAGTTCCTCTCCCTTTGTTTGAATGCATGTAAGTCTGTGTAAGTCTGTGTAAGTCTGGGTCACGTGGCAGTTCTTCTGCCTCTGCTGGCATTACAGGCACATCACCAAGCCAGGCTCTATCACCACCGGGGTCTCTAGAATCCCTGTGTGAACGTTTTTGGTAAGTCATGAAGATATGCAAATGACTTTGTTTTATCCCGGGTTTTCCTGATGACCTATGTCTCAGTGTGGAAATCACAGTCAGGAAATTCCTTTATAATTAACCGTCTCCTCTATTCCCATGTGAGCCATTTCCCCTGGTTCTTATGTAGGGAAGATGGAAGAAATCCTCCTTCTCAGCTAAACATTCAGCTTCTTTGCACTGCCCTTGTGCTCTAACTCTGGAAGTTTCTAGCTCTTGTCATTATCACTCTTCTCACTCCTCCATATGCTTCATGAGGGTGAGGTCCAGGCAGGACCTGTCTAGGACTATTTTGCTTGGGTTCCAGCCCTTTACAATGGCACATACGGTTTGTTTTGGCCCTAGAAAACCTCATAGACACTAACCATAGAAAGAGAAAAGAATGAGAACGAGTAAGAGGGAAATGACTGACCTGACCCTTTCTCAGAACATGCCACATCTGTTTCCTGCTGGCGAAGGGCAGTGCCAGCCAGAATTCCAAGGGAAAAGACCTCATTGTTCCCCTCTGCACCTCCACTCACACACTTTGCTACCATCCTGATGAGATGCTTTAAAAAGTTTTTCAAAGGTCAGTTTTAACCATCTCATAAGTATAGTATGCCTGGCAGTGGTGGTGCACACCTTTAATCCCAGCACTCGGGAGGCAGAGGAGGCGCGTCTCTGAGTCTTCTGGGCTGACCAGCTCCTCACGCCTGACACAGATCAGTAAGGGCTCAGTCTGTTCCCTCTTTGCATTCTGACATTCCACCTCCTAACCAGTGCTAGTGTGCGCTGCCAAGCCTGAAGCCTGCCCCCCGCCCCGCCCCGCGCCCCCTCGCCCCTTCTCACTCTCTCAACAGGGATTTGTCATGTAGCCCACACTGGCCTCGAACTTGTGTCCCTCCTGCCTCTGCAGGAGGGTTACAGGCATACATCACTACACCCAGCTTCAGCAGTTCTACTTTAAGAAGGAGTTGCCGCCTTTCAGACTTTCAACAGGGCCAGAAATGAGTGGTTTGGGCTATTAAACAGGAAACTCAAAGCCCTTTCCGTTTCTTTGGCTGGCTGGAAGGGCTGGGCCTGCAGCTATTACTGTACTTTAGAGGATAGAAGAAAAGACAAAACAAAACAAAAAAACCTTCGTGAAGGCCTGCACACCAGCCTCGGTTGACACAACAACATGGAAAAGAACTGCCTCGTTGCCTGGCAGTAAGGACAGCAAACAAATGTGTCTGATGGTCTGTTTGGCATCTCCTGGTCTGAGTTCTATTTGCTTCATTTTAATTGCTTCCTTAGCTTTCTTTCGGTTTCTCCACCTTTGGTACCACCCTCACCCAGGGGAACACCAGGCCTTGCCAGGTTGTGCTGGGCTGGGCCCTACAGGATGCGGTGACCCAGCCGGGCTATTCTTGTCTATGTCTCTTTGCAAGATGCTTGTTGTTCCCAGTATCTGTTTTTCTCATCATAAATGTTGAGTTGGCAGGGTCCCCCCGGGTGGTGGGAGCCACAGCAGAAGAGCGCTCCAGACTTCTGGAAAACGCAGCTAGCTATGAGTGCCAGGCTGAGGGGACGGGGGTAGCTACAGCTTCTCGGGGCATACCCTGAGGAAGTACTCCCACCAGGACAGCCCTGCTTTGGGTTCAGCATACTTGGCAGGGCCTGGACTTCTGCCAGCATGCTCTCACCAAACATGCCTGCAGGAACTGTCCTGGCAAGCCTCTGAGCCACCTCTGAGCCGAAGGAGTTCTTTCCTTTGCCATGCATCCTCCCGTAGCCCCTGCTCTCTAGGAATTTTAATCTGTGTCAGGCTGGAAGTCGACACTCCTAGGCAATGCCCTGAGGCAGGTAGGCATCCCCAGTGCAGTGATCTTAAAGCAGAATGCATATACGTAAGATTAATATACATACTCATTCCATGAATGTACGACTCTAGAGTGTACACATGTTCTGAACATATGCTCAGTGGCTAAGAGTGCTGTCTGCCCTTTCCAGAGGTCCTAAGTTCAATTCCCACACGCCAGCTCATCATCCAGTCCCAATTCTGGTGTGCAAACATACATGCAGGCAAGACACCTGAATACATAAAATATGTAAGTAAAGCTTTAGAAATCTTTTTTCTGGAATCTGTATTGTTTTCAGTGTTATTTTATTGATTTTATTGTTTGACTGTTTCATACATTCACATGATGACTGCTAGTTGTTTTGCCTCTTTACTCTCTCTGATCTTTTTGTTTGAGACAGGGTCTTGCTTTGTAGCTCTGGCTGTCCTGGAAATCACTCTGTAGACCAGGCTAGCCTGAACTCAGAGATCCGCCTGCCTCTGCCTCCCTAGTGCTGGGATTAAAGGCTTGGTGACCTGGCTGGGCATGGCATTGTGTGCTGTGATCCCAGCAGCTTAGATCTGGAGGTGGGAGGAAGGACAGCTGCTATATAGTGAGTTTATAGCAAGCCTGGGTTGGGTACATGAGACCCAGCACAAAAGAAAGAAAAGGGATAAAGGAATAATCTGATTTGAAAACCAACAAGGGTAATTCTTAAAATAAATACTCTAGAGGTTAGAGATGGTTCCGTGGTTCAGTTCACAGCTCCCACATCAGATGTCTCTCTACCAAGTGTAACTCTAGCTCCAGGAGATCAACACCTTTTTCTGGCCTCTGGGCACCAACTTACATACGCATAAATAAAATACATCTTAAACATTTTAAAATAATGCCGAGTAGACGAAGCCAAACAAAATAACAGCATGGTGTCTGAGTGACAGGAAACAGTGATTGCCTATGGAGCCGTAATTGAGAAAGGGATGCAGTGGAGAGGGTAGGGTAGACGCAGACCCAAGGAAACCTTGGGAGATGATGGGTAATTGGTGATCTCTCCTTTTTTTTTTGTCTCACTGTTATCACCCTGGCTAGCCTGGAACAGTCTTACGTAGACCGGGGTGGCCTCAACTAACAACAATCTAGGCCAGGTGTGGTGGCACAAGTTTGTAATCCCAGACCTCTACTACCCTAAAGAAAATACACATCTGCCCACACACACGTTTTTGAATAATCAGACTTATTTTACAGACCAATGTGTTCCTGAGATCATAGAGTAATCTTGAATTTAATAACTTACTATACCATGGGGGGGCGTATATAAGAGTATTTGCATTTCTAGAACACATGAAAGAGAAAGGAGCATGATACAATGGAGTGACACCAAATGAGTTTCATAAAAATGTGTTATAGTCTAGTGTGGTGGTACACGCCTTTAATCCCAGGCAGAGACTGACCAGCCTAGTCTATATAGTGACTTCCAGGGATATGTATAATACACACACACACACACACACACACACACACACACTGGTTTCTGAAATGATATAAAGAAAAATGCCCCCAGGCCTGGTGATACTCCTTAATCTTGATTTGGTGATGGCTTTATAGGCATCCAGGTATCAGAACTCATGAAGTAGTGCACCCCAATAGTGTTTAAAGGATAATATAGAGGCATTTCACTGGAATGAGTATTTAATATATGCTGACTGAGCTGGATGTAATGGATCACACTCATGATCCTATCAGCTCTGGAGGCTGAAGCAGGATTATTACTGGAAGTTCAAGGCCAGTCTGGGCTACATAGTGAGCCTCTTATCTTTAAAGTAAAATAAGCAGACATTACGTGCCAGATTCACTTGCCTTGTTCTAGGGGAAGGTCAGAGAATGAGGTAGGCAAAAATGGGGAAATTAACTATTGACTGTGGTTGGGCTTGGGCTAGAGCAAAGGGCACAGCGGTGAGGTAGCAAGAGAGGAGGACACTAAGGAGGCGGCTTTTGTGTCCTTGGACAGTTGGTGTAAAGTCTAGGCTTTGGCACTGGGATCTCCATGCCCAGTATTTGACCCCTGATGCCCAGAGAAGCTTCCTTGTGCCTGGGAGGTCTTACGTTCCCCTGGGATGTTTTAAGACCCAAAAAAGGTGAAACTTGGTTCAGGTCTGGACAGCAGCTGGGGAACATCTGCTTGCTCCTTGAGCTGCATGCACCTGGGCAGGAAGGCAATCCAGCAATCCAGCTGTTCCAGAGGCAGCTTCTCCACAGGAATTCTGCCTTTCTCTGAGGCCAGAGGCACCAGCATCCGAAGACCTGTACTTCTGATAAAATGGCTGTCTGAGACACAGTGATCTGAGCCCTGTCTGGTGCTCTTACTTCTAGTCATCTGTCAACCAAATAACCCAGGTTTCTTCAGAATTCCTTGTTTCCTTGTCTGATTTTATACTGAAACCCCCCCCCCCCCCCGCCGGCTGACTAGGGAGTTAAATTCAGATAAGAGTTGTCATGCCACATTAGAAATGCAAGCAGCAATGGAGAGCATGGCTGTCTCATGTCAGCCAGAGGCAAGGCCTGTGCTAATGGAGGTAGATGCCAGATTGCATGGCAAGCTTTGGCTCCTTTCTGTCCTGTCCCCTGTCACTCTGCCACTCAACATTCAGAAAGCAGACCTAGCTAGAGGTTGAAATGAGACTTCTGCTGGGTAAGCATCTCTGAGAGAGACCCAACCACTCACACACCAGAAGGGGAGCCCCAGAGTCCCCCTTGGGTCCAGAACTACTGTGGCAGGTAGACTTGATCAGACTTGACCAGAAGCAAGACTAGGGATGACTGCAGGTTATTGTACTGAGGTCAGAGTAGGAAAAGGACAAAGAAAAGTGTTGGTACTGGTTTTTGGTACCTAGCCTATGAAGCGAGGGCCAGCACAGATGGCAGACGTCAGGCCGGACCGAGAAAGGTGGTGTGGATTAATTCTCTCAGCGAGTTCACTGTCAGGGAGTGTCAAGAACAGGGATATTTAATTACCTGGAAGTTCTGTTGTTAAGTAAAGATCGTGTTTCTCACTACCCAAGGTTACCTGTAAACTTGCAGTTGTGCAGCCATAGCTTCCCAAGTGCTGGTGTTTCAGGCTGCACCACCATACCAGCCTGGCTGCTTTCTTGTAACCTGTACCCTGTCCCTCACCTTACCTGAACTGGTAAAAATAGCCCACATGTGGGCTGGCTTGATCTCCGTTGAAGTGTTTATTCTGCCATCACCTTCTCCCCCAATGCCACCTGTCAGCTAGATTTCTTGCTGGCTGCATGTCCCTTCTTCTGGAAGGTCAGGCTTGCCATTATTTGTGGTCGCTTTCCCAAATGAGCATAGGTGACACGGATGTCTAACTATTGAATTGTCTTCTTGTATTTCAGTCATTCCAGGGAAGTCAAGGACGAGCATACCTCTTTAACTCAGTGTGAGTGTCTCTGAATGGGCATCTGTTTCCTTGGTACAGTTCTCGAGGGGCGGGTGATTTCAGCAACGACCTCTGCCTTCCCTACCTTGCTAATATTAATATTAAATAATAAATTAAATAATAAAAACCCTAGGGGCATTACCTTCAACAACTGGTAGCCAGTTACCTTAGGGGAAATTCCACTGGCAACACCTCCAACTGAAAATAATGTATTCACTACAGCTCCCCAGCACACCCACAAGGAAAACAGTGGGGGGCATCTGCCAGACCTTCAGCCGGAGGTCAACCAGACCCGAGAGGTCAACCAGACTCGGGAGGAAGGCAGAGGGGAAGAGAACTTGTGGTAGGGGGGAGCTTGGCAAGAACCACATCCCTTCTGCAGAGGGCGTGTGCGGCTCACTGTCACCACGGGGCCATGTGGTTCATAGCCTCTGAAGGGTAGAAAGGCAAAGCTCACAAAACAGCCCGATGAACTGTGAGAAAGGGAACCTAGCGCATTTCAGCTGGAAACTGTCTGTGAAGGAGAACACGTTGGATAGCCCAGGCTTACCACTCACCCTCATGATAAGGACTGAAACACGTGGTTTCGTTGGCATCACCCAGTCCTCTGTAACCTTTGAGGACCCACCTTGAGGCTGCGTACCACACCAGGTGGTTGCTTTCTTGTCCCTTTCAGTCACAAGACTGTGGGAGAAGAGATGGCTGAGCAGATCAAGGTGCTGCTCGCTGCCAAGTTGGATGACTTGAGTTGGATCCCTAGAAGTTCTTGCAGGAGGAGAGGCCCCATTCTCAAAGTTGTCTTTGACCTCCACACACGTACCACGGCATACACGTGCTCCCCTAACAAGTAAACGCACCACGATTTTTATTTTATTTTTTAGTTACAAGATTAAAAATTTGTGTCAGAAAACATTAAATCCTAAGCAAACTGTCATCCAGGGCTATTTTGGTAAACCCACAGAATTAATCTTGCAGACCTAGAATTTATTCCCACTGAGGTATTTCCATGTGGCTACCTTTGAGGGGATGTTTTTCATTTCAGTTTTAGACCAATTTCTTCTCAACCGTTGGTTTCCTCTGGGAGTGGCCTTGTCCAGTAAGTTTGCCAGAAGCTCAGCTTGAATGACTAATGGTTGTTTATCCTTATGACTAACTCCCGCTCTCTCTCTGTCTTTGGCGTAGAGTTAATGTGGGCTGCGGGCCTGCAGAAGAGCGTGTGTTGCTAACAGGACTACATGCAGTTGCAGACATTTACTGTGAAAACTGCAAAACCACGCTGGGCTGGAAATACGTAAGTACAAAAGAGCCTGGTTGGGAGGGGCTAGGAGCCCTATCAAAGGGCCTCTGAGGAATGCCTTCTTCTGAATGCTTCCCTCAGCCCTGTGGGCTCTTGCCTTTGACTGAGACACGTAACTGGCTCCTCCAGGCTCACGCCTTCACCTGTCCCGGAAACACTCCTGAGGGTGGGTGTGTGTGCCTTTTTAACAGAACCTTGTAACATCAGACAGCTTACTGTGCGGGAGGGGCGCATGACGTAATGGTATTGGGAAGATGGCTCAGTGGGCAAAGTGCTTGCCTACAAACAGAGACCTTGAGTTCTGATCCCTAGCACACATGGGAAAATCCGGATGCAGTGACACGTGTTTATAATCCCATAGCCGGGTAGCCATGGACCAGGGGAATCCATTGGTGAGATCTGAGTTTAGTGGGAGGCTCTGTCTTTAAAAAGCAACTGAGGAAAACACCAGACGTTAGCCTCTGGCTAAGACAGTCCCCCACCCCCCACGCACTCACACATAAAACACACCCATGTACACACAAACGGGTATATACATACACACTCACAAAACACAAACATGGCAGTACACACTTGTAATCCCTGCACTCCAGAGGGTGAAGCAGGTAGATGTTATATTAGAGACCACCTTAGCTAAGCCAGTTACCCGGATGGACCACACGAGACCCTGTCTCAGTAAACTACAAACAAAACACGCTGGTGACTGGGTGTTCTGCTTGTATTTATTTGGGTCTCTACAACAGCAGAGGCAGTGCTTCCACAGCCCCCAGCTAGTTTTTAAATACCATCTAGGCAGCAGAATGGGGTTCAAACTGGGCTCTGTCTCTTGGTTGACTTTATGTCCTCATTCTCAGGTTTTGAGTGCTAATGAATATAATGCCATCCGGGCATGGTGTGGTGCGAGCCAGTCATTTTACTATTTGGGAGGCGGTGGCAGGAAGGATCAGGTGTTCACGGCCAGCCAACCTTGCTGTGGAACTAATAAAAAGCTCTAAAAAATTAAGTTTATTGCAGGGAAATAAATTATATGAGCAATAGGGCTATGGGGTGGTGGCGTTAGGTTTTTCTAAGGCCTGAAACTTGAGTTCTGTCTCCAGCTTCCCACTAGCTGGAATTACAAGTACACCCCTCCATGTGGTCACAGTTGTGATGTTCACCATCTAAGGCAGCGGGTCTCAACCTTCCTAATGCTGCGACCCTTTAATACAGTTCCTCATGTGGTGGCGACCCCACCCATAAAATTATTTTCATTGCTACTTCATAGCTGTAATTTTGCTACTGTTATGGATTGTACTGTAAATATCTGATAATGCAGATGGTCACAGGCGACCCTTGTGAAAGGGTCATTTGATGCGCCCCCCCCCCCAAAGGATCACAACCCACAGGCCAAGAACCACTGATCTAGGGCAGTTCTGCTTTATTCATTGAGATGTTGGATTAAAGGCAAGAGGTAACCCTGGGTTAGCTGGTTTCATTTGTTGCTTGTGGTTCAGGTGCAGTGGTCCCACAAAATTTTATAAAAAGCTGTTGTCTAGAAACTTAAGGGGAATGAGGGCTGTAAAGAACTTGCCTAGCAGTGTACAGCCCTGAGTTTGATCCCCAGCGCCAGAGGAGGAAAAAAAGAACAAGACCCAGCCCCTATCATGGTGATGGGAAGGAAAGTCCCTCTCATCTAGAGACAGGCTGGTCAGTGGGGAAGCATCCAATGGCTCACACTGATCACCTTGGATACCGGATTCTGGCTGTTCTTTTGTTTCAGTATTTCTACCAATCTTTGAGACAGAGTGGATAGTCAGTTGGTTAAGTGAGCAGAGTTTCTGTAGACTCAGATCACTGGCTCTTTCTGCCGGAGTCCAGTGCCCCCATCACAGATGCCTGGGCAGGTAGATTTGTTGTGCTTTTCTTCTATTCAATAGGAAACTGCATCACAGGCTGGCTGGACACTCCTCACACAGGAAATAGTGAAATGTCAGGGAAATTGCTGCTGAACCCACAGTTGTCTGTATGGCCGGTTTGCACGTCTTTTGGTCTCCTGGTCCCCCTCTTCCTCCTCAGTTCATAGAATGATTGTTCATGCAACAAGACACTAAAGTCTGGACTCTTACTCTAAAGCACAAAGCCCAAGAGTTCTGAAGCAGAAGTCGTAGTTCAAACCAGTGCTGTCGGAACCTGACAGTAGGGTCTGGTTCCTTACTGATCTCAGAGGCTAAGGCAGGAGAGCCAAGCGTCCACTGCTTCTGTACCTCAGCCATTCTCCGAGTGACTCCAGGGTGTTCTCAGAGAAAGCACTGTGATACATGCCTGCCTGCTTTGTCGCTGCACGTGGAGGTCCTTTACCCGACACCTGGCTTCCACAGAGGTGTGATGGACGGAACAGTGGTGGGATGGGGATGGGGCAGGTTCTGAAGCCTGGGGTTTACTCAGCTTCCGTCGCCCTGGAGCACAGCAGTTGAAAGACAAATGTAACCAAGCCTCCCTGTGTGCCTAGAAACCAGTGGAAATAATATGAGAACTTTAGATATATCTGTAAGATAGACTTGTAGTAAGCTTCAGAAATCAGGGTTCCCGAAGGAGCTCGTGTGTGTGTGTGTGTGTGTGTGTCATCATCAGTTCAAGACCTTACTATATTAAGGATCACTATGTAGCATTATCTGGTTTGGAGCTCACAGACATCTGCCTAGATCTGCTTCCCAGGCGCTGGGACTGAAGCTGTGTGCTGGCTTTGTTTTTGTTTTTTAGATTTTTGAGACAAGGATGTCTTAATTATATAGGTCTAGCTGTCCTGAAACTTGCTGTATAGACCAAGCTGGCCTCAAACTCCCAGAGATCCACCTGCCTCTGCCTCCCTAGGGCTGGGATCAAAGGTGTGTGCCACCTCATCAGGCTTCTTCTTCTTCTTTTTTTTTTTTTTTAAGATAACTCCAGTGCTCCCAAGTCCGCCTCATAATCTAGCAGCCGTTCATCGATTCACTGAAGGCCTGTTATCTGGTTTCTAGTCTTCTAGGAATCCGGCAGTGCACAGAACATGAGCAGCTTTCCTTAAAGTTTACATTGCATTACAGGCAACAGAAAATAGGTAGTGAGTATCGGGAAGTAAGGCTCGCTACGGACAGAAGTAAGGGGAGGAGCCGGAGGAGAGGGAAGCCGGGCATCCCAAGTGAAACTGGGATTTCAGGTTGAGCAGAACTTACCAAGATGGTGACAAATTGAGCAAAGATTTAAAAGAGGAGATATCCAAAAGCAATTCCATCATGATGTTGAGGAAACCCTGATGTTCCCTGGAGTTGTGCAGTGAAGTGCAGGAACTCAAGAGTGCCAGACTGTTAGTGAACCTGACCTTCGCTGTCCAGATACCTGTCAGCATCCCTGCTTTGTGCCCCAGTGGGCCCCTGTTTGTCTCTGGTCACTCAGTGTCTTCCTCTTCCTCTGTTTTGTAGGAACATGCTTTCGAAAGCAGCCAGAAGTATAAAGAAGGCAAATACATCATTGAACTGGCACACATGATCAAGGACAATGGCTGGGACTGACCTGACAGCATCCTGGTCCAGCCTCCACGTGAATGCCATCCAACTGAACATTCTACCCAAGCGTGAGAGAGTGACTGAACTCTTGGTTCCATCCGTTTTAGGGGCCTTGCCGGCAGGGGGCGTTCTCCCACCCGGAGCCATCTTTTTTGGTGACTGGCCTCTAAATAGCTGTCTCTCTGTCTCTTTGCTTTGTATCTGTTTGTGAGTTGATCTTGGCTTCTCTGTTCTAGTGTTGGCTGAAAACAATAATGAAAGGAACAGATCCTTGACCGAACGGTGGCAGCCCACCTTGGAAAGGAGCTGCCTAACTGTTGGAGCAGTGGCACATGGGCATGCGGAAGAGCAAAGGGGAATCCGAGAGTCCTGGGTTTGGGGAAGGGGCAAGAGGGTGGAGGCAGGAACAGAACATATTGCTCTTGGAGACCTGTTAGCTTAGGCTTGAAATCATTGACTCCTTCAAAAGGACAAAGAGAAAAAAAAAAAATACCTCATGGCTGTGTTCTCTCTGGTGACAAACTTCTGTCCTGACATCAAATGTGCCAGGACAGCAGATTAGCACAGGAAATGGCCCTGATTCTAGCTGACAGGGAAAGACCTTGGCATTGTGGGCCTGAATTAGAGAATGTCCTGCTAGGGTGGGTGAGGGGTAGGTAAAGCTCAAATGGGTTTTAGTGACTCTGAAGCTTCCCCACCCCCTTGCAACCTCTGGGAAATCACCTTCTTGTTCTCCTTAGCCATTGTAGGTGAAGGGAGAGATTCAGGATACAAATGTCCCATTTAGCCAACACAGTGAAATCAGTAATGGTAGAAAGCCAGGAGCATGAGGGATTGCAGCCTGGGAGCTCCTGATAGCTAGCAGGAAAAGTAAAATTGGGAAGTAGTCAGCAGTTCTATGGGAGTAATGCAGGAGGGGAGAGGTTCTGGGGGGACGGTTTAGATGAGAGCCAGCACAAGCTCCACATGTCTTCCCTCAGTGGATGGGCAGGAGCCTCCACGGGATCAGCAGTTCTTAGTGTGCAGTGTTTCTGGTTGGAGTTTTTGTTTTTGATTTCCTGAGGTTCCATCATAATCGGGGAAACAAAGATCCAAGATTCCATCCTCATGCCTCTATGGTTCTTAGACCTGGATGTCTCATGTTGGAGAAAAACCTTCTGACAGTGTGGTCCAGCAGTGGGGAGAATTACAGATTCAATATTGCCCCCTCAGCCACCACCCAACCCAAGCTTCATTGAATTAGGGGTGGGGAAAATAAATCCCTGTAAGTCTCATGAGACAAAAAGGAACTCGATGCATTTAATCAACACTGTGAAGTCTGCTTTACGGCAGTTCAGCTACTATGTGGCTCATGGCCGAAACTCATTTGAATTAATTTCATTTGTTAGGCAAAAAAGTGAAGTTAAAATATGTAGGTGTTAGGTAATTCTCAACACCTCATTCTCTAACTTAGGCTGGTCCTACAGGAAAATTCACCCCTTAAAAAAAGTCTACTAAAAGTGCGAGGTCATGCAGATAAGAATCTGCAAAACTGATTAACCAAGACTGAAGCAGCCCACCCAGGACATTTCCCAATCTTCAGTGGAACCAAATTCCTCCAAGGAGACAGCTGTGGTGGATGTCCTGATCTGGGAACGGAGGAGCTGACTTGGCCCTGCCCAGCTGATGATGATGGCAGGGTGACAGAGAGCAGGCCAGCTCTGGGGAGCAGCAGACTGCCTGTCTTCTGGGACACAAAAGGATTCCTGGAAATAGAATTTTGTTTCTCAAGTCTCCTTGTCCCAGAGTCCTAGAACACTAGCTCAACACACCCCCTCCACCCCAACTGCAAGGTAGACTGAGGCTCAGGAGGTTTGAATATTGCTTCCAGAGAAAGCACCCCTGGGCTCCCAGGCTCAAGGTCTCAGTGACACACATCTTTCCACTTTCACATTCCTAAGCTGGCTTGCCAGCTCAGAAGTCATGCATTGTCCATGCCCCCCAACCCCCACCCCCACATCCTACTCGAGGGAAGTGGCCTTCATTTAAGGATTTGATTAGACTCTTTGCTCAGGGAATATCCCAGCTATACTACGAGTCCTTTTCATTAAAAAAGGGGGGGTTATGAGGGGGTGGGGGTTAAACCTAGATAGGTGTTTTTTCTTTAAAACTAAAATAGATGACTTGTAAAACTGGATATATGATGCCCTGGAATTCTCAAGGGGCAGAGGAGACCAGTATGCCACTGTTTTTCTTTGGGGTGGGATCCTTGACTGTCTTGGATCACAGCAAGCTCCAGTAGGTAGGGCCCTGGTTCTGGTTTTTTCTTGAATGACTATATATTGAGTATCCAGTGAGTGTCTGGCACCAACTTGGTGCAGGAAGATAAGAGCAGAGTGTTGGTTTTTCCGTAACTACAAGTTTGGGGGCGGGACCAAAACTCATCAGGCTTCCCTTTGTGACAGTGAAACCAGAAGTGCTTCTTACGACCTAACTCCATGGTGGCTCTGTCTGCCTCCCGAGTAGCAGCGCCAGAGAGTCTGCAGCTGAGCAGTGGAGACACGTGCGCTCAAGGCCGCAGTCGGTTTATTCTTTAGTTTCCTCACCAAATTGTCGACTCAGCATAACCAAAGACCTCATCCATTCACCCCACATAGGTTCAGGGAATTGGAGCTGACTTGGCGAACTTGGGCAGGGGTGGGGGAGTAGGGAAGAGAGGAGAAAGGGAAAGGCCTGGAGTTTGATACCTCAGCCACCAGCTGCCTTCATTTCGAATTGAAGTCTAGCTGACCACCTCTCATTCCATCTCCCCTGTGCCACCAGGTGACAGGGCTGTGGCCACCCTGGAGTGCATCCACCCCTGCCCCAAATCTCCCCAGGCTGCGTATGGGTAAATCAACCCACTGGCTCTCAGCTGGGCCTGGCTGAGTACCGCCCCAGCCCCTAGGATAGTCAGATCATGTAGATAAAAGTCTGCTGGTGGATCAATGTGTACAAAAGAGGTGTCCCCTTTATAATAAATTTCCATAGTATATATATATAGACATACAGTCGCTTGTGAGATATACTTTTGTAAATAATATTTAATTTTTTAAATAATATATTTGGTGCTGTATTCTCAGGCCCCCTGAGAGCACTTTCATTTTCGATTCTATGGCTTCCTCTGTGTTTCTTGAAGTATATTTTAAGGGAAAGAGTAATCACCAAGATACTTTTTAAAAAAAGACATGTCACTTTAGAATGGATTGAGGCTTTAAATTTTTTTTCTTCCATTTTTCTGTTTGCATTTTTTTCCCAGTGGAACAGACAGTAGTAAATTACCAGGTTGTGAACTGAAATACTTTCTTGCCCGGTATTGGCTAGAAAAGAAGCAAGTAAGTTTAGTAGTAACAATTTAAGAGCAATTACTGTAGTCGGGAGAACTTCTAAGAAATTGGAATCTTGGGTGTGTGTGTGTGTGTGTGTGTGTGTAGTCTGGGTTGTGCATGTTTCCTTTTCTACTGAGGACACTATAAACCACAGTTTACACCTTGAGCACATAGAATTTTCCCTCTCTGGTGTCCATGTCTGAGTGGACCAACATGAGACAGGAAGGTTTTCTTTTTCCTGAGCGTGGAGCTGTGGCCAATTCCTCTCCCTCTGTGTGCTCAGCTTCTACAGCCAGCAAAGCGAATCTGTGAAGGTCAAGCCCCGAGTCAAGTCTGTGCTTCCAAGAAGTGAGCAGATCCGTCCCACGTCCCAGGGCTTTAGTTGTTCTAGAAGCCTCGTCATATTTAATGTTAACTGGTTCAGGTTAAAAGGACATTAATAACACAGCAGCTTTTTTTTTCCTTTTTAAAGATCGGATTGCTTCAGGCTCAGGCAGAGGCTGGTAAATCAAATCTTGAACACAATCAACTTTTGTATTTCAAAAAAAAAAATCTGCCTCAATGGAAAATATGGTGGGAAAGATTGTTTTTAAAATAGTGATTGATTTTTAAAACTACTATACAATCATGAAATGTACCAGAATAAAAGATAAAGCCGAGAAAGACATTGTCTCTATGGGGTTAGGTCTGCCCAGGGTTTGGTGAAGGTGGAGGTCAATTCCCTTTACCCAGCCTGCACAGACTTGTGCACCGCAGATCTGTCTGTCTGTCTGTGTTTACAAACTGTATTTGTTGGTTTGGGGATTGTTTTTGTCATTTTTCGTTTTTGGTTTTCTTCGGTGGCATTTCTGTTCCAGGTCACTTTGCTTCAGCGACAAAGGCAACTGTTTTTGAATAACTCGTCTTCACCTCTTTCCGGTGTTTGTACATAATGATTCAGTATTAGTGAGAAGTGTGTTGTTTCTGTCATTTCCCATCTGTGTTGGTGCTCATTTGAGAAAATAAAGTTTTCAAATACTAGCTCTTGGAGAACGCCTCTGTTTCCAATGACACGGTGTGTATGTATCTTGACGTTTAACATTTATACCATTGAGTGGCCTGCACTGGGTCATAGACCTGTTAGCTGAGACCGTATTCTCCTGGCTTTAGCTGTCAGGAATGCAGGATGGCCTTTATCCAGTTATCTATGCCATGACCCACCTTCTAAGAGTCTGAAAGCTTTTCTGATGACATCATTGTCTTTGGACATAAGATTGTGTCCTGTGGGGTAATGCGGGTGGTGAGCCAACAGTGGAAGATAAATATCCACCGTTAATAGTACGTGAAAAAAGGACAATCAGATCTTGTGTAAGTGTTGAGATTCCAAGCCTCGACAAGCCTGTCATTGTAGTAGATCAGTGGTTCATATTTTACAAGCACACAATCTTGAATAGCCAGTTACTTCTAAGTACAGTTACACGTTCTGGTGCCTTTTAAAAAAAATCATTTCACTATATATTTAAATCCAAGCTTAGCGCATGTTATGCTAAATCCCTAGCCCATGTGCTGTATCTTAAACTACTTCAGAGGGCCAATCCCAGCACGTAGGAGACAGAGGCAAGCCCTTGGGATCTCTGAGTTTGAAGCCAGCCTGATGTACATAGCAAGTTCCAGAACAGCCAGGACTGCATTAGAGAGCCCCTGTCTCTAAATAAATATATAAACTACTTCAGCAGCTTGCCTCCATGTCTTGATAGAACAGCACCATGCACAAAGCAGCCCAAATGTCAAAGTGAGCCGTACAAGTGCTTGTGTGTTCACGCCGGTGGTGTTTTAAAGCCCCTCCTATTGAAAACAAAATACCCTGCTTGCTTCCCACGAATTGTCGTCTCTCCTTTCTGGCCCAGCTGCAGCTGTCTCTTACTGTCATTGAGCACATTATCTCCTTCCTGTGACCTGTTTTGCTTCAGTAGACTTGGCCTCTTATCACACTCTTGCTTGCCTTTTGTGGACAGAGATGAGAAAAAGAGTGTGCAGCAGCCAGCCAGCTCCAGTAGTCACCCCAGGCCCTTATTGAGCTCTTAGAGCCTGCAGTGGCTTATCCAGGGGCTGAGGCGTGGAGGGGAGAGCACCGAGCGCCTGGGTCTCCACCTGACCTGTGACTCTTGGTCCCGTAGCAGGGTCCTTAAGGCACTTCCTTCCATCACCCTAGGGGTTCTCAGTCCTGTGGGAAACAATAACAAATGTCAATTGATTAT
Organism: Cricetomys ansorgei; assembly: GCA_026225945.1. Classification (NCBI taxonomy): domain Eukaryota; kingdom Metazoa; phylum Chordata; class Mammalia; order Rodentia; family Nesomyidae; genus Cricetomys; species Cricetomys ansorgei. The sequence goes on from JAMJFZ010001871.1 coordinate 5,802,853, forward strand.
CCTCATTTCGTTATAAGTGATGGGGCAGGAAGCAACACATCTGACTTCTTCGGTTTTCCTGAAACACAGTATGCTATGTTTCTGGCTGAGTTTGGCAGTTTTTTATTCTTAGATTTATTCATTTTACTTTATGTGTATAAATGTATATATTTGTGCCTTTTGAATCCTTGGATCTGGGGTTAGGGATAGTTGTGATCCATCATGTTGATGCTCTGAATTGAACCCAGGTCCTTTGCAAAACCAGTGCTCTTAACCACTGAGCCATCTCATTTTATTACTTACTTGTTTATTCATTTGTGATGAAATAGAGCTCCTGTTTATTTCTAGACGGGGTCTCAGTATGTAGGCTCGGATGGCCTGGAACTCAGAGATCTTCCCTCCAGCTTCATTCAAGTTGGCTGTGGCTTCTCATGGCAAAGTCTGGTCTGTTCACCTTGACTGCTTTGTTCTTCACACCATTTTGTTTTCATACTAATTCTTCCCCTTAAAGATGAAGAGACCAAGGCTCTCAGACTATAAAAAGAATCCCCAAGGCAAAGCTGGAAGTTTTGTAGGCCTGGTGGCTCATGTTGTAATCTCGGCACTGGGGAGACTGGGGTGGGAGGATTTCAGTGAGACCTACAGTACAACAGTGTGAGATACTGTCTCAAAATACAGATGAGTTTAAGGCCGGGTGGTGGTGCACACCTCTAATCCCAGCACTTGGGAGACAGAGGCAGGCAGATTTCTGAGTTCAAGGCCAGCCTGGTCTACAGAGTGCATTCCAGGACAGTCAGGGACTATATAGTGAGGCCTTGTTTCAAACAGAACAAAAAATACAAAACAGCTTCTGAAATCCACCCCATTTGTAGCACCAGCCCCCCACAACATTTCTATAGAAGACCCTTCTTGACAGACCTTAAACACATACCCCAAAATGTCATGGTTGTTTTCTCTCCCTTTCTTCTCTTCCCCCTTATTCTTTTGACAAATACAAAAGTGTTTAACATTAAAAACAACAAAAGAGTTTAACATTATTTAAAATTTCCATGTCTTGGGGTTAGAGGTGCAGCCCAGCTAAAATGTGTGTCCAGCAAGTAGTAGCACTGATCCCCAGCACTGCATAAACCATGCTGGAGAGTGATAGGTTAAGGCCACCCTCACATACAAGTTGAGTTTGAGGCTTGCCTGGGATGCATATGAGTCTGTCTCAAAAATATAAAAAAGGAGCTGGGTGGTGGCTCACACCTTTAATCCAAGCACTCAGGAGGCAGAGGCAAGCAGATCTCGTTGTTAGAAGCCAGATGGGTCTACAGAGTGTGTTCCAAGACAGCCAGAGTTACAACAGAGAAACCCTGTCTGGAACTCAGCCCCCCCACCAAATAAATCAATAAGTAAGTAAGTAAGTAAATAAATAAATAGAATTAAAAAGGGCCTAGATTGGGTTCAGTGATGGACAATCCTTGCAACAAAAATGTGGAGCTCACCAGAAGGCTGGCATCTGTGGTTAGTCCTGAGTACCTACGTGAAATCCAACCTTTTCACCACCAGGAGCCCAACTTAGAACTAAGAACTGAGAAAGTCTGGCGTCTTTCAGGGCTGTCAATTGTTTTACTGTTTTGGAGGGAGAAAAACTTGCATTCAGTCAAGGATGATTTAAGAAGGAAAAAAAACCAAACCAATTCTTGCCCATATAAAAGTGACTAAGGTATGATGCCTGGCAACCTCAGGTGTCCGTCTAGGAGAACTTCAGGCTGTCGTGGGCCAAGCCAAGGGGGAGGGGAAGGTCATTAGACCCTCACTTGAGGTGCTAGCCACTCCTACACCTCCCTTCCAGCTGTCCGTAGTCCTGTGCACCCTACACATGGCCTCACAGTCTGGGAAGGGGAGCTACAGTGTGAAGCTAAGAGGGTGACGTCATCTCTGCAACAATAAGATTGTCTGTGGTGGGGAGAGGCTTTTCAGCGATGGGGCTGTTTGGGAGTTGCACACAGGGCTTCCATGTTTTTGTAAGCAAACCCAGCAAACTCACCGGTTCCCAAAATCGGATCTTGGTGTAATGGTTACTTTGGTCTATCTTTGGAACTCTGTGTGTGTGTGTGTGTGTGTGTGTGTGTGTGTGTGTGTGTTTGGGGGCATCCAGTGTTTGTGTCTGCCCAGGAAAAGTTCACCAGACAGCAGAATTGGTGGCGCATCTCTATAGTCCCAGCGGGAAGAAGGCCAAGGACTGAGCGTTCAAGGGCAGCATGGGCTATTTTCTGAGATTTTTTTCCTTGAGACTTTTTTTTTAGTTGTCATATAACACATGAAAATATTCTAATTTCCAAGTGATATGAGAATCATTTTAATAGAACAGCTAGGAAAGCTAATATTCTGAAGACACTTAGCAAATTACTTGAAATCCATGACAGAACAATTAACTGTTTGGGGAGATTAAAATAGTGTTAACGATGTATCTCAAGTTCATGAACTCATAGTCAAACTAGAGATGGTGGTGGGTGCCTGTAATCCCAGCACCTGGGAAATGCAGGCAGGACCAGAGTATAAGGCCATTCTGGGCTACATAGTAACGTTATGGCCAACCCAGGATACATTAAAAACAACAAACAAAACCGCAACATACACAAAAGAATTCACTAGAGTCAAGAACACTGGCTCTGGAGTTCAGAAAAGGATGTACAGCCCAATGTCATCTGACTGCATGCATTTGAGAACTAGGTGCCATTAATGCAATATGGGAACTGATTTCTATCTGGGACTCAGAGATGCCAGTACAACCTAAGTTATTAAGAGGTCAAACGCTGTAACACAAAAAGGACAAATAGGCCTTGGTGCAAGTATATTCCTTTGTGTGGCGTGATTACAACTCATTAGTACAGGCTGCTGGCAGGTAGCTACAGCATTCATCCCTCTAATTCAGGTTAAGTAATTCAGGGTTCTGTGCCTGCTAAAGCAGTAGATGAGGCTCAGAACCTACCCAGGCAGTCGGGCTTTTAGTTTTGCGAGAGGGTACGTATAAAGAAGGAAAGCTAGAGGCACTGCTTAGCAGTAGAACCCTTACCTAGCATATGCAAGGCCTTGGGTTCTATCCCAACCACCATTAAAACAGAGCAAATGACTTTGAGGAAGATGGGGGAGCAAGAGGGACCAGAAAACCCATCCTTGATTCTGATGGGCATTATCTTTGGTGGTCTTTTGTAAATGAAAGGTAGCTCATTGTCACACTGGAGAAAAGACAGAATACTGTCAAACTTACTCTCCCAGCCTCCCCCGATTCTCCCAACTTCTGGGTCGCTTCTCCAGAGCAGCCAAGGCAGCCGAGCTGGGGAATCGGAAATGCTTTTTATGATAGCCTTAATAATGGAGTTTCTTGGGAAATTTTGGTTTCCCATTCGCAGAAGCAAAAATGCTTCTACAGAAAGTTTTTGAAATGTATTGTTTATGTCTTTCCCCATCCTTTTTTTAGCCTTAAAGAGTTTAAAACAAAAGTGGAATGAGCCGACCTTCATTTGGCTGGTATGTTCTATACCAACCCAGCCCCCTACGGACATTGAAACCATAGTCTGAATTATGCTTCTGCTGGTGACATAGCTCTGCCGAACATGATGTGTTTATGACCTAAACTGCTGCTAATCTACTAGAAAACCTTATTTTAGCCTTCTCCAGTTCCCAATCCTTTACGTCCCCCAGCAACTGGGAGAGGGCTCCCAGCACCCACATCTCCTGGAGGCACTCAGACTTGACGTTTCCATGGCGACAAGACATAGCCAATGTTCCGATTTCATTTCGTTTTAGATCTCAATGATATTATAAAAGAAATTGTTTACTGAGGAGAGTGCCAGCCATCGAGGGCGAAGACTGCAGGAGAAGAGGAGCCACTGACCTGGAGATGTCTTTGTAGGAAGGACATGAGGGAGTTTCTGTTTAACAAAGAGGCTAGTCAGTGTCCTGGAAAGAGCTGCCTCCCAGGTGATTGGCCCGGACCGGTTGTGTCCAGAGCATTGATACTTCCTCTTGCGTTGGTGAAATACATGTTTAGCTTGGGAGAGACTTGCCTTAAAAAGGGGTACATCAAAACTGAAGAACCTACGCTGTGTTGAAGCTCTTTCCTGCCAGTGGGCTGGGGATCCTGGGGCTAATTGCAGGAGTCTGATTTCCAATTGATTCTGTAAGAGTCGTGAAGGCCAAGTCAAGAGAGGCACACGAGGTGCCTGGGCAGACCTGGGGCCCTAAACCTCAAGCCTATGACTGCTTAGGCAGTGATGGGGGCAGGGCCTGGATGCGTGTTCCTTAAAATGGAAAAATAAACTCGGAACTGCACAAAGAGGGAGAGTATTAATACAACGGAGGACAGCTCTCTTTTCTTGTTACCTCAAATTCTTTTCCTTTTTGGTGGTGCTGGTGTGACAAGAGAAGGAACTGACACAAGAAGTGTGTTGCGATGAACATGTGACAAGAGCCAGTCTTCGGAAGACTAGAAGCCCATCCGTCCCCTGGCGTCTTCTAAGGAATAGAGAAATACAGACCCATCCAAGGGGTGGGGCTAAAAGAGACCCTAACCCTGGCTGCTCTGGCTCCATCCCCAGCCTACTAGCTCACCAGAGTGTTTTCTCTTTCTTTCTTAATATCTCCATTTCTATTCCATGTTTAACTCAAAAGGCATGCCTTTTTCTCCGTCTCTTTCCATGGTAGCTACTGGAATTTTTCACCCAACACATTCTAGATTTTTCTCTTAAGCTAATGAAATTGTCTTCAAGCTTCCTTCTGAGTCCATTTCTACAATTTTTAGAAAATTTATTAGTGAGACTAAGAATTGGGGATGGAGAGATGGCTCAGAGGGTAAGGACACTTTCTGCTCTTGCAGAGTCCCTGAGTTCGGTTCCAAGCATCTCACTGACTTAGCTCACAACCACAAAAACTCATGCAAGCAAACACACAAATTATTCTGTAAAAGAAACTGTTTCATTTAAAAAAAAAAAAAAAAGACTAAGAATTTCAGTTTCCCCAATAACGCCTAGCATAGAACTCAGGGCCTTGCACATACCAGGCAAGCACCATATCACAGAGGTACATCCCTGTTCCTCTAACCCGTGCTGGGTTGCGTTTTGTTTTGGAGACACTCATGTAGCCCAGGTTGGCCTGTAGATGTGTTGTCAAGGCTGGGATTGTTAAGTGTGCAGCTATCATAAACCAAGGACAAACAGTCGAAGTCCAACCACTCTGGGAGTTTTTGTTCTCTCTGGGAACTTCTTTAAGAAGGGGAGTGTGTACTTGACCAGTGAAGAAAAGGTCAGAGTTGCCACAGCAATTACTGTCGGGACCAGAAAGTATCTGTTGTAGTCTGAGACTGTAACTCAGTGGTAGAACTTTTGCCTAAGTACGAAGTCCTGAATTCTACTTGCCCTCAACCCTCTGCCCCCCAAAGTAAGAGTAGTTGTTGGAAGGCTTCCTGGGACCTTGCAAGTGGTATTTATTGTCTGTGATATTTATTGTCTCTCTCCCCTTCTAGGACAAAGGGAATGGGGGTTGGGGGGAGGAGGGAAGGGTGCATATCTTCCCCCCTGAAGGGTTTAATCCCCGGAACTGCCTAAACCGATCATGCTTTTGAGTACTTGTAATTCCAGCAAGTGGGACCCTCAGAGACTCATGGTCATCCGTAGCTACTTAGAATTTGAGGCCCACCTGAGCTACATGAGATTAGCGTTCCCCTGAGACTAGGGAGAGGCTCCGTGGGTGGAGTGTTCGCACTCTTAAGTCTCAGTTTGATCCCTAGAACCCACATAAAAATTTTAGGTTTTGGGGTACACACATACAATCCCAGTGTGGGGGAGATAGGTGGATTCCTGGGTCTCTCTGACCAATCAGCTTAGCTGAATGAATCATGGAGCCCCAGACCACAGGGATCTTTGCCTCAAAACAATTTTAAAAACCAATGAAAACAATGCCCCCCGCCCCGGTATACGTGAGCAGCCTGTGAGGAAAGACCTCTCTCCTCACATCTCCAACCCCTGACAATCCTGTTTTCTGTTCTGTTACTTTTCCAGGAATGCCATACAGTATGCACCACCCCACCCCAGCATGCAACCAACCTTCGTCACACTGGAGTTTGAACCCAGGGCTTTGAGCAGCCTAGACCAGAGCTCTCCCACTGAGCCAAACTGACAGCCCCAAATGTAGCCATCTTTGTTTGTTTTAGAGACAGGGTTTCACACTATAGCTCAGGTTAGCCTGGAACTCACTGTGTAGCCTAACCTGACCTTGGACTTCTGTCGATCTTCCTGCTTCAGCTTCCAGAATGTTGAGATTATGCGCAGAGCCACCATTCATAGTGGAAGGAGATAGCTGACTCCCAGGAGTCACCTGTGATGGGCTGGGGAGAGAGAGGGGAGACAGAGGGTGGGGGTGGGTAGCACGTGCCTTTAATCCCAGCAGGTCTCTGGGTGTTTGAGGCCAGCTTGGTCTAGATAGAGAGTTCCAGGACAGCCAGAGCTACATAAGAGAGACCTGACTCCAAAATAAAAGAGGAGAGGAAAGAAGGAGAGAAGGGAGGGAGAGCTGCAAAAGGAGGATGTAGGGAGAGGAGACAGAGTTGAAGATTTCTTCTAGCTGTCGGTAGTCCAATGCAGCAAACAGATGAGACAAAAGCAGGGCCGGGTCTAGTTGCTGTGGAGTGAACTCCTAGTACATTCAAGACCCAGACCCACCCACACCCGCCGTGGGGGACTAAACACCCCACAGCCCGCCCTGGGATAAGTGTCTTTGCCTTGTTTTCCTCCCTCAAGCCAAAAATGTTGTTTCATAACTGGCTGTGCCAGGCACGTCTTTCACAGCAAGAGAAAAGGGCACCGAGGCCAGTGGGGGCCTTGGGGTGGGCATGGCGAAGGATCCGGGTGATCTGCTGACTGGCTGGCAAGGCTTACTCTTGGTTTCTGGGCAATAAATCAAAACGTATAAGCAAGAGTCTACTCTATTTCAGATGCCACTTAGGTCCGTTTTCTCCAAAGCCCCAGGGCGACCCAGCGTGAAGGCAAATATGTGAAGCCTGATGAAATAAAGCACCCGAATTTGAGAGCTAGACTCCAAACATTCGGTTCCAAAAACTATGGTGACACAGTGGGCTCACGGGCTGCTGGGAGCAGCTGGGAGCAATAGCTCGTAGGTATGGCGCACACAGCTCTTTGCCCATCGCCACCCACCGGAGAACCTGACCCTTTACGGGGTGGGGGTGGGGGGCATTGCTAAGTCAGTTGCCTCTCTTCACTTCCTTTGTCCTTTTGATTTTATTTTCAGATGGGGTCTCACGTAGCACAGGTTAGCCTTAAAATCACCGAGTAGCTGAGGCTGGGATTATGGGCAAGTCTCACTATGCCTGGCCTTAACCCTGTGTGTGTGTGTGTGTATGTAGGACAAAATTCATATGTTAGCCGGGCAGAGGTGGCACATGTCTTTAATCCCAGCACTCAAGAGTCAGAGGCAGGTGGAACTCTGAGTTCGAGGCCAGCCTGGTCTACAGAGTGAGTTCTAGGACAGCCAGAGTTACAACAGAGAAACCCTGTCTTGAAAAAACAAAACAAACAAAAAAATTCATATGTTGGAACTTGTTGTCCTGCTCTGCTTCCCAAGCAGCACGAGGTGAGTCTCTCTCGACCATCACACCCTCCTAGCTGTGATGCCGTCTTACCACACGCCCAAAGACTGCTCCCTCTCTCTGTGATACTTTGTTAAAAGACAGATGCTTCTGCATGCTCTGGGTTATCAGGGGAGGAGGCAGACATGAAGAAATGATTCTCCCAGTGATCCCAGCGCCACCACCCTCCCAGCTTGTCATCTTTTGTTGCTTGCTTTCTGTCATTCAACCTTCACGTCTGATTCATTCACAAAACCCCCAAATTGCACAACCTGGTAGTTTCTACCATCTCCAGTCAGCTGAACTTCATCCTTTGCCCTCCTGTTTGGGATGTTTGTGTTTCTTTCCAATGCTGGGGACGGAACTCAGGGTCCTGTGCATGCTAGACAGGAGCCCTACCACCTCCTCCAGCTTGAAACACAGTAGTCCCTTAGCCAGCCGGTTTCCCCACTTCCTGCCATGTTCCTTCCTGAACATTCCCAACTGTCCTGAAGCGATTCAGAGCACAAACAAGATCTTGTCACTCCTCTGTGACTGCATCAAAACCAAACGCTTCTGGGACCTACATATTCGGAACCAAAGCCTGGCAACCCCGGACCACATTGGCCTGGAGTCCGTGCCCTCAACACACCCAGCTGCCTGGGGACTTTGCACAGAGGCCTTTAATATACAGGACGGTCTTTCATGACTGGATTCAGACGTCAAGTCCTTCGAGGGACATCATGTGGCCACTCCACCTCCCCCTTCGTCTTCCGATCTCTCTCTAATCCTGTTCACCTGGTTTTATTGTATTCATCACACTTGACTCTACTTCCTTCCCCCTTTTTCCCTCCTCCCCCCCTCCTTTCTTCTTTCTCTTCTCCCTTTTCACCCTCTCCTTTCTGTCCCTCTGTGGACGCTTGTGGACAGCAACTGCTTCTGCAGTGACGTGGTGGAGGCCCTCAGGACGTCCAGGAGCAAGTCCCTTGGACTTTGAAATCCTCACGATTTTATCGCCACACACAAATGTACTTGCATGGCGCCATGTGAAGTCTTCAGGTCACGCCAGTCTCTGTGGAGTCTGGCTTTTGGGGGCCAGTTTGTACATCTGTTACTTTGAATTGTCAGATGTCAACTTCAGCCATATGGGAATGTCATAGGGCAGAGGCCATAGGGCAGAGCCCATTTGGACAGGCTCTTCCCTTTGGGGTGCATGCAACCCATGATGTCTGGCTGGCAGAAAAAAGCTATTGTTTTTTTTTTATTGAGACAAGGTCTCACTGTGCAGTGTAGGCTAGCCCGAAACATCTAAGTAGCCCAGGCTGTCCTCAGATGCACAGTCCTCCTGCTTTCGTTTCCTAAGTGCTGGGCTTATAAACACGAGGCACTGCGCCTAGTTTTTGCTCAGATTATTTATGCCTTGGTATAATGGTTAAGACTCCCGCTGGTAGTCTACCTTCCCCATTCCAGCCATCTTTCAAACCTCTTGGGCATTTCTCACCCGACTCTGTAGAGCGGTAACTATCGTCCTCCTCATCTTGCATGTAAAGAATCTGAAGCCCAACAAAGCCCATCATGTGCCCAAGGCCACAAAGCTTATAGAGGGGGAAATGAGGTTCAGAAGCAGGTCTGTTTGGCAATAATATCTGAGCGGATTTTACAGCGGACTGAATATCCAAATCCTTAACTCAGGGGGTAGATAGCCCAATATCCATTAGCTGGCTAATGTTAATTTAGGAAAACAACCCCGAGATAAAGAGTTATAGAAAAGTGACTCTAATTAGCAGGCCCAGCAGGAATGGTGAGTTTTATCTACTGAAGCGCAGAGCTATTTGGCTTCTGGACATTCATTGGCAGGACTGTGGGGTCCCTGAAGGAAAGAGTTTTTGAGAGATAGTGAGCCCATGAGAGCTTCTCTGGGGTATGCCAGAGAGAGCAGCAGTGTCCTCACAGAGGACAGAAAATACTGGCTGTCAGAACCAAGGAAGCTGGCTAGGGAGACACGTGTACTAGAAGAACACAGGATGCTGGGGTCCGTGGGGCGGAGAGGGAAGAGAGATACATGCCTCACAGTGGAGACATGGAAGAAAGGTTTTTTTGGCCTCTTCATTTCTCCCAGAATGCATTTCTAGCCAGCCCTTACTGAGGTATCCTTATGTTCTTCTTGGAGCTTTTGTTTCGAGAAACCACCATCATCAATGTCAGGTTCAGAGACTTCCAACTGTGTAGTAAAAAGAGACCTTCATGTGCAATTGCTACCGAAGTCCCTAAGTTCTTAAATGTCACCTCTTGAGCCTTCCCTTTCCTTCTCTTCTAAATCAGATGCTGCGCCACCGTGGTTACTTTGTGTTGCCATAATAGCATTTCTCATGGTTTTCAGTCATACACTTGAGAATTCTCATGCTTATTTGTCTAGGTTGCAGGCTTTTTTTTTCTTTTTTTCTTTTTTTTTTAATTTATTATCACGTGTTAAGAACCTGGAAAAGGTGTTAGGTATAGTGACTCATGCCTTTAATCCCAGCACTCCAGACACAGAGGCAGGTGAATCTCGTTGAGTTTGAAGCCAGCCTGATAGAGAGGTGAGGTCCAGGCCCGCCAGGATTATGTAAGGAGACCCTGCCTCAAAACAAAATGAAATTATGGTTTGTTAGAATAATTGGACGAGTGTTTGAGTGGCTGGTCCTTCTATGGGGAGGTCTTTGTGACATGCAAATAAATTCCCGTGTGCGCTCACCCCTCAACATAGCTTACAGGTGAATCCAGGTTAGGGTTAACACAAAGGACAGGCGTAGGAGGGACATATGGACTATTCTCTAGGAGGTGTCAAGTACTGTTCTTTTGCCTGTGAAGTAGAGAGGGAATTCTGAGCTGCCCTTTTTAGGCAGAGTCTTACTGTATATTCCTGGCTGGCCTGGAACTTGCTCTGTAGTCTGTGCTGGCCTCCCACTCACAGAGCTCCGCCTGCCTCTGCATTCTATGTGCTGGGTTTAAAGGTGTGGAGCATCCTACCCAACCTGGGCTGCTATGACAGAAAGGAGCCTGAGTCAAGTCAGAACCAGTCCTGTCCTGCTCCCGCCCTTGCGCTAATCAGCACCAGACTAGAGGCTGCACATCGGGGTGGGGGGCAGGTCGTGCTGGGGCTTGCCCCACTTCCAGCTGCCAAGATCTCTGGCCGTCAAGCATAAGCCAGATTTTGGCAAGCAAGAAGGAAGTGAGCTGAGCTGTGTCAAGCACGGTCTCTCGGCCCCCTTCCCTACAGGCGAAGCAGTTTGATGAGAAGAGCCAACTGGTACTGAGTGAAAGAAAACCATTGCTTGTCATCTAATAATCAGGTTTGGGGGACAGATATCTTCCCAGAAGGTTGAAAGTATCATCATGACATTATGTTTCTCCTTTGGCCTTCCTGATATGAGCGTTTCCCTGAGGCCCGGTTGACCTGGTTCTTCTAAGGAAAACCTTGAAAATAGAGAAGCACTCTGGTAGAATCAATGGAAGCTCTCAGCTTACCTGCTCTCTCTCTCTCTCTCTCTCTCTCTCTCTCTCTCTCTCTCTCTCTCTCTCTCTCTCTCTGTGTGTGTGTGTGTGTGTGTAAACTTGGACCTTTTGCAAAAGCAACAAGTGCTCTAAACCCAGGGTAATATCTCCAGCTCTCAGCTTGTCTGGTTTGACTGAGAAGAAGTCACATGGGGGTTAGGCATGAAAAAAAAGTGGGGGTGGAGTTCAGTGCGATCAAAGTACCTACCCCCTCCAGATAATCAGAGCTCCTGTAAGTAGGTCACCTTATTACTGCAGAGGCTGAGAAAAGATGACCTTGGTAGAGTCTAACTGCAGTTTGGCACAGAACTGGACACCCAGGGTAGCTGAGAAATCTGCATGGTAGAGATGCCAATTTTTTCACTGGTGCCCAGGAATGCCTGGGAGTGAGATGGCATCAGGCTGCATGCCTATCTCCCGCTCCAAAGCAGGTTCAGATCCACAGGAGGAAACCCCACAGCAGTGGCTTGTCCTTAGTCTCCCAACTTCTATACCAGAGTCCTCATCTGGGAGAAGCAGGCCACAACCTCCCTCTGTACTCCGGGCTCTCTCAGCAGGCCCCTGGCAGCCCAGCTCAGGAAGGGCGCTGCTTCCTTGCTTGAGATGTATTATTAAACTGTAATCATACTGTGAGTGGAGTCAGCCAAAGCAGTGGCTATTAATAGGGAGGCGAAGAAAGCTGACTCAGAAGGAAGCTGACTTAGGCTGGCGAGCAGAGCCGGGCCACCTTGGCCTACAATTCTTTGCAAGAGAGATCGGCGGACGGGACAGACCTGAGCTCATTTCCCTCATGGGCAGTCGTCAGCATTATCTGGATTTCTCAATTTGGGAAATAGAAAACCTGAAGCAGTCCTGAACAAAGGGCCATTTAGTTGTCTCTCCCTGGTCCTTCGGGAGTCTCAGAGCCCTGTACACAAATAGCTGGAGTAGCTGTGACTCAGCAGCAACTCTTCTCTCCCTGTCGTGGGTCGATGGGACTTGGAAAGGGGCACTGGGGCTCCATTTCTGTGGCTTCTTTTGGCCAGGCAGCAGTGCTGACCCAGCCCCTTAGCTGCTCAGAGCTCCTGAGAGGCAGTCATCTGAGCAGGATGAATTCCGGTTCTGGCTTGGTGAGAAGGCTCGGGGATGTGGCTGTTAGATAGGTGGAGGTGGGAAGGTGAGGGCCACAGGGGACCTTGAAGTGTGGGAACAAGATATCCTCTGTAACGTGCGTAACGCTGCTCTTCCCGGGTCTTGGACATGTCAACACCAGCTGGCACCTGGAAGCAGGATAGATCACCAGATCATGCCCAGAGACTTGAAATGGCTTCTAGAGCTGGACTCCTGCTTTCCCATCTCTGCTCGGACCATAACTGGTGCAGTCTGAGTACTGCCTCGGGGTGAACGTTTCCTCGGGACACAATAAGTGGCATCAACACCCCCTCCCCAGAGGGGTAAATGATGGGTGATTTGGTGACAAAGATGAAATGAAAACCTGAGCCTGTGTGACACTAAGGGAGAGAAGCCAGGCTGCAACTCGCGGCCTCTGTGCTTGAGGCCCACCCTGCCTTTTGTGGAACTTCCACCCGGACAGCTAGCGGTAGTCTCTTACTTGTTGCTACAGTACACTCCCCACAGGCCATGGATGCAGGTGTGTGTGTGTGTGTGTGTACGTGTCTCTGTGTGTACGTGTGTCTATGTGTGTGTCTGTGACTCTCCATGTGTCTGTAGGTCTGTGTGTGTGTCTGTATATATGTGACTCTGTGTGTGTCTGTGTGTGTCCGTGTGTGTGTCTGTGTGTGTGTGTGTACGTGTCTCTGTGTGTACGTGTCTCTGTGTGTACGTGTCTCTGTGTGTGTGTATATGTGTGTCTGAGTGTGTGTCTGTGACTCTCCATGTGTCTGTAGGTCTGTGTGTCTGTGTGTGTGTCTGTGTGTGTGTCTGTGTGTCTCTGTGCGTATGTATGTGTGTATGTATGTGTGTCTCTGTGTGTCTCTGTGTGTTATGAAAACTTCTAAAGATGTCCTGAAGAAATTCTTTTCATTGATTAGGTATATTTCTATATTTCCTCAAACTGGAAGACCCATTTTGGTTCTGGGGTCACTAAAAGAGAATGAAGATAGGACATGGAAGATGTTTTCTCCTGCTCCCTAAATTGTTGATTAAATAAATAGTTACTGGACTCTAGCTCTGGGTGAGGTGGGGACTCGCAGATTATAGAGTGATTTGATGATACCACTGGTCCGGTCCGGTCATTGTTTGCAGGATTGTGAGCATGTAAGCATGCTCAACAAACGTTCCACTGCGCTACAATTCCAGCTTTCCCTTTGCATTTGTTTTTAACCTGCTATCCCCATTGCTCAGGCTGGTGTAGGCTTACTCTGTAGACCAAGCAGTCATTGGGCTTGCTGCCCTACTGTCTCAGCCTCCCCGGTGGCTAACATCACAGGCACCACCCCCACCCTCCACCCTGAGTTCAGCTGATCCAGTGTTTTTCTCCTACAGCTTTCTAACACGCTACAACGTGGTTTCCCGAGATAAGAAGGATCCACAAGTTACTGGCATTGTCTCCAGTCTTTAATCCCTGCACTAGGGAAGTGAGGGCAGGAGGATCAGAAGTTCAAGGCCATCCTCAGATACATACTAAGTTGGAGGTCAGCCTGGGCTACATGAGACCCTATCCTAAGCAAGCAGATATCCACATGTATCTGCTTCTATGGAGTTATCTAGGTGTCATTACTGTGTGCTTAGATGTGTCTGCAGAATAACATTTTTAAAACCTGAGTTGAATTCCTAGCACAGGGGCTGGAGAGATGGCTCAGTGCTTAAGAACACTGACTGATTTTCTAGAGGACCCAGGCTGGATTCCCAGCACACATGGTGGCTCACAACCATCTGTAACTCTAGTTCCAGAGGATCTGACGCCCTCTTCTGGCCTCAGTGGGCATCAGGCATGCACACGGTGCACAGACAAACATGCAGGCAAAGTAATAAGATTAATTTTTAAAATCCTCATGGGGAGAAAGACATCTCAAGGTGTGGCTTTCCTCCCATTGTCACATGGGTCACTTCTTGAGCCTGAGATGCCATGAACCTGGACACAGGCCCCCAGGCTCTTGCAATACACAGGGATTTTCAGCCCACAGCTCTCAGATGACACCAGACCAAGCTTATGGGAACATGCTCATCTCTTTTTAACCATATCATGCTTGCAAAGAGCCTGAGAGCAATGGAAAGCAGATTTCCCTCCTTGTTTGAAAGGCAAATGGCCTCAGAACAGAGCCTGTCAACAGGAGAGTGGAGGCATCCAGGCCCAGACAGCTGCTTTCTCTCACTGCGGTCAAAGTTAATTAATTCTCACTGTACCTCGAATTAGGTCACCTGCAGATCTGTGCTGGGGATGGACCTGGTTGTCAGAGGAGGACATTGCCAGACTGGTTCTTGGGGTGCTCTCCTAGGGAGGGATACAAAGAGGTTTGTGTCACCTTTGTGTGGGATTGCCTCTCTCCTTCCGGAGAAGTGACCATTTTCAGATCTGTGGGTGGAAAGGAAAATCTTCTCTTCCCAAAATAATCTCTCTCTGCAGTGGGGTTTGAAGCTGGACCAAGCTGCTAGCACTATTTTTACCCAGCTCACAGTTCGGGGTGTAAAGAGCAACTCTGGCTGTGGTTTTTTCCACAGCTGACAGCAGGGTCAACCTCTTTGAGGCAGAGTGTCCTGGTATTTTGCACAGATAAAAACTGGACAGAGTTTGCCCTTGGTCCAGGTGATGATTCCTGGACTATGGGCTCAGTATACAAACACAGAGACATTTCCATGGCTCCATATCTCTGCTGTAAACATCAGGCCACATGGCAGCCACTGTGCTGAGGCTCACTTAAAGACGTACAAGCAGAATCATGAGGGAAAAGGCAGGCCCACGCGCTCAGGCCACGGTCCCCACTCCCTCGTGCGTGATCCAGCACCTTCTCCCTGTTGCTTCACTGCGAGGTGTTCTTGCCTCACACAAGACCTCTGGAGCTGAGGGGAAAACGGGCATTTACTCTGCATGTAGAAACCCTCTAAAAGTCAAGGCAACCGAGTTCTCCACAGAATGGAGGTCCACAGCCTTCTGTGCTAGAGTCACTTTGAGACTATTCAGGACAGGACCAGCTCCCTCTGTAGGGCTCTAACAGGCCTGAGCCTGCGGATGTGGCATCTGCCTCCTGGGAACAAAGGGCTCCAAGGGGTCCAAATGTGGCACTGGCAGGTCCTGCCCCACCTCCTTCCCCCTCCCTTAGTAAACCATTAGAGCACACTCCTAAAGCTAGCAACCAAGGTCAGTTCCCTTATTCGGCCATTAACTCAGTTCTGAGACTGGACACCAAGGCCCCTTCCCCAGCCCACCAAAGTCCAGCAATCAGAAATTGGATACCCTAATTAGCATGCCCCACCATGATCCACCACCTTATCCGGCTGGTCCTCCCTTCCTCCTGGTTAAAAACCTGCAACGTTTTCTCTATGCTGTTTCTGTACAACTCAGAAGCAGCCACCTTCGATTTTCCTGCTTAATAAAAGATCTCTTTGTGCTGAACATTGGTATTTGGGTGGGGTTTGCATAATCCAGGGTCCAGGAGGGAACACCTCCAAGTGTGCAAAACTCCCTTCACCTTCCATGTCCCCAGTTGACAGAGACCATGATGAGTAAAAACCTTGATGAAAAACTAAAACACCTTGTCTTCTGTCTGTCATGGGAGTGAGTGATTAACAAGCTCAGCCTCCCAGAGGGCATCCGGTTCATGAGAGAAAGAAAGCAGCCAAGATGGGGATGGGCCCATCACAGCTGCCAATTCCCTACTGCTTCTCTGCTGGGGTGTGATTAGACTTCCATTGCTTTTCCTTGAAGCCATGTTTGTTACCCAAGGCTGTCACTGGGGCTTTCCTTCTGAAATAAGGAAGGAGTTATGAGTCAGCAGGAAAGGCCTCTCTTGTTCAATATGAATAACACAACAACTTCTTCATTTTTAAAATGTATCTTGTTTTTGTTGTTGGTGGTGTTTTGTCTTTTTGTTTCTGTTGTTTTGTTTTGGTTTTGTACCTCATATACCTCAACTCTAATTGAAACCCTGGAAGCTAGAAGCTGTTCTTGACCTGCAGATCCTCCTGCCACCTCCCAGATGCTGAGTCACCAGTGTGCACCACCATACCTGGCTACCAGCACTTTCTTGGATCTGCCCAGCCATGGCTTCTTTTACTTAATAACCCAAGCATTTCTCAAATATCCGGTGAAACTCAGAACTGTGCGTCCAGGTTAAGTGGTTCCAGTTTCAGATTCTTCTGGTAGATGGTTTTGTAGGAGGCAAGAAAAAGGATTAGAGGACAGGTAGGCGCTGAGTAATCCCCCAGTCAGCTCTTTTTGAGGAAGTGGTTTCCATCGATTCTGGGCGGCTGTTTTTTGCAAAGCTCACTGCCAACTATTGATAGCTGAAGTGGCATTGGAGAGTGTTGGGGCAGGGATAGATGAGAAGACAGCTCTACATTTGAGAAGAGGGGATAGGAACATACTGTCTCCACCTGCTGTGTCCTAGATTTCCAAGGTCAGCCTGGGCACTCCCAGGACTAAGCATTGGAATCTACATAGCAACCTTCAGCCTGGACTAGAGTGAGACTCTGTCTCAAAAGCCAAAGCCAGCAGTTGAAGAAATATCTCTGTCGTTAAAAGCATTTGCTATTCTTCAAGAGGACCCCAGTTTGGTTCTCAGCACCCATGTTAAGCAGTTTCCAACAGCCTGAAACTCCAGTTCCAGGGGACCTGACTCCTTCTGCTGGCCTTCACAGGCAATCCCCCCAACCTCATGCACATGACATATGCTCACACAGACAAACACACATACATGCAAATAAAAAATAAAAGCCAAACTGGGTGAGGCATGGTGGCACACACTCTTAGTCCCAGCACTCAGGAGGCACAGGCAGGCGGACCTCTGTGAGTTTAAAGCCAGCCTGTTCTACACAACAAGTTCCAGGCCAGCCAGGGATACACAGTGGGACCCTGTCTCAAAACACAGCCAACCCAGTGGGTAAACAGCAACCACTCAACAGAAGGTAGACGCCTGGGGATGTAACTCATCCGGACATGTGTAAAACCCTTGGGTTAAATCCCCAGTGCTGCAAAAGAAAAGGAGTGTGAGGAATGTTAGCTGAGGATGTGGTCCACATGCCTCCCGTGCTCAGGCCCTAGTGTGAGCTCCAGCACTGTAGAAGCCAGGCACAGTTGCACTTGCCTGCTATCCCAGCGCTCAGGAGGTGGTCACGGGTAGGGGGCGGGGATCAGGAGCTCAAAGTCATCCTCAGCTGCATTGTGAGCTGAGGCTGGCCTGAACTCCATAGATCCCTGTTTTAAAACAAAACAAAAGCTCCTCGTAAACCCCTAGAAAACAGGAGCAGGGAAGTACCCATGAACGAAACTAAAGGCAAGTGACAGGCAGGCACGTGGCCTGCTGACCATTTGCTGTGCCTGCATTTCCCAGAATCCACCTGGTGCACCCTCTCCTGCCAGCCGGAGTCAAGCTCTGGTTCTGCTGTCTCTCCCAGTGACTCATGTGCACTATGTTGCTCTGAGATCATCCAGAAAGACACTGACAGTTGGCGTGGGAAGCATGTGAGGTTCCAGTGCTCTTGAAACACCTTTGACGGGCATGACGAGTGGGCACAGGACTGTTGCCACCTAATGCCCCCAGTTATGTAACGCTTTGTCATGAGTTCTAGTTTCTCCCTCTGAATTTCGCTTTATTTATTTATTTATTTATTTATTTATTTTTCCAAACAGAATCTCACTCTATGGCCTTGGCTGGACTCACAGAGATCCACCTGCTTCTGCCTCCTGAGAGCTGGGAAAGGCATATATCACTCTACCTAGCCCCTCAAGCTTTTTTCATTTATATATGTGTGTGTGTGTGTGTGTGTGTCTGTGTGCATGCCAAGGCATGTATGTGCATAGAGCTCAGAGGACAACTGTGGGAGCTTGTTCTATGAGAGCTCGGAGAATGAATTCAGACCACCAGGTTCAGCTGCAGGTGCTCTACCACGGAGCTATATCCCTAACTGAATTTTTTTATAATTTGAAAGCTAAGAGCTCTAATTCCTGTGGAAGGTGGGTATTGCCATAGTTTATGAGCTATTTCTGGAGATAGACCATTTAGATTCAAACTCCACATCTTGAAGAAGAATCCATTTTGGCTGAAAGCAACGAAGAATTATTGACAGAATCTCACCTAATATGCAATAGGACAATACAGTCTTCCCACTTTTAATTTCCTCTCCTCTTCTCCCTTCCCCAACTCTCTTCTCCTTCTCTTTTTTGTAACAGGTCTCATTAATTTGTCCAGGCAGCGCTTGAACTTATTCTGTAGCCCAGATGGCCTTAAACTTGTAATCCTCCTGCCTCAGACTCTGGAGTAGCTTGGATTGTATGTTTGTACCACCAAGCCCTGCCCAGCTGGTGCTTTCTTTCTATTTTGTTTTGTTTTCCTTTAAGACAAGGTTTCATGTAGCTCAGGCTGGCCTTGAACTCACTATGTAGCCAAGGTTAGTCTTAACCTCCTGATCCTCTTGACTCTGCTTCCAGCATAACTTGGATCACAGGTCTGTGGCACAGAGCCATCCCTGGTTGGCAGTTTCTTTTATTCTGAAAGAAGCCAATTAGCAGAGCACTCTGGCTCCTCTCCACCTCCTGCTCTTCCCTGAGAAGGAGGCGTTTAGAGTGACTGATGGTTAGGAAAGCAGGCTTCCTAGCATCCCTTTCCCCTGTCTTCTGGGATACAAGCTTTGCCCCACAGAGTGGGAGACAGGAGCTCAGCCCTATGGTCCTATCACTCAGTGGCCAAGCTGGACTGATCCTAAGATTGAGTCCTGGGAAGCTCAATTCTTTGACAGTCTGAGCCACATTCTCTATCAGTTTATCTGCACTGAAGGTTTTTTTGGGTTCTCATTTAACTCACTACAGGCTTCTGACTGCATTTGAAACTTTCAGGGAAAGGAAGGGGTTGCTATTTTTAGGTCCCCACAAAGACCCCAACAGATTTACTGGGAAACCTGCTGACTTAGAGAAGCTGACTTCTTGCGCCTCATTACTTGTCTACAGAACGCCTGGTTCCTCAGTTGTCAAATGAACAGACAGAATTGGAAGGCGATTTTCCCGTCTGAAATACATCAACAGTGATGTACCGAATGCCCTGGAAAGCATGGATGATGGAGAGAGACTCCGTGCCACCGTACTTTAGAGTCCAACTAGGATGTATCAATTACGATGTTTAATGTTGCAAATAAAATAAAGTGATTTCAAACATTTATTGGCTTATTGGAGATCTGGGAACAATTGGATCCAGAACTCAGAGGACACGCATCCATTCCTCGGCTCTGCTTTCTCTGGGTTGGATTCATTCTCTCCACGACGTAACTCCTCCTCTCTCCCAGAAGCTTGGAGCTTCCCACTCTCTGGCTGCAGCAGAAGGAGATGTACCATTTACCAGGCAGGGGAGAGCCCAAGTCCTCTCGGTCCCTTCAAACTCCCGAGGTCTGCTCTGATAGAGCATCTTAGGATATCTTAGGCCATGTGCTCAGAGGATAGGACGCGTTGGTCGGCTTTCACCCAGAGGGTCCCTCCCTGGACGTAGGAAAGTTGAGTTGTCTTGGCCTCTTTTTTAAAATGTGACTATTTTTTTTAAATGTATTATCCTGTTTGTGCGTGCGTGTTTGTGTGAGTGGTGTATGATGGATGCGTGTGCCACGGCATGCAGATGGAGGTCAGAGGGCAATTGTGTGGAGTCCGTTCTCTCCGTCTACGTTGTTCCAGGAATCACACTGAGGTTTTGGAGCTTGCAAGGCAAGAGTTAAACTTTACCAGCTGAGCCATCTCACTACTGTCTTAGTGTCTTTTCCTGCTGCTGTGATAAAATATTCTGACAAAGGGGGCCAGAGAGTTGGCTCAGGGGTTAATAACACTGGCAATGTCTGTTCATCCAGAGGACCAGAGTTCAATTCCTGGTTCAGTTCCCAGCACCCACGTGGTGGCTCACAACCATCCATAACTTCAGTTCTAAGGAATCCAACGCCTTCTTCTGGCCTCCAGAGGCTTCAGGCATACAGCCAGTAGACAATGGAGACACGTGATTAGGGAGCACACATACACACATGCCTTTAAAGCCATCACTCAGGAGGCAGAGGCAGGTGGATCTTTAAGTTCCAGGCCAGCCTAGTCTTCAGAGCTAGTTCCATGAGAACCAGAACTACATGGAGAAACCCTGTCTGTTGAGATGGCCCTGGCCCTGAGGTCGCAGACCACCATGCTTGGATAGCTTAAGGGAGAAAGGGTTGATTTTGGCTCACAGTCCATCCTGGTGGGAAGTCAAGGCAGCAGAAGCTTGAAGCAGGTGGTTGCATGCTATCCATAGTCAGAAACAGAGAAGGGAGAATACATGGCAATGCTCAGCCCACTTTCTCCATATTGTACAGTTTAGGATCCCTTGCCCAGGCAATGGACCCACCCACAACTAATATGTCTTCCCATATCAATGAAGTGATCAAGAAACCCTCCCTCCATATTCAAAGCCCATCTCCCAGGTGGTTCTAGACTCTGTCAAGTTTACAATGAACACTAACTACAACATGGGCCTTTTCCATAAGGCTCGGCAATTTGGATACCTTTTTGAAAGGGAGAAAGGACCACAACTCTGCTGGTTGGTTTTTTGTCAACTTGACACAAACCTAGACATATTTGGAAAGAGGGAATCTTAATTGAGAATATGTCTCCATAAAGTTGGCCTGTAGACAAGCCAGTAAGCAGCATTTCTCCATGGCTTCTGCCTCAGATCCTGTCTCCAGGTTCGTTCACTGACTTCCTGCCCTGATTTCCCTCAGTGATGGAGTGTGATCTGGAAGTGTGAGTTAAACAAACGCTTTCTTCCTCAAGTTTTTGGTCCTAGTGTTTCATCACAATAGGAGAGTAATTAATACATCAAACAAGAGCAGTCTATGACAGAAGGAAAAGACAATGAGGACAATTAGAATTCTCTTAGGGAGCATCTCAGCCAGTAGACAATGGAGACAGGTGATTAGCAACCACCCTCTCCTTACCCAGCATACGGGCCTGGTCACGCACACTGTGGTTCAGCTACTCAGGAGGCTGAGACAGGAGGATGATAGGTTCAAAGCCTGTCTGGGTTAAAGGGTAGGTTTTAGACTCAGTTTAAGAAGTGAAACCAGAGGGTTGGGGTGCAATTAAGTAGCAGGATGTTTGCATAGTATGTGGAAGGCCTTGGTCAAATATCCAGTACAAAAAACCAAAAAACAAAACCAGAGGACCCTGTTACTCCTTGGTGTGGGAGGTGTGGGTGGGCCTGGGAAGCCAGACATTTACATTCCAAATTCTATGCAGGTGTTATTCAAAGCAGCCCTTCTGGGCACTGTGGAGGTTAACGGACTGCTTTGTGCGTGCACACACACATATGAGTGCAGACCACAGAACAACCTCAGATGTCATCGTGAGACTCTGTCTACTTCCTTTGAGATAGGGTCTCTCGCTGACCTCGACTCACCCTTTAGGCTCCACTGGCTGCCCAGCAGCTCCGAGGCTCCCCTTGTGTCCACTTCCTCAGCACTGGGCTGCCAAGTGTGCCGCATCACACCTAACATTTTTACATGGATTCTGGGAACTGAACTCAGATCCTAGGCTCTCTCTATCCCTAGACATTGCTTCTTGATCTGATCCCTTGGAAATTGTCCTAGGATTAGATTCTCTTGTTCTGTGATCCTCCGTTACACACACACACACACACACACACACACACACACATACACACATGATGTGTATATGTTGGGTGGGTGGCACATGCCTTTAATTCCAGCATCTCTGTGAGTTTGAGGCCAGCCTGGTCTACATAGAGAGTTCTAGGGCAGTCAAGGCTACATAGAGAAAACTGGTTTAAAAGAATTTTTTAAAAAATTCTGTCACTGAGTCTCATGTAGAATAGGCCAGCCTCAAACTTACCATGAAGCTGAGGATGATCTTGAACTTCTGTCCCTCTGTCCTGATCCACTCGAGTGCACCAGCATGCTGAGTTTATGCAGTGGATCCAGGGCCTTGTGTATGGTAGGCAAACAGTCTACTAACTGAGCTACATCCCTAGCTCCTTGGGATTTTGAAACAGGATCTCATATAACCCAAGCTAGCTTCAAACTGGTTCTGTAACCAAGGACCATCTTAACCTAGGAATCCTCCTGCCTTCACCTCCTGAGTGTAGAGACCGCAGGTATGTGCCACTGTGTCCAATTCTCTTCTGTTTTTACAGGAAGATAACAGGTGCCCAAGAGACACTGGGAAGATAACTGAGGTGATGTCCATAAAGAGAAATGTGCAAGTCACTTCACTTAAGCCACCTATTAGTGTGGGTTGTTCCTTTTATCAGATTTAAGCACACAGAGCCGGTGGTTTTAGAGACTAACCATTAACCACGCTGGGGCAGAGCAGCACTCTGAGCTATGAGCCATGAAGATACACTGACCCTCAGTGTTCTAAGTTCAAAAGATCTGAGAACAAGATATAACCCTAGCGAACTGAAAGCCACAGAGTGCAGCCAAATGCACAGAGTAAAGGGAGTGTGCTTGCTGATCACCACTGTTCACCGGAGCTCTGAGAATGTGCCAAGCAACTCAAAACTGTCCATGGTGCCTGAGAAATCCCTTACATTTCCAGGGATCCACTTGCCTCTGCCTCCCCAGTACTGGGTCAACAAACATTTTTAGGTTCCCTTTATGTAAGAAGCTACAGCAGGGAATGGGGGTGGGTACAGCTTAGTGATAGAGCATTTTCTTAACATATAAAAAACTTGAGTTTGGTACATACCCCCCCCAAAAAAAGCTATAGTGGGGGCACACAATCTGTTTATGTAGCAGGCACTCAAATCCTTTTTAAGATAAGAAAGAGATCATTTAGCCCAGGCTACCCTCAAGCTTGCTCTGAATCTGAAGATGACCTTGAATTTAGGATTCTTCCAACTCTACCTCCTGAGTGCTGGGATTACCAATATGTACTGCCATGCCTGATGTACTCAGTGCTGGGCTGCAACCCATGCCTTCCAGCATGCCAGGCCAGGATGCTACTAAGTAACATCCCCAACCCTCCCTTCAAAAATGGGCATGTCTTTAACCCCAGCACTTGGGAGGCAGAAGTAGGCAGAGCTCTTGAATTTAAGGCCAGCCTGATCTACATAGTGAATTCCAGGCCAGCAGGGCTACACTGAGAGACCCTGTCTCAAAAACAGAACAAAACAAACAAAAGAATAGGTACATTGAACCAGAGAGTTGTCTCTCAACTTAAGAGCTATTACTGGTCTTTCAGAGGACCTGAGTTCAGCTCTCAGCATCAGTGGCTGTCAACTGCCTTTAACTCTAGCTCTAAGGGGCCTGAGTCTTCTGGCCTCCAAAGGTAGCCCTTGACAGACACATGTACACGCTAAAAATTAAAAATAAATAACTATTTACCAATAGATCAATTATTATAAGAAACCACATGCAAGCTGAATGTAGTGGGACGAGATTGTAATCCCAGTACTTGGGAGTTTAAGGCCTGGGATACACAGCATACTCAAGGCAAGCCTGGACTCCAGGAATAAAAAAGAAATACTGCTTCCATTTCTAGAGAGGCAGTTGAAGAAGGGGTGAGCTGTGCCTGAGAATTGACCTTGATCTAGGCCATAAAGCAAGTAGGCTAGGTCAGGAGAATCCAGTCAGTCATACAAAGGCTTGTACATAACTGTGACTCAGACGTCTGGCTACCTGAGCAGTAGCCCAACTGTACTTTTCTATTGCTCTTGTACTGACGTGTGTCACAGTTGATGGTCTGCTCGCTTACTTGGTTGGTCATTCACTCACTGGACCATGGTAGAAGTCTCACTTGACCTGGAGTCATGCCAAAGGCCAGGTACAAGGCAGAGTGCGCGAGGTTCTATAAGCGAGGTGTTCAGACCAAGCAGGGAGGAGACAGATGCCAAATGACAAACCATGACAAGTGCCAAACAGAAGCACGCCCTGGGTGCCCGGAGGTGAAGTCGTCATAAAGAAAAGTGACCTGTAGGAAATTTCTAGAACTGAATTTCCCGGAAAGCTGGAAAGCCCCTGAAAGAGGAGCCAATATATGTGCTGAGGTTGTGGAGTGGAGTTTGGTATGCAAGGATCTGGAGTGTGCTGGAAGAGGAACCTGAAAAGATAAGTGGGTTTTAAGTCGTGTGGAATGGTACTCCAGTAACCCAAATGAGCGATGACAGTCTTCAAGATTGAAACTGAAAAAGAATGAAGTTTGAGAAGGAATAGAGGGATCCAATCAGCAAGACTTGCTCTGCTGGCGGGCGATGACACGAGAGAAGAGAGTTAATAATGCAAAAGCTAGACGTGATGGCCCCTGCTCACAATCCCAGCATCGGAGAGGCTGAGGCAGGAGGATTACGTGAATTCAAGGCCAGTCTGGGCTGCATAGTAAAAAAATAAAAAAATAAAATTGAGAATTCCCTGTGCAGCCAAGGAGACATGACATGCTGTGTTACGATGTCTACAGAACATCCAATGGACATGACTCATTGGTGGTTAATCAATTCTTCCTTACAGGCCTGGAGAGATAGCTCAGTGGTCAAAAGTGCATACTGCTCTTGCGGAGGACCAGAATTCTATTCCCAGCATGCACATCAGGCAGTTCACAACCACCTGTAACCCTATCTCCAGGGGATCTAATGCCATCTTCTGGCCTCTGAGGGTACTTCAGAGTGTATCGCCGCCACCATACACACCTAATTAATTTCAAAATAAAAATAAAACGTTTTCATTTTATTTTTGGTTGAGACAGGTCTCAGGGTAGCTAGTCTGGAACATACTACATAGACCAGGCTGGCCTGAAACATACTACATAGACCAGGCTGGCCTGGAACTCACAGAAATCTTCTTGCCTCTGCCTCCCAAGTTCTGGGATTAAAGGTGTGCGCCACCACACTGGGTCAAAAATATTTTTAAAATACTAGCTTTAGAGTTGAGAATGATGGAAGCTAGAGGCTGGTGTTGGGATGGGTAGGTGCCATGTCTGTGGACTCACACGGCACAGACTAGGCAGAGCTGAAGAGCCAGCAGAGAAGAGGCACTGGAGCAGATCTGAGGGGATTTAGCACAACGGCCTGGTCAGTGAAGGTGGCTGGCAGGGGCAGGGGATGGAAGTGGTAAAGGAAGTAAAGAGAGGATTCCAGAGAAGAGCTGAGGGAACCAGGAGACAACTGGGAATCACAGCAAATATGAACAGGCAGCATTAAGTCCGAGCTGCTGGGAGAGAATTCCTGAGTAACATTTGTGACACGTCTCCATTAAAGAACGAATACAGCCAGTAGATGTTTGCCTAGCATGCAGGACGCCCTGGGTTCCAATCCCAGCGCTCCATAAACCAGGCACTGTAGCACATACTGTAATCCCAGGACTCAGAAGGTGGAGGCAGGGGGAGGAGAAATTCACTTCTACCTAGAGGGTTCTAGGCTAGTTTGGGCTAAATGAAACCCAGTTTCAAAGAGAGAGAGAGAGAGAGAGAGAGAGAGTGTGTGTGTGTGTGTGTGTGTGTGTGTGTGTGTTTTAATCTTCAAATTCTACTAAAAACCTGGTGCTCCCATCCTGTCTGTGTATTTCTTTGCACTTCGTCTTAGGAAGACACACATGTTAAATGCTAGCGAGTTGAAAGCTGTGGAGGAAATGTAGTTTGTTGGAATTGGAGAGCTCCATAGAAATTGCCGGAACCCAGAAATTGATGTAATTTGTTTGACATTTAGAAAAGTCATTCTGAGGCCACCTTCACAGTGTTCTAGGAACTAAGCAGTGTCTTCAAATGTCACGCAGCATTTCAGCCCTTTTGCATTTGCTCATCCTTTCAGCATTGTTTGAGGATCTGAACCAGCCTAGAGAGTTCTGGGGACAAAAGGCGCCTTCTTGTCTTTCAAGGCGCTCATTGTCCAGCAGATCTAAACAAGGGACTGTCACTGAGGTAAGCACGGCGTGCAGCTGAAGACAAGGACATCACAGTGCAGAGGCAGGAAAATGCGGATAGTGTGCTTAGAGAAGCCTTTCCAGACGAGGCGGGGGTGGGTAGTGCACACCTGTACTCTCAGCACTTGGGAGATGGAGGTAGGTGGATCTCTGTGAATTCAAGGCCAGCCTGGTCTACAAAGGAGTCCCTGGACAGTTGGTACTACACAGAGAGACCTATCTCAAAGAACCAACCAACTAAACAAACAAACAAACAGAAAGAAGAGGCAATGTCTGCTGGGTGATACATGGAGGATGAGGTCCAGAGCCAAGGGAGAAGAACAGAATCCAGTGTGGCCAAAGAGAGTACAAAGAGGAAGATACAAGAGATGAATGGGATGAAGTGGGTACCCATCTGGTGGCTTGGAAGACCCCTGTGTGCCCTTCTGGAGTGTGAACTCGCTGGGGATATGGCTGAGTGGTACTTGCCTGACAGTCACAATGCCCTGGGTTCAATATCAATGTAAGAGAGAGGGAGGGAGGGAGAGAGGGAGAGAGAGAGAGCTCAAGCATACATCACAAATGTGGAGGTCTGAGGACAACTTGCAGGGTCCAGCTCCCTCCTTCTGCATGTGGATTCCAGGGATCCATTCTTGGGCTTGGTGGTAGCACCTTTGCCCATTGAGCCATCCAGCTGTTCTTCTCCTCTGTTGTTTATATTTTTAAAAAATTTGTGGGGCTGGAGAGATGGCTCAACAGCTAAGAGAACTTGTTGCTCGTCCCGTCGACCTGGGTTCAATTCCCACCTCCTTCATGGAGGCTCACAACCCTCTGTAATTCCAGCTGCAAAGGATCTGAAGTCCTGACTCCATGAACACAACATGCATATAATTCACAGACATGTCTACAAGTAAAACACATATACATATAAAATGAAGATTAAATTTTGTACAAAGTTTTCCGTCTTTTCTCCCTTTCTTCCTTCCTCCTGTCCTTGGTTCCTTTCTACTGCTCTGTCAAATCATAGCTGATTTAGTCTACACCTAGAAGGGATAAAGGCAGGAGATTTATTTATGGTGTGGAGAAAAGAGTTACAGATTGCGGGGCAGTGGTGGCACACACATTTAATCCCACCACTCAGGAGACAGAGGCAGGCAGATCTCTGTGAGTTCAAGGCCAGCCTGGTCTACAGAGTGAGTTCCAGGACAGCCAGAGTTACAACATGGAAATCCTGTCTCTAAAAGCAAAATGCAAATAAAAAAAAAACCCCAAAAAACAGCAACAATAATAATAATAATAAAAGAGTTACAGATCCCCAGCACCCAATTCTCACTACGATCGACATCGACGATGGGGGTCAGACCAAGGGCCACGGGGAGTCTAGGCAAGTGCTCTACCACTCAGTTACATCTCCAGCCTTTAGGTTTTTGAGACAGGGTCTCGTTATGTAGCTCAGGCTGGCCTGAAACTTAGCATTCCCAAGTACTGGGAATACAGGTGTGCGCCACCATGCCAGCTCGCAGCCTGACTTTTGGCAGCTGTAAGAAGCAAAGTGGGAGGACCCCAGAAACAATTCATATCACCCAGAGCCCCTCCTCTCACCCCAATCTGCCTGTGTTCTGATTTCAAAAGGAGCTGGGACACCCTCCACCCCCAAAGGGATCTTGTTCACAGAAAGAGGTCTAGGCACACTACTAACAACCGGGTCCCTGCATTAGCAGATTCAGCATTCCTCCGGGAACTGGTTAGGCAAACAGAAACCTCCAGTCGCACCCTCAATCAGAAATCTGTTTTTATTAAGATTTGCCAGAGGGACACTCATGCACATTCAGGCTTGAAGAGCTCTGATCTGTAAGAGAGGGAACTGCCTGGCTGGTAAACTTTCCGTCACAGTACTGCAGTCCGCACCTGGTTCTGCATGGCTGAGTCAGTTCGCCAGCCTCTATGAGCACACATTTATGACCAGAAGTAAACTCTACTCTTTCTCTTTTAGCTTTAAAAAAATTTTTTTTTATTATTAGAACTAAGGATTAGACCCAGGGCCTTCTACCTGCTAGGCACACTCTCTGCCACTTAGCGATATCCCCAACTCTTTTAAATAGTTGTGTTTTGAGACAGGGCTCACTAAGTCGCCCAGGCTAGCCTTGAACTCACTCTGTAACCATCGCAGGACTTGTGGTTCTCCTTGCCTCAGCCTCACAGAGTAGCTGGGGTCGATACATGCCTGTCTACCACCATTGGACCCATGTTTTCTTTTTCTTTCTTTCTTTTTTTGTTTGCTTTTGTTTTCTTGAGTCTATATAGTCCTGCTATCCTGGAACTAGGTAGGTAGACCAGACTGGCCTTGAATTCTCCGAGCTCCTGCTGCCTCTGCCTCCTCTCCCCAGTGCTGGGATTAAAGGTGTGTACCACCATGCTTGGCTCATTATACCTATTTTTAAGTTATGAGTGAATTTTGTGCTTTGGCCTAGTTGAACACCATCACGACTATTCATCCACACAAGTTTCTTCTTCCTTTTGATTTTTTAAAAGATTTAATTAATTTATTAGTGTGTGTGTCTGTGTCAGGGAGGTGTGGGATATGTGCATGCTTTTGTGGGTGCCAGAGAAGTCTAGAAGAGGGTGTTAGATCCCCAACGCTTGAGTTATAAGTGGTTGTGCCCAGCCCGATGTGGGTGCTGGGATCCAGACTCAGGTCCTCTGAAAGACCAGTACATGCTCTTAACCATTCAGCACCACCGCCCTTTTGCCGGTGTTGTCTGTTTTTGGCAGGATCTTCTACAACCAAGGCTACCCTCAAGCTCACCACGCAGTCAAAGCTGGCCTTGAATTCCTGATACTCTTGCTTCTACCCCAAGTGCTGTGATTATAGGCGTGCAGCACCATGCCCAGCTCCAGAGTGCTTTCGTCTTCCAAACTGGAATGCAGTTACACAATAACCACCCGTCAGCCCACCCCAGCCACTGCTATGCTTTTAGCCCCATGAATTGGACTATTTTACTCATCATGATGTCACTAAGATTCATTCGCTGACGTCATTAAGATTCATATGTGTTGTGATGTAGTTTTTCTATTCTATGTATATTTTTCTATAACTCACGTTATAGCAGAGCGTCTCTCCTTTCCAAGGCTGAGTGGTATTCTATTTGTGCACCCGGTGTACTCTGTTTCTCATTCATCCAGGAGAGATATTTGGGTTGCTTCCACTTCTTGGCTACTGTGGATAGTGCTGCTGCTGTACGGGTGTAGAAAGAGTTCCTCCATCTACTTCCTTTCTTGAGACAGAGTCTTAATATGTTGTCCTGCCCAGCCTCAAAAGCTCATGGGCCAAAGTAATCCTGCCACCTGGATCTCCTGAGCAGCTGGGACTACAATAGGTGTACACTACCTTACCTAGCTGAAGAATCACTGGGGGTAGGGAGTGAGACAGGGTCTTCCTGTATGGTCCAGGATGGCTTTGAGCTCACAGCAGTTGTCCTATCTCAGCCTCTTAAACTATGGGGTTATTGACATGTGCCACCATGCTGAGATTTTTAAGAATGGCTATTTGCTGGGCATGGTGGCTCACATGTGAAACCCCAACACTCAGGAGGTGGGGAGTGGGAGATCAAGAGTTCTAGGCTAACCTGGGCTACATACTGAGACCTTGTCTCAGAAGAGAGAGAGAAAGATTCCTCTTATAACCAGTATTCTTGAAGACACACAGTGCAGCCCCCCCAGCTTATACCAGTTACTGTCTAAAATACTAAACAAACACAACATCCCCAGCTAGGGGATGCTCACCATGGATTTTTCTTTAATTTATCAACTCTCTAGATGACTCTCATTAAGGAAAATGAATTTTCTGTTGTTGGGAGCAAACTGTCTGTTTCATTTAGAGTCTCTGTCCTAAAGGAGGGGCTTCAGACTCAAGAGTCGGAGCCAAAACTGGCGACACCACTTTCTTCCCCTGACACTATCCCTATCCGCCCAAATTATCTGTGTGACTATAGGAACCTTTTTGCCCTGTGTGCTGGGCAGCTGGTGACACCCAGCTTGCTGATAGGCTCCGGCAGAGATGCACAGTTGGCTGCCCTGGGCCAGCGAGGCCTTCCTCCCTGCCCTTGCTGGGCAGAGACATCTGGAGCCCCAAAACCCAGGGCAGATGTGGCCCAGGAAGTATCTGTGCTCCAATCCTGATTTCATCGATCTCCCAGCAGGGCTCACTCAAAGGGAGGAGTGGCTTAGTTTATGTGTAACCTATTTGGAAGAATTAGGGAGACCTGGGAGAGCTCGGGCAGTAACGCGCTTGCCGTGCAAGTTTGAACACCCGAGTTAGGCTCTTCCGGCATCCACGTAAAACCCAGGTGCTTCCGCGTGTACTCAGTGCTGGGAGGTGGAGACAGGAGAGTATCCTGCAGCCTGCTGCAGCTTGCTGGCCAGTCTAACCGAATCAGCCAGCTCCTGGTTCTGCAGGGCCACATGCATGTACACACACATAAGCTGCATTACGTGTGTGTGTGTGTGTGTGTGTGTGTGTGTGTGTGTGTGTGTGTGTGTAGAGAGAAAGACAGAGACAGAGAGACAGAGAGAGACACAGAGAGAGGGTATTATTTCCCTCAAATGTTGATAGCTCTGTCGGAACCCTGGCTTCCCGCATAGCCTCAGACACCCAGTGGGGGCGCTCTGACACTCTCCAGTTCATCTTACTGGTTCACCTCTAGGACTTCTGTGTTGTCAGATTCCCTTGTGAAGAGAGGGTGACAATCTGCCAGCTCATTTGGAAGGCAGACACTAAAGCTCTGGATTTTGCCTCTCATGGAATCATTTTCACTTTTCAAAGAAAACATAGACCTAAACACAGGAAAACAGACACACTTCCCCGATATCACATTTCAGCCTGGTCCTCAAGGGTGGGTCACTTTTGGGGTCTGATCATTTAAGGGATCTGATGAAGGGCTTTTGCAGGGAAGACTAGCACCCTCTCTGAAAGAGGCTCTATCGATGTGGAAGAATGTACGTGGAAGGAATTTCCATTTACCGTTCCAAAAGAAGTCATAGAAGAACTACAAAACAGCTAGTCGAAGCTAAGGAAACACCAGTTTGCTTATGGGTGCACACGCTTGATGACGCCCCAGAAAAAACAGGGACTAGCTGGAAGCTATGACTCTATGGGGAGGTCACAGGGTAAGCGGCTGTGCATCAGCAAGGTGACACGTGTGTGACAACAAGGATTCACGAAAGCCTGGGAACACGCATGAAATACTAGCCCACGTGCAGGCAGCTGCCTGGAATTTACAACCTGCCACCTCTCAGAATGATCCCATTCTGTCCACTTGGAACACCCCTGACGCTCTTCACTCCTGGTGCCCAGTAGCACCTGCTTACGGCTTTTCTCTAGAGCCCAGTAAAATCATCCTGTCCGCAGGAAGACTGCCCAGACTGACCTCCCTTACCTGCGACCGTTCCTTTTTCTTTTCTTTTCTTTTTTTTAAATCCTGGAAATTGAACCTGGGGCCTTGGGAATGAATGTTAGGGAAGCCTTACGCTGAACCACACGAGAAAGAAAGAAGAGGGAAAGCAGTGGACAGGAGCGCTCATCATCTTCAGCCTGTCTTCTGCAGGGTTGACATCTACAGCACAACGTCGAAGCTAGAAAGTTGCTTCTGGAATAACACCCCAGGCTACGACCCTAGTACTGTTTTCTTTTTCTAAGCATTCCGTTTTGAAACAGGGTCTTGCTAAGTTGTCCAGGCTGTCCCTTAGGTTACTTCATAGCCCAGGCAGCTCATGAACTTGAGACTGTCTCGTCTCAGCCTCTTGAGAAGCTGGGATCGCAGGCCCAAGACACCAGGTCTGGCCTAGCTGTACTCATCCTTCTGTATGAATCCAATAGGGCAGCTCACCTGGCATTAGTGATCTGGATATCTCTCACTTTCTCTCTCTCTCTGTTTTATTTTTTAAGACAAGTCTCTCTATGCAGCCCAGGCTGACCTCAAAGTTGCAGCAATCCTCCTGCCTCAGCTTCTGGAGTATAAGTGCTACCACATCTGGCTCCAATGATGTATTCTTTTCATTTCTTTTTTTTTTTTAATTAAAAAATTACACTTCGGGCTATGATGGTGCATATCTTCACAGCACACAGGAGGCAGAGGCAGGAGGATCTCTGTGAGTTTGAGGTCAGCCTAGTCTACATAGTGAGTTCCAGGCCAGCTATAGCTACATACTGAGACCTTGTCTCCAAAAAACAAACAAAACTCTTATAAATTTACTGTGTGTGTGTGTGTGGTGGAGGAGTATGTATTTACTGTGTGTGTGTGTGGTGGTGGTGGGGTATGTATTTGCTGTGTGTGTGTGTGGTGGTGGAGGGGTATGTATTTACTGTGTGTGTGTGTGGTGGAGGGGTATGTATTTACTGTGTGTGTGTGGTGGTGGGGTATGTATTTACTGTGTGTGTGTGGTGGTGGGGTATGTATTTACTGTGTGTGTGGTGGTGGGGTATGTATTTACTGTGTGTGTGTGGTGGAGGGGTATGTATTTGCTGTGTGTGTGGTGGTGGTGGTGGGGTATGTATTTACTGTGTGTGTGGTGGTGGGGTATGTATTTACTGTGTGTGTGGTGGTGGTGGTGAGGTATGTATTTACTGTGTGTGTGTGGTGGTGGGGTATGTATTTACTGTGTGTGTGGTGGTGGGGTATGTATTTACTGTGTGTGTGGTGGTGGGGTATGTATTTACTGTGTGTGTGTGGTGGTGGGGTATGTATTTACTGTGTGTGTGGTGGTGGGTGGGTATGTATTTGCTGTGTGTGTGTTTGGTGGTGGTGAGGTATGTATTTACTGTGTGTGTGTGGTGGTGGGTGGGTATGTATTTGCTGTGTGTGTGGTGGTGGTGGTGGGGTATGTATTTACTGTGTGTGTGGTGGTGGTGGTGAGGTATGTATTTACTGTGTGTGTGTGGTGGTGGGGTATGTATTTACTGTGTGTGTGGTGGTGGGGTATGTATTTACTGTGTGTGTGGTGGTGGGGTATGTATTTACTGTGTGTGTGTGGTGGTGGGGTATGTATTTACTGTGTGTGTGGTGGTGGGTGGGTATGTATTTGCTGTGTGTGTGTTTGGTGGTGGTGAGGTATGTATTTACTGTGTGTGTGTGGTGGTGGGTGGGTATGTATTTGCTGTGTGTGTGGTGGTGGTGGTGGGGTATGTATTTACTGTGTGTGTGTGTGGTGGTGGGGTATGTATTTGCTGTGTGTGTGTGTGGTGGTGGAGGGGTATGTATTTACTGTGTGTGTGTGTAGTGGAGGGGTATGTATTTACTGTGTGTGTGTGTGGTGGTGGTGGGGTATGTATTTGCTGTGTGTGTGTGTGGTGGTGGTGGGGTATGTATTTGCTGTGTGTGTGGTGGTGGTGGGGTATGTGCTTGTGGAGTTCTGAGGGCAGCTTGTGGGTGGCAGCTCTCCTTCTATCATGTGGGTTCCAGGTACTGAACTCAGTCAACAGGCTTGGCAGCAAATGCCCTTAATGGTTGAGCCATTTCACCAGCCCTAATGTGGCATTTCTTTGTGGGTTTGTTTGTTCTTTTCCCAATGTGGTATTTCATAATGCCATTTTTCACATGTTTAGTTTGTGTTCCAGAATCTATACTCCATGAGGTAAGGACTACTTTAGCAAAGGAAGTATGACTTCTGTTTGTTATTGGTTGTCTTTCTCCTGGGTAGCCTAAAGTAGTGTTTTGCTTTTTGTTTGTTTGTTTTTCCTAGATATGGTCACATATAGCCCATATTGGCCTTAAACTAGATATATAGCCAAGGGTAGCCTCGAGCTCCTGATCCTCCTGCCTAGTCCTCACAAGGCCTGTGACACCCATTGTAGTGCTTCAGAATAAACCAGCAAAGACTTTGTTTCAGGGTTTGAGACAGATTCTTGCTGTAGAGACTAGGCTTGCCTGCAAGTCACTATGTAGCCCAGGCTGGTGCTCAAACTCATTGCCCTCCTGTCTCAACCGCTCAGGTGCTGGGATTGCAAGTGTGTCCCACCATGCTGAGGCTCAAACTGGGTCTACTCAAGCACAGAGGTTCCCTTTCTTTGCAGCTGGAGATACACCTGCACCATGTAGTTTCCAGTGGTAGTTGAGGGACAGCTGATTCTGCTCCTGGGACTTGGTAGAGTTGAACTCTGCCTGCTGGGAGATTTGTTTTGTTTTGTTTCCCAGTAAGCTTTGAATTGGTAGTTGTTTCTAGGAAAATTTCACTTCTGATGCCAAGCCCCTCAAGCAAATGCTACCTTATAATAAGGTCTTTTTCTGCTTTGATCGCTAGCCTGTCCTCTAAATTAGTTGAAGCCTGAGAACATGGTTTTGTTATGGGGCAGTTGTTTGAGTCTGTGTTTAAATTCTAGGAATACATTTGGTTTTACTGATGTAACTTGAGAGGACTGGTGAGTTATTTTGGGTATCCAAGGCCCAGCTCTGTAATACGAGGCTACTCTTGATAAGAGACATGATTGTACCCGCTCGTTCCCTAAAAGGGCACACATTCCATCCAACATGGAGTGCTGAGATTGCAGATTCACTGTCTGGTTCTCATTTTTCTCCCAAGAGGATTAGGTAGCTGGAGGCAGAAAGAAAGCTTGTTTGTCTTTACCTGTGTCCTATAAGCTCTTGCTCCACTGTGGACAAAGAACTCTCATGGTTTCATAATGGAAACTAGGAAAAAACAAAGTAATCCCCCACTTCCTATCCAAGAGATAGGGTATCATGTAGCCCTGGGTGGCTTTGAACTTGCTGTACAGAAAAGGGTGGCCTTATAGTCGCTATGCAGACGAGGCTGGCCTCGAACTTCTGATCCTCCCACCTCCACTTCCCCAGTGCTGAGTTTCTAAACCAGTGCCATCGTGCCTGGTTGAAATTGGTAGTAATTTAGTCATATTAAACAGACTTCCACAAACAGTTTGAAACCAAAGGATGGACCGAGGCTGGCACTAGTGAAGCCACGCCCACAGTGGAATGGATTCCTAGCACAGCACCGACAGGAGGGTGGACCAATGTCAGGGCTTTGGATGGCTTGTCTGTAAGATCCAGGTGTTGGGCATTCTTGGTTATGCAGGGCGTCTGGGGTACAGGAGGCGCTCTCTCAAGGAAACAAGAAACAAAACTAGAAAAAAACTTAAAAATGAAATCTAGGTATTGGGGTGGGAACATTGTATCGGGCCTAAGGTCTGGGTAGAGCACC
Organism: Cricetomys ansorgei; assembly: GCA_026225945.1. Classification (NCBI taxonomy): domain Eukaryota; kingdom Metazoa; phylum Chordata; class Mammalia; order Rodentia; family Nesomyidae; genus Cricetomys; species Cricetomys ansorgei. The sequence continues at coordinate 5,838,182 of JAMJFZ010001871.1, forward strand.
TGCCAGGGGGAGCAGACACACCGGTATCACAGCTGGCTGCGGGACGGCACGGTGTCACCCTGAGTTTTGGCTGACTCACTGTTTCGCTGGGCTCAGCCCAAATGCCTGACCCATGAGGTACTAGGTTATGCCTTCCTAGAAAATTCAGTGCCTCCCTTTTGCCCATCTGTTGTGGAAAGGCCTGGAAAGACGAGCCCTGTGCTGCCACCTAACGGCTGTTCTCTAGCAAGGCCGAGCCTCTCTCGCTTTTTCTCAACTGCACACTTCAGCCCTTCTCCCATCCTCCAGTCTTTTTAAACTTCGTAATGTCCTCCTTGTTGTTATTTCCTGTCTGTTTCCCCGCCGTGATTAACAGTAAGATTCAAAACACAAAAGAAAACAAAAAACAGAGAGGACCAACATGCTTGTTTACGGGGAGAGGAAGGAAGCTGGGTGCCGGGGAGAAGGTATCCCTGTGTTTAAGGGAAACAACAGCCTGGGGATGAGGTTCCTGGAGCCGACAGGAAGGGAGGCTGGCTCCTCAGCTTGTTAGAAAGAGCAGGTGCCCGCTACTCGGAACGAAGGCGCCAGTCAGGTGGCGCTGCCAGCCTCTCCACTTGTATCTTTTTAAATGATGATTTGTTTATTTGAGACAGTGTCTCATGCAGCCCAAGCTAGCCCGTGTACCTTGAACGCCTTTCTTTTTAAGACAGGGTCTCACTGCGTAGCTGTGACTATCCCAGAACTCACTCTGTAGACCAGGGTGGCTTGGAACTCACAGTGTCCCAGCTGCTGAGGTTACAGGAATGTGCCAACATACCTAAATATGTATCTGTTTTCAAGCAGGAAAATGAAGCAAACAGTAGCGTTGCCAATTAGTGCTACAGGTAAGGAGTCTTGGTAGCAATCGACACTCCCTTACTGTACAGGATCTTAAGTACAAATGGCTACAGAAAGGCCCGGCACATAAGATGCCTACCCAGGAACAGTTAGGATAAAGGTATGCGAGGTGGTACAGTCTGTGGTAAAGGAGATTCCTTTAGCTAGGGCTAAGGAATCAACAGCTGCTGAAACATGCAGGGGTGGCTATAAAACGGTGTGCCTGTGTCGCCAGATCTTTCAGATTCTAAAGAGCTGGGAATCTGGATTCTTCTGTGAAGTCTCTTTCTTTCGAAGTGCTGGCAGCTAATGTTGCTTTAAAAAAAAAAAAAGCATTCTGTGGGCCAAATAAAACATGTCAGTGAGGCATATTTAGCTCCAAGGCCGACTCTGAAAATTTGGATTGAGGGCTATTTGTGTTCTGGATCGTGACACACTAAAGAGACCCTTTGAAGGCACGTGGTCCCCATCAGGCAAATGCTAGATAAAGGGGAACCTGTGAAGCACTTTAGCCTGGACTTATTAGCGCTGACAGTCATACCTAGAAGTCTGCAGCCTGGTGTAGTTTGTTAATATTTCACATGCCACTAGAAAGCACTGAATGTATGCATTCACTAACTTCAAAAGCAGTTATCGGATGAACCTGGTAATCCCAGCTCTTCAGAGGACTGAGGCAGAAGGACGTCAAGTTTGAGGCCTGCCTGGGCAGCTTAGTGACACCGTCTCAAATAAAAAGTAAAAAGAAGTCTGGGGATGTAAGTCGTGATTAGAACACTTGCCTAGCACACATCAGGTCCTGAGTACAGTCTTAGTAATGAAGAGAAACAGCATTCACTGAGCACCAACTACATTCTAAGTCAAGACAAGTCCATCCTTTCCTGTGGAAGCCAGGTCTGTTTTAGACTTTCAGGGCCACACGGGCTCTGTCACAGCCGCTCGGGTCAGCCCTGTAATTGTGAAGCAGCTTTAGGCACCACACAAGCCAATGGACATGGCTGGGCTCCTCTAAAGCCCTTTCTCAGCAGGCAGCAATCCAGATTTGGCGTGTGGGTCATAAATTGCCAAATCTGACTTAGAAGATTTAAGAGCGTTTGCAGCCTAATGCAGCTCTTTTCTTTTTCTTTCTTTCTCTCTTTCTTTTTCTTTTTCTTTCTTTTTCAAGACAGGTTTCTCTATAACTCTGGCTGTCCTGGAACTCACTCTATAGACAAGTGTGGCCTTGAACTCAGAGATCTGCCACCTCTGCCTCCCCAGTGCTGGGATTAATTGCCTGCACCACCACACCTGGCACCATAACTCTCTTGTTAGCTGTCATTTAGTTCAAGTAATTTATAAGTAGCTGACTGAGTCACTAAAATCACTGGAGGGGGTGCTGGTCTGATCTAGGTAATCTGGGTTAGTTTGTCCAGCCTGTCTGAATATGAACTTAATTTGAGATAATTTTCACAAAATGAGTCATTTCCACAGGATAATGTTGACTTTTTGACCAAGATTGAGTTATTTTAAAGGAGTGATTCAATTCTCTCTTCTTTCTTTTTAAATCAGGGCAAATATAGATTCACTAAGGTTTATTAAGAAAAAGTGAGAAAGAACTGTGGAGGTTGGGAGGGTCTCCAAGGGAGGAGTATTGTTGTTAGCTGTTGTGGTGTCTCACCAAAGAAGACACAGGAGACACATTCATAGACTCAAACTCTGCCAGACCTTAGCAGAGGGAACCACTGCCATGGCCAATGCTGTACTTGACAGTGGAACCCCGAGTGTCTGAGCTCAGGTGTTTTTATTGATTCAGAAGTCCTCAGGCGCAGAGCATAAGCAATCAAACATCCCCCACAGAAATCCAACACCTGCAGACAACACAAAATGCCAAGACCTAGGGAGACCCTTACCCAACAGTGCATAAAACAATTATTTTATGCATAACTAAAATAAACATAAATAAAATAAACTTCCATAACAGAGGAGTACCCCATCTCTGTTTTGAGGGGATTAGAAGCTGACACTGAAAGGCACCAGAACCAGAGCATACCTGTTTGACCCTGAGTCCCCCGGGACGTGCTACCTTCAAACATACGGTCTAAAGAGAGAAAATAGAGTAGCACTTTGTTTTCTTTCTTTTAATTTAATTTCTATTTTTTAAATTAAAACTGCTAGTATAATTTTCTCTTTCCTTTTTGGAAAAATATTTATTTATTCCTTTATTATGTGTGTGTGTGTGTGTGTGTGTGTGTGTGTGTGTGTGCCTGAGTGTATGTATATGTACCAATCCACACAGGTGCCCATGGAGGCCAGAAGAGGATGTTGGATCCCTTAAATGTACAGTTGCAGACAGTTGTGAGCTGCTTAAGGAGGATGCTGGGAACTGAACTCAGGTCCTCTGTAAGAACAGCAAGTGCTCTTAATGACTGAACCACCTTTCCAGCCTCTTTACAAGTTACATTTTTGAAATATCAACTAAAGATGCTTTGGGGTTCATGCAGCTGTGGAAGACCCTGGTTATTAGGTACCAATGAGCTATGCAGAGCCATCCTTTTTATGCTTATCTCCTGCAGACCCTCTTGCAGGTAAATGACTGGAACGGAGACACCTGCTTAGGGCTCTGGAGAAAGTTTTCCAGTAAGGATGGCCTCTTGGTCATTTCCTTTTCTTCTTGATTAGTATGTGCATGTAACATCCAAGCAGTTCAGTGATTGTCTTGTGACCATGAAAGCAAAAGGCATGAACTCAGCATGGGGAAGCGCACACACACACACACACACACACACACACACACACACACACACAGAAAGAGAGAGAGAGAGGGAGAGAAGGAGGGAGGTCATGATGACATCACTCTCCTTGGCCCTGAACAAAAGGCCTTTGTTTCTTTTCTTCTTTGCCTTTTCTTTTGTTAAGATTTATTTTGTTATTTTTTAAATGTGTGCATATGTATGCATGCATGCAGGTGCCTGTGATACCCACCATGGGTCATCTGAGCCAGAGTACAGGTGAGTTGCTTGAAGTGAGTGCTGAGAACCAAACTCAGGTTCTCCGCAAGAGCAGTGATTGCTCTTAGTCACTGGGCTATCTCTCTAGTCCCCTTTTTTATTCTTTTGCTATGTAGATGAAGCTAGCCTTAAACTTGAACCATGGAATAATCCTTCCCCTTTTGCCTTCCAAGTGCAGGGGTTGAAGGTACACATCACCACACCTAGCTTCCTTTGGGTTTCTTATTCTGTGAGGAGAGATATGGTCTCTGTGGGGTAAAGCCATCATCACCTAGTTTGTATTGTTGTGGTTTGGGTTCTTTTGAGACAGGGCATTGTAGGTCAGCCTCGAACTCACTATGTAGCTGAGACTGGCCTGGGACTTCCTACCTTCCCTCCCCTCGGCCCCAGCACACTGGGCTCTATTTGAGCTACTTAGAATTTTCTCCTAGTCTCATGTCCACCAACCACTCAGGGTATAAAATTTCAGTGGCAATCCAGCAACCAGATCTGTATTAATACCCAGTTCTTTCTCTGTCACTTTGAAAGGTTAAAGTTGTTTAAAATCTTGAGCTGGGATTGTAATTCAATAATAAAGATCTTGCCTTGCTCAGGGTCTTGAGTTCTATCCCCAGCACCAAGGATAAATAAAGAAATAAAATCTTGTTACAAACTAAATAACATATAAAGATCAAAACCCCTTGGCTTCTTAGGAAGACGTGCTATCATAATACATCAACATGGGATTCTAAGAAAACGTTCAACAAGGCAACTTCTCATAAAATCAAAGGGCCTGTCAACATATTTCCCCTGGAGTAGGGAGCAAACACGTTGTGCTGACAGATTACCCGGAGAGTATTTGAAAATACCTGACAGTAGCCTGTATTCTGCGTGTCCCCGCAGTCCATTATATTTTGTGGCATATAGATTAAATCAAAGGCCTTTCAAATCCTCATGCTCTGACTTGCCAAATTTAACACAATCTGAGTTTCAGATAATAGTAGCGGTGCTGGTTGACAACATTCAATGTTCTGAGGAAAAGCTGTAGAAATGCACAATCGCTCAGAAGCATGCCAGCTACTAATGACCCGAGTGCCAGTGTCAAAGCCTCTGGAGTTGGAGTTACATGTTGTTGTGAGCTGTCCACAGTGGGGTGCTGGGAACCAACCCCAGCCCTCTGCAGGAGCAGCAAGCACTCCTGACCGCTGAGCCATCTCTCCAGCCCTGCTGCTGCCTTTTTGTTTTATTTATTTATTTGTTTGTTTACTCATTTACTTACTTACCTATTTATTATTTTTTGGAGACAGGGTTTCTCTGTTGTAACTCTGGCTGTCCTGGAACTCACTCTGTAGACCAGGCTGGCCTTGTTTTTTGTTTTTTAATGCAAACTGGAGTTACAACCTAACGAATTAATCCCATTCTTGGTAGACACCCAAAGAAAGAAAGGGGGAAGATAATAAAACATGGGAACATATGTCTGCACAAAATTGAATATCAAGGCCAGTACACAATCCTGGCTCTTTAGAAGCTGAGACCTGAGGATTCACAAGAGTCCAAAGCCCTTCTGGCTTCATAGAAAGTTCTAAGGCTGTATAATGAATGCCCTCCTAACACCTATGGGGTCTTCCCTTCCTACCCACAATATTTATCCCAAGAATCATGTCCTTCCCACTGATGGCAGTAACTTTCTAATTCTCTCAGGACCAGCCGCACTGGCACAGCAACCTTTGCCGTCACACAAGACCCTTTGCCAAAAAGTAGCTAAGGATAACCTTGAACTTCTGATCCTCCTGCCTCCACCTCCAGGCTCCTAGGATTCTAAGCCTGTGCCACCAGGTCTGGTTATGCAGTACCTCAAACCCAGGGGCCCCATCCGTGTTGGACAAGCACTCCCACCCCCTCAACCCTACCCCAAACACCATCTTTAAAATTCTTCATACCGTTTGAACAAGTACAGGTGTTCCCCTACCCCGCCACCCACTTTGCATTTGTACCGTGCAGCAGCCCTCCTGAACCCATCTTTGCATTCCCAGTTCTTAGCTCAGTGCTGATGAGCAGCGCATACTCTACAAGATTCACTCGTTTTGCCAACTCTACTGCTCTAAGAACAGAGCTTGACTTTCAGCATGGGTACACACCAGGCACTGTTATAGCAGCTGGGAAGGCCCCTTGGAGCCCAGGCTGGTAGGCCAGGCTGTCTTCCCCATCTCTGCAGGGAGCTGTGCCCTGCAGGAATTCAGGAAGGCCTGAGTGCCTACTTCCAACTGCAGCGATAGCATCTGACTCATCTGTACTTTCAGTCAGAGAAAAACACATCACCTTGGGATCCTGACTGTTTCAGTCCCGCTGTGCTTCAGGAAATAGGAGTTTCTGAGGAATCTGGATGGATCTAGTTCTTTTCCGCGGTGTGAGTAAAAGTCTGCTTTGCTTTTTTTTAAGTGTCTTTTTTAACAATCGCAATGACGCAATGACACCTGCAATTAAAGAGATCTCACCAGTCCCCTGGCTCAATCCGGTTTCTATGTACAAAAACAGGAATAAGCGTCGCCTTGGGAAGACTGTGGTTGGCTCCTTTAAGTGTGTCACGTGGTGTGCTGAGACCTCACCACCGGGCAAAGTAAGTTATAACCCAAACTCTAACATCCTGATAGGCTTGGAATTGCTACATGTGCTTACAAGGGGCAATTCCTGGATCTCTCTAAACTTTGAGGTCTTTATCAGTTAACATAACCTCAAGGTCACAAAGCTTTCTGTAAAGATTGAATGAGATCATGGGGCCAGGCATGGTTGCCTGTCTGTAGCTGCATAACACAGTAAATTCACAGCTGGCCGAGGATACACAGGGAAACCCTAAAAAGAAAAGAAGAGAAAACAGACAAGCCAGGTGTGGTGGCTCATGCTTATCATCCCAGCACTTGTCAGGAGGATTGCCAGAAGTTTGAAGCCAGACCCTTTGAAGTAATGAGTTCCAGGCCAGATAGGCTATGTGCAAGACCTTGTCTCAAACAAACAAACAAGCAAGCACTAGTACATGAATAATTCATAGCACAATGTCAGGTCCTTAGTCAGAATGCCACACCAGGAACAGAACCTAAAAATAAATAAAACCATAAATAGCAAAACAGAATCTAAAACAGCCTGTAAAACTGTTGTTTTTCATCCCCACAGTTAATTGTACTGTTCCTGGCACTGAACCACATGTGCAATGTCTTGTGCCTACAGCTTCATTTTTTCCTAGGACCAGAGTTCTGATTCCAGCATCCTCATGGTGGCTCACAACCCACCTGCAACTGCAGTTCTAAGGGATCCAATGCCCTCTGCCGGCCTCTGAGGGTATCTGCGTGCACAACACACACACACACACGCACACACACACAAATAGATCATAAAAATAAATAAAAATAGGTAGTCAGAAATGGTATACTCTATGCATCAGATTAAAGACATAATTTTTCTGCTATACTAGGAAAACACTGGAATATTTATTCATTTAATTTCCAGTTGGAGATTGAACCCAGACCTCATGCATGCTAAGCAAACACTACCCCTGAGCTACATCTCCACCTTATCCTTTTCTGCTCTTTATTTCTTTTAATTTTTCAAAATTATTTTTGAGATTATAATATAATGACACCACTTTCCCTTTCAAATCATTCTTCAAATCCTTCTATGTATTTTCCTTCAAATTTTCCTTTCAAGTTCTCCTATATATTCTTTCCTGCTTTCTGTACCCCCTAAACCCCGCCTCCCCACCAACTCGATAAGGCCTTGCTATATAACTGAAGCTGACCTCTAACTCATGAGTTTCCTGCTCCAGCCTCTCCAGTGTTGGGATTGCAAGTGAGTGTCATCATACCCAACTCTATTTAAACGTTGTGAACATGTATTATTAGAAAATAAAAGAGAGAAACCAGGATGGATTAGTAAGGGGAGACTGAAGACCCCTTGACATTTTGATTTTTTTTTTTAGACAGTCTCACTATAGATCTGGCTGGTCTATAATTTGTTGTAGACCAGGCTGGCCTTGAATTCATGAAAATATGCCTGACAATAAGAAGAAACCTTAGCGTTGGGAACGCAGATCAGTTGGTAGAGTGTTGGCTTAGCATGGATGATGATATAGATTCAGTCCCCTGCACTGCATAAACTAGGCATAGTGGTACATACTTGTGATCCTAGCACTCCAGATGTGGAGGCAGGAGGAGCAGAAGGTTAAGGTCGACCTTAGCTACATTGCAAGTTTGAGGCCAGCCCAGACTACTTGAGATTGGGTCTCAAAAAATAAAATTAATCCACGACAAAGACATAAAGGAAAAGAGAAAGAAAAGACAGAGAAAGTCAGGCCTATTGGGAGGGGAAACGTGATGCCAACTGGCCTGAAACACATATCAGTCCTTCTCCCTTAGGCTCCTTTCTCCATGGACATTTTGAGCAAATGTTTGTATAGATAGCCAGATTTTTTTTTTTCTGGGAGGAGGGTCCATGCCACACATCCAACCCAAATGATGGGGAGACTTAATTTTTTAAAAAGGCATAGACTCACAACCTAGCAGCCAGTCTCAGATGACTGACAAGAGGGAAGTACCTTCCGCTAATTAGAGGGTCCCACCTGAGGACATAACTCAGGGGCAGAGCACTCACCTAGCACGTATGAGGCTCTAGGTTCACTTCCCAGAACCTCAATAAATAAAAAATCCCATAACAATAAAAAGGGACCCAGAGTAAGACAGGGAAGAAGAGCTGCCTAGAAGGGTGCAGAGACAGTTACTCCCCTCTGAGATGTTTTGATATTCTACGTTGCAGGTGGCTCTCCAGCAGCCAGCAGAAGCTTTCAGCCCAGATCCACAGAGACCAGGCAAGGCCACAGCCGTGGAGAAGAAGCAATCGCCTGTCATCAGCTGGAGTTTGAATGACATTGCCAGGCAAACAGCAGCGAAGGCCAAGGACTTGCTCTTGGAATGTTTTCAGCGAGTCTTCTGAAGTGCTTTCTGATAGATTGTTGTTCTCTACATAGGAAATTCACATTTTGAACCTTACTTTCTAAAATACATTAAATTGTTCTTTGGCTTCTAAGGGGCAGGAGGGACGCACATAAAGACGACTCATTTCCTTCATGTCTCATCTAAGGAAATTATCTCTTCAAAGCGACTGGGTGCGCCTGACCTATTCTTAAGTGTGGGTATTTTTGAGCTAACTCAGGGAGTGTGTAGGATAATTGTTAGCACTCAGAGGACCTAGGTCTAGCCTAGTGTTAAAATCTCAGGAATGCACAGATGCCCCCTTTCTCTGGGGAGGAAAGAAAAGATACTTGCTCATGCTGTTTCTCTCTCACTCTCTCTGGAGGGATTAGGGATGTACCTGTGTGTGAATGCATGTTGAGGACAAAGGTCCATGGGGCGGGGATTTACATGTGTGTGTGAATGCATGCTGAGGCCAGAGGTCCATGCTGGTGTCCTCTTTGGTTCATATCCCTACCTCCAATTTTAGTTTATGTGTATGGGTGTTTTGCCTGCAAGTATGTCTCTATACCATATGCATGTAGTGCCCTCAGAGGCCAGAAGAGGGCACTGGATCCTCTGGGACTGCAATGACAGGTGGCTGTGGGTGCTGGGAATTGAACCCGGTCTTTGGGAAGAACAACCAGTGCCTTTAACCACTGAGCCATCATCTCTCCAGCCCCTCCACTTTATTTTTTGCGTGTGTGTGTGTCTCTTTCTGAACCCAGAACTCACCCAAGACTCAGTGGCCAGTGAACTCTGGGAATCCTCCTGGCTCTGTCTCTCCAGTGCTGAGATTATAGACAGGTGCCACTGGGTTCAGCTTTTTAAGTGGGTACTGGTGATCCCAACTCAGATCCTCCTGTCTGTGTGCCAAATATTTTACCAAATGGGACCAGCTCCCCAGCCACACCCTGCCCTTTTTGTTTATTTGTTTTGAGGCAGGCTGCCCTCAAACCCACTGGGTAGCTAAGGCTGGCCTTGAACTCCTGACCACCCTGCCTCTACCTCCTAGCCACTGGGATTACAGGCATATGCCACCATATCTGACTCTATCATTTCCCCCACAGTTTAATTTTTGTTTGTTTGTGTACACAGTAAAATGTGGAGTCTACCAAAGGCAGCCCTCATGGGGAGAAAGAAATCAATATGAACTGAATACCTAATTTGTATCAGGCGCTAAGCTAACTAACGTCATATGTCACTCATTCAGTCCTCACAAAAATGTCTTCAAGTAAATTTCCTCACAGGCCTTATTTTATGGATGCAGAAACTGAGGCTTAGGGGCAATTCCATGTTCCTAACTACCTAGCCTGCCCGGGCTCCTCTCTATGGTTGGACTCAGCTGCAGGCTTTCATGTGGCAATGCACAGCCTTGAGGGGCTCAGCCATCTGCACAAGAAAGAGGGAAGAGTAAAAGCCCCTTACCTCCACCAGGTTGCACTGTAACTCTGCTTACCTGTGTCGTTTTGCAACACTCTTCTGCAGAGCTCTGGACTTTGCCTGTCTGGATCGAAGTGCAGACTCCTTGTCCCCACTTCTGTGAGCTTCCAGACGTAGCTGCTCTCCCTGAGAACCCAGTACCCAGTGAGCCCCAGTACCTACAGAGGTCAGGGTACAGCAAAAACAAACAAGCGCCCAGACTAGCTCCACTCACAAGGCAAAGCCTGTTCTGAGAAGACCACACTCCGCTTGGAGAAAATCTGCTCAAGCCTGCAGAACAAGTTGACAGAATAGGGATCCAGAAGGCTGGGGATGTAACTCGGTGGTGAAGCACATGTCTGGCATGTATAAAGCCCTGGGTTCAATTCATGGGAATAATGTTTTTTAAGTGGGGGATAGCTATACAGAGATGTTCACCTACAGTCCTCCATGAGAGAGAGTGCAGTGGTGAGAAATCCAAGGTTCATTATTTAAGAATCAAGCCAGGCCAGGAATGGTGACACATATGTGAAATCCCAGTACACAGAAGGCTGGTGAATTCTAGGTCAGCCTGGGGTTACATAGCAAGATCCTGTATCAAAACAAAGAAAAGGAGGACAGGTCATAGAGTGGTCTTTCTCTGCCTGTACCTCCTCCTAGGGCTAGAATACCACTTTCCAGATCACATGTAAAAGTCCTAAGCACTAGCGCCCCAGTGTGTTCTGATTTGGAAGTGCAGCTATCATAGTTGGAATTAGTTCACGTGTCATGAAGGTAGTATCTCTCTCTCTCTGTTCCTAGTATCAATAAAAAGAAATTTAGAAGGCTGGAGAGATTGATTGGCAGTTAAGAGCGCTAGCTGCTTTTCTAGAGGACCTGAGTTCAGTTCCCAGCACCCACATGGCAGCTCACAACTATCTGTAACTCCAGTTCCAGGAGACCCAATGCCATCTTCTGGCCTCTGTGGGCACCAGGGATACACGTAGTACAAGTCATACATGCAGGCAAGACACTCATATACATAGACTAATAAAATAAAACTTAATGTAAAGCAAAAAAAGAAGTTTAGAGACACATAGAGAATATCAGGTGAAAAAGAAGACAAAGGCTAGGGCGATGTCTCCACATGCCAAGGGTGCCACAGCTGACCAGCAAGCCACTAGAAGCTGGGGTGGGGCACCAACCTGCTGGCACTTTGATTGCAGACATTTGGATTCCAGATCTAAGAGACAACAAAATTCTGCTATTGAAGTCACTCAGCATGTGATCTTGCATTAGCCTTGCAAGCTAATGCACCCCTTTTTTCTGAAGTAGAGCCCCTGTTCCCCTGCTTCTGACCAATCTAGTCCTGGTTTCCTAAACCTCAGCCTCAGAGAAGCTGAAGTTATGGAGAGCCCCCCCACCCCTCTTCAGGTAGGCAGAGGGAGCTCCTGGAGCTGGCAGGCAGTGATGAGGCTTAATCCCATTTACAGTGGGGAATGCTCCAAGCCCTGGGAAGCATGTGGTTTGAGAGAAAGGGATCCCAGAATGGAGCTGGGTGTCAACTGTCGGGGAATCCAAATATTCAGCCCCAAGTCTGGAGCTCGGATGCTGCTTACAATGGCTGACAAAGTCTTTGTTCTCAGCTTTCCTTTTGCCATCATTCAGGCTTGTTACCAACTTGCCTTTAGTTAATCTGATAAAGGCAGCCAATTTCCATGGTTACCTCCAAGCATGCAGCAAGGTGCCTTTCCTAGGAGGCCCTGGGTTTAAGCAAATAACATGACATGGCCTCCGGCACAATGAAAATAACCTGGACCCAATGAACAGAATGGGATACTGTGGGTAAATCAGAGACTCGGTGATTAGAGTAGGGTGTGTACCAAGTAACAGAGCAGAGAGCCTCCCACAGTGCCACGTCTGCTCCACTCTGAACCCTTCCCAGGAAGTGACTGCTGTGTCAAGCCCTTCATCTGGCTTTCTCCATTTGGTCCTTGCTAGGTTGATGATGCCCAGTCACAGGTCATCAGGCCTGAATTCAGTAAATCCTCGCAATCAAAGGTCAGGATGGGTCTCTGACAGTTACAGACAAGAGGTGCTGATCTGAGGTGCAGACCTGAAACTCGCTTGTAAGGGCTTCCAGTTCCCACAACATTCCCCTTCTGTCCTGGCGGCTCCCTAGTGCACAACAAAGGTACTGAGTTATCTAGTATTCAGAGGGAGGGACTAGTCATTACGTCTACCTTCCTCTTAGACACTGCCAAGTTGGTAGGTTCTCAGGATCACTCTTGCTTCAGAATAGCTGGCTGCAAATGCAGAGGTTCCCACAGCCCCCCCTCATAAATGAATCACAGACTTTGGAAAGGAGATATATATGCACACACATTTAAGATTTATATATTATTTTATGTGTATGACTGTTTTGTGTGCATGAATGTCTGTGCACCACCAGCATGCCTGATGCCCAGGGAGGCCAGAAAAGGGAGTTGAATCCCTTAAAACTGGAGTTATGTATGGTGTGAACCACCACATGGGTGCGAGGGACTGAACCTATATCCTTTACAAGAGCAGCCAGTCCTCTTAACTACTGAGCCATCTATCTAACCCCAAGTTGCTATGTTTACGGTGATTATTTATCAAAGTGAACTGTACAAATCAAAATCAGCCAAGGGAAGGGATACACAGGCAGAGTTCAGGAGGTGTCCACATGCAAGCTTCTGGTCATGCTGTCTCCATGAGCCCTGGAGTCCTGACTATGAGGTGTGATACTATCCATACAGTACTCCCCATGCTCACATAGGGAAGCTCACCCAAGCCTTTCCTGCCCAGGTTTTAATGGGGTTTGACCGAAAAATGCCCTTGTAGCCTTTAGTCTGCAGGCCCTTCTGAAGGTCACCACTGATATCATTGTGACCCAAAGTCCCCATCCTAAATCTATGTTAGCTTTTCCAATGACCAAAGCCCTAAGAAAACAAAGACACTGCTATTCAGCAGGACATTCAGGAGCCTGGAGATCTCTGATGAGTAGCCCAGGGCAAAGACCAGGCTCCTTTGGTACCCATCAATCTTTCCTCCTGCATTCCTTGTCTTTCCCAGCCAGCCCACTGTCTAGTCTAGTTTAGAATGGGTTCAGGAAATATCTGAGATAAACTGTGTTGAATTAAACAGATCTTACCCGGTGAAATATTCACCATGAAACCACCATCCCACTGCTGGGGTAGCAAATTGTGTACCTTTATCCCATTGCTGGAGAAAGATGGCCTCTTGAAAAAAAAAAAAAGACTCCTTTGTGGCACTCAAGGAAGAGCCTACAATCTATTTACATTTATTTCCCTTTTTCTTTTGTGGCACCGGGGATCAAACTCCATGTATTTATCGTGTTAAGTGTTGTACCACTGAACTTACCACTTTACTTTTTTAAGTCAAAATATATATATATATATATTTATTGCTTTATTATTTATGTGTTTGGGTGTTTTGTCTGTGTGCATGTATGTGCATCGTGTGCGTATGGTGGCCATGGAAGCCAGGAGAGGGCGCCAGATACCCTGGAACTGGAGTTGTAGCCATTTGGGAGCTGCCATATGGATGGTGGGAATTGAACCCTGATTGCTCTGGAAGATCAGCCAGTGTGCTCTTAACCGCCGAGCCATTTCTCCAGTCCTTACAAATTTCTATAAATGCTATTGTACAAAATATTTGTTGCCACATGAAGACCAGTGGCATCCTCATTCAGTCAGTTCATTGAACATATTCTCTGTTCTACCTTTGCTTCATGCCCTGTTTCTTGTTCTAGTCTTAGGCCTCTCGTTGCCAAGAAACATGCCTTTCTCCTGTGCCCCAGATGCCTTGCATGAGCCAGTCCCAAAGGCATCCTGTAAATATTGAGTTCCTGGTTCACCTGCTCCAGGACACAGCTGTGTTTAATTTCTCCAGATAAGATGCTGCTGGCTGCAGGCCTGCCTGCTTTTTGGTTAAAAACACATTCGTTTGAAAGATTTACTCTGTGTACAAAGATGATCCCTTTTAATCCTTGCACCTATGAAATATGTACTTTAACCCCATAAAACAGATAAAGAAATCAGGTGCAGAGAACAACTTCCTCGACCTCTCTAATCCCCGGGTGGTCCAATGGGAACGAATCCAGAGTTGCTGGATTCCAGAGCTCCAAGTCCTTAACCCAGTGTTTCATGAAGGATGGAGCAGTCCAGTGAGATCAATGCTGTTGATAGGATGTTTCCAGAAGAGAGCTGAGGTTGAAATCAAGCTTATAGTTGGGAATGAGGTTGTAAAATGAAAGTTCACTAAAAGGAGAAAAAACAGCAACAAAACAAAACACGTACAAACAAAACAAAACAAAAATATGGATCCTGCTTCTTCCAGGTATTTATTAATTACAAAGCTACTGTTAATCCATGGACTGAAAAAGGTTAGTGTTACCTCTGCAGTAAAATGCAAGCTGGGTCATCTCTGCATGAATTTTTCCCTCTTCTCAGAGGAGTGAAGGGATTACAGATGTGCACTATCACATCTGGCTTTATTTGGGTTCTGGGGCTTGAACTCAGGTCCTCCTGCTTGCCCAGCAGACACTCTATGAGCCATCTTCCCAGGCCCCAAACAGCAACAAACTTTTCCTGTAATTAAATTTTTTTAGAGATTTATTTATTTATGTTTTATGTGTATGAGTGTTCTAACTACATGCGTACATGTGCACTGCATATGTGCCTGGAGTCTGATGGGCCGGAGAAGATGCAGGATCCCTGGAACTGGAGTTACAGACAGCTGTGAGTGTGAGTCCTGTGGATGCTGGGAATAGAACTGGGTTCTCTGCCAGAGCAGTAAGTGATCTTAACTGCCCAGCCGTCTCTCTAACCCCTAATTTTAAAACAAAACTTTAACATTGTTATTAGTGAGTGTGTGCGTGTGTGTGTGTGTGTGTGTGTGTGTGTGTACATGGTCAGAGGACAACTCTTGGGAGTAGGCTCTCTCTATCTCTCTTGGCTTCTGGGAATCAATCTCAAGGTATTAGGCTTGCATGGCAAGCACTTTTGCCCACTGAGCTATCTCTGCAGCCCCGTTATTAATTTTTCAACAAATATCTGAACCAAACACTATTGCTAGATGCCAGGGTACACAGATATGAAGGACTGTTCTTATACCACTTAGAGGTACTTGTTGGGATCCAAATTTAGGCATGACATCAGCAGAGCAGGCTGCACAACACCCCAGCTGCCCTTTCTCCCAACTCTGGAACACTTCGTGGATTTTGACCTTGAAAGGGAATTGCTGGAGACTGAACCCAAGGGCCTTCCACCCACTGGGCAAGCACCCTACCACCGAGCTTCATACCAATCCTTATTTTTCATCGTGTCTAGAGAAGTAGGCGATTTGATTCAGTAACTACCATATACAATATTGAATTCTATTCTGCAAAAACAATATTAAATTCTGTTCATTGAGGAAATAGGCATTCAATTCTAGATAGTTCAACAGCAAATTGATTCAACAAAAATAAATATATTGGAGGTAGGGTGTAACCCAGTTGATAAAGTGCTTGCCTAGTATGCATGAATCCTTGGTTCGATTCCCAGTACCACATAAGACTAGGTATGGTGGCATACCTCAGTAATTCTAGCATCTGGAGGTAGAGGAAAGAGGATCAGAGATCTAGGTCCTCCTCAATTCAACGTCACCTTGGTTGCATGAGACTTTTCCTCCACTCCTTCCCCAAATAGATATAAATAAGAACATTTGCATATGAGTGTATTTTCACCTTTGTAATCACTGTTGGGTATAGTAAGCTCAGAATTCTGTGGGTAGAGGCAGGGGGATCAGGAGTTTAAGGTCAGCGTCAACTGCATATCAAGTTTGAGGTCAGCCTGGGCTACATAAGACTCTGTCCTAAAATAGAAAAAAAAAAGCGATGATAATAATATTTAAATATACTTAGAATCATTTTAATGTGGGCTGTTTTCATAAAATAGCATCCCATTTTGTGACACAGCCTCCAAGATCCTAATTGTTATGATGCTACTGAAACCAGGAACATGGTGATTATAAGAGTCAACAGTTAGGAAGTGCCAGGCACTGTTTTAAAAGCCCTCTGTGCATTGTATTGTCTCACTCCTTGCTCGTCATAATCTCCCAATGTCCACTTTATCATTGTTCCTGTATCACAAATGAGGGTATTAAGGTCATGTGGTGAGTCGGTGGAAAGTCTAGGACTCCCACCCAAGTCTATTTTAGGCTAGAGCCTATGCTTTTAATCCCCAGGCCGTGGTTCCTCTATAATTGGGAAATTAAGTCTGAGCAAGGTCATTTATTTATTTATGTTCTTGCCTTGTTCCAGAAAGCATTTCAGACATCTGGTTAAGTAACTTCCCCAAGATCACCCAGACAGTTAGGGGCAGAGCCAGGAATCTCTTTCGCTCACAAACTGTACAGTGAGATAACACAGAGGCAGGCTCCTATTTTATATTTCTTCACAGACACGAGAAAGGGAAACAGAGGAATTTTCTTTGGCTGCCTTCCTATTCATTGTGGTTGGCTATGTTCTTGGCTTTATAGTTTGAGAACAGACTGACTAGGGGAAGAGAAACTAAGGAGCCACGGGGCCAGGCGTGCAAGGGTGAAAGATGAGACAAAGGCCCAAGAGTTGCCTAAGAAGTGTGCTCCGGACATCGGCATGGTTTAAGAAATTAACTGTTTTCAGGAGTAAGCCTGCAGAACGGTGGAGGAGGGGACCTGGAGACAATGGCCAGGAGACAATGTGCTACTGGAAGGAAAGGAAAGGACAGAAGGACACGCATATCCAGGGAGGAGAAACAACAACAGGCTACAGACGTAGTGTGGGCTTAGTTACTTCCTGAGGTTCCAACACACACACACACACACACACACACACACACACACCATTGTATGCATGCACACAAACAAGTAACAATTGCGCTTGAGAGCTCAAAAAAGCAAAGCATGAAAGGCGAACACTACCAAACATCCATTTCTTTTTTCTTTTTCTTTTTTTGGTTTTTCGAGACAGCATTTTTCTACTGTAACTCTGGCTGCTCTGGAACTCATTCTAGACCAGGCTGGCCTTGAACTCACAGGGATCGGCCTGCCTCTGCCTCTGCCTCCTGAGTACCAGGATTAAAGGCGCCCAACTAGACAACCATTTCTAAAAAAAAAAAAAAAAAAAAAAAAAAAAGGAAGAGAGAAAGAAAACAAAGCAAAAGCAAAGCCCGCACACATCCTCAAGTATCTTCAGGACAGGCCGCTCGGCTCATCGATTGAGCTTTGTCCCCTCTCTGTCCCTGCCTCTCGGTTCTGTAGCATCCTCCCTCTTAAAACAGGCACTTAACCCATTTCCCTTTACCCTAAGAACTCCTTCCAAACAGAGTTTGTGTAAAGAACTGTCTTTTCTTGGCACTAACTTGAAAAATAAACAAATGAAACATTCATTTGTATGTGGCTTTTTTTTTAATGCAGCATTCATTTGCTTTCAGTTTGAATTGTTATAAAAACATTTCAGTACTTGTCCCCAAACTTTTTTTTTTTTTTTTAATGAAAGGAATCTGTCTTGATTTAGTATCCTTAACCAAACATGCTTTAGGGGTGGGGCGAGGACTGGCAATAAAGAAAACACAACCCTTTAATAGCAGCCTTTACCCTGGCCATCCACCCAAAGCTGCCAAGGAAAAGTGTGTTTGGAGATCTTCTCCATAGGAAGCTTGGTGTTTACCTGAAGTTAGTCTGCGTCACTCCGTCTAATGGGAAGCAAGCAGAAGGCTCAGGCTGAAGAGGTAGGCACAGGAAGAGGAAACGGTCGTCCTGTGCCTAGGGTTCTCCAAAGGTGCTAGGATGCATATCACTTTCCTGGGACCAGTATGCAACTCCAGCTGAGGAATGTTTAGCTCATGAAGATGGATGGCTGTTTATGAGCTTCATGTCACATGAATTTGTTTTCTTCTAAGCTGTTCTTTTTCTGGACATTTTTCTCTCAGACATATACTTAAAAATGAACCCGAAATTATGTAAACAAATTTTAAAAGTCCACTCAATACAGGCTTTTTGGACAGAATCCTGTAATATATTGATCACTGTGGCTTCTCTTTTGCCAAGAGCCACGAACAAAGAATTCTCTATGGTAAGTAAATGAGTCTGAGACAAAGAAGATTCCACCCCACTTTGAGCTCAATATAGCTATTCCTGAAGAGGGCATAATGTACACATTTATTTCTAAATATAGGTAACCTTTAAAAAAGATTTATTTTTTACCTATATAAGTGTTTTGCTTATGTGTATGTATAGGCACGGGGGTGAGCCTGGTGTCTTTCAGAAGCCAGGAGAGGGTGTCAGAGCCACGGGAACTGGAGTTATAGACGGTTGTAAGCTGCCATGTGGGTTATTGTTATTATAAAATTATTAAGATATTATTGTAACTAAAAACCTGACCCGAATTAAGTGTAATCCTTCATTGGCAATTTGGCAAAACCTAACTTACAACAAGAACAAGATGACCTGAATGCAGTAAAGGGCTCAGATAGATGAGACTTAAAACGCCCCATAAAATGAGTGGAGGCTCACATCCGAGCCCTGACATCATGTTTAAGAATCATGACTGATTAGCAGTTCTAAGAAACCCCGGAAAGAAAATGAGTCATTCCACAAAGGCATTTGAATGGAGGAAGAGATTTGGAGTTGAATGGTGACAGTGAGTTATTATAAAGCATCTAATTCCATGAAGAGCAATTTGGCATTTATAACAGCATCATTGTCGACTGAATTAGCAAAGAATAAAAGTGACTCAGGAGTCCGCGATGAGCAGCGAGAGACAAGGTGAGAACTTAGCAATGGAATGCTCAGCAGTGAGGAGAGAAGAAAAGCAGACAAGAACGTAATTTGCATTTGTTTTTAATCACGCTCATTGTCAGGCATCATGGCTTAGGCCTGTGATTCCAGCACTCTGGAGACGGACGCAGGTTGACTGCTATGAGTTCAAAGCCATCCTGAGCTAGACAGTGAATTCTGGGTAAGCCAAAGCCACACTGAGACCCTGTCTCAAAAAAATTTTTGTTTTAAATTTATTAAATTTTTTGATTGGTGACCCATCTTCGAAGGACTTGTGTTCATGGTTTTCAAAAGCCATAACTAGGACTGTCTCCCGTCGTTCCTTGGCTACCTAGTCCAGTCTACTTAGATTGTAAACCAACCACTTTTTCTGTTGTTTGCACTCTAACCTAACCCTCGCCATACTACCTTTGGAGGACAATGTAGGTTTTGTAAACGCCAGAAATGGATGTGAGTAATCAGACCCCACTGTATAATACATTGTGCCAAGAATGCTTTTTTTCTTTCTTCCACACATGGTGTGTTAGTGAGGAAGCAGAACCTTAACAGTAAAGAGCTGTCTGTGAGACTGTTAGTGTAGACATGGTGTCTGCCCCAGGGTGAAAATTAACCGATGCTCCCGTGTAAACTATTGACTTTTCATTGAATCCTTGCTTAGTTTACAACCGCTGATCTATGAGCTAAATTACGTTTGGAATCTACACATACATCTATGACTGGAAGAGTTTAATGGTGAATTAGCCCTTGGAAACAGAAGCTTCGGCTCCAAAGATAAACGCCCTCTGGTTACTTTATTGCACCCAAAACAAAAGGCACTGAAATTTGGCAACAGTGTAAGATATCTACTTTAATTAAAACTGCATATATTTTAGAATACAATGTGTCCAATAATTGTTTCCTAAGAATCCAGCATCAGAAATGTGTTCACAACATCCCTAGCACAGTGGACAATATTTTATTTTTCAGGACAGGAAAGAAGCATTGAACACTTGGTTATTAAGGCTATTTTGTTCAGAAATTACAATACATTTCCCCTTTCCCTCTTTTCTTCTTCCTTCCTTTTCCTTGTTACTGTTGTTATTTGAGATGGTCTTGCTCTGTAGCCCAGGCTAGATTTAAACTTGTAATTATCACCCTTCCTCAGTCTCCCCAATGCTTAAATTACAGGCATGTGCCACCATACTTGATATAGTACATATATTTTTAATTTTACTATTGTTACTGTTATTGTTATTACTACTATTTTTGTGGGCAGATATAGGAGGGTTTTGGAGGGGGCATGCATTACACAGTGTACATGTAGAAGTCAGAGGACATCTTTGTGGAATCAATTCTCTCTTTCCATCTTTCTGATGGTTCCAGGGATCAAACACCAGTAACTTGACTTTTCAAAGCATGAACGTTTAGTCTCTGAGTCATTTTACTCCCTAACAAAATATTTAATATTTTAATAAAAGATGTTATTAAAACTATATGTTAATAAAATAGTACAGTGCAATATTTATTTTCTTTTATATGTGTGCCTGAGTGTATGTATGTGCACCTATAGGTGTAGAAGCCCAGGGAGGTTAGAAGAGGTGTTGGATTCCCCGAGAGGGTCGTGAGCTACCATGGGTACTAAGAACTGAACCCAGGTCCTATGCAAGAGCAGTGAGTGGGCTTGGCCACTGAGCTGTCTCCCTAGCCCTGTAGTACATTTTTCTTTTGGCAGGAGAGGACAGGGTTTCTCTATGTAGCCTTGGTTGTCCTAGAACTCACTCTGTAGAACAGGATGGCCTCGAACTCACAGAGGTCCATCTGCTTCTGCCTCCAGAACGCTGAGATTAAAGGTGTCCACTACCATGCCCATTCCTACAGTACATTTTTATACCCCCTGTTCCCTAGAGAATGTCTGGGGGGACATTCTAATTTTTTTAATTGTTATTTTTCCCCTCTTGGGAAAGAATAAAAGTTTAATTTTTTAAAGGAAATAATTTTTTTTTAGACAAGCTCTTATTATATATCTCAGGCTAGCCTTAAACACTCACAATGATCCTCCTGCCTCAGCCTCCCAAGTGCTGGGATTACATGTGTGTGGCACTTTGCTTGGCCTGGATACTGATTTTATGAAAGAGTGGAAGAGGAGAGTGTCTACTAACTTACTTCCAATCGAGAACTGCAGGAAGCCATAAAGATGGGAATGGGGGTGGTGCAGCTCAGTGGGTACTGTGCTTGCTGTGTAAGCATGAGGATCTGAGCTGACCCCAACATCACGCAGAAAGCCTGCTATGGTGGCTCGTGCCTAGAACCAGTGCTGGAGTGATGGAGGTAGGAAAATCCCAGGGATGTACCAGCCAGCCAACTTAGCTGATTCCATGAACTTCGTATTCAGTGAGAGACGCGGTCTCAAAGATTAGGGTGGAGAGCAATAGAAAAAGGTACCCAGTGTTGATCTCTGGTCTTCACAGGCTCGTGCATTTTCATGCATCTGTACACACCCACTCTAAATCCATCAATCAGTCAATCAATAAATACACATCTCCCTGAAGCTTTGCCCACATACATTTAAGGAAAACAAAAAACAAAAAAAGGAAACATGTTTATATAACTGATTTGAAACCATGAACCTTTACTGAGTCTGTTCATGTAGTTTTGTAATACAAGGAAAGGAGATGTGATTTTTCAAAAGTTAAAGACCTGGCAGTAATGATCTTTTCTTGAAACAGTTTTTCCCTACTTAGTGCAGTTTAGAATCACTGGCCTACGTACCCCAGTGGACTAAGTTACCATCTGCAAGTGCTGGTCTGCTGCTAGGTTTGGGTAAATGGTGGACAAATCACAGAGACACTGCCTGGTTCCCTCATTCACCTGCAAACAGGAGTCGGGACACGCCACGCACTAGCGTTGGTCTGTCCAAGTGCCAAGAACTTAATAGAACACACTGAGTGAGCAAACCTCTCCATGGTTGTGTGTTAATTGCACAACTGGGTGTCTTTCCTTTTCAACTCATTGTTTCATTGAAATTCATATTTTTAGACATTTTCTTTCATAATAAAGGTTAAATGTATTTTTTTTTTTTTTAGAAAAAGGTTAATTTTAGAAAATCCACTGTGTGTGGGTTCCTTTTAAAATGTTCTTCTCTTTTCTGTTGCCTCAGGCAGATGGTCCAATGGTACCAAGTCTGAGTTCAGAGGCTGTCAGGCCCCATCAAAGCCCTGTTTGAGCCAGTGCTGATTGAAAGCATTAGTACAATACTTGGCTTTAAAAGCACATGGGTCTGCATGTTACTTTAGTTGATTTTTTCGTTTGTTTGTTTTGTATGTACAAGGTCTCACTATGTAGTTCTGGCTGGCCTGGAACTCACCATATCACCCAAGCTGGTCTCAAACTCAAATGATTCCCCCTGACTCAGTCCCTGAGTGCTGACAGCATAGGTGTGAGCTGCCCCAAGGGCCAACATTTTAGTTGCCCAAGGATCTCAGTGTGGTGGCTCATGCCTGTAATCTAATACTTCAGGGGTGAAAGAAGGATATCAGAAACTTAAGCCCAGCCTTGGTTTCACAGAGTCTATAGTAAGTAGGCAGGTGGTGGTGGTGCATGTCTCTAATCCCAGCGCTCGGGAGGCAGAGGCAGAGGCCAGCCTGGTCTACAAAGTGAGTTCCAAGACAGCCAGAGTCACAACAGAGAAACCCTGTCTCAAAAAAACAAAACAAACAAACAAAAGTTAGAGTGTTCTTGCATTGCAGAGGACCCAGGTTCAGTTTCCAGCACCCACATGACTGCTCATAACTGCCCGTAACTCCAGCTCCAGGGTATCCAGCGAGTTCTTCTGATCTCCGTGGGCTCCCACACTTACATGGTGCACATACATAAACTCAGGTACACACATTAAATAAAAAAATACATGGATAAATATATTTTTAAATGAATATTTTAAAATGGATTTGCTCAACCAAGGAGACTGAATTGAACACCTATTCAAGATCACGTCTCACCTGGCAATTAACTCAAATCTCATTGCTAATCTCTTTTTGCTCTGAAGACTTAGACTCTTAGCTTTTCTGTTTTCGTAGCTATCTCCCCAGCACGCCAGTTGTCTCTTTCTGTTAGTGGTTAGTGTCCTTCAGACTGACCTTTCTAGACTTGTGAAATCTCCCTCCCCCGCAAGTTTAAAGTAAGCCTCACATCTTAGCTCCTGATTTGAATCCTCTAACCCTGGTGAAGCAGGCTTCTCCGACATTACACTAAGATGCCTCCAGGGTGATGGAGCAGAGACGGGATCAGATGTGCTAACTGAGTCGCTTGAAATAATCAAAGGTGTATTTTGAATTTCAAGCAAGGGTGTTCTTAGAATAACCATAGACTGAAAAAAACAAAGAAATGCTTGTGAAACAGGGCTGGAGAGCTGGCTGAGCGGTGAAGAGTGCTCACCGCTCTTGCAGAGGGACCGGTTTGATTCTCAGCACCCACAGGGTGCACAATCCGGTGCATTCTGACCTCCACAGGCACCAGGCATATGCAGGATGCACATACATACATGGAGGCAAAATACTCATACACAGAAAATAAACAAATCTTTTCTAAAAATTAAAAATTCATGTGAAACAGAGTGATACATACATTCCTTTGTCTGGCAAAAGGAAGAGAAATAGACTGTGTTTGAGTATATCTGCAGAAAGAAACTCTGCCTGGAAGGGTAAACAAAAAACTATGTGAACTGAAGGTCCAGTGACATGGTTCAGCAGGTAGAGGAGCTTGCTGCCAAGTGTGAAGACAGGAGTTTGGTCCCTTGGTCCCAGACGGTAGAAGGAGAGAACAACTCCTGAAAGTTGTCTTCTGACCTCCATTTACACACCACAGCACACAAGTGCACACACACAAGAGTATACAAACACACAAATAAAATGCGTAGGTTGAGTCCAGTGATACACATACAATACACATACAAAGAATGATCTGTCCTACCATGTATCAGGTTTTGATCATGTAAATCCAGTTGATGGGGATTCCTGGCCTTCATCACATGTGCACGAGAAGCAGGCAAAGTCAACCACAGAGAAGTTAAGATGTGTAGAGAGAGCTGAACTTAGAGACAGGTTTCTGATTCCTCTTCCTTCCCTCCACCCAGTCCCCATAAAGCACGGGTTATTGAATCTAGAGCCTCAAGCATATGAGGGGAGCACTCTGCCATTGAGCTGCTGCCCCTAGCAAGTTTCCTAAGTCCCAATTTCAGGTCTTTCTGCGTATTTTTTTTTCTTTCAACAATGAATAACGCATCATTCTTCTCTTGAGAAGTACACAATCTCAAAATAGTACAGAGCAGAACACACTCAATTAGAAGCCAGGGTGTAGCCAGATATGGTGCGCCATATTTTAAAAATAAAATTTTTATTTGTACTAATTTGCTGGTTAGTGATGATGCACACCTTTGGTCCCAGCACTTGGGAGTGCTGTGAGTTTGAGGCCAGCCTGGTCTACAGAGTGAGTTCCAGGACAGCATTAATTTTGCATTGAGTCCATTGATACAAATGTACAAAAGTGTCATAATGCACTTCCTTTTCACTAAAAATTATTAATAGAAAATAAAATGCATAAGTTGGAAGAAAGAAGGAAACACTCCCTCCATTCATTAGGTGAGGGTGTTAACTGCTGAGTGGTAGAAACACTGTCTACCACTCCGGCTTTGGGGAGAGGATAAAGTGTAGCTCTTCAAAAGGGATTTCAGATTCCTTCAGAGGAATCTCTCAGCCTGAAACAGGCTGTTGGGAGAACATTTCTACTTTGTAAAGCAGGTTGGAGAAGTTGCTATTCTAATTAAGAAAGAGCAAGAGGTTAAAAGAGTTGCTTACATGCCCCAAACTGAAATTTATGAGTCCATTAATGACAAGTAGTTGGCAAACTATTACTGAGTTAGACAAGACAATAAGGATTTCTGAGGTAGTATTTGCGTCTTTGGGCTCATTTTTCTATACATTGTTTCAGAATGGTGACAAGTCTTTCAGGACTCCAAAACTTGAAAGGGGGCTTTATTTCCAGGGAGTCGTCCCTGGAAGTGTTCCCTCAGCCACGTGCCACCCTGTCAGTCCCTGGCTGGGTTCAAGTAGCTTTCCGCACCATCATTAATTTATAAAGAAGGTGGTAAAGATACATGGAAGGTTTCCGTATTCTCAGCACTCCTGGCACTCTGAGAACACTTCGATCCAGCTACAATCAGTTCAAGCACACGAATAAAACCATATATATATATATATATATATATAGCACAAGTGGATCCCAGGATGCTAACTGCACGCTGTGGGACTGAAGTAACAAGGTTGGCCTGAAACCATTTTCCTATCGAAGGCTGGTCCTTACTAGTGTTCCTTTGTATCAGTTTACCTCAGTGTGTCTGTCTTCTTGAGTTCCTTCCTGGCCTTTGGAGCTGGGTCCATGAATGTGTATGGCTCTGGTGTTTGAAATAGGGGGGGTTTGGGACAGCAATATCTTTGGAATATATAGGAGGAACACAGGGAAATATACAGAATCCTGTGTATTTAATTAATCACATATTTTCCCTGGGTATTACTAATTATTGATTTGTTTGTTTTCTGAGGATTGAAGCCAGGGCATGGCTGATCCTGAGCAGGCACTCCACCATTGAGCTACACCTCCAGCTTTTGATGCCTGGGTCTTGTTAGTGGTCATTCAGGGGTGGGGGGGGGACGCTGATGGGGACTGCAGAGGAAAAACGGCTAAAGAGCTCATGCCAGACTTTGTGTGGCGATGCCACTGCCCATGTTCCTCCGTCTTTGTCACTGCTCTGTTGATGTGAAGAGACACCATGACCAAGGCACTCTTGTGAAAGAGTGTTTCTTGGGGAGCTTGTCCGTTATCATCACGGTAGGGAGCACGGCAGCAACGCAGGCAGGTGCTGGAGCAGGAGCTGAGAGCTACATCCTGATCTGTGGGCAGAGAGAGACTGGCATGGGCTTTTGAAACCTTTAAGCCTATCCCCACTGACACACTTCCTCCACAAAGACACACCTCCTAATCCTTACAATCCTTCCAAATAGTGCCACTCCCTGATGACAGAGCGTTCAAACATAGGAGGCCATGGGGTGATTCTTATTCAAACCACCACACGTGGCGTTCCCCTCCCTTTCCCTTGTAGAAACTGCTCGTTCTAGCAGGCACTGTCCCACCCAGTTAAACAAACTCACCCCTGAGAAATCCTGCAGTTTCCATGGGCAGTACACTGGGGGATTGTACAAACATTCATGTGAAGACGTTCCTGTCCCCAAGTTGTGCACAGTCTGAAGTGGAGTGGGATATTCAAAACAAAGACCAGGCACTGGAGAGGCGGCTCGGCCGTTAGGAGCTCTTGCTGCTCTTGCGGAGGACTCAGGTCTGGCTCCCAGCACCTCCACCAGCAGCTCACAAACACCTGTCACTCAGTTCCAGGAGAACAACACCCTCTGGCCTCCTCAGGCATCTCCACACATGTGGTGCACATAGACACATGTACATGCACATTTAAGAAAGAATCTTAAAGCAAAACAAAGCAAAAGACCAGCCATAGGAGACTGGTCCCTGAAGGATGCTTAGTGGAAATTACCATGTGGGCATGAGGGAAAGCCTGGTGGCCTTCTGTCTGTTTCCTGTTGTATTTTTTCTTAAGTCATACTGCCTTCTTTCCCACATTCAATTCGCTAAGCAAATATTTGTTGCATATATCTGCTAAAATTGTTGGGGCTGCCAGTGGCATAGGACTTCTATCCCAGTGAGAATAAGATGATAAGCGACTGAACAAGTAAGAGATGATATTGGGATAAACAAAACAGGCTAAGGGCTAGACAGTGACCTTCAATGGTGGTCAAAGGGGAAAGATTCTAAGGAGAGGCAGGGGGCTCTATGTGGAGGCACCAGGCATGATTGGAAGGTAAGAAGTAGCGAGGTACTGGGAGACCTGGAGGAAGAGTTTGGCTGCCATGGTGGAGCAGGAAAGGCAAGTCCTGTGAGCTGGAAAGAGTGGATAGATGTTCAGAAATGAAAAGGCTTCTGCAAGTGGGGGTGGGAGGGAGCTGAGGTCAGAGGCATCTCCACCAGCGTGGGGGCTGCCGGGTAGAGGCTTGCCGTTTAAGTTGAAAGTACAGTCCTGGTGCGGTCTGGAGAGGGAAGCATGAGTGTAGGCTTTCAGGGAGCATGAGTGTAGGCTTTCAGGGATCAGCCGCGTATGTTTCCTGTCCTTTCTTTAACTGTTATTAAAATGTTGACAGTTTGGTGAGCGGGACATTAGAGCAAAGATAGAATAAACATTAATTTGAAAAATATATTTTTGTGCGTGTGCATGAGCACGCGCGCATGCCATAACACGTATATAGAGGTCAGAGGACAACTTGCAGGAGTCGGTCCTCTCCTTCCACCACGTGGGTCCCAAGGATACAACTCAAGACGTCGGGCTTGTGGATAAGCTCCTTTGTCCACGGAGCCATTTTGCTGGCCCTAGAATCTGTATTTTAGGTAGGTTACTGTGAACTTAACTGGAAAGAAGCCACACCTTACACTGAGCATTCTATAAAAGCTGAGTAACTGATTAGTATTCCAGTGATTGTGCAGAGATTGGAATGTTGCCAGTCCGGAGCTTAATTACAATTTATCTTGAGTTATCTTTACCCCGTGGTCTACTTATCTTTTGAATAATACCCACCTTTGTGTGACTTAATATCCTGAGACAAATAGGTAAATCTTTTTGGAACGGAGCGTCGGACCCTAGCTCCACCAATCCAAAGGCTAAGAAAGTTGTTAGACAGCACCTTAGGCCAATGGCAGAGGTTCCTGTACCACTATAACCCACCCACCAGATGTTTCCACCAGCGTATTTGAATGGTGCTTTGCTTTAAGGCTATCTTTGTTGTGTTACTATGTAAACTTCGTGGAATTGCTACATTGTTGTAACAGGATCTTTGAGGAAATCTAAACCTGTGTCCTGGGACCATGGTCAGTCTGGGCTCCAGAATGAACTGTACCTTACACCTTCTGATGTTGGATCCTGGAAATAGCTCAAGTAGACACTGAAAGAAACATGTGGCCATTTTAAAGTTAAAGCAGTTCATTTCCCATGGGATACATACTGACATGCCAGAGCTAACCAATTAAAAAAACATGGCAGCCCCAAACGCGGGTGCGCAGGGGTTTTTAAGTAAAACACTAGTTCACTATGGGGATCTCTCCTATTGGTCAGGGCCTGAACATGGGTACTTAACTGGATTGGCTCCTTCCATCTGGCAAGGAAGTGAGGGGTTCTCCGGAAAGTGGGAGTGCAGAAAGAAAGCTGGCTAAGGGGCTTTCCAAGAATTACTGGGAACTCCTGAAGACCCAAGGTCTGGCCTATCACAAGGGTGTGCCCTGGTGGTCCTCTCACTGAGATGAGAGCTGTGCTCTTTTATTTTGTCACCACCCAAGAGTCTTCAACGCTGGGGATTTTCCTTTCAAATGTCTCGATATTTGTAAGTACCGGATATGTTAAATTCTCTTGAAAACTTCAAAGCCCTCAAGTCTGTTTGATTTTTAAGGTTGACAAGGACTCCTTCACCCTTGTTCATATTCTTTGCTGTTTGGGAACTCAGAGAGTCCTCTTGAGTGCTGAGATTAAAGGTGTGTGCCACAACACCTAGCTGTTTAGATTCTTTTATAAGTGCGTGTGTGTGTGTGTGTGTGTGTGTGTGTGTGTGTGTGTGTCTGCATGTGAGTGCAGTTGCTCATGGAGACCAGAAGAGGGTGGATTCCCCTGGAGCTGGAGTTGAGATGGTTGTGAACCATATGACCAGGGTGCTGGGATCTCAGTTAAGGTCTTCTGAAAGAGCAGTAAGCATTCTTACCTGCTGAGCTCTCTATCTAACTCCACATAAATACAATGTATTTTTATTATATTCACACCTCTCCATTCCCCTTCTGCTGGTCTCTTCTCACCTAACCCCTCTTCTGATTTCATGTCTTTATTTATGTATGACCCAATGGGATCCATTAGAGTTGCTTACAGGGTCCTGGGTGAGTGACCACATCACTGAAGAAAATGTTTCTCTTTTCCCCAACAACAATTAACTGCCAATAGCGCCTCTGGCAGGATGAGGCCTCCCGAGCCCTTCCCCAGCTTTGCCTACATTAGCTATCAAACAATTTCCTTTCTTCACTTCTACAACCTTCATTCTGTTCCCATTTAGGGATCGTGTTTAATTTCAAAGTTTTAATTCAAGATGAGATGTCTTGGCATGTGTTTATAATTCCAGCAATTGGTAGGTAGACGCAAGAAGATCAGGAATTTGAGGCCAACCTCAGCTGCATAGTGAATTTAAGGCCAGCCTGAGCTACATGCGATTCTGTCTTACAAAACAAACAAGCATTTGGGAGGCCGAGGCAGGCAGGTCTTTGTGAATTTGAGGCCTGCATGGTCAACATAGTGAGCTCCAGGACAGCCAGATCTACAAAGTGAGGCCCTCTCTCAAAAACAAAAACAAAAACAAAAACACACCTTTAATTCCAGCACTCCATAGGCAGAGAGGTAGGTGAATCTCCGTAGGTTCAAGGCCAGCCTGGTCTGCATATAGAGTTACAAGACAACAAGGAGAGAGACTCTATATAAAGAGAACCTGTTTCAAAACAAAACAAGAAAATAAGGTGAAGAGCAATCGAGGAAGATAGTCTATGCCAACTTCTGGCCTCCACATGCACGCACACATAAAAACATGAAGACGCACACTCATTAAAAAAAATCTTAGCATCAACCCCAAAGAGTGAGACTTCTGAGTTGATCTTTTTGTGCTTAATTTTTAAACTTTATAATTACATGGGGGATGTGTGAGGGAATGCATGTGAGGACAACATGTAAGAGTCAATTGTTTCCTACCCTGTGGGTCCTGGGGATCCAGCTCAGGTCTTTAGACTTGGCAGCAAGCTCCCTTACCTGCTGGGCTGCCTTACTAGAGGCCCCTTGTGGGGGGTTTCCTTTGTTTATGTGTTTAGTTGGTCTGCTGGGGTTGGATGCTGCTGTATTGTGGGGATTATTTTTGTTTTGTTTTAAGTCAAGATCTCTTGTAGATTGGCTTCAAACCTCCTAGACAGCTAAGGACAATCTTGAACATCTGATCTTTGACTTTCCTAGTGTCGGGACTGCAGGTGTGTGCAGTCACACTGAGCTGTATTTGTTTTCCTATTGTGTGCTTGTTTATGGTTGTTGTTTTATTTGTTTTAGACATTTCAGTACCCTAGGCTGATCTCAAACTCAGCCATCTTCCTGTGCCAACTCTGGAGTACGGGAACTTTAGGCATGAGTCTGACTTGGTCTTTGATTTAGTCTATTTTTTTGTTTTTGTTGTTTTGGTTGTTGTTTTGTATCTCACGCTGTAGACCAGGCTGAGTTTGAACTCACAGAAATCTGCTTACCTCTGCACACAAGTGCTGGGACCAAAGATGTGTACCACCACCCCTGGCTTTGTTAGTCTGCCTTCAAAGCTTGTCATTCTGAAATCACTGAGCATAATTCACACATGATTTGATGTAAAATAAAATCTCCAAAGGATCTATGTACCATGTTCAACTTCAGAACCCATATGGAACAACTAGTGCAGGCGCTCCCCTTTTGAGACCTCAGTTATTCATTTTATTAACTGGAGCCCCAGGAAATCCACCAGGCACAAAGGATAAAATAGTCGTGTGATGTTCTTCCAGCCCGAGTCTGACAAAGCTTTCGTATGCCCTTAAAATGAATAATTTGCACATTTACAAATTGTATGCTTCTAACAACCATGGATGGACAGGACATTTACTCTGCATAGCTTGCAAATATCATCTTGTATTGTTTTCCACAGACTAACAACTACCACAGCTTAGAGGCTTTATTTCCCTCTTCTCTCCTCCTCACCACCTCCAGCTCAGGCTGCTGTCACCATGACAACCAGAACAGAAAGCCTTGGAATCTTCTCTTACTATGGACACATATCTCCCTATAAGGACATTTTTATATGTCAGCCGAACTGGACTCTGGGGACTATTCTTTAAATATATCCTTAAGTCATATTGAAATGGGCAGTCTAGAGTCAAGATTTTGATGGTCAAGGAACTGGGAATTCTCATATCTTGTTTAAAGAAAAGAAAGCAAAGTATAGGAATGTGTTTTACTTACAGGCTTCTCATATTTCTATTTTTCATTATTTATTTATTTATTTATTTTCGAGACAATGTTTCTCTGTGTAGCCCTGGCTGTCCTGGAACTCACTCTGTAGAGCATGCTGGCCTTGAACTCAGAGATTCACCTGCCTCTTCCTCCGCAGTGCTGGGATTAAAGGCGTGTGCCACCAACTCTTGGTAGGGCTTCACATCTAAACCCAGGTAGAGTTCCAGTTAGTATGTTCAAGTCCCTCCTGAACTGAGCCACATTAGCCTGAGAAGCCTGGTTGAGCACTAGGAGACTAGAAAAGAATTTCCCCAGCTGAAACCTGTCCTTTGAGCCTTAGGCTTATTTCGCCATCTGCCTCCTTGGCTGTCTCCAGTTCATCTCAGCAAGCGTCCCATTCCTCTTCTCCTCCTCTCCCTCCTTTCCATAAACAGACCTTCCGAGCTGCCAGTGTCCCAGCAATGGGAGGCATTCCTATTTGTCCTTCCCCCTGCCTCCCTCCATAGCAATCCTTATCAAGCCCTAAACTAGAACAGGTGTGTTTTTCTCCTTCTTTAATCCCACCCACCACTTTCTCTGAAAACATAGTTGTCTTCTGCCTCTATTTTTGTTATTTTGGGTTTTCAAAAATGATTTATTATTTTATTTTCTGGTATGAATGCTTTGCTCTTGTGAATGTCTAAGAAGAGGTTGACAGATCCTTCTAGAACTGGAGTTATGGAGGATTGCCAGCGGCCATGTGGGTGGTGAAAATTGAACCCAGGTCTTCTGCAAGAGCAAGTGCTCTTAACCCCTGAGTCGTCTCTCCAGCCCTATTTTGGTCTTTGAGTCAGAGTCTTATTCTATGTCTCAAGATGGCTTCAGTCTTGAGGTCTTTTTGTCTCCACCTGTCTAGTGCTTGGGTACAGGCCTAGAGCCCACGCCTGGCTGCCTGGGTTACTCTAAGCTTCTCTCTCATTCAACTTGTTCTTCTTCCTAGAGGAGCTGGATCTTTACCTTATCTTTCCAAAGGATAAATCAGGAGCTAGAAAGATGGCTGACTGGTTAGGAGTGTTCTCTGCTCTTCCAGAGGACCTTTGAGTGCCTGTAGCTGGTTCCAGGGTGATCCAATGTCCCCATCTGGCTTCTGAAGGAACACCCACAAACATGGCAGTCACTCACACAGATACATACACAGACACACACACACACATACACACACAAATAAAAAATGGATCTTTAAAAATAGATTAAAGGGAAAGGAATAAAAAGGCTATTAATCATAAACCTGTCCTCTTTAAAGCTCTTTTTAGCTTCCCCTTATGCATGGCATAAAAGCCTCACCCTGTTTCCCCATCCAGCCTCACCCCCCCCAACACCGGCCCCCAACTCTTCTCCGATCTCCACGAGGTTTGAAATTACTTGGCTTTAATTTCTTCCAGAGTCCTGCTTTTCCCACAATGCTCTTTACTCGTTTCCAAACCTTTACACTTTCTACCCCTTTCTGGAACTTATTCCTGGCTTTTGCTGGCTCCCTGCATGGTGGCCATTTCCTTTTCAACATTGAGGTTTCAGTTAGGTACCGCCCGCTCAACAGGGCCTTCTCTGGCCAACCGTATCCAAAATCGCCCTCTTCAGTCAGTGAGTCTTCACAGGAGCCTCAGCTTATTTCTGCATAAGATTTTCCAGAACACACGGGTATCTTGACTACACATTTGTATACTTGTTTGTCCTTCCAACTAGGAAAGGCAATTCTTTCTGGGCAGGGATTCGATAGTTTTAGTCAGGATGAACGGTATACACAACTGTGTGTACATTAGTAGTATAAGCACTATTAGTGTCTGTACATCCGAGGGCAAACCTGCCCTGGTTCTGCTAATGTCCTCTCTTCCCAGGAAAGGTGCTTTTTTTCTCCCTTCACAGCCAGGGCGTGACGGCTGGGATTCTGCTCAGATGCAAATGAAGAACTGGGAGGAGGAGCTTCTTACGTGTGGGATGGACTGGGTTAAGAAGACCAAAAGAAGATGTTCAGATACAATCTGGCGAAAGCAGGGAGTCATTATACGTGGAAGATAAGTGGGGGGCACAAAGGAATGAATGGGCAGAGTACAGTAAGACACAACGCCGGGGAAGAGATGGTCCGTGTGGGTATGTGGTCTCAGAGGTAACAGCGAACGAGGACAAGAATTGTATCATCTTCTCCTACTCTGCCGCCTGTGGCCCATTCCCCTCCATGGCTGATGCCAAGCGGAGACCAGACAGCAGGGGAACCAAGCAGCATAAGTCAGTTTGTAGGAGATCAGTGTTTCCAAACTACGCAGAGAAAAAGCAGATGATAAATGGAGATGGAAGATCACGGGTACTCAATCCCAGCAGCTGGAATTTAGGTCGGTTTTGCCCCTGGGACCTAGCAGCCAATCAGATTAGATGCGTACGTTCACTGTAGCTGCCTTTTTTCCCCTACTGCTGTCCAAGGAAAAATAATTTTGACTTCTTTGTTATTGTTGTTTTGAAAGAGGGTCTTATGTAGCCCAGGCTGGTCTTGAACTCACCCAGTGTGTAGCTGTGGGTGATTCTCCTGCCTCTACCTCCCAACTGTTGGAATTTCAGGCTTGCAACCACCATAATTTTGATTCATAAACAATCAACTTAGTAACAAACCTGAGAGCACAATTCCTGGGGGCGTTGGAGACTGCTTTTATCCCGAACAAGTGGGTGAAGTGTTTTTCTTATTAACAGGCATGGCACAACCTACTTGAGAAAAAGAAAATGGTAATCTTATTTAGCCACATCCTAAATTACATTATGAAACTTATTGATGATATTCATTGTATTTTCACAAATTCTATGTGACCAATATTTGGCAAAATTTGATTTCTAGGTTCTGTCAAAGCAGTTGCAGGGGAAACAGTATCGTGGTCTGTTTTTCTTTTTTCTGAGTCAGAATGCTTTGAGTATGTGGGTTCCAGTGTTCTCCCTCCTCTGAACAGTTTGCTGCATGAGAGCAACGGCCACAGCTGACTCATCTTAATCTACAAATACCAAATTGCACCAGGTCTATTTCAGGGATGTTGGTCATCTTGGAGCTTTTACAGACATATGCTAGAGGAAAAATGCATGAAATGCAAGACTTTCTGAACACTGGCTGTGCAGGTCCAGCTTTGAGAAGCAGTGAGAGCTGGAGTCAGCTCACACAGCTAGAAGGAATTGCAGCATCAATGTACAGCTCCTCTCTAAAAGTCTTTGGTTTAGAGTTTAACTTGAAAGCTTGGCTGGTTATATTGAATGCTTCTGTAGGCGCAGAGGGGCCTATGGATACAGCGCCAGCTGCCTAATTGATTGTCTCTGTTAATTAGGCCCTGGATCTGTGAATGGAGCCCCCAGCCGCAGCAGCAACTGGATTTCCAATTCGTTTTTCTCTCTGCTTCAGACGGTCTGGACATTGGAAACACTGTTTAATTATAATATCCCCATCTGTCTACTTTCTGCATTGTGTAACCAGAAAACACACAACGTGCCTTTTCTGTTTATTGATTTACTTAAGCTTCAGAGATAACAGAGTGCTATTTAACAGAGAGTGCCATATAAATGCAGAGAGGGTAGGTCTTTTTCTCTACTGCTTAGAAGCAAGGCAAATTACTCTATGGTTTCAAATGTCTGAGACAGACGCTATGAGGAAAATTCAAATTTTCCTCTGGGTTCCCTGTCCTCAGAGATTTCCCCTGACAGAAAATACCTAGATGCCACCTGGCATATATTCCAAGAGGAGCAGAGTGGACGTTAAGGTTTGTTTTTTTTTTTTTAAAAAAAAAAAACCTGGAAAGCCAATTTGTAATGATAGAGATCTTAATTGAATCATCCGGGACCTTATGCTTAACAATATGCACCGAGTGCCTCTGGCTTCTGCTTAATTAAAAGTGTTCGCTGTTCCTCTTTTAGACAGGACCCGTACGGTTAGGGTGTACCCATTGCAGTACACATCCGCAGTCGAGCACAATGCCTTTGAGATGTGTGTGTATGTATGTGTGTGTGTGTGTTTATACCCAGATTAAAATGACCTCATTTTTTTCACTATATGTGTACTGACCTTAGCAAGTCACCCGGATTAAAGAAACACAAGGCACTTACTGCTTTGACTCAGAAACCACTGAGATGTGGTGGAAATATGTGCGAGATTTGGACTCTCATTTTCTCAAATATGAGGAATTTGTGTGCTGGAGTTGAGCGGTGATAGTGGATGGGAAGGATTAGTGAGAGTCCCACTTGGCAGGCTGCTCGGTAGAAACCCATATGCTCTCTGACATCGATTATAATTATCTTTCCATCATCCAAGGTTAGTTCTTCACAGGAATATGAGCCAGCTCCATCCTGAGGGAGGCTCCTGCTGTGAAACCATAGCTGGCAATGAATCTTTAACAAAAGATCAAGAACTTGACATTTATTTTTAAGCATGAGAAGGAAGTGTGCAATGTTGGAAGCAAATACAGGGCTAAGAGAGCTTCTAAACAGGGAGTAAGGGAGAAGTGGGACTCAGAGAGCCAGCACTCAACATGCTGTTGACTTTTCTTTTGTGAACTAGTCACTGGTGACTGTGGGGACATGAAGAGTATATAAGACAATATATATACACACATATACAATGTAATATGTGTGTATATACACACAACACACATATATGTACATCTTTTTATTTCTTTTCTTTTTCTTTCTTTCTTTCTCTCTTTTTTTTTTTTTTGAGACAGGGTTTCTCTGTTGTAGCTCTGGCTGTCCTGGAACTCACTCTGTAGACCAGGCTGGCCTCGAACTCACAGAGATCTGCCTGCCTCTGCCTCCCAAGTTTGGGGATTAAATGCATGCGCCACCACCACCTGGCATGTGCATCTCTTTAAAGTAGAAAGGTGGGTCAATGCATTTATTATCTTTATTTTGAATTGGGTTATTTCTTAAAAGAAGATTTATTCCTATTATTTTTAATTATGTGTGTGGTGGACGGCATAAACACATAGGTACAGGTGTCTGTGGAGACCAGCGGTATTAGATACCCCTGGAGCTGGACTTAGAGGTGGTTGTGAACTCCCATCTTGGGTACTGAGAACCAAACTCAGGTCCTCTTCAAGATCAGCAAGCTATAACCACTGAACTATCTCTCCTACCCCTGATGAGTCAGGACACGGTTAGGAGGTTGGTTCACACACAAAACAGAAAAGACAGCTGCCTTCATTTTTAATTGACCAGACTAGCAGAAACAACAACAATAGAAGTTTAGTTTTGTTCCTCCATCAAAGGATGCACGCACTCAAACTTGTGAACGCCTACGGGGAGGCAGGGGTGTATACTTGGAGAAAAGGTTAAATAAAGTACACCAGGTGAGAATTTATCATCTTCAAACTGTCCACCCACAGTAAGGAAATTTCTTCAAAATTAATTTTAAACACAACAGATGCAGAAAAAGGTGTGGCTGTCAGAAAATTAGCAAATGAAGTATAACAGGGTGTCAGCTTCTCCCCGAAAGGAGAGTTATTTCTATCTACGGGTTTATTCAGAGTTATGATTAGTTCCCCACTAAAATCAAATGCAGAATATAATTAAGTCAATCCTCCAGGTGACACGCCTCAAAATCCTCGAGCTGAAAGACTCTCCGGAAGGAGTAATAAGTCCTTTACTAAATGAATTAGAACATGAACTTAGTTCAGATGGGCTTCGAAGTCAGCACCAACCCCACAATAGGCAGTCTGCAGACGTGGAAGGCAGGGGGTGTGTGTGTGTGTGTGTGTGTGTGTGTGTGTGTGTGTGTGTGCGCGCGTGTTAGGACAATTGGGAGGATCTGGTTCTCTTTTTCCACCAGAGAGATCTCAGGTATCAAAGTCAGGTTGACATGCTTTCACACTGAACTACCTTACCGTCCTTGAATCTGTTTTTTTAGCTTCTTGGTTTATCATAATCAATACTGCTTTTCTCACCACAGGTCAAGGCATCTGTGGTAACTGAGGAGGGAAGAGACCATTTCTAATCACAAATATATAAGGTAAAGAAGAGAAAGCTAATGAATTCCTATCCATAGCACATCTGTTCCTTCCTAAAGTTTAGACTAAGCATTAAGAAATGGGGCCGGAGAGATGGCTCAGCAATTAAGAGCACGCACTACTCTTATGGAGGACCTGGGTTTGCTCCATAGCACCCCCGTGGTGGCTCACAAACATCAGTAATTGTAGTTCTAGGAGCTCTGATGCCCTCTTCTGAATTCAAGGACCCCAGGTATGCATGTGGTGCGCACGCGTGGGCGCACACACACACACATATATATGCAGGCAAATCATTCATATACATGAAATTTAAAAAACTAAATGTTTTTTTAAACTTAAATGTATGAAACAAAGTGTTTACCAAACATTTTTCATGTATTCCCTTCTCTTAAAAATCTTAAATATTTATATATTTAAGCCCTCTAACCACCCCAAAAGAGAGTTACTATATCCTCATTTTCCTCAGAGACAACTAAAGCTTAGAAATTTTAATTTATTTGCCTAAATTCACAGGAAGGAAGACATCTCTGGTGCCATCGTTGCCAATTGGATCTTCCAGGAAACAGGAAACAGGGAGCAGATAGAGTTTAGAGCACTCACAGTTGATCTGGCATAAATGCCTGTTAAAGAAATTGCATGAGGGCTGCCTATGGTGGATTTGCCCATAATCTTGGCACTTGGGAGATGGAGGCTAGAAGGTCAGGAGTTCAAGATTATGCTTGGTTACAAATTGAGAAGCCAGCCTGCCTACCAGAGACCTTCACTCAAACAACAAACAAACAAACAAAAGACCAAGAGAGAGACACACACAGAGGGAGAGAGAGAGAGAATGTGATGGGTACCTAGCCACCTTTGAGGACACCTCCAGTGACCTAAGGACTTCCCTCAAGAACCCATACCAAGATTCAAAAGCACTTGGGCTACACCTGTAACACAGGAGCTTCTGGGAGACGTTTAAGATGGAAATCCTGGCAGGTGGATCTTAGATACACTAGGTTTCACATTCAGATGTTCACCATAGGAGGGTCTGAGAGTCACCACAGCAAGA
Organism: Cricetomys ansorgei; assembly: GCA_026225945.1. NCBI lineage: Eukaryota > Metazoa > Chordata > Mammalia > Rodentia > Nesomyidae > Cricetomys > Cricetomys ansorgei. The sequence continues at coordinate 5,876,425 of JAMJFZ010001871.1, forward strand.
TGGTATAAAAGCCCTGGGATTTCAGGTGGGCAGGAGAGCTCAGCAAGTGAAGGTGCTCACTACACAAGGCTAATGATCCCAGTTCTGTCCCTGGAACCCACGGAAAGATGGATAGCTACCTCCACGTGCATGCTGTGTCAGATGTGCTCACGCACCCCCAACTCAATACTAATATGTATATATTAAAACTACAAGACTGAATGGAACTTGAAGGCAGAGAGGAGAAATGAGCGTGGAGTCCCAGCGCACTTCACAGTTAGAGTTCAGGAGGCGAGGGAACAAAGCGGTAATGGAAAAGTAGGTTAGGAAAGAACTGAGGTAGCTGCTGTTGTACAGAGTGAAGAAAATACTTAATTATCGATCAATTGATTGATTGATTGATTGTGTGTGTGAAAACAGGTAACTAACTGCAGAGGCCAAAAGAGGGCATCAGAGCCCCTGGAGTTGCAGGCAGTTGTGAGCCGCGCCCGAGGCAGATGCTGGAAACCCAGCTCAGGTCCCTCTTAACCACTGAGCCATCTCTCTAGCACCAAAGAAGAAATTCCTTTAGGGATGATCAGCCTCATAGAAGGTGCTGATGGCAGAGAGGAGACAATGCGGGCAGGAAATGTGTCCCTGGATTGAGCACTCTGATACTTTCAGTGTGTGCTGTCCTGCCTACTGCTCATTGGCCTTCATTTCTTTTCTCTCTCTTCCCATTTGGATGTAAACTGTGCAGTAGTCTGGCGTCTGCTGCGTTTACTGGTTCTAGGATCTAGTACAGTGTCTGGTGCATGGTAAATGTTCAACGAGTAGTCATCAGATGTTTCTTGAATGGAAAAAAACAAACAAACTGTGGAAGTTGGGCATGGTGGCACACATCTGTAATCCTAGCTCTTGGAAGGCAGAAGGAGGGAGGCCTCTGTGAGTGTGAGGCCAGCTTGGTCTATATAGTAAGTTTGAGGCCTGACAGGCCTACATAGTTAGACTCTATCTCAAAAAAAAAAAAAAAAAAAAAACCACAAGACAAAGAAAATCAAATTATATTTCCTATTTTCTCTTTGTATAAAGATCGCTACAGAAAACACTGAGATAGGGCCTCCCTGTGCAGTGCAAGCTGGCCTTGAGCTCTCAATCCTCCTGCCTCAGCCTCTTGTATGCCAAGATTATCGGCGGCATCCAGTGCCCAGCTAACATTTTAAATGATTTATTCAAAATTAGGCAAGGGTTTAACACCTCCATCCCTTATCCATAAAAGGGGAAGGCTCAGTGGATAGGCACTTCCTGTCAGCAGTCCTGAGGACCTGAGTTCAATCCTGGGAACCCACGTGGCAGAAGGAGAGGACTGACTCCCACAAGTTGTACACACACACACACACACACACACACACACACACACTGGGGCATATGCACAATTCCTCTAGCACAAAATACGTGTAAGTAAGTAAATAAGTAAATGTATGTAAAATGTATTTTAAAGGAGATGATAGCAATGCGATAAAGTCTGACACTTCCCTCAGAATGATGCTCGGTATTTAGTAGGTCCCTAATTCAAGCTTTGTAGATTTGAAAGAATCACACAGTGGGACCACACAGAATCAGCAGGTTGTTCCAGATAAAGAAGTCATTGGTGTAGCAGGTCCCATCTGCCCGGGGAGGGATTTGCCGTGCCTCCCTGTCTGTAGTCATGTTTCAGTCTCACGTTTTGCTCAATCTCACAGTTTTAAATATCAGTAAAAACTGAAATGTTCCTAGTGGGTTATGTTTCCAACCAAAAACATTTGAACGCATCCCAGGACTGAGATAAGGGCCATAATATATCTGCATCAGGGTTGCTATTCTCCTTGTTTTATATTAAAATGAAATAACTCTGAGAGCCAGACGTGCAAGGTAGCTTCACTTGTAATCACAGCACTCCAGAAACTGAGGCAGGAGGATGGCTAGCCTGGGCTACATAGAGAGTTCCAGACCAGCCTAGGCTACAGAGTGAGACTTTATCCTCCTTTCCCCACTGTCACATGTAATAGCTCTGTGTCTTTTCACACACCTCATCTCTTTGTTTAATTCTATAGCTCAAACATCACTCCACTGTGCACTGCAATGGATAAAGCTCCCTAGCCCTACATCTTCCCCTCGGTTACCCTGAGGAGAGTGAACAGATACCAAGGCTGGGAAAGACCACAGTGTTGCAATCCAGACACTCGCACCCAAAGGTTAACTAGGAAGTTCCCAGGGGCTCCTGTAGGTTTACAGCAGGTAAAGATCCCATTTTCAAGGAGATTGGCCTTTAACAATGAAAAAAATGTGCTGAGTGAAGAGGGTTAGAGGGGGTGGGCCCAGCAGTCTGAGCCTGAGAGTCCATCTGGATTATCACTCCGCAGCCTGGGCCTGTAGCCAAGGCTTCTGACTTAATATTTCTCCTTTGTTGTTCAGGATTAGGCAACACACAGCCTTCTGCTACTCTGCACTTCTTCCTGCCCTGGACCCAGAATATTTGACCCTAATCTTTCCGGCTCGTAGATGAGCAGAACTGATTACATTCTTGACACTGGTGTATTGGTTTCAGCTATGGAGGAGATGCCAGGATGGCGATTAAAGTTCAGATACTTTGGAAAGCGGTGTTTGGGGGAAGTTACTAAACGTTCCAAGATGCTAAGAACTTGAAAGGCAAATTTTTAAAGGAAAGCTTCAAGGACCAACTTTCTCAAATAGGGACAGAGTTTGCATTAGTACGCGGATTCTTTTGTTATTATGATGTTTCCGCGTGGGTTAGTGGAGCGACAGGGAGTGAGCAGTTGAGTCGGGAAGACAGGACACTGAAGAGTGACAGCAGGAGAATGAGGTCTCAAGTCTGTGAGCGCGCCCTTCAAGATGACTCGCGCTGCAGACTCCCTCTCTGTATTCTCGCCTTCACGGGGGCAATGACATCTCTGCGAGTGACTGTGCCTGACCGGCCTGTGGCGGTTCTAACACATTTGCTTGTCACTTCCTAATATTAGACACTGTGCTAACTGTTCTGCATATGTTATTCCATCTTACTCCTTAACCCCCCCCCCCAAATGAACAAGAAACCATGAGGTAGGAGTAATTAACATTCTTACTTCACACAGAGAAAGCACCCTAATCCCATGGTCAGGCGCGGCATCCGGAGAGTGGGTAATGAGTCACCGGGGAAGAGGAACAAACACAGTTAAGGGCCGCTTCCCAGAGGTAAAGTGTACTCAGCAGGAATAGCAGGGCACTAAGGTCAGAGAGGTGCTTTCTGATGCTACGACTCTTTGGATAAGAAGTAAACACAGGCACATTCCAATTTCCAGTCACATTCTGTTTCTTTCCAGGAGCCGAGTACTGTGTTAGGGACATTAGAGAATAATGTACACGTATGAGTAGGTTGGGACTAAGAATAATGAACAGATGCAGGTCACATGCTATTAGAGACAGCTCAAGCCTCTGTGATATAAAGCAGGGCTTTGAAAGCTTTTCCAAACAGGGAAATCTCCTGGGCAGGCTGACCTGCTCCCATGGAAATTCTAAGGCTCTAGAAACTGATTCCCTTTCTTTCTTTCTTTCTTTCTTTTTTCTTTTTTTTTTTTTTTTTTTGATGTGAAGCGGTACACCCACGGGTCTCGAGAAACCAAAGGTGAGGTGTTTATCAGGCCTGGGGAGTTGCCATGGCTTCCCAGGGGGAGGTGACAGCTGAGGTGTCACATCAGCAGTTATTTCATCTCCCTGCAGTAGGATCCTCGTGCACCAAGGTGTGAGCAGAGCACCGACCTATGTGAGATGCTGAGATACCACTGGAGCACAAATTGTAGGACTGGGGGTGGGGGATGAGAGAGGGTGGGGGATGAGAGAAAGGTAGGAGCCGGGTTATACAGATCCTGAAATACCATGGGAAGAAATTTAGGGTTTTGGAGATGCTTAATTGGTTTTCAATACTTTAATATTTTATATTATTTGTAATATTTATCATTTGTAGAGGGCATTCATTTATTTCCATATTAATGTTTAATAGACTCAAATAATATGTATGTTTTATAAATACAACCTATCTGGGGAGTTGACAGGGTCTTAGGTAAGTCAAGGCTGGTCTCAAACTTCTGATTGTCCTGCCTATACCTCCCAAGCATTGGAATTTCCGCTATGCCCATCCTGCCCAGCTCAGAAAAGAAACTATTATTCTTCATCTCATGTTCATCAAATCTATTATTTTAAATAAGAAGTCTTTAAAAATATTTTCCATGTCATCTTCAATTTGGTTGAACCCTGACTTTGTAGTTTGGTTCTATATCCAGTATTTCAATAAAATGAAATATTTTAAGAGCGCTTTTCTTTCTGTGAAACACTGGACACTTGGAAAACTCACCTATACTCTCCTTTTGTTGAGTCACTTCAAACTTTCGTGACTAAAACTTTCTAATTGGTTTCTGTTTTCACAGTGCTAGGGATCAACCCAGGGCCTTCCATATGCTATGCAAGGTCTTTACCACTGAGCCAAACTCCTAGTTCTCATGTATACATATATACACACATACTATAGTCACATACGCGTGCACACACACACACACACACACACATGTGTATATTTATCCATGTTTCAATTTGTATCCCAGGATGGCCTGGAACTTGGCATAGTAGTGCATACTGGCCTCAAACTTGAGATCTTTCTGCCTCAACTAATTGAAACTAATTGCTTTTAGTGTTCACAAATTTATTAGTTTAAAATAATTTTATCAAGAAAAATGTAATTATTCTATAATTATTAAAATAAAGTAATAAAACCTTGAGTTAAAAACTTATCTGGGCTGAGCATGGTGGCCTTTAATCCCAGCACTCAGGAGGCAGAGGCAGGAGGGTTTCTGTGAGTTTGAGGCCAGCCTGGGCTTTGAACCTTGCATGTTGCACACACCTATAATTCCAGGACTTTGGAGGTAAAGGCAGGAGGATGAGGCATTCAAAACAAAACAAAGCACATAGGTGCTGGGAGGATAAACATATCTTGTTTTCGTATGCATGCCATCCTTACAGGTGAATGGAGTCTCCCATAAAAAAATCCTCATTGGATAGAGAACTGCACATAGGCCGAATGAAGCTTTGCAAAAAGATGAATTCATTTTAGGTGAAGAAGTGACATTAATAAACAGAGGAAAGTCGTCTAGAAAAGCATTCATGTGAGTCCATTGACCGTTTGGATCCAAGAAATGTATCTAATGAAGCAGGTTGTTTGTGTTTATGAAATTAGAAGGAAACATTGGCGGTTTTCTCTTGTGGGTCATCCTCCTTAATATCCTGGATGGAAGGAAAACAGAATCCTAGCAGCGTGTGGTGGCTCAAGCCTGTAGTTCCAGCTCTCCAGAGGCAGAATCAGAAGCAGGGCAAGGACAAGGCCGCATGGGCTACTAGTAAGGCACAGTCTCAACAAACAGACCAAACCAGGGCTAGGGGTTCTCCAATCTCATTGTGTCCGAGAGTCTTTTGAGAAACTCAGACATTTTGTCCCCATCTGTTGCACATCTAACAAAACTGGTCCTGTGTAGAAGAACCCAGTATCGTATTTCTTTTATTGTAGTAAGAATTTACAAGAAAATGACTGAGGGTATACTTTGGTTGGTAGAACGCTTGCCTAGCACTAACAAGGCCCTGTGTTCTCTGTATAGATCAGGCATGGGGGTTCATTCCTGTAATCCTAACACTTGCGAAGGAAGGCAGGAGGACCAGGAGTTTAAGCTCATCCTCCGTTACACAGGGAACCCAAGACCCGCCTTTAGCGGCACTAAGTGCATTAACAATTTTGTAAAACCATCACCATCACCCCCATCTCTAGGACTCCAGTAGAATTTCTAGTTGGGAACACAGCTCAGTGCTACAATGCTTGCCTACCAAGCAGAAAACCCTATGGGTTCTTCCTCCCTGGTCACCTTCTTCCTGGGATAGCCAAGCCATTGCCAGCCAGACTTCCTGGGAGACTGTGTCACTGTATACAGCTCATTTTACTGTTTCAGAGTCAGAGTATACAAGGGCTCCTCAAGGCAACCAGTCAGCGCCTAATTGGTTATAACATAGTACTACAGGCACCCTTAATTATCATACGGGGCCTGGGGGCAGTGTAGAGTTCACAGGAGGTTCTGTGGGTCTTTTTACCAAATAAGGTCAGGAGGCAAGATTAGAGGCAGTCTCCAAGTAAGGTCAGTGGGAGGTAGGGAGTATCACTCTCAAACAGAGTCCTCTATTTGGTGCTGAGCTCAGAAAGCTATCTGAACATGGAGGACTGTTTCCTTAGGGAAGGCTACCCAACAAAACCCTAGGCTCAGTCTCCAGTACAGAACCGAAGTAAGCCGGGAAGTGGAGGCAGAGGTAGGCAGATCTCTGAGTTTGAGGCCGACCTCAGACTCATGCATACAGAGCGAGATCCAGGATGGCCAGGACTACACAGAGAAACCCTGTCTCAGAAAACCAAAACCGGACACAAAACAAAAAAAACCAAATAAAGGAGGAAAAACAAATATAATTTCTATACCTGTGAAACAGGAACCATTCTCCCTGCCCTCCCCCTCCCGCCCCCACTGGCCGCTCCCATCCCACTCTCTACCTCCATGAGCCTAACTCATACTGTTTTGAGACTCGGCCATGTTGGGGCATGGATGAGTACGTCCCTTTTTTTTCAAGCCGAATAATGTCTGCTATGTGTATTTCCATATTTTGTTTACTCGTTCATCTATCAGCAGACATTTGGGTCGTTTCCACTTTTTGGTTGTTACCAATAAAGAAGACATAATTATCTAGTCCAGTCCCTGACCTCAATTGTGGTTGATAAGCACTTCTGAGTGGAAGTGCTGTATCAATATTGTATCACAGCCTTAACTTTTGAGGTGCTTCCAATTTTTTTTCCATAGCAGCTGTACTATTATCTTCGACACAGATTTCAATTTCTCAGCATTCATCCCCAACTTAAGTAAACATTTGAAATTTACATAGCATTTGATACTACTAATTCTTAACCTAATCTGGTTTTTAAAAATTTTTTTAAACACTCAAATGATTTATTTTTATTTTATGAGCATGAGTGTTTTGCCTGTGTGTGTGTGTGTGTGTGTGTGTGCACTGCATACGTGCAGTGTCCGTGGAGGCCTAGAGAGGGCAACAGCTCCCCTGGAACAGGAGCTACACGTGGTTGTTACCTGGCGTGTGGGTGCTGGGAACTGAACCTGCAAGAGCAACGAGTGTTCTTACCCACCGACCGAGCCATCTCCCTAGCCCCATGTTGATTTTTGAGACAGGGTTTCACTGTAGCTCAGGCTGTATAGCAAAGCTGCCCTTGAATTCCTAACTCTCCCGCCTCTACCTCTTAAGTGCTGGGATTATGAGTGCGCCACACCGCATCTGGCTTAATTATTCTATATCTCTAGGTTTTGTGATTCATTTTAGCACAGTATGAATGCTTAAATTTTACAAGTACCTTCTCTGGCTATACAGGCAGTATGTAATTATTGAAAACCTACAGTTCATGTAATTCATATTTTTCCATCCTTCACAGATCTGAGATTACTAATGGAGCCACATTAGCAGTAATGCCTGAAATGTTACTAGCTCTTTTCCTATACAAATCTACTTTCCTTTGCTCTGTTCTGTCCTGGTATGAGCTATGCAGTCACTGATGTAGTTACTATAGAAGCCACTGGAGGGCAGCAGCTCCCTCTCACCTCTGACCCTATTGTGGCTAGGGTGTTGCCTTTAGGCCAAGAGCATTCCTGAAGCAGCATCTTAAAGGAGATGCTTGACAACATTACAGAAACAGGGAGGTTCTCCTTCTTCCACATTCAGTTGTACTTTGTCACCGTGGCTTTTGTACAATTCTGAGATTAATACCTGACTGAGAAAGTGGAGGGGGAAAACTGGCCCTGGGGGTGGGGACATGTCTCTGCTGGTAAAGTACACATTTGGCAAGCATGAGTATTTAAATGTAAAAGCCAGGCACACCAGCATGCATCTCTAGGCCCATTCTCTAAGGAGAGGGCTTGAAACAGGCAGATCTGGAAAATTCAGTGGCCAGTGATGCTACCTCAAACAATAAGGAGGCAGAGGCAGGAGGATCTCTACAAGTTTGAGGCCAGCCTGGTCTACATGGTGAATTCCAGATAACCCCTGTCTCAAAAAACAAACAAAACACAACTACAGAGTGGCAGGGGCTGGAGAGATGGCTCAATGGGTAAAAGCACTTGACGCTCTTCCAGAGGACCCAGGTTTGATTCCCAGAACCCATGAGGCAGCTCACGACCATTCATAACTCCAGTTCCAGGGGACCTGACTTCTTCTGGCCTTGAAGTGCACTGCCCAAACACGGTGCACAGACACACACGCAGTCGAAACACCAACATGCACGTAAAAATAACAAAAATCTCTAAGAAATAAGATGACAGAACTCAATATGAGGCTCAGTTTGTTGAGCAGTTGCCTAGTGTACATCAAGCCGTAGGTTCAATCCCAAGTGCTTCCTAAAAAATAGTGGGGTGGCCTATTCCTGTAATCTCAATTCTCAGGAGGCAGAAATAGAATCAGAAGTTCAAGGTCATCCTTAGCTACACTGTGAGTTCCAGGCCAGCATGATCTACATAAGATTCTGTCTAATAACAAATAAACAACAATAACAAAATAGTAAGGTGGAGAGAGAGAGAGAGAAACACCAACATCAACTTCTAGCTTTCACAGACATGTGTGTTCACATACATATGTTCGAACACACGCAAATCCAGAAAATAGAAAAAAATGACCCTGGTAACCTGTAGTAGCTCACAGCTAGTCTCCCAGTGTTCCCTCACCAAAGATAAACAGTTTTCACAGAGTAACAACAATCATCAGACAAAGTCACTTGGTTGCCTTGGGGAAACACTATAATCGAATCAACGTGGCACAGAAAAAGACATTAACCAACCTCGAAAACAACCGTCCTGTTCTGGCTGTGTGAACGGACCTAGCTCTAAAGCTTCAATGGGATGGGCCCTCCAGCTGTTATTTCAATTCTAATTTTTTTTTTCTGCCTCATTGCCTTCATCTGCTTCTCCTCAAACACCTCATGCAAATTGGTACCAGTGCAATGGCTGGGGTTTCAGGGATGCTTTAGTTCATTGACAATGTGCATGGATTACTTTTTTGTTGTTGTTTGGTTGGTTTTGTTTGGTTTTTCAAGACAAGATTATTTCTCTGTGTAGCCCTGCTTGTCCTGGAATTCGCTGTGTAGATCAGGCTGTCCTTGAACTCAGATCCACCTGCTTCTGCCTCCTGAGTGCTGGGACTAAAGGTGTGCGCCACCACAACTGGCTTGCTTCATGGATTATTTTTATAATGAAAAGAGAGTTGCACCTCATAAACAATAGTGCTTAACAGTATATTCTTTCCCTCACTATTCTGTTAGAAAGAAAACTGCAGGCTGGGGATGTGGTTCAGTTAGTAAAGTGTTTGCCTAGCATGCACAAAGTCCTGGGGTCCAGCTCCAGCATTGCATAAAGCTAGGTTGTAGGAGGGCTTGACTACATTCCCAGCATTTGGGAGATAAAGTCAGAAGGGTCAGAAGTTCAAGGTCATCCTCAGCTTCTTGGCTTGTTAAGAGGCCAGCTTAGGGTCCACGAGAACCTACCTCCAAAGACCGGTGTGTTCATTGCTTCCCCCCATTTACTCTCCAAATACCCCTCTCTTTGTCCTGCGCACATTCTTACCCTTTTGTATCCCATTTCCCCCTGTTTTCCTGTGCAGAACCCTAAGCCCTCAAACGGGTTCTAGCTCCTGGCAAACTCGGCAAAGCACAGCATTCGCCGCCCATCTTGGCAGAAACTACCTGATCTCATCTCATTCCACTGCCCCCGAAGGAGGCTTGGAACAGCAGCACCCAGGGAGGTTGGAGATTAACAACCTGGCCAACGGTTTCATCCACACACCTAACATAGGAAACAATCCTGAAAAGACTCTTTCCACTCTTAACGTCTGGGACCTAGACTGGGACAATCCTTGGCTACATAGCAAGTTTGAGGCCAGCCTGGGATACATGAGGCCGTGTTTCAGACAACAAAAATAAACAAGCAACTGTGGTAAAATTAAATTCTAATTTTATTACTTGTATTTTTGTGTATTCAAGTGTGTGTGCTGAGCACGTGGAGGTCAGAGGACAATCTTCCACAGTCAGTTCTCTCCTCCCACCTTGTGGGTTCCGGAGATCAAACTCAGGTTATCAAGCTCAGTGGCAAAGCACCTTTACCTGCTGAGCCATCTCACTGCCCGCAAAATTCTTCTAAACTACAATGGTGGTTCAAACCTTGGGCTCAGGAAACAAGAAGAATTCAGGTCAAGGTGGAATTTAGTCTGAGTTACATAGTGAGATTCTGTTTCAAAAAACAAACAAAAACAAAACTGAGAGATAGGGAGAGAGAGATTATACTTATTCCTAGTATATATTGAGCCACAGAATGGCTCAGTGGTAGAGCACTTGCCTAGTATATGCAAGGTTCAGAGTTCAATCCCCAGCACTGAAAATAACCATCCCCCAAACCCAAGCTCTATTCTACTGGACACAATATCCTGAGATAGCTATCTGGGCTCCCTGTGTCTTCTCTGTTCCTAGCTGGCAAAGTTGATTCAATTAAACAATCACTCATAGTAACTCATTTCCAGAGCTGAGGGGCAAACAGTAGATGTTTGGGTCTAAACCTCCCAGCTAGAAGGAAGTCCTGAGCCCTGCCCCTAGCTTCTACCCACGCCTACTAGTTCACTCTTCCAGTGAATTCCGTAGGGTCATCACATTCTTCTAGCAACTTCTTTTCTGTGTGCGTTGCCAGAATTTGTTTATATTTTTTGTAACCAAAGAGACTTAACAGATATCTTTGAAGGTTAGATATGGTTTGGAAATTCTCTCTGTTCTACATTTGGCGATACTTACACTGAGAGGACCTGCTTGAGTTTGAGCCCAGTTTTGCCACAACTAGTTTCTTATTTTCCAAACGGTGATAATCAGGGTAGCTACCTCAAAGGCCTGTTGTGAGGCCTGAGAGAAAATAACGTTTGTGGAACAGTGTCAGACATATGGTCTGTGAACCCAATAAATATTACCCCTTCCTGTTTTTATCACCAGTACTTCTAGTCAGTTAAAGTTATTCTAATTATGAAGGGACTGTACACTAATAATGCTTCTGAGACAGGTTCTCTCCATGTAGCCCATGCTGGTCTTTAATTTCCAATATGCTGCCTTTATCTCCCAAATTCAGGGATTACAGGCATATACCTCTTATACCTGGCTCTTACAGAGACAATTTAAAAAATTATTGGATTTTCTCGTGTGTAGATATGTGAGTGGCTGCACATGCCACCCTACTTCTGTGGAGGTTAGAGGACAACTTGCAGAAATCAGTTCTCTCCTTCCACCATGAAGGTCCTGGGAATTGAACTCTGTAGAGTGAAGCTTTGCCAGGGAAAAGCTCCTCCCATGTGTGGTTGCATGCTGCTTGGACTTCTGGGAACAGCTTGGAGAGAAGTATAAAGACTGGCAGTTGAAGTTAGAGCAGTTGGAAGTTAAGAATTGGAGCTAAGAGTTACAGTGGAGTTTCTGCAGGATAGGGAAAGAGAGAGCACAAATGCAGATGATAGAGAAGCAGGCAGGAATAAAGCTGATAGAGAAGCAGGCAGAAATGAGGACAGATAAAATGAGCTAACTGGGGTTTTAGAAAATTTACAATTTAGATCTTCTCAGTAACTGCCGTGCTGGGAGAAGCCGAACCAGAATGGGATAGAGTTAGTTCAGTTCCCCAGACATAGGCAGATTAAGACAGCCAAAAAAGGGCTGTAAAGGTTTCTCTTTCCTTCCTATCCTTTCATTTCCTCCCTAACCCTATGAGCTGAGGTTTAAAAAGTTTCAAGTTAGAAATCTAGCAGCTGGGAACAGAGGGGCAGAGTCAAGCTGCCAGTGAAAAAAAGCAGCTTTTGAGAGTCCAGATTCAAACCCACACTTTCTTTTTAGAAGAAAAACTGTTACATTTTAGATACTTTTAAATATGATCCTTATTAAAAAAAAAAAAAAGAGCACCATTTACGTTTTGGTGGCATTTACAAAACCATTTACAGAACTCAGGTCATCAGGATCGGCAGCAAACGCCCTTATTTGATTAGCCATCTCATTGTCCTTACAACGATAATTTTAATTTCCAAATCTGATCCTTATAATTTTAGCTCAACTTTTGAAGGCAGTCATGGTGGCACACATCTGTCCTTCCAGTGTTTGGAAGGTTGAGGTGAGAGGATTGGGAGTTGGAGACTATCTTGGCCTACCCACTAAGAACCTGTCTCAAATATAAACACATAGCTGGACATAGTGCCACAAGCCTTTGATCCCAGCAATGGGAGGCAGAGGCAAGCAGATTTCTAGTTCAAGGACAGTCTAGTCTGCATAGCAAGTTTCAGGCCAGCCAAGACTATGTAGTGAGACTCTGTGTTAATACACAGACAAACAAAGAGGGACTGGGGAAATGTCTCAGTTGGTAACGTGCTTGCTGTGAACAGATAAGTACCTGGAACCTTAGCACCCACATAAGAAGCCAGGTGTGGTAGCATGCACCTGCAATCCCAGAGCTGATGAGGCGGAGGCAGGTAGAGCCCAGGAATTCACGGGCCAGCTAGCCTAGATGAATCTGCACGCTTCAGGCTCACGGAAAAACACTGTCTCAAAAGCAAGGTGGAGAAGGATTGAAGAAGATCGTGACACCGACCTAGCTTCCACATGCGTCTGTCTACACACGTGAACTTGTACACACACGATAAATAATAGTAACAAGTGACAGTCCCCTGGAAAGCCCGAATCCACACTTGGGTAAGTTTTATCTTTTCCCTGAGTGATCCTCTTTCTGTTAACTCTCATGAATAAATCAATACTAAAAATGTCTTTTGGGAGGACCAGTGAGAGAGCTTGGGAGAGTAATGAAACTTGCTGCCAAGCCTGATGACCTGATTTGATTCTCAGAACCCGCATAGTAGAAGGAGATGACCAACCCTGAAAATTGACCTCTGACTTTTACAGGTATACCTTGGCACACACACGCGCGCGCACACACACACACACACACACACACAACTAAATAAATAAACTTCAAGAATTAAAACCATTTAAATGAACTCTGCTTCAAAATAAATAACTTATTCAAATAAAATATGAATTCTGAATAAAATCTACAGCTTTTTCCGCCCTGAGAAGAGATTCTACGCATTATGAATATTTGGTGTAGTGATCATGGATAGGGTCATTGTCAGTCTCGTGAGTTAGCTAAGTGAGAAACATATTAATTTTTTTCTATTGTCCTAAATTATCTTGGCTCTATCACACTCATCAGATAAATATTCAACCCTCAAATTGGCTTTTCTGTTTTGAAGATCAAAGTGTTCACCAAGAACAGTTTCTGTTAAAAATGCCATTCCATCTGCAATAAAGGCAGCTGTCTGACAAATACCACATCATCAAAATTAGACTAGAAATTATATAATTGCTTTTTAAATGAAAATTAAAGTTTTAATTATTTTCTTTCATTCAGTGAGGGTAAAGGACGTTCTCTTTCCCAGTTTATAAAGCACATTACTGAGTAAAGCTACCAAAAATTATGAAGGATAAAATGAAAAAAAAATGTTAGAGAATCCATATTTGATTTATTGTTACTAAATATTACCAGATACTAAGCCTAGAATGTATCTATATTTTTCCAAATTGGGTCATTTTCTCAGACCATGAGTTCTCTCAGGATGGAACAGTGTCTTATTTGTTTCTCTAGTGCTGCAAGAGTTGTCCAGAACACAGAATTGCCGACTTCATTCTACATAGAATAATTTTTGTTGTTGTTCTTTCTGAAACAGTTTTGTGTTGCCTTGACTGGCCTCAAAACTCACTATGTAGCTGAGGCTGGCCCTAAACTCATGATATTCCTGACTCAGCCTCACAAGAGCTGGGATTACAGGTGTGTGTGTCCAGTTCCTTATTGATTTTTTTTGAAACAGGGTCTAATGTATCCCAGGCTAGCCCCAAACTCAGTAAGAGGCCAGGGATAACCTTGAACTTCTGATTTTGCCTCTGTCTCCTGAGCACCGCTGTCACAAGTGTGTACAACCACACTGGAGCTGTGTGCATACTAGGCAAGAACATCTAACAGCTGAGCTACATCCCAGACCTAGAATGATTTTTTTTAAAAGCTAGTAAATGCTTTAGTCTATCTTAGTTGCTATAACCAAATGCCTAAAGCAGAGTAATTTGTAAAAAAAAAAAAAAAAGAAGAAGAAGAAGAAGAAGAAGAAGAAGAAGAAGAGGAGGAAGAAGAAGAAGAAGAAGAAGAAGAAGAAGAAGAAGAAGAAGAAGAAGAAGAAGAAGAAGAAGAAGAAGAAGAAGAAGAGGAGGAAGAAGAAGAAGAAGAAGAAGAAGAAGAAGAAGAAGAAGAAGAAGAAGAAGAAGAAGAAGAAGAAGAAGAAGAAGAAGAAGAAGGAGAAGAAGAAGAAGAAGAAGTTTATTTAGGTTACAGTTCTGGAGACTGAGAGCTCCAAGTTTTACAGTCCCAGCATCTGTTTGGTACCTGGTGGAGTACTTTCTGCTCCCTTATAACATGGCAAAGGACATCATAGCAAAGACCAAGAACAAGGAATCGAGAGAGCTCAAGAGTTCAAGACCTTTTACAACAAAGCTATCCCTGGACCTGGGGAAATGGCTCAGCAGTTAAGAGCACTGGGTGCTCTTCCAGAGAACATGGGCTTGATTCCCAGCACTCACATGGCAGCTCACAACTGTCCACAACCCCAGTCCCTGGGGATCCAGCACCCTCTGCCTCCACCAGCACTCCACAAATGAGGTACTCAGACATATCTGCAACAAAGCACTCATACACATACATAAAATAAAATAGGCATGGAGCAATGGGGCGTGGAACAGAGGGGTACACGTGATCTGAAGGGAGAAAAGGAAAAATGAAGGGGATCTAACTAGGGGGGTAGGGAGATAAGTACAGAAGGAGGAGGGAAAAATAACAGAAGGGATGTATGAAAAAGTCATAAGGAATCATACTATTAGCTACCTACCTAAAACACCTATACAATATACAAGTTTGTACGTACATGTTTCTCCCTAAGAGCCATAGACTATCTAACAAAAACACCAATACAGGCAGAGAGCCTATATTTTTTTTTAGTTTTGAAAATACAGAGCTATAATAACCAATTAATCCATTAATTCACAAATGGGTTACCTCACTGATGAGGGGAGGGAGAGTCCTTATGGTGCAGACACCATATCCCTCAGATATGAGTTCCATCCCTCAAATATCATTATCAAACAAATTTGGGGATGGAATTTGGAAGACACAATCTAACCATAGTGGGGAATTACAATAGAGCAAGAAACTTCTTGAACAACTTCAAAATAAATATCTATACACCTTCAGGAAGAGATGAATGTATCTTAGTAAGCGAAGGTACACATACACACAATATATAGATTAATTAATTATTATTGTTATTGTTATTATCAATGTGTTTTATCACTGAAATAGAAAATACGAAGAAACAATTTAAACAAACAAAAAAAGAAAACCACCAGGACTTCAGGCAGTCGATTTCCAGAGGGAAAGGAACTCAGAATTAGGAATGGAATCCAACCATAACACCTCGTTTTCAGGAACTTCAGAACACCAAACACAAAAGGACCTTCAAAGCTTCTGGCCAAGAGTAAAAAACACTGCGAAGAATCAAAATCAGGGGTGGCTTTGAACGTCACAGCAGCAAAGCCGGATGTGCCAGACATCAGTTAAGCGTTCTTAGTGTGGAGTTCTTTCAAGTGCCCGGTGATAGAAACCCACTTCACTGTGCGCAGTGACAGGGCGCAATCTACTTCCACAGCATGTAACGTTACTTTTCCCTAGAAGCACATCCTTGAATTCCTTCCAAACATTGTCATGAACAAAGATGGGAAAAAGAAGTCTGCAGGTGGAGAGTTGCAGTCTAGCACGTTGAGGCCGAATATAGCGGTGTGCACTTGTCATCCCAGCGCTCGGAAGGCTGAGACAGAAGAATCTTGAATGCAAGGCCAGCCCGGGCTACGTAATGAAACACTGCCAAGAAAAGAAGTAGGAGACTAGGTGTGGTGTGGTGTGTGCTTTGTTATCCCAGCGCCTGGCTGAGGCAGGAGGAACCGGAGCGATCCTCCAGTACACAGCGATTTTGATGCCAGCCTAGGCTATGTGAGAACCTTTTTCAAAGGAAGAAAAAGTGTGTGGGGGTGGGGTGGGGGTGGGGATGGGAAGGATCTAGAAAAAAGAAAGAAAGAAATAAAAGAAAGAACAAGAATAGAAGTAGATGATCGGCGCTGGGAGATGGCTCAGCGTGAAAGCAGTAGACACATAAATCCCATGAGCAGAGTTAAACCTCTTGAACTCATATAGAAGTCTGGATGTGGTCCTGGGTATCTGAATCCCAGCACTCCTGGGCCAAGTGGGAAGTAGAGAAAGAAAATTGCCCAGAAGTTCAAGAACCAGCTACTCTGGAGTGCAGAGGCAGAGAAATAGGAGAGACCTTCCCTCAGCAAGGTGGAATGGCAAAGCCAAGTCCTGGAAGTTGTCCTCTCTCTACCGTGAGTGCAGCCACAGCACACTCGTACAGGGTCTCTCCCCTCCCCCCTCGCATATTTTAAACTTGTTTGTTTGTTTGTTTGTTAAAAATTTGTTTGAGAGCCGGATGGTGGTGGTGCATGCCTTTAATCCCAGCACCCAGGAGGCAGACAGGTGGATCTATGGGTTTGAAGCCAGCCTAGTCTATAAAATGAGTTCGAGGCCAGCCAAGGGGCTACATAGAGAAACCCTGTCTCCTAAAACAAAAATGAAACAAAACAAAATAGTTTGATAGGCCAAGTGTGGTAGCACATGACTTTAATCCCAGCAGACTCAGGCAGATCTCTGTGAGTTCGAGGTCTGCTTGGTTTACATAGTAAGTTCCAGCATAGCCAGAACTACACAGAGTGATCCTGCATCAAAAAATAAACAAAAAAGTGTTTTTTGTTTGTTTGTTTGTTTGAGGGCTAGAATAATGTCCAGTAGTAACCAGATCTAGAGGACCTGGGGTAGGTTCCCATCAGCCGCATGGTGGCTCACAACCATACAGTACCATGGGTTCCAATGCCCTCTTCTGACTTCTGCAGGAAAGTGGTACACAGACAAACACACACCCATACACTCAAAATAAAAATGAACAAATTGTTTAAACCTTTGATTTATTTGCTTTGTTATGAAAAAGAACCATTGCCAATGAGTAGAAAAGGCGAAGGGAAGAGCAGGGAGGCAGTCCAAGCGCCAGAGCCTGTTGTCCTAGCTATTCAGGAAGCTGAAGATGGAGGATGGGAAGTTCAAGGCTTGCCTGGACTGAAGAGTGAGTTCAAGGCCAGTCTGAGCAACTTAGTGAGAAGTTGTTTTAAAAAGAACCAATGAAAATAATTAAAAATAAATGAAGTTTTGTGACTTGGCATTAACTTGCCATGCTAATGAAACCCATTTACTATTTAGTCTGTTTTTGGTTTTTCCCACTGCATCCAAACGCACCAAGTAGACATTGAAGGCAGTGAATGGGAATTGTTGATTATAAAATTGATTAACCCTAAGCTCAGTTTAGGGTTAACATCAAAGAGAATGGAAGAGAGGGTGTCTTGTCTGCGCCAATCAAGATCTAACTGCAAATCCTCCCATCAGGCCTCTGTTCTCACTCTTCTTACCACTTCTGTCTGCCTCAGTGAATGCTTTGTCTTTCGGCAAGCTTCTTCCACACAAAAGCAAAATGACCACGGAATAGTCTGGCTTATTTATTTATTTACTTACATTTTTTAAAAATGTGTATGAATGTTTGCTTGCTTGCATATGTGCACTGTGTGCATGTGTGGTCCCCACAGAGGTCAAAAGAGGACATTAGATCCCCTGGAACTGGAGTTACCGATGGTTGTGAGCCATGACATGGGTGCTGGGAATGGAACCTTGGTTCTCTGCAAGAACAATGTTCTGAACCACTGGGCAGTCTCTCCAGCCCCCAGGCCCAGCTTATATAATTCTTCTGGCTACTATTTCACACGAATAAGGAACAACTCTATCGTCTAAGCATTCCTACCAATCTTTAGAAAGAACTTGTTCCCTTCTGGAGGAATCATATGTCTGGGTTATTTCAGTACTCTGGGCAGCCTGCTTCAGAAACCCATGAGATTTGTTTTAGGGTTGCGTGACTGGTGTCTGGGAAGAGAGAGACTATATATGCTGGGAGTTAGGCAGGTCCTCAGTTTCAACCCTGGTAAGTCCACAGAATTCCATGGAGTCATGGTTTGCAAGAGAAAATGATCAGGGTCTGGAGAGATGGCTCAGAGGTTTAAAGTGCTTGCTACATTTGCAGAAGGCCCCAATTCTGTTCCTAGCACCTACATCAGGTAGCTCACAACTGTCTGTAAGTTCCAAGGAGTTGCTGCCTCCTAGGCACATCACGCATGCACACACACGCACACACACACACACACACATATAAATATAAAATAACCAGAGAAGATATTCTTCATCCCACACTTTCTCCACTCCTTACTCTGTGAATAGGAGACACCTCCTTACATGGGATATTTTCCTAAGAGTCAAAGTCTTTTACTCTGCAGAATACTAAATAAAATCCACTGGCTTTAAGAAGAACGTACTTGAGAAAATTGTCCTCCTGAAGTGATAGGTGGCTTTGAGTTAAAAACAAAAACCGAACCCTCAACCCACACCACTATTCAAGTTATTTGAGGTATATCATACAAACATTTTCAGTTTCCAGAAGATATGTAAATGATTCACTTGTATTTTTAATTTGTAAGTAAATAGTACCAGGTTTCCAGTTAGCTTCTGAAGTAAAATCCTTTAATAATGTTTTAAAGTTACATTTATTTTTCTATTTTTGGTGTATGTATGTGTTGGTCAGTTCTGGGGCCAGCCCAGATCCAGGTCCTCATTCTGTCACATAATAATTCTGTTACTGAGACACACACCCCCAATCCATAAAGTAGCAACTTATTTTTTAGTGTTAGGAATTAAACACAGGGCACTCCTCTATTTTTTTTTTTTATAGATAGGAGTCTTTCCAAGGCTGGTCTTGAATGTCTGGGTTTGGGCAGGAATGCAAGACCAGCCTGGACTACAGAGTGATTCCTTCCTCAAACAAAACATGTATAGTACCTTTAGTTGTTATGTTTGTTTTGGGGTGCTGAGAATAGAACCCAGGACTTACAAGCAAGAACACTACCATCAAGCCACATGCTACCTTATGTCTTAATTGGGGTTACTCTTGCTGTGATGAAACATCATGACCTAAGCAACTAGGGGAGGAAAAGGCTTATTTGGCTTACATTTCCACATCACAGTTCACTATTGAAGGAAATCAGGACAGGAATTCAAATGGCAGGAATCTAGAGGCAGGGGCTGATGCAGAGGCCATGGAGGGGTGCCGTTCACTGGCTTGCTCCTCGTGGATTGTTCAACCTGTTGTCTTATAGAACCCAGGACCGCCAGCCCAGGGGTGGCACCACCCACAATGGGCTGCACCCTCACCGATCAATCATTAATTAAGAAAATGTCTACAGTCTTGCCTATAGCCTGATCTTATGGAGGCATTTTCTCAGTTGAGGCTCTTACCTCATAAATGACTACAGCTTGTGTCATTTGAGTCATAAAACTAGTTAGCACACTCACCCACTGCTTTTTTCTTACATTGTTTTTCTCTTTCTCTTGTTGATTACACTAGTCTCAAACTCACAGAGATTCATTTTCCTCTCCCTCTTGAGTACTGGGATTAAAGGTGTATGCCACCATAGCTGGCCTTTTGGGTTTTTTATTGTTATATTGTGTGTGTGTGTGTGTGTGTGTGTGTGTGTGTGTGTGTGTACGTACATGTGCTATAGTGAACATGTGGAGTTCAGAGGACATCTTGTAGGAGTCAGTTCTTTCCTTCTACTATGTGGGTCCCAGGAATAAACTCAGGTTATCAAGCTTGCCTGCCAGAGCAGGCCAGTACTGCCTGCTGAGCCGTTTCTCTCACTCCTCTTTTCTGTTTTTAAGTGAGTTATCACATTCACTTATTTATATATATGGACAAGCACACGTCACTGTGTGTGGAGGTCAGAGGACAACTTGCAAGAGTCAGTTCTCTCCTTCTGCCATATAGATCCCAGCCATCAAACTCACATCAATCAATTTTCGCAGCAAGCACCTTTACCTGCTGAGCAATCCTACCAGCAATCCTTCCTTTTTTTTTTTTGAAATGGGGTTTCACCAAGTTATTTATACCAGGTATCAAACTCTTGGATGCAAATGATGCTCCTGAGTCAGCCTTCAGAGTGGATGGTACAGGTGTGTGTGACCATGCCTGGCCAAACTTGTATTTGTTTATAACTTGTCTGGGGCCTGGTCCTTTCACCAGATAATAACCTATAAACTTTAAGTTCCAAGAGGGCAAGCACTAGGTTTGCCTTACCTGGTGCTCATTCCTGGAAACAACTTAGCACACTACCTGGGCAAACTGTAGGAGCTCCTACAGTGAAATTATTGTGTTGTAAGTGAGCAAGCAAGATATAACAGTGTGTACTTTGACAGACTAGATAAAATCACACGCTAATAAATGGCCATCTCATCGTTCCCTGAGACAAACATGAAAGAGACGAGTCCTTCCTTTCTTCCTTTTCATCTTTCAGACCTATGGCTTCATGGCCTTTTGATTAAGAGCAAGTGCAGTATCTGTTATTATCAATCTCCTTCTATCGTAATTACTGTAATGGGAATGTTCTGAGCCTCCTGGGCTCTGTCTGACTTCCTAAGAAGGCACTTTCTCATCCAACAGCATGCATTTCCATATAAGAATAGTGAGGCATAAAAGTAAAAAATAGTAAATACAAAAAGAAAAAGAAAAGGGAACACAGATGAACCCCCTGGCTAGTTCTTATTGTCGACCTGACACAACCAAGAGTTACCTGGCAAGAGGGAGTTTCAAGTGAGGCATTCTCCACATCAGCTTGGCTGGTGGCCATGTCTATGGGGGAAATGTATTGGTTGTTGACCGATGTGGGAGGGCCCAGCCTATTGTGAGTGGGGCTGCCCCTGGGCAGGTGGCTCTGGCATTGTATAAGAAAGCAAGGTGAACACGAGCAAGGGAGAAGAAGCCAGCAAGCAGTGTTCCTCTGTGGGCTTTGCTTCAGCTCCTGCCCTGACTTCCCCCAGTGATGGAGTGTGACCTGAAAGTGTAAGCCAAATAAACTCCATCCACCTCAAGTTGCTTTTGGCCATGTGTGTATCACTGCAACAGAGAAGCAAACTAGAATAGTGAGTGATATCTTTTAGGGGAGTCACATAGGAGGTTGAGACAAATTCTTGACAGATAGCCCAAGAGCTTTGAAATTCATTATGTATCCCAGGCCAGCCTAAAATTTATGATCCTCTGCTTTAGTCTCCCAAACACTGTGTATACATCTAGCTTGTGATCTTTTTTAATGAAAGTTTTCAAGGGAGACAGAAGATAGAGTTACATAACATCCCAAGGAGCACTTTAAATGTTCCTGCTGAAGCATTTCTCTAACGCTTCCCGACTTAGGCAGCAGCCTCCAGTCTTCCTCTCTGCTCACATCTGTTCTGTCTTCTACACTCACTCTTCCTCTCTCCAATGAAGAACAAGTGGCTCTCTGTCTAGGAAGGAGTTTTGAAGGAAAAATTGATGTATGTACATATGTATGTGTGTATGTGCATGTAGTGTGTGTGTGTTTACATGTGGAGGTCAGAGGAGAACCTTGTGGAGTCAGGTCTCTCTTTCCACTGTGTGGGTCCTGAAGATTGAACTCAGGCTGTCAGTTATAACAGCAAGTGTTTTTACTTGGTAAGCCCTCTTGCCAGGCCTGAAAAGCTTTTCATTAGAAAGCACAATTAACCAGGTGGTGTTGGCACACACGCCTTTAATCCCAGCACTCAGGAAGCAGAGGCAGGCAGATCTCTGTGAGTTCGAAGCCAGACTGGTCTGCAGAGTGAGTTCCAGGACAGCCAGAGTTACAACAGAGAAACCCTGTCTGGAAAAAAAAAAAGAAAGGGGGGGAGGGAAAGGACAGTTAATAGAAGATGGAGATAGGAATTACAAACAACTAACAACTACTTGTGTTTTCTTTCATTTAAAAAAATATTTATGTGTATGTGTGTGAGTGGTGAGTGTGGGGGTGTCAGGGAAGGCACCCACAAAGGCCAGAGGAGGGCATGTGATCACCTGACAGAGAGCCATTCTGGGCATTAAAAGGATTAAGTGACTTGTCTTGGCTTTTGTACCTCAGCGCCCAAATAGCTAATTATAAGTTGTAGAAACTCACTTGTTAAAGTATCTCCGTGTAACTCCTTAAAAAGTGTATTACAAATACCTGTCCATGCATCCCTCTCCACCTCCCTGTGTGTGTGTGTGTGTGTGTGTGTGGGCCAGATGTCTTCTCCAGTGGGATTAGAGTGCACAGGCTCTTTATTGAGCCCTCTTCTCTCTCTCTCTCTCCCTCTCTCTCCCTCTCTCTCCCTCTCTCTCTCTCTCTCTCTCATCCACCTGCTTCAGTCTCCTGAGTCACTCGTACAACAGGTACACAACACTGCACCTTTCTCCGTGCTCTCTCATTAAGGTGTCTTCCTTTGCCTTCCAGATTCACTTTGAGGTTTCAAAAGCCCACTCCCAGTGACACACCTCCTCCAACAGGGCCACATCTCCTAACCTTTTCCAAACAGTTCCACCAACTGGGAACCAAACGTTCACACATATGAGCTTATGGGTGCCATTGTCGTTCAAACCACCACAGACATACTTTCTAGGGAACCCTGTCTATGACCTAGAAAAGTGGGACATATTGTCACAGCTCAGTTTCAGAAGAATTGTGTTACTAAGAACCATATTTCAGATTTCAAATCCCTCTCTCATGTGCCCCTCTCCAAACAGGTAAAGTCTCAACCTCATAGTGATTTAAATAGCAAAAGTAAAGAAATTAAAAAAAAAAGACATATATGAAAACTGTCAGAATTTCAAGTGAGGGTCTCAAGACTTGGCTGAGTTACTATAGCCAGAGAGAGCCATGGAGAACCCACTCATTCATTAGCAAAGGGTGCAAAGTCCTAATCCTGGTCCTGGACACCTGCATGGTTGAGATGTCGAGAGTCTCTAATGTCTGTGTGCTAAGCAAGGGCTTGGTCCTGAGGGTGGTGCTATTGGGAACTGGTGGAACCATTCAGGGGTGGGCCCTTCTGAGAGGTCTTTAAGTCATTGAGAGCATGCCCTTCAAGAGGATTTTGGGGGTTCCAGATACCTCTTTATTCCTACTTTTGCTGTTGCACAATTTAAAAAGTTTTGCTCTTGCCTGGGCTCTCACCTGGATGTGTCGATTCACAACATGCCTAAAGCAATGGCCAAAGCTCTCTTCCAAAGGTTTTTTTTTTTTTTTTTTTTTTTTTCAGGCTGGGCAGTCGAGAGCTTGCCTACTACACATGAGGATCTGGGTTTAATCCCAGCACTGAAATGAAATTTCTTTTTGAGGCAGAGTCTCTCTATGTAGTCCTGGCTCTTCTGAAACTGTGTACACCAGGCTGGTCTTGAAATACCTTAATCCCAGCACTTGGGAGAGTCAGCCTCCCAAGTGCTGGGATTAAAGGTATGTGGCATCATGTCTGACTATGAAAAAAAAATTTTTTAAGAGAAAGATTGCAATAACCTATTTCTTCGTAAGTGGTTCATCCCAGGTGCTTTGGTGTAGCACTTGACAGCTGACTAATACCAGACCTAACACAGTGAGTAAGACATACGTGCTCTTTCCCAAGGATGGTCTTCCCTCCTTTCTTCTTTTGTCTTTCTCTTCCTTCTTTTTAAATTTTATTTTTGTGTGTGAAAGCTCTAGAGACCTTCTGGCGTCCCACCTCCCCCAGTTTGGGTTACAGGCATGGGTATGTGGCCATGACTAGCGTTTTCCATGAGTGCTGGGGATTTAAGCTCAGGTCCTCATGCCTATATATGAAGTGCTCTTACCCTCTGTGTCATCTTGCCAGCCCCTCTCTCTTTAGTCCATCCTTCCTTCCTTCCCTGCTAGGAAATGGGCCCAGGGCTTTGCAAATGCTAGGCAAGCACTACACTATATTCTTCCTTACCCACTCACCCCTCCTCCAAAAGACTTTAAATGACAACTATAAGATGAGATGATAATCAACAATTTGAACAAAAATCAAAAGGAAGGGACAGACAGGTGCTATCTAAGGAATTATGGTCAAGAAAGCCCTCTTTGTGAAGGAAGCCTGAGCAGCGTCTTCAATGGAATGAGACAGGCACAAACGTGGAAAGGTCAACTTTGAAGTGAGAATTAAAAACAGAGCAAGGCATGAAAAAATGCATATATATATATATATATATGTATGTATATATATATATATGTATATATATATATATATATATATCCTCAAAATTAAGCCTGAACCTTCTTCTTGGTGGTTGGCTGTGTTTTTAAAATCAATCAACTTAACCAATGTTGAAGGCACTGCCTTCTGGAATGCAGAATCATTTCTAATCCTCTTCTAGTCTCCTCTCGATTTTCCAGGTATTATCATTCATATAGCAAACATTGGCAGCCTGTTGTTAATAGCACTTGTTGACAGTTATTCTCTATTAGGAACATTTATTATCATCATGGGCTCTCCTTCAGTTGTCTTTATTGAGGTATAATTTACATGTAATAAAGTTTACCTGTTTAAATGGATAATTTTTTCGACACTATATACCGCATCCGCCACCACAGTCAACATATAGAGAAAGTGGCTCCATGTTGTGGAATCCCCTCTGTCCACCTGCAGTCCATGACAACCACTGATCTGTTTTCTGCAAAAGATACCTTTTTTGCTTTATTTTTTTTCAAGACAGGGTCTCACTATGTAGCTCTGGCTGTCCTGGTACTCACTATGTAGACCAGGCTGGACTCAACCTCATAGAGATCCACCTGCCTCTACCTCCCAAGTGCCGGGATTAAAGGCATGCACCACTAAGCCCAGTTCAAAAGATAACTCTTAATATGAAACAAATTCTTATGAGGACTTTCTGTTTTGAAATTGACTAAAATATTTCATTGAATTCAATGTCCTTAAGTAGTCAAAAATCTAGTTGATTTTTATGTAATTTTGAGATTATGCTGTTTATACATAAGGCAGAACTGAATTTCAGAATGAATTATGCCCACCAAAGAAGAAAGAAGAAGGAGAAAGACCACATATGCTCCTGAACTTGGAGAAGACTGAGTAAAATCTTGTACCTTCATGAATCCCGTTAATTATGATTTCTGTAAAAAGATACAGATTTATGATCACAGGATGTTCCAGGTATTTTTGTAATAAACTAAAAAAAAAGAAGCAAAATACATTAAGGCAGAGCAAGTACAAAACCCATAGGTGTGCATCATGATGGCTCTAGGTTATTTAATGTCAATGTAGACCAGTTTACTGAACGATTCAACAAAAGGCCAACACCCTAAAGTCTTCAGGCTTAGGAAGAGCAATTACCTCGAAGGAAAGTAAGAGATAAGGGAATGAGGCCCTGCAAAGGCTCACAGAGCACTGTAGAAAGAAGTCGTGAGAAAATGGATGGCACATTAAAATTCATGAGATGCCAGTTAAGTTCTCTGAATAACAAAGTGATTATTATTATGCAAGGTCAGGCTTTTCTTTCATCTTTCTAGAAAGACACAAAATCATTATCATGATCTGCCACGTGTCTCTCCTTTGTTATTAGATGCTGGACAGGCTTATTAAATGTTCTGCATTCCCTGGCAGGAATGGCCCCAGTGTTGGGGATGAGCACAGTGCCCTGTGGCTTTGTGTGGTTCTAATTGTAGGTGCATTTCAACCAGAGGAAAGGAGAATGAAGCAGAAGGGAACACAGAATGGCAGAATAGGCATTTTCTTGTGATGACAAAGAAATTAATCTTTTCTTAATTTTACTGACTCTTGCATACACTTTACATCAGCCATTTCCACAATAAACGGCAGATAACATGTCTGGAGTCTCCTTAGTCAATACAGTGGGGCCAAAAGTCAGTTTCAAACGGGGAGCAATATATGCAAATTAAGAAAGAGTATTAACACCAGGAGAGCAAAAACAGGAATAATAATCTGGTAAAAATGTGTGTGTTGGAGGCTAAATCGGAAGTGCTTGCAGGACCAAGTGAGTGCCTTTGAATCTATGTGAAAATATCCAGCCATTGGTTTGCTTGGGGAGGCGAGGCAGGCATATCCTTGTGGCTCACTGGCCTGCTGGCATAGTTTACTTGGTGAGTTCCTGAGCAGTGAGAAACCCTGTCACAAACAAAAGGTGGGTAGTGCTGGAGGAAAGACACCAGAGACCTTCCTCTGGGCTCTATATGTATGCACACAAATGTGTACAAGCACACACACCCACACATGCCTGTGTATAGTGTGGCTCAGAAATGCACTGACATTATAACTCCAATATGCAAAAGAAATGACTGCTTTTTATTTTCTTACGATGGACCTCATTTTACTTGCAAGCTTCCCTTATTCCACAATGAGAAGGAAAAACAAAAACAAAGTCAATTTGAGGTAACAACCCTTTTTACTTCAAGCAAGTAGTTCCTTTGAGAGCGACATTCCTTACGGAGTGCAAAATATTTACATTCTTTCCCCTCCGCTTGCCGTACTCTTGTTCAAAATCACGTCCAGTTGTTTAGAAGAATCTGTGGCCTGATGACGTCGAGGAGAGGAGAGTCCTCAAAAACATGTCTGAGGGTCAAATGTGTCTCTGCAGCAGAGTGGCATGCCTGTGGCCTGGTGGTCCTCAGAGGTCCCTGAAGTGACATGTAGTAAAATCAGACTGTCCTCTCAGACACCTGCACACTGCCATGTGCACATATCCACTTGCAGACATACACACGTACACATAATTAAAAATAAAGTATCAATCAAGCAAATGATGACACTATTTTGTATTTTTTTAGAATTATTTATTTATTTTTTATTGTGTGTAGGTGTATATGTATGTGGGTGGACAATGCCGCCAAATATGTGGAGATCAGAGGACAACCTAGGAGAGATTGTTTTCTTCTTTCACTATGTGGGTCTCAGGGATTTGAACTCAGGTCACTGGGCTTGATGGCAGATGTCTTTACTTACTGAGCCATATAGGCAGCCCCTGTTTTATATCTTATTGATGACCTTCGTTATACAGCTATATATACATGACACAACTCACAAAATTACTTGTTAAAATAATATTTGAAAATTATATCTTAATAAATCTGACTATTCAATACAAGACTTTTAATAATGCTTAGCATGGATTTTTAATAGTAAGACTTATATTTGCCAGCCCCTTTTTATCTTCTAAGAAGAAATTATATTACAGTTGAAAAGCCAAGAAGGACAATACAAATTAAAATACTAAAATGAAAAGCAGTTGTACCACTAAATATACATATATTAAGTATGTATAAAATTTAAACAGTACTAGGCATGGTGCTGCATGCCTTTAATTCCAGCACTCAGGAGGCAGAGGGAGGCAGATCTCTGTGAGTTCAAGGCCAGCCTGATCTACACAGACTCCATATATATGTTGTAGAGAGTTCCAGGCCAGGCTGTGCTACATAGTTAGACTTTGTCTCAAAACAAACTTTTAAAAAATGATTACTTATGTTTTGATTTTTTTCACTTTTTTGATTTTGTAATCCATCATTGAAAGTTGTTTAGTTTTAGAGAAATGGTGTTGTCTAATTTTTCATTTAAATAATGTTGATGCTGAAGTTTCTCAAATAAAACCAGCTTGCCACCTTCAGGCAACTGCAAGACTTACAGAGATCATAACTAGAGATAAATATTAATTTGCATCTTTCTCAAAAATCCTTAATTAATTGTATTTTGGTCTAGTAGTATCTTTGTATTTGCTCTGTCTTCAAGCTTTCTCTAGACTCTACTGCAATCTTCTCAACTTCTAAAGCTTAGCTCAGGTCTCTAGCTACAAAAAGCTTCCCCACCCTTCTAGCTCCATTGTGCTCCTGAGAATATCTCCTCGACAGTATGCACTCTCAACACAGTGACCACGTATGGGTGTGCCACCTTGCTATCACATAAATAACATATATGATATTTTTGCTTCCTGTATTGTTTTTACTTTAAAATATTTTATTATGTATCATTGTGTGTCAGCATGTCCATTGCATGGGTGTGTGTGTGTGTGTGTGCGTATAAGCACTGTTACTATGCAACCTAGTGGATAATAATTGGAGGGCCCTTCAGCCGTCACAGCAGGGATCTAACATTTCCCTTTCTTTCTCGTAGATGATGTAATCATGTTATTGCATTTTAGTAAGTCTTTACAATTGAGCCTTCAGTGCTCAGAAATAGATTGCTTGGAATCAAGAACATTTTGAAAGACTGCTCGCTGAAGCAATAGGAGCACGGTACAATCCGTACTGCTTATTCTTGTCGCTTCTTTTAATTTTTTCCTCTGGATTCAAAAGTAACTGGACATAGATTCAATAGTGCTGGGGACAATGATCTTCCTTCCAAAATTCAACCCATACATTTTCCATTTTTACTCCGTGTTTGTGTTTTGTTTGCTATTATAATTTGTAAGCTCAACGGTGGAGAACTAACTTTTCCACTTGAAACAGCCCTAGGTCATTGATGGTAACATATTTTACTTGGCCTTGGCTGTGAAAAGGGCAGTGTTACCATTTGGGTTCTTTGCTTTTATTTTCCTTTATTCTTGGCTTCCAATATTATTGTAGATATTTTATTAGGTGGCTCTCAAAGAATGGACTCAATTCTATAAGAATTACAAACATTGGAAGAAAATGCCTCATTTAGATAATTCCATTTCTCATTCCAGTATTGTTATATTAGTATGATTTTTAATCCCAGCTTTCTTAGTTCTTTTTTTTGTTATCAAGAGAGAGTTTCAGAAGTTTCTTTCTCATGTGTGAAAATCAGAAAGTAGTAACTTCTAATCCCTTCACCCTCATCAGGCAAACTCCTGCAAGTTCAAGGCTAATCTGATCTATGTATTGAGTCCCAGGCCATTCGGGGCTTTATAGTGAAATGTAGTGAGAATTTGTCAAAAGGGAAAATTTGCCAAAAGAAAAAAAAAAGAAAGAATACTTTGTCTTAAATTAAAATTTAACTACAAACTGCCTAGTAAATGATAACTGTTATTGGTTTGAAATGATTATGCTTATTTTCTTGGAAAGTGACTTTGTCCATGAAATAGCTGATCCTGTACTGAGATGCTGATGTCACCAATATCTTCATAGCCTTACTACAATTGTATATTTTGCTCTTTTCTGACATAATAGTTTGATTTCTTAATAGAAGTCAGAGATGGCTTTAATGCTTTGGAGAAACCTAAGATGCTCTCACACTACCAGGGCTATTGCTCTACTACCCTGGCTGTTAGAAGGTTACACATGTTTTGCTATCATTCAAAATCTGATAAACTTACATTTTAGGAGTTGTCGATCCTGTTGAAAAGGTGTTGATACATGTATGTTTAAAAATAACGTCTCGGCAACTAGTAACCATAAATCTTTTTAGCTCAGTCAAAGAATAAGGGCCTTGGGTTGATAGGTGAAGTGATAGCTTTGTGTTGCCTTCCTGTAAATTCTGAATAATTTTAACACAGGAACTATTGAACACTAAGCAGATGGACATGATGACACACACCTGTGATCCCAGCTGGGGCAAGTAGATCATGAGTTCTAGGTTAGCCTGGGCACACGGTGAACTTGTCTTTTTTTTTAAACTGTGCAGTTTTCTTCACATTTTGTTACAATTGACTCTACTTAAGAAAATCAGCAAATTTTATAACTTTAGGATTGGTCCAAGAGCATCTCCCTTCTCTTCCCCTTCCTTTTTTCCTTCCCTTTCCTTCTCTCCCCTTCCCTTTCCTTTCTTTCTCTCTTCCTTCCCCCTCACCTCCCCTTCCCTTCTATCTCCCTCTCCTCTTCCTCCACCTCCTACTTCTCTGAGACAAGGTCTCATTCTGTACCGCAATGGTAGCCTGAAACTCACAGCAATTCTCCTGCCTCAGCCTCCAAAGTGCTGCGACCATGGGTGCAAGCCACCGCACTCATCTTTGATAAAGTTTATGTTGTTTATGTTTCCACTGGGATTGGACCCCAGGGCCTCCCAAATGGTAGTTAGGTACTCTATCATTGAACCATACACCAAGTCCCAAGTACCTTTTTCTTTAAAAAAACAAAAATCACACCACCTCGGATGTTGTTTCCCAAGAAACAACTTCTATTAAGAGTCAGCTTATTTCTAAAACAGATGTTATTCATTCATCTATCCTCAACAAACCTTGAATCACTGCTTCCTGCTGGGTGTACAATGAGTAGCGTTCTTAAAGTCTGGCTCTTGTGGGTCTTCCCATCTACTTGAAGGTTATGGAAAACATGTAAATAAATGTGAATGCAGGGTTCCATGAAGGAAGCGAAACAGCATGGGAATCTACGTTTTGCAAACTACAGAACCAGAAGTTGGCTGGCCACTCAGTAACCATGTGTCTTGACAGGGTAGTGCATTGCCCACTGTAGGATGGCTGTAGCTCCTGGAAAAGGGTCATTTCAACAAGTGCGCGAGAAGGACCGGTCTGTGGTGACGCTGTGGCGCCTAAAGGAGGTGTCCCCCTGCCTTATTTAACATTGGTTTTCGTGTGTTCAGGCGCGGCTTCGCGGCTCAGGCGCAGGCACGTGGCAGTGGGCGGGACGCCTCTATGGGCGTGGCCTCGGGGCCCCAGAGCGCGGGCCAGTGCACATCCAACCGACCGCTGCTACGTCATCGAACAGCTCCCCTCCTCCCCTCGCAGCCAGTCGCACGCGCGGAAGTAAACACTTCTACGTCATCAGAGCGCGCCCTCGCCTTCCCCCTCCCATCTCCTCAGCTCGGTGGACGTGCTCGCCTGTTCCTCGGACCGGGTCTATGTCCCGGTTTCCCGCCGTCGCGGGCAGGGCGCCAAGGCGGCAGGAGGAGGGCGAGCGGCCGAGAGAGCTCCAGGAAGAGCGTCCGTCAGCTGTTCGCATCGCTGACAGAGGTGCGGTCCGCGGGACTACGTGGGAGCTGGCGGGAGTTATTTGCGGGGCGAAAAGTACATCTGTGGGTGGCAGAGGAGACGGGGAGGAGGCCTAGAGGTTCCCTCTGTCTTCCAAGCCTGAAGGCAAACTTTGCGTCCAATGAGCACTTTGGCTTAGAGGGGGGCGGTCCCAAACCCAAGTTGGGGGAAAACCTCGCCGGGGGGCAAGAAAGTGGCCCCGAACGCCCAAATGCGTTCTGCTCTTCTACAGCCTCATAAAGCCTTTGTTCTCTACCCGTTCATCCCCCTCCCCTTCGTCGGGCCGCCAGCCTGCCTTTGGGTACGGTATGAAGGGAGCCCGTTTCCAGGAGCCAGTTTCCATGGTTACCCAGCACTTGGCCTTCTGGGATATCAGTCACTCTGAACAGGGACCTAACTTGAACTGTGAATCAGAAGCAAGTACAGGTGGATTCTTATTCTTCTGAGAGTTATTACGCTGTGTTCGGGTTTTTGGTCTATTGTTTAATAAAATTCAGTTTTGTGCTTCTATATAGGTATGCAAGCAAATACATTGCCTTGTGCTAGACTGACTTTGTCAAGTACATTGAGTTACACATCAACAATGTTGAAGTTGTTTGGTTTTACCAAAAAGTTATTCTGAGTTTATAAACTTCAACGTGTGATTTGTACATAGGTGACTTAACTGAAAAGTCATGGATTGATGCTTCCAGTTGTGTGGTTTCTTTGTTTTTCTTCTTTCAGTTCTGAGACAGTGTCAAAGAGATCTTCACAGGTCTTCTAACTACACAATTGTTTTTGTGTTGTTACAGAAGAGAAAGGATGCACGTCCCAGGAGGGAGGAACAACTCCAACTTTTCCTATTCAGAAACAAAGAAAAAAGCTCATTCAAGCTGTGAGGGACAATTCGTTCCTCATTGTTACTGGAAATACAGGAAGTGGTAAAACAACTCAACTTCCTAAATACCTTTATGAAGCAGGTAATTTTATTCTTGGATAAAAATGGAAGCACTAAAAGAAACAAAACTTCTTTAAGGTCTAAGCTGGGTTTGATGGTACTTGACTTTAATCTCAGCACTTGGGAGGCAAAGGCGGGTGGATCTCTCTGAATTCCAGGACAGCCAGGGATGTCATACGGAGAAATCCTGTCTTGAAAAAGCAAACCAACCAATCAATCAAAGAAACAAAACAAACAAAACCTTACTTGAGGCCTAATAAACTGCTATAGTGTGTAAATGCCCATTTTTACTTTCCTTTTCCTTTTCCCCATCCTTCCTATGTCTTCAGGCTCAGAAATTGTTGGAGTGACCTTTTTCATTTTTAACTACTATAATAATAATAGAAGAAGGCTGGATGTGCTGGTGCATAGTTTTAATCCCAACACTCAGGAGGCAAAGGCAGGGGCATCTCTGAGTTTTGAGGCCAACGTGATTTATGTAGTGAGTTCCAGGCCAGCTATACAGTGAGGATGGCAGGTAGAATAGACTAAGAATATGGTTATCTTGTTAAACAGTGAGAACTGAAACAATGGTGAAAGAGAAAGGATGGTTTGGATCTCTGTGGCTGACATTTGTTTTATTCTTCCTCCAGAGCTTTAGCAGGTAAATATTCTTGGATTCTACCAGCATCAAGCTAACAAATTACCAATAAAGTGTGTCTCGCTAGTATGACAATACTCTCTGTCATAAGGTTAGAAAAGGGCAAAGTTATTTTGGATATGATTCATATTAAAATAAAAGTTTAATTTTGGGAGGCTGGAGAGGTGGCTCAGCAGATGATAGTTCTTGCTGCTTTTTCAGAGGACCAAACTTCTGTTCCTAGCACCCACACTGGGAGGCTCACAACCACCTTTAACCCTAACTGTGGGGAATCTTAACACCCTCTCTGGACACTCATGGACCTGAATGAGCACATTTAAATATAGTGATATACACACTATACATAAATAAAAACAAATCTTTTAAAGTTTCTAATTTTTTTTTTTTGAGAATGGCCTCCATATGTTGTTCACACTTGCCTTCATCATGCCTAACCCTTCTATTAACCTAATCTGATGCATCAAATTTAATTTCACATCTGTTATGGCATACCATTATTTTATATACTATTAAGATATGCTAGGTATCTCCATTTTCAGAGATAATAAAATGGTTAAAATGTGTGCAATTTATGGAAAGGTAGTATATATAAATCCAATTTTACTTCTGTGGCAAAGAAAAGTTTGCTTTAGAAAGTGTGTGGAATTTTTTGGATTTCAGTTTTATAGTTCTTGGAAAGTCTGGTACTATGTACTATGTACTATGTACTAAGTACTATGCCTATAGTACCAGCTACTTAGGAGGTGGAGCCAAGAAGATCAGTAGAGCTCAGGAGTTTGAGGCCACTATGGCAACATAATAAGATCTTGTCAAAAAGTTAAAAACAGCAAAAAACCCCAAACCTACAGAATTGTATTCTATAAATGTTTTTAAAAATTGAAAAAGAAAAACCTCAAACCTAACTAACATGTACATGGTTACGGAATGGTTTTGGATATGAATTTTTTAAAAATTTTAAAATTTCCTTTTATGTACTATTAGTTTATGTGTGTATAGGCACATGTGTGACATGGTGTGCATGTAGAGGTCAGAGGATAACTTTAGGGAGTCAGTTCTCTTGCCTTTGTGGGATCTGGGGTGGAACTCAGGTCATCAGGTAGGCGTGTTTACCTGCTGAACCATCTTTCTGACCCCTGAATGTACATTTCTACTTTAAATTAATGCTTAGATTTCTTTGATGCAAATGTTCTACAATATGTTGCTAACATGCAGGTGTTACATGTTTCTTATGAAAACATTCATACCATTTGTATTGATTGACCAGGAACAATTTTAATTTTAGTTCAGTAGGAAGAAACAATTGCTAACTAATTTTGTGTATTTTTGTTTATGATTTTGATAGGGTTTTCACAACATGGTATGATTGGTGTGACTCAGCCACGAAAAGTAGCTGCCATATCAGTTGCTCAGAGGGTTGCTGAAGAAATGAAATGCACTTTGGGATCTAAAGTAGGATACCAAGTTCGTTTTGATGATTGCAGCTCCAAGGTACAGAAGTTTTATTGGTATACATTTATAGTACAGTAAACTTCATCCCCAGTTCTCAGTGCGTGTTTCTATGATCTTGTATATGCACATGTGTGGAGGCCAGAGGACAACTTTTAGTGTTGTCCCTCACGTGCCATGTGTGTGTATTTTGTTATTTGGTTTTGTTTTTGAGACAAAGTCTCTCGGTGGCCTTGAGTTCCAAAAGTAGGCCAGCTCAGCCTTTTTTTTTTTTTTAATATGTGGATTCTGGGGTTTGAATTCAGGTCCTCATGCTTACAAGGTAGGTACTTTACTCAGGCCATATTTCACTCCTTCCCACCTCTTTAGGATTTATTTTTTACTTTTTATGAACATAAGTGTTTTGCATGCCTGTGTGTGTACCATGTACAGCCTGAAGTCCAAAAGATGATGCCAGATGCCCTGGAACTAGAATTGCAGGTGGTGTGAGCTACTATAGGAAACTGAATCCTGGTCCTCTGCAAAAAAGCAGCCAGTGCTCTTAACCAGAAAGGCATCTCTCCAGCCCCTAGAATTAATTTTTGTTGTATATTAAGTCTTTATCTTTTAGATCTCTGATAACTCTATTTTCTCTTTTCTCAACCAGTTTATCCATTATCAAATGGTGGTAATGTTTATTTTCCTTAAGGTACTCTTTTTTTTTTTTAAGAAATTTTATTTATTACTTAAAAATTGTATTTTGTGTGTATGGGTGGTTTTTTTCTGCATATATGTCTGTGTACTACAAGCATGCCTAATGCCTGAGAAAGGCCAGAAAAGGGCATTGAATTTCCCAGAATTGGAGTTAATAGATGGTTGTAAGTTGCCATTTAGGTTCAGGGAACCAAACTATCATTCTCTGTAAGAGCAGCAAGTGCTTGACATCTGTCATATTTAAACTTTGTGTTGTTGTAGTAATAAAATATACATAATATAAACTTTACCATTCTAACCATTTTAGGTATACAATTCAGTAGCATTAGATACAGTCACAGTTTACAATGTTGTGTAACTATCATTGTTATTATCAGAACTTTTTTATAATCTCAAACGGAAACTATATATTCAATCTCTATCTATGAATATGCATAGTTAAAATATCCCAGCAGAATGACATGGTAGTTTTACTTCTTGCCTTTCTTATCACACTTAGCTGTTTTCCGTGTCTATCTGTTATTAGTCCGATTTTTATTACTGTGATTAAAAACCAACCAAAACTAACTTGGAGAGGAAAGAGTTTATTTAGCTTACAGATTATTGGCCATCACTAAGGGAAACCAAGGCAGGAATCTGGATGCAGGAATTGAAGCAGAGACCGTGGAGTGCTATTTACTGTCTTGCTTTCCATGTCTTGCTCAGTTTGCTTTCTCATACAACCTAGGACTACCTGTTCCAGAATGGCTCTGCCTGCATCAATCATTATTCAAGAAAATGCCCCACAGACATGCCCAGAGGCTAATTTGTTGGAGGCAGTTTCTCAGTTGAGGTTCCCTCTTCCCAGGTGACTGTAGTTTATGTATGTCAGTTGATAAAAACTAGCCAGCATATCCAGTGTTGTGTCTTGGTGTTCTTAAAGTCAGTGGAAACTTGAAAACTTAATTAACAAAGTCAGTAAAGTTTTTTTTTTATTTAATTTTATTTATTTTTGCCATGCTGGGCATAGAACCCAGGGCCTTGTGCATGCTAGAGAATGCAAGCACTCTACCACTCAAATATCCCCCATGTCTTGTCTGTAAGCATTTAT
Source organism: Cricetomys ansorgei (assembly GCA_026225945.1). Taxonomy (NCBI): domain Eukaryota; kingdom Metazoa; phylum Chordata; class Mammalia; order Rodentia; family Nesomyidae; genus Cricetomys; species Cricetomys ansorgei. The sequence continues at coordinate 5,912,356 of JAMJFZ010001871.1, forward strand.
CTTGTCACATTCCACAGACATTTTGTATCTACTTATTGGTGACTTGTTTTATCTCTGGATATCCCCTTAGTTTCTATTTATATAGGTGACATGTTTTATAGTTAACCATCCTTGTTAGACAGTTTTATATTCTCTTTTATGTAGGTCTTGGTGGTTTGATCTGTGCATTTGGCGGTGGGGAGTTAGTTGAATCATAGCAAAGTTTATGATGCTACAAGTTGGTAGATACACTCTGCTTTCAACATTAGGAAACAGCAATCAAATACATGACTGATGGATGTTTACTCAAGCATATTCTGGGAGATCCAAATCTTAACAAATTCAGTGTCATTATTTTGGATGAAGCCCATGAAAGAACTTTAACTACAGTGAGTATTTTATTAATTAATTATTAATTAATTTACTATCTTTTTAAATTTTTCGAGACAGGGTTTCTCTGTTGTAACTCTTGACTGTCCTGAACTCAAATTCAGAGATCTGCCTGTCTCTGCCTCCCAAGTGCTGGGATTAAAGCCCTGCTTAATTTTTTTTATTTTGATTAACAAGAAGTTCATTTGTTTGGGATAGCTTTTTACTATATAGAGAATTGCCTCCTCTTACATTTTAATCTATTGAAATAGAAATTCCTTGGTCATAATAGCAGTCTATTTTAAATAGGTTAGGGCTGGACGTGGTGGTACATGCTTATAATCCCAGCACCGAGGAGTTAGAGGTAGGCAGTAAGAGTGTGAGTCAGCCTCGTCTATGAGAGAAATTCTAGGCTGGCCCATGCTACATAGTAAGACCTTATCTCAACGAACAAAAAAATAAAATAGGTTAGCTAGAGTGCCTGCCTAACATGTACAAAGCCTGGGCTTAGTCCTCAACACCACATAAAAATGGGCATGGTGGTACACCCCTTCAATCCCAGCACTGTTTAAGTAGAAGCAAGAGGATTAGAAGTTCAAGGTCATCATCCCTGACTACATATCTAGTTCCAGGCCAGCCTATCTACAAAAACAAATATTTCTAGTACTCAGGAGGCAGAGGCAGGTAGAGCTCTGTGAGTTTAAGGCTTGGTTTCCTTAGTGAATTCTAAGCCAACCAGAGCTATATGGTGAGATCTGGTTTAAAAAACAAAGGTTAAAAAAAAAAAAAAGTGCAGGTGCAGGAGTGGGGTGTGGTGCACTCCTTTTCTCCCGGCAGTTGGGATGCAGAGGCAGGTGGATCTCTGAGTTCAAGAAACCCTGTCTTGGGAAAACAAAACAAAAACCTCACGAACTAATAAAGAAAACGCTGGAATTTGTATCTAACTGCATTTTCCTTTCAGGATATCTTATTTGGTTTACTGAAGAAGCTGTTTCAGGATAAGTCTCCTAACAGGAAAGAAAATTTAAAGGTGGTGGTGATGTCAGCAACAATGGAGCTAGCGAAACTCTCTGCGTTCTTTGGAAATTGCCCCATATTTGATATACCTGGAAGGCTCTATCCAGTCAGAGAGAAATTCTGCAATTTGATTGGCCCTCGAGACAGAGAAAACACTGCATATATCCAAGCGGTATTACTTGGCAATCTTTTTGTGTCTTTTGTGTGTGTGATTTTATTTACTTGGGCAATTTGGTAATATATTTTGTTATTTTTACAAAGTGCATTTTTTATTGTGTGTGTATTTGATTGCATGATGTGTGGTGGTGGGGGTTCACATGCCTTGGCATGCATATGGAGGTCAGATAACAATTCTGTAGAGTTTGTTGTCTCCATCTATCATTATGTGGGTTCTAGGTCATCAAGCACCTTACCCACTGAGCCATCATGTCTTCATTTGTTGTATTTTAACAGAAGCCTTTGTGAATGCTAGGACTTTTGGGGAGCTTGATTCATTTTTCTCCCTTTGGAGTAAGGGGATATTTTAGTGGGGGAAATGAGTATTTTATACCAGTATATTATTATTATGGGTTTTTGTTTGTTTTTATTTAGATTGTGAAAGTGACTATGGATATCCATTTGAATGAAATGGCTGGAGATATCTTAGTTTTTCTAACTGGTAAGTACTCCATACTAGGTTTAATAGTACCTATTATTTGTAAGCCAAGTGTAGTGGTTCATGCTGTCAATTAACCTCAGGACTCTGGAGACTGAGTCAGTCGGATTGCTGCAAGTTCAAGGATACAGTGAGTTTCATAGTGAGTTCAAGACTAGCCTAGGCTATATGGTAAGCCCCTGTTCAAAAACCAAAAGGAACAGTCAAACAACAGAACACTTCAATAAATAAGTAAATAAAATGATTTTGTGTTTTTTGAGACTAGGTCTTTCTTGATATGTTGCCCAAGCTATTCTGGGAGAGCAGAATAGCTTGCCTGGTTAATACCTTCCTTTTGTAAGTAGGAAATAGGATACCAGATTAAACTGCTGCTTCTCCTAGGGTATGTGGACCCTTTTCAACTGTTGCCTTGCTTTTTTATGATTCTCTGTTCTATAACAGGTACACAGATTCCAGGCTTACCAATAAATACATGTGAACTGCACTAGCCCTTTCATAGAAAGAAATTACTCTGAGAGTGTTATGGTTTTTTGTTTTGCTTTGGTTTGTTTTTTGTCTACTGTATTAACTTGACTCTAACGTGACTAAATAATGGCATCCCAACTGTCCTTTCTTGTAATGGTGAAAAAACAGTGTTGATAAGGTTTGAAATCCGTGCATTGCTGACAAACCTGTGGCAGATTTGGGGGCTCAAAAATAGAACAGTTAAATCCAAGAGTAGTGTAACTTATTTATTTTTTTCAAGACAGGGTTTCTGTGTTGTAACTCTGGCTATCTGGGAACTCACTCTGGAGACGAGGCTGGTCTTGAACTTTAGAGATCCACCTGCCTCTGCCTCCCGAGTGCTGGGATCAAAGGCATGTCCTTCTTCTCCCCCCTGCCCTTTTTAACCAGCTGCATCCTAGCAGAAATAAGTTGTTTCATTACTGATGTCCTACTCTGCTTTGTACTAATAATGTGTGATGTAAAGGTTTTCTTACAGTGTATATAGCTGTTTTCTGACGTTTACAAAAAGCTTCTTGGCAAAGTGTCCCCTTACAGTCTGAAGTGAGACATTTGAAAACTAACTTTTTGCCTTTTGGAAGTTAAATTCAGATATTTGAAATGTACCTGAATTCAGTATTTCCTATACTAGTTTCCCTGTGTGTGAATAATTTAGGCTTTCTGAAAATCTGTATTAACAACATGAAAGGCTTGAAGATGATAAACACTTTTGTTCCTTAAGAAACCAGAAATAGGTCAGGCAGTGGTGTTGCACACCTTTAATCCCAGCACTCGGGAGGCAGAAGCAGGTGGATCTCTATGAATTGGAAGACAGCCAGGGCTACACAGAGAAACCTCGTCTTGGAAAAAAAAAAAGAAAGAAAGAAAAAAATCAGAAATATACTTCTGCCTGAGTTATGTTGTTGAGTTTGGGCATATCTTACACATTTTTTATTTAGATCAAAAAAGTGATTAGAATAACCTTAAAATAATTTTAAACTAGATTTTAAACACATCCTTAAGATTTGTAGTTCAATTCCTAAAGTTGTTCTTCATTCTCATTCCAGGCCAGTTTGAAATAGAGAAGAGTTGTGAGCTGCTTTTTCAGATGGCAGAGTCTGTTGATTATGATTATGATGTTCAGGACACCACACTGGATGGCTTGTTGATACTGCCATGTTACGGGTCTATGACAACAGGTAATTCTTTACTAGGAAAGAAACATGACTGGCCTTTAAAGATTTAGTTTATTTACTCATGTGTTTCTGTGTGTGTCAGTGTATGTGTACCTGCTTGGGGGGCCAGCTGGACCAGCAGAGGGCATTACATAACCCTGGTGATGTAGTTACATGCAGTTGTAAGTTGCTTGATATGGGTACTGGGAACTAAACTTGGGTCCTCTGAAAAAGCAACAAGAGTTTCTGATCACTGGGCCATCTCCTCAGCTCCCTTTTTAAAAACTTTTATTGACTTACTCTGTGTGTACAGAAAAATATATAGATTTTCAGTCTTGGGTCAAAAAAATTTCACAAATTGATGTCACTTTTGTAACTCTGTGGCTTAACCCAAATCATGAAGTGAAATCTTAAGAGAGCCATCATCCCTCAAGAGAACTGATTTTATTTAAAGTCCTTTCATAATAACTTTTAAGAACTTGGATCTCCTTGTTAGTATTTTAAGAATGGATTATGTGCTCTCTCAACAGAACAAAATTTCTTGTGGTTATTCCTTGAAATTAGGACTATAGTACATTGCTCCAAAATTTATAGAAATAATATGTATCCAGATATGCCTTATATTAAACAGAGTGAATCCCTCCCCATTTTTTCCCTGGAGACAGGGTTTCTCTGTTGTAACTCTGGCTGTCCTGGAACTCACTCTGCAGACCAGGCTGGCCTTGAACTCAGAGATCTGCCTGCCTCTGCCTCCCGAGTGCTGGAATTAAAGGTGTGAACCATCACCGCCTTGTGTCTTTTCCTATTAAGTAGCCATATATTGGACTTCTTTTCAAGAATGACCATGTAGTTGGAGTGTGTGTATGTTCAAAAAGGATATGCAAATTCTTACTTTGGTATTTGACTATAATAAATATTGTTGAAAGGGTATTAGAATTTGTTCTGTAAAACTTTTTATTATTATATTTGACTTAACAATTAAAGGGATGTTGTGATTGGAAATATGGTTCAGTGGTCAAGAGCGCTTCTAGAGGACCCAAGTTCAATTCCTAGCACCACATGGTGGCTCATGACTGCAATAACTCCAGTTCCAGAGGATTGAAGCCTGCTTCTGGCCTCCTCAGGCACTGCACATATGAGGTACACAGACATACATGCAGACAAAACAGCCATACACATAAAAATAATAATAATATCAAGAGGTGATACTAATATCAATATCAAATAACTAAAAGGGTGATAACCAGCGGCTATTGTAGTTTGATTATATTAGCAGTTAAATATTTTTGTTTTTATATCTTACTATTTGTTGAGTAAGTTATTCTGATCCTTATAATTTAAAGATTTTTAGGCATGTGTCTACTGATGAACTACAGACCAGGTGTTATTTTGGAAATCTTTTGTGATAGTAGGCTCTTGATAATAGATTTAAGTATTGATCTCCATTTTACATATTAAAGGCAATTCTTAAGGTTCTCATTGTTTTGTGGACTTTTCTTTTGAAAATAATTTATTTTTATGTTCATTGGTGTTTTGCCTGTATGTATGTCTGTGTGAGGGTGTCAGAAACTCTGGAACTGGAATCACAGACAGTTGTGAGCTGCCATGTGCATGCTGGAAATTGAGTCCGAGTCCTCTGGAAGAGCAGCCAGTGCTCTTAACCACTAAGTAGTCTCTCCAGCCCGTTTTTTGGACTTTTGTAATTGACTTTGTAACTAATAAATTCAGAACCCATGGTAAAAAGCCATGTGTGGTGGTGTATGTTTGATTCCTGTAATGCTTTTTCTGAGTTGTTGCTAGCCCTTCTTTCCCAGCTTTGTTTTCCTCTCTGAAATGAAACTACTTCTTAAGGTTTCAGTTTTAACTTTCTATTTTCTTAACAGTCTTTGTTTTGGAGACTTACTTGTCACTTTCATGACTGACTCTTGAGCCTTTTCTAGTTAGTTCTCTTTTGCTCCTGAGTATAAACTCATCCTAGCTCTTCCATCCCAAGTAAGTGACAACATGTAGAGTTGGGTTTTTTTTATCAGATAATTTCTTTCCTTTTTAACCATTGCTAGAGTTGGGATCTGTGTGTGTGTATAACTCAGGTCTTCCAAAAGAGCAGTAAATTATATTCAAGATTATTTAAGAGGTGATGAACCAGGTGTAGTGGCACATGCTCTTAATCTCAGCACTAAGGAGGCAGAGGCAGGCAGATCTCTTAAGTTTGAGGCCAGCCTGGTCTACAAAGCAAATTCCAGGACAGCAGGATAGCCAGGGGTACACAGGGAAGAAGAAGGAAGGAAGGGAGGGAGGGAGGAGTAAGTAATGAAAATGGAATTTTTTTTTGAGGCAGGGTTTCTCTGCTGTAGCCCTGGCTATCCTGGAACTCACTCTGTAGACCAAGTTGGCCTCGAACTCACAGAGATCCACTTGCTTCTGCCTCTTGAATGCTGGGATTAAAGGCATGCACCACCACCACCCAGCAAAAATACAACTTCTAATAAAAAGAAATGAGTTCTTCTAAAGTTTATTGTTGACAAGAGCATGTTTTAAAGTAGCATTTTTTTCCCTTTGTGTATGTTTTAGATCAACAGAGGAGAATATTTTTGCCACCTCCACCTGGAATTAGAAAATGTGTCATATCCACTAATATTTCTGCAACATCTTTGACAATAGATGGAATCAGGTACAACTTTTAAAAAGAACTTTTATTTTCTTCTGTGTATGTATGATTGTGGGGGTCAGAGGACAACTTGAGGGAGGTGGTTCTTGCCTTCTACCATGTGGGTGCTGGAGATTTGAATTCAGGTGGCCAAACTTTCATACAAGTGCCTTTACCTACTGAGCTGTTTTGCTGTTCCAGGTAACAACTTTTGAAAGTTCTCTAAAGTAAAGGAAATCATTTAGTTAATTGTAAATCATTAGAGAGTTTGCAAACCTGTGTTTTTCACTATCTCCCTTCTCACCTTTTTTCTAGTGTTTTTTGTTTCTTAAATTTAATTTGAATGTGCATACACACAGAGGCCAGAGGACAGTGGCTGTCCTTTGTCACTCTCTACCTTATTCCTTTTGAGGCAGGGTTTTTCGCTGAACCTAGAGATCTTATTTTTCATCTAGGCTAGCAGCCAGCAAGCCCCATTAATTCTGTCTCTGCCTGGTCTGCTAGGGTTACAGGCATACCAGGACTATGGCTGGCTTCAAATGTGGGTGCTAGAATCAGAATGCCGGTCCTACAGTTGTACAGCAAGTGCTCTTAATTGCTAAGCCATCTCTCCAGCTCTTTTTTAATGTTACGCTCAACTTTTTTTTTTGAATTTTTAATTTAATTTAATTTATTATTATATTTTTATGATCTCATTGTGTAAACCTTGCTGCCTGGAGCTCATTATGTAGACCAGGCTGGCCTCAATCTCAAGAGATCTGCCTTTTCTTTCCAGGTACTGTGATAAAGGTATGCACCGCCACACACAGCTCACCTTTCATTTTTTATAATTACTGATAGCTTTGAGTGGAAAATGGAATAGGAAATGCATTCTGAATTGTATACTCTTTAATTGTTTGGTAACTTAAAGCCTTTTCTTCCTAAATACAAGATTATTTTTAATACTTTATAGGTTTCAGCCAGCTGTTTTTCTAGCTGCCATTATTAATGTACACCTTACATGGTTTGATATGCCTTTCTGTTTTCCAGCCCAGTTTGGTAATTTTGTCTGTGTAATGTTTATCTGGAGGTGGTGTTTCTTACTTCGCATTTCATTGTGAACCTGAATTATGGTGCAAGTCTCTATTGCTTTTGAATGTCATCAATAATGCAGTCAGATTTTATTAAAATTAGTAGAGAATCACCTGGAATGTGAATCCTGTTTAATAACAATTTAAAATTTTAGTGTATTTACAGTTTTGTGTAAGTACTACCTCTGTCTAGTTTAAAAATATGTGATCACCCAAAATAAAACTCATGTCCTGCTTATTAAGCAGGTACTTTACCACTGAGCCATCTTGTTGGCTCTAAATGTTAGGATTTTTAAAAATGATTTTGTTTTTATTTTATGTGTACGGTTGCTTTGCTTACATTTATGCCTGTGTATCATGTGTATGAGGTACTGATGAGTGTTGGATTCCCTTGGACTGGACTTACAGGTGATTGTGAGCTGCCATGTGAGTTCTGGGATTCAAACCATGATCCTCTGTAAGAGAAGCCAGTGTTCCTTACTGCTGACATCTCTCCAGTCCTGAGTCCTGTATGTCTTAATGAATAATTTGGTGGATTATTACTTTCTTGGCCATTGTTATTACTTCTGGTAATATTACTTCTGGTACTTCTAGTATGAATACTTGTAAATGTTTTCTTAATGGCTGTAATTATTTCTAAATGCTGTATCTAATTTTTGTATCTTTTGTAACTGTTACTTTTCACTGTTAACTGGACTACGCCCCCCTCCCTCATTCCTCTTTCCCAGCTGTTGGCTGTTACTGAAAAAGATTTCTAACTTGTATCTTTTTTTAAACCCCCTTTAGCTATAAAATGTTACAAAGGAAAAGAGAAAAGAAACTTTTACAGACCCTTCTGTCTGTCTTTATCTGTCTAAGCCTGGAGAACTGGACTATCATCTAACATCTTCTATCCCATTAACTGCTTTGTCAGTTATCTTAGTAACTCTCCTCTGTCTGAGGCTTCCCAGCAACTGTCTGCCGTCTTTCTTATTCTCTGGAACTAACGGTCTTTATCTGAGTCTTGTTTCTGGCTGCCTTCCCTCTCACCAACTTCTGGATCTCACTGTCTCCCCTGTCACTGAGTGACTTTTCCAATTGAACACACTTTCTTAAGTAGCTCCCCCCAAGTTGTTCCCAGAAGTCCAAGAGGTATATAACCATAAGGAAGGCTACACAGAGCAAAAAATTTCTTGGCAAAGCATCTCACTACAAATACTCATCTACAAATGTTTGTATATTTGTTTCAGTACTTTTAGGTCTATACTTGGGAATAGAATTGCTGTATCATATGGTAATTCTATTTTAGTTTTTTGAAGAATAGCTAAAATGTTTCCCTCATTGGTTTTACTACCCATTAATTTGTGAGGATTTTACTTTGCTATCAACTATGTTGAGGATTCTATTCTTGACTTTCAACTTTTTTTTCTTTTATACATTCATTTATAGTGTGTGTGTGTGTGTGTGTGTGTGTGCGTGTGTGTGTGTAGGTGTGCATGTGAAGGTCAGAGGACCATTTGTGTGAGTTGCTTCTTGCCTTGTACCCTCCTGGTTCCAAAGGTTGAACTCGGGTCATCAGCTTATTGGTATGTGCCTTTACTCCTGAGCCATCTCACCAAACTGACTTTCACGTTTTATATTTCACATAAATAATGTAGTAAATGTGATAGAAAAGGAGAATCTGAAGTGGCCAAAAGTAACAAGTTTTGGGACTGTAGAGATGATTTAGTGGCTAAGATAGTGGTTAAGAGCACTTGCTATACTTCCAGAGGACCTGGGTTTGATTCCCAGTACCTACTGGTACCTCACAACTGTCTCTAACTCCAGGAGATCCATCCACTGTTGGCCCTCTTCTGGCCTTTGTGAGCTCCAGACACTCATGTTGTATATAATATTACATTCAGGAAAACACTGATACACATAAAATAAAAGTAGAAACATTAACACACCTCCCTTAATTTTTAGACATTTAACTTGTTTTCCTTCTCCTAGGTATGTAGTGGATGGAGGCTTTGTGAAGCAGTTAAATCACAACCCCAGATTAGGGTTGGACATCCTGGAGGTGGTTCCTATTTCAAAGTGAGTCTCTTTATCAAGCTTTTTAATTCAAAGAACAGTTAGCTGATTAGAGTTTTTTTCTACTTGGTTTGAATATTGGAAGTAAATTACTTGGCAAACCCACAAAATATTTTGGGGACTGTTTTTGTTTTCTTTTGTAGAAGTGAAGCATTACAGCGAAGTGGCCGAGCTGGCAGGACTGCTACAGGAAAATGCTTTCGGATTTATAGTAAAGATTTTTGGAACCAGTGTATGCCTGAACATGTGATCCCTGAGATTAAAAGAACTAGCTTGACATCTGTAGTTCTGACATTAAAGTGCCTTGCCATACATGATGTCATAAGGTATGTGGGCAACCTCGAAGAGAGGTTGTAGAGTAAAAGGAGAGAGATTATTTCTCAGAAATAGTTTTGTACTGTTTGACTGCTGTGTCTCTGGGAGTCGAGACTAACCTTTTCCCAGGGTTGCTTCTCTGTTGGTTGCTTTTCAAAATGTTAATTTACCTAAAATAAAATTCAGTATTTTAGACATTTAAAAATATACAGTTCAAATTGTTAGTAGATTCATAATGTTATATGACCGATTAGCACTGTCAAATTTCGGAACATTTCATTAGCCTCAAACTGCTGTAATTTAAGATTGAGGAATCCAGAAGTAAACAGTGTTAAAGTATTATTTGCCTTCAAGTTTTCTGAAATTTTTATTTTAAGGTTTGCATCAACTTACTGAGATTTGAACCTGTACTCATATTTAAACTTTGACTTAATTGAGGACTTCATGCTGATGTTTATTTGACTAACTTTAGTGATGACTTTTTTTTTTTTTTTTTTTTTTTTTGAGACAGGGCCTTACTATGTAGCCCTGGCTATCCTGGAACTAACTTTTTAGATCAGGCTGGCCTCAAACTCAGTGAGAGCTGCCTGTCTTTGAATGCTGGGATTAAAAGGCATGTTCCACTATGCCTGGCTTGATCACTGTTAATTTTTAATATAAGGCATATGACTGTAATTCTAATTAAAAAGTGTTTTTTGGAGTCAGATGTGATGGTACACACCTTGTTAGTTTGGGTCAAGGTCTCACTATATCACTCTGGCTGACCTGAAACTCATTATGTAGACCAGACTGGCCTCAGCAACCCTCTTGCTCCTGCCTCTTGAGTGCTGTGATTATAGGCAAGTGCTACCAAGCCTGACTCTTAGAAAACCAATTTGGATGGTTTCAAGTAAGACTAGACATTTTTTTTTTTCCCCCCCCTGGAGACAAGGTCTCATTATTCCTGGCTGGACTGGAATGTGCTAGGCCTGGCTGATCACGATCTCACAGTGATCCACCTGACTTCTAAGTACTGGTATTATAGGATTTGCACCACCATATCCAACTCAAGACTAGAGATTTTTCTAATTGAGAATCTAGAGGAAAACATGTAAAAATTTACTATATTCATAAATTATACCAATGAGAAAGAAGTAACAAGCTATTAAAAGAACTAAATGACCAAACAGGAAACTTTTAGGAAATCCAGATTTAAAAACTGTCTTGATATATTCTCATTTAGGAAGAGGAAAGTTTGAAAGCAACTGCCTAGTAAGTTTGGCATTAATTCCTAGCATATTCTCAAAGAACTACAGAATACAAATGACCAAGAATGAATATACATTAGAAAAATATGAATGAATAGGAATTAGTTTGTTTTAAATTACTTAATATTATCTGCACTGTTATTATTCTTTTGCTTTTTCTTTAAATTTTACATTAGTTTTCATTTTATGTATAGGAATGCTTTGCCTGCATACAAGTCTGTGTACCACTTGCATGCCTGGTGTCCATGGAGGTCAGGAAAGGGTGTTAGATCCTCTGGAACTAGAGTTATAGATGATTGTGAACCACTATGTGGGTTCTGGAATCAAACCTGGGTCCTGAGTGCTGGGATTAAAAGTGTGACATTACTGCCACCTGGCTAAGAAGTATGTTTTGAATGAGAATCTGATTCAGAAAAAGCAAAGTTTTCCTCTTGTTAAATGCTAATCATTGTAATTGAATGCTTAAAGGAGAGGAGGAGTTGTGAAATGGAGCCAGGGCTGGGTGTGGTAATGCATACCTTTAATTCCAGCAGTAGGAAGCAGAGAGGATGGTGGATCTCTTGAGTTCCAAGCCAGCCTGTTCTACATAGTGAGTTCCAGGACAGGCAGGCTATGTAGAAAAAAGCCTTGTCCCCAAACAAAAACTAAAACAAAAAAGGAAGAAAGAACATGAAGTAGGGAAATGAAACTTTTTAAGGAAATTTCTATAAACTCCTGCTGAGTATAATTTTGGCTTTTTCCTATCTCATTTAAAAACACAGGTTTCCATATTTGGATCCGCCTAATGAGAGACTTATTTTGGAAGCACTTAAACAGCTTTACCAGTGTGATGCTATTGACAGGTAAATATAATCCAGTCTTTTTGTTTGTTTGTAGCTAGGTAGCTCAGGCTGGCCTGACACTCACCATGCAGTCCATGCTGCCCTTGAATTTATAATCCTTCTGCCTCAACCTCTCAAAAAATGCAATCACAAATATGAACGTTTGTGCCTAGCTTGTTGATTTCCTTTAAACAAGGTTCTAAATCTCTTTTTAGTAATAGAAAGCAATTTATTTCAATGTGAATGGTTTTATATGTATTAGAATCTGTCCTTGGTCTTTCTTTACCACAGTTCTCACTTAACACTGTACTATATAAAAACATTTTCTTGTAGCTAGAGAGTGCATTCCTGTAATCAGTAATCCCAGTACCTGGGAGCCTGAGGCCGTAGTATGGCATTTGAAGCCAGCCTGAGAAGCTCTGCCCTTAAAAAAAAAAAAAAACAAAAAAACCCCAAATAACCAAAAAGCTCAGTAAATAAGGAAAAAACATTAAACTTTTTTTGAAAGTCAAACTTAAAACAGCCGCCTCACTTTTGCTTAATGTGGTTTCAGTTAACAAGTAATTTTGAATACCATTTCAATGCCAAGCATTATTCTAGCCACACAAAAATGCTAAGAGCACCAGAGTCTTTGTTGTCTGATTGTGTGTTGAGGAAGGTTTGATAATTGTTATTCCTTCAATTCTTCAAGGGTATCTGTGCTCTCTCGACATGGATAGCTTTTATACATAGTCTTCTGTCTCATTGAGTACTTTTTTGGAGGTATTAAAACTTCTGGACTGGTGAGATGGCTCAGGTGGCAAAAGATCAGTGCTGGGCTGCCAAATCTGATGATCTGAGTTTGATCCCTGGGACCCATAGGGTAGGAGAACCATTTCCCTGCAAGTTGTCCTCTGACCCTCACACATGTGCTGTTTCATGTGCATACACATTCATTTAGTAAGTAAATAAATTTAAAAAATGCAACAAGAAAAGGAAAAAAAAAACTTTCGACAGTAGAGGATTTATATCTTTTTGTGGTTCTTGCTAGTGAACAATGTTTTATTCTTTGAATTAAATTCCTGATTTTAAGTCATTAAATTATATCTGATTGATCCCGAATGATGAACATTATATTTGCATTGTCCCAAAGTAGAAAGGCCTAAGAACTTTGTCTTTCTGTTAAGGAGTGGCCATGTGACAAGATTGGGTTTATCCATGGTGGAGTTTCCTCTTCCCCCGCATCTGACTTGTGCAGTGATCAAGGCTGCTTCTCTTGATTGTGAAGATTTACTGCTTCCAATTGCAGCAATGTTATCTGTGGAAAATGTCTTCATCAGGCCTGGTAAGCAGTTTTTTATTCATTTAAAAATCTTTTCTTTCTCTCTCTCTCTAATAGATAGAATAATGTTACATTATTCTATCTATTATTTAAGTATGTGTGTGTGCATGTGTGCGTTTGTGTGTATACATGTATATTTGAGGACATACAAACCATAGTGGATGTGTGGAAGTCAGAGAACAACTTGGAGGATTGGTTCTCTTGTTCCACCACATGGGTCCTGGGATTGTCATGCTTGGTGGCAGGCTCCCTTTATCTGCTGATCCCTGCTGACTCCCATAATCAGCTTTTATTTTTTTGTAAAAAAAATTAATTTCTAGGTGTGGTTAAACATGCCTGTTAATTCCAGCTGTCCTGAGATAGAAGCAGGAGGATCCTGATTAAGTTTTAGATTTACAGAAAAATGAGTTAAGTTTAAAAAGTTCCCATCTACTCAGCCACACTGTTTCCCTAGCTATTAGTCTTTTATTTGTGAGGTTGTTTCCTGCAGTTGATGAATCAATATTGACAGATTACTAGCTAAAAGGATCACTCATTTGATTGCATATTCTATATGTTTTTACACAGAACCAATAGCCTGTAGCTATCATTACAGAATCATACAGAATGGTTTCGCTTGCTTAAACATCCCCTATTCTCCATTTATTCATCAGTCCATCCTTTCCTTCAGGTTGTCCCTTGGTGTTCAGGTACACATGAGAATGCACATGCCCATACACACGTACACATAAAATAAACCAACACACTTGGCTATTGATCTTCTTATTTCTTTGTAGTTTTGCCATTTCCAGAGTACCTTATATTTGGGATCATATAATATGTAACATTTTCAGATGAACTTCTTTCACTTACAAGTAGCTTATTTCTTCATATCAGTAAATTGTATTTCATTCTATTCTATGGAATCTTGTTTATCCACTTATTAAAGGGAATGGTTACTTTTTCATGTTTTGGCTATCCAGTTTTGTTTGTTGGTTTGTTTTTGGATTTTTGAGACAGGATCTTTTCTATGTAGCCCTGGCTGTCCTGGAATTAGCTATGTAAACCAGGGTAGCCTGCCTCTGCCTCCCAAGTGCTGGGATTAAACATGTGTGACACACCATCCAACCCAGTACATCTTTTATGAAGTATTTTCTTCAAGGCTTTGACTTATCCTTTCAGACAGAAGGTTTTGACTGTAATGAAGTCCAATATAACTGTTTTCTTTTGTGAATTTTGCTTTTGGTGCTATATCAATAAAGTCATTGTCACACCATGGTTATCTAGATGTTCTCTTAATGTTGTCATATACTAGTTGTAAGTACATTTGTTTCAATACTATTTGTTCAAAATATTGTAGTTTCTCTATTGAAATGCCTTTGGTCCTTTGTCATAGATAGTTGACTGTACTTGCATAAGCCTTCCTATGAAGTTAAATAACATAATCCCTGACTTTGTTCTTTCTCTTTGACATTGTCCTGGCTGGTCTCAGTATTTTCCTTACCACACTAACTGCAGAATCAGTTGAAATCAAGTTAGGAAGAACTTCCATCTTACAGTGTGGAGTTTCTGTCTATGTACATGAAGTCTGTGTGTTTACTTTGGTCTCTAATAATTCACAGAGCCTTAGGGGGTTTACCTTATAGCTGTCTGTGGGACAGGAAACAAAGGATAAGTAGTTTTATATTTTGTTATCCTTTAACTTAGTTGTTTGGCATAGGGAGTATATAACATTCCTAGCTGAAAGTTAATACCCTTTCATGGATAAAGCTAGATAATAAGGTGAACCTTTGTTCTTTTGTGGTAAATTAGTAATATATTAACTTGTTTTCTTAAAACGAAAGGAACAGGTAGTTCAGTTCTTTATCCTTAGAGTATTTTTTGAGGTTTCCATTCCTAATGTATTTTCCTTTTCTTGTTTCTTGGTGTATCCGTATGACACAGTTTAATACCTGTTTGCTTTGTTTTCATCTAGAGAAATAACTTTTTTCCACAGGAAGCTTCCGAGTAGTCACTATACCTTGTCAATAGCCAATACTATAACAATTGATTGTGCACCTCACTGGTCTTACCTTTTGTAGGCTGTTGAGTATTGGGTCCAGACTAGTTTATCATTGCCATGATTATAATGGTAGATACATTTTTTTCCGTAAAAATACTGTTACTGAATCAGTTTGGTGCCCACCTCAAATAGACCTCAATTTTAACTGTTAAAATTTTGATTCTTGGGCTTGCAAGATGATTCAATGAGTAAAGGCACTTGCTACCAGGTTTGATTTCCTGAGGTTTGGTTTCTTTTTTTTTTTTTTTTAATTTATTTATTTTTATTTTATGTGCATTATTGTTTGCCTGCATTGATGTTTGTGTGTGAGTGTCAGCATTTCCTGGAACTGGAGCTCCAGACAGTTGTAAGCTGCCATGTGGGTGCTGGGAATTGAACTAGGTTCTCTGGAAGAGCAGCCAGTGCTCTTAACCACTGAGCAATCTCTCCAGCCTCCCCACCCCCCTTTCAAAAAAATTTTTGAAGTGTATGAGTGTTTTGCCTGCTTGTATACCTGTGTACTTTCCTGGTGCCCGCTAAGGCCAAAAGAGAGGGATGGTTCCCCCTCTGGATCTGTCTGTTACAAGTTGTAAGCTTCGATGTGGCTGCTGAGAACAGCTAGTTCTCTTAACTGCTGAGCCATCTCTTCAGTCCTGATTTCCTGAGTTCCTTAGAATTCAGAACATGATAGAAGAGAATCAATTCCCATAACTCTAACCACCACATACATGCCTTGGCAAATGAGCATGCACAGACATAAAATACAATTTTTCATAAAATTTTTATTATCATAATATACTCAATTGCAATTTTTCCAGTAAAATAGTATATGCAATAAATAGTGTTGATTGGTTTGTTGGATTGATTGTTGAAGTATCAAGGCTAATGATACTCTAAAAATTACTAGAGAATATGAAGTGAAGTTAGGAGTTGAGTATCCTATTACCTATGTATCTGACTATGAGCTGAGCTTTCTCAGACTCCCACGTTTTCCATTATAGAATCAGAGATCTAAGTGTAGTGGTACATGCCTGTAATCTCAGCATTATATAAGTTAGCACAGGAGGACCTCTAGCAGTTTGAGGACATCCCGGACTATACAGTGAATTTAAGACCAGCTGTGTGTGTGTGTGTGTGTGTGTGTGTGTGTGTGTGAGTGAGAAAGAGAGATGGAACCTTGTTACCTTGTTTCAGAAAACCAAAAAGGCAAAACAAAACAGCAAGACTCAAGGGGAGGGAGTGAGGGAGTGGGGGAATAGGGTAAGGAACCAAACAGGGAATTAGATTAAGGTGATCCAACTCTAACTCCACTAGTTGGGTGACAAGATCAAGTGATCTTAAAGGCCTTCATTTAGATTTTAAAGGTAAAATTTGAATATAGTGAAATGTATATGTATTAGTATAATTCAGTGAATTTTGTGAAATGGATACACCATATAACACCCACCCCTATCAAGATGGAAAATGTTTGGGGCTGGTGATGTGACTGAGTCATGTAATGAGCACTTGCTACCAAGCCTCATAACCTGAGTTCATTTTTGGGACCCACAGGGTGGAAGGAGAAAATCAACTCCTACACGTTGTCCTCTGACCTCCATATTTATGGTGGCATGTGTGTCCCACCCTCCAACATGTAAAAACATTTTTAAAAGATACAGATTTTTATTTTATAGATACAGGGTCTCTCTGCATAGCCATGGCTGCCCTGGAGCTCTTACTATGTAGACCAAGCTGACTTTGAACTCAAGAGAGATCCTCATGACTCTACCTCCCAAGTGCTGGGATTAAAGGTATGCACCACCATGCCCTGCATATGGAATTTTTTTACCACTCCAGAAAATTTACTGGCAATTGTTTTCAGTTAGATATCACTCACTGTGCTCCAAATTTCCTTTCTGAAATTATAAATAGGATTGTACAGTATACAGTTGGGGGTATTTGGCTTTTGGTGAACATATTGCATGTGAAATTCATCCGTATTTTTTTGATGTATCTGCATTTTGGTCTTTTGTTGAGTAGCTTCTATCGTATGAACATAGAATTAATTAGCTTATGTACTATCCTGTCCATGAGCATGTGTATCATTCTTGTTTAACGCTGTTTTATGAGTAAATTTTTTTGAGACACAGTCTCATGAGTTAATTCCTGTGTGAGCCTTTTGTGTGTGTGTGTGTGTGTATACACACATGCATACACACACACACACACACACACATATATATATATTTAGCTTGGCTGAAAACAATACCTGAGAAATAAAATTGTTTTGCTATTGAACAAGTTTATGATTAAAGAATGAGCAGGGTGTAGTGGTGCACACCTTAAATCTCAGCACTAGGGAAGCAGAGGCAGAGAGAGGAATCTCTTAAGTTTGAGGCCAGCCTGGTCTATGTAGTGATCTCAAAAACAAACAAAACAGCTAAATCTTCTCCTAAAAGTAGTTGTACCATTTAAAATAAATATCCCATAAACTATATTTTAGAGAGCAGCTTGAACTAACTTGTACATGTCCTCAACCACATTTGGTATTATTTGCATCATATATATTGTATTATGTGTTTCTTTGTTTTCACTTGACAGTTTTGTGATGGCTAATAATGAGGCTTTCGTTTTTGAAGCAGGGTCTCACTGAGTAGCCCCACTGGCCTGGAACTCTAGAACTCACAAAGATCTGCTTCTCCAGTGCTGGAATTAAAGGCATGAATTGTCATGCCTGGAAAATAATGGATTTTTGTGTGTGTTTTATTAAATAGATTGATCAAGAGATTAGAGTCTCACTGTATAGCCCTAGCTGGCCTGAAACTTTCTATGTAGACCAGGCTGGCCTTGACTCAAAGAGATTCACCTGCCTTTTCTTCCCGAGTGGTGGAATTATTGGTATGTGCCACCACACCTGGCTTTTGTTTTTGCTTTCCCTTTGATTCTGTGTATGTGTGTATGTTTATGTATATGCATGTGTGTTTGGGAGTGGAGGCCAGAGGACCACTCAGGTGTCATTCTTCAAGCATTCTCTTTTTTTTTTTTTTTCAGGCTAGCCTGGTCTACATTGTGAGTTCTAGGAGAGCCAGGGCTTTGTTGAGAGACCTTGTCTCAGGAGAAAAAACAATTTTTTTCATTGGCTTGCAACTTACCAAGTAATCTAGGCTGGCTGGCCAGTTAACCTCAAAGGTTCACCTGTCTTTGTCTCCCCAGTGCCACCATTATAAGTAGAGGCCACCATATTTGGCTTTAAAAATTTTTTTAATTTGTTTACTTTCATTATATGGGTCCTAGGGATCAAACTCAGATCTTCATGCTTGGCAAATACTTTACAGCAATCTATCTTCTCAGCACTTTTTGTTTGTTTGTTTTTTGAGACAGGGTTTGTGTGGCCTTAGTTTGTCTAAAACTTTCTATATAGACAAGACTGGCTTTGAACTTGGAAAATTAAGCTGATGTCTTGATAAGAGGCTGAGGCATTGTAGTAGGCCAGTTGAAATTTTGTGGGGTTGCCTACAGTGAACAGAAGAATTGGGATATACCTATAACCACGGTTTTTCTGTGGTTTTATAACCCATGGGACCCAGGCAGAATAAAGTGTGCAGATGGGGAACCCCATCTGATAGTGTGCTGGATGGGGAACTTAGCCAGAGAGCATGTCAGTCTTGAAATGAGTTCAGGAGAAATAGGATCAAAGTAAGTAAAAGACAAATTTCAAAAACATAATGTTGAGCAAAAGCAACTAAATGGGTCAGGTATATACTATTGTTTCCATTCAAATAAAGGTTAGCTAGATACAAGGCTGGTGAGATGCACCAGTGGGTGCAGATGCTTACCACTAAGATGGATGACTTGAATTTCATCACTGGGACCCAAATGGTGGAAGGAGAAAACTGATTCCTGCAAGTTGTCTTCTAACCTCCATATTGCATGTTGTAGCATGCTCACACACACAAAATAAGTAAAGGTAAAAACATGTTTTTAAAGGTTAGAAACAAGGAAGACCCAATTGTTGATTTAGAAGTCAGGCTATGGTTATCCTTCTGGGGGAAATGGATAGTATTAGAAGTTGATTAGACTTCTCTGATGCTGGTAATTGTTGATCTGTTTGAGTACACTGTTAATACTTCCACATTGTCCTGGTAGAAGAAGAAAAGTGGAAAATACTTGAAAGAGCACAATAGGGGTACTATAGGGGTACATCCTGATAAATTAATCTGAAGTTGAAAACATCCTAAGTCAAACATTAAAGCATTAAAAATACTAACTTACTGCACATAGGTGCATGTGTACTGTTCAGTATCTGTTATTTCTTCTCATGATTACATGGCTGACTGTGAGCAGAGGCTCCTTATGATACTCTAGCATTGAGGGGAGACTGTTAATGCTGAATTTTGGGAAAAGATGAAAATGTAAAATTGGAGGTACAGCTTCTACTGAATGCAAAATATATTGCTTTCACACCATTATAAAGTTAGATTATTTTAAGTTGAGAACTGTCTGTAATAGTGGTTAGCCTTGAAAACTATTTTCACGTGACAAACTTTAGACATGTTACTTTTACTTTATATCTCTTTAAACCTTGGGCTACTCTTACAATATATTTTTTTAGAAGAGTAAATTCCAAAGAAAAAGTAAATTCCACATACTATTTTAAAGACAATTGAATTGAGAGAAGTTATGTCAACTATTGTAAATCTCCAGCATGTGTTTAAAAGAAGAAAAAAAGCCATGTGTGTTGGTACAGTTCTGTAATACCAGCACTTGGAAGGCAGAGGCAAGAGAATTTCAAGGCCAGGCTGGACTACATTCCAAATTTCAGGTCAGCCTGAGCTATGTAGAGAGAGATTCTGTCTTGCAAACAACAACAACATGGTGGTGACAGTGGTGGTAGTAGATTTTTTATGGAAGAAACTGAACTCTTTAAGAAGAGCTAATTTAATTCTACCCCAAAGGGTGAGGCAGATTTTGTTGAACATGGTGGTGAAAAAGAAAGCAAAGTGAATGTAGGCACTTGATTTAAGGTATAACCAAACTATCTCCTGATTTTGCCTTTAGTTGATCCAGAGTACCAGAAGGAAGCAGAACAGAGACATAGAGAATTGGCAGCGAAAGCTGGAGGATTTAATGACTTTGCAACTTTAGCCGTCATTTTTGAACAATGCAAATCAAGGTGTGTGAGTTGATCCTTTGTATTAGAAAATGTCACTTTATCTACAGCTCCTCTGTTTGACCGAGACTGTAAGGTTCAATGGGAATGAAACTGGCCTCAAGGTATTTTTAACATCATTGTTATTGTCAGGACACTTTTGTGTCACTTAGTAGCCATTTATTGTAAACATTGATTCTTCTCTTTTCCTCAAATCCTTCCTGAAAATGATTTTATAGAATTTTGTAAAATTAAATGATTTTTTTGTAGATTAAATGATTAGATGTTTGTTAATTCATATATACAAAAAGAAATCTATTTACAAATTATTTTTCTAAGTTTAGTCAGAGGACCTGACTTAATTTTTTGTCAAATTTTCTTTTCTTTCTTTAAAAAAGATTTATTTTAGGTATATGAGTGTTTTCCTGCTTGTATATATATGTAGCGTAGGCATGCCTGGTGCCCATGGAAATCAAGAAGGCTTTGGAACCCTTGGACCTGGAGTTATAGTTGTGATTTACCATGTGGATGCTGGGAACCGAACCCAAGTTCCCTGAAGAGCGACAAATACTTTTAACTGATGAGTCATCTCCCTAGCTCCAGACATTAATTTTTTGTCAAATTTTCTAAAATGATTTTTTAGTGCTTGTCCAGCTCTCTTCTTTGGCTTACAGGTTTCCTTGTTTGTTTGGTTGGTTGATTGGTTGCTGTCCTGAGATGCTCTCCTGTAGCCTAGGCTGGTCAGACTTGCTATATAGTAGATGACAACCTTGAACTCCTAATCTTTCTGCCTTTACTTCCTAAGTTCAGGTTACAAGCACCCTAACCCTGAGTCACCACTCATGACTGGTTTCTGTTTTTATAAAGGAAATGAGGATTTTTCTGTCTTTCATTTAGAGAAGGTATATTCAAGACAACAGTATTTTTATATTGTAGTGGAGCTCCAGCTTCATGGTGCCAAAAGCATTGGATTCACTGGCGGTGCTTGTTTTCTGCATTTCGTGTGGAAGCTCAACTTCGGGAACTGATCAGGAAACTTAAACAGGCAAGTGCTGTAGTTTTTGTTTTGTTTTCTTGACTAGCATTTTAGGTTTATCTGTCAGACAGAACTTTCAGTGAAATACATTTACATTCGTGCCACCCTTTCCATATACTACCTTTGCTGCTTTGTATGACCATCTCTCTGAACTAATGAATCCTAGTAGCAGTAAAGAAATATATCTGCAAAAATAAAAATATTTTTAAGTAATTGTAGTAAAGAATAATCAACACACATTAAACTGCTGTTGAGATGACTCAGCAGGTAAGGGTGCAAGCCACCAAACCTCACAACCCAAGCCTCATCTCACATGTTGGAAAGAAAGAACCAACTCCCAAAAGTTGTCCTCTGACCTCCACACATAAGCTCTGGCATGAGCATGTCCACTTGCCCACTTACCAAGTAAATGCAAAAAATACTTTCAAACACTTAACATATTTTAAGTGTAGTTTGATGGTTTTTGACATCTGCATAAACTGTGAAATCATCACTATAATCAAGATAATAGAGCTGGGCTGGGCTTGGTGGTACATACCTTTAATCCCAGCACCCTCAAGGCAAAGGCAGGTGGATGGATCTCTGTTAGTTCAGGGCAGCCTAAGGAGTTTCCAGGTTAATCAGGGCTAAATAAAGGAAACCCTGTCTTAAAAGAAAAAAGAAAGCTGATAGTACTGGAGAGATCACATACATATATATACTTCCCAAAGTTTCATGGTATTTTATGTGTTTTTTTGTTGTTTTGTTTTTTGCAGTGGGTTTGGGGGGGGGTCAGGGTTTCTATATATCTCAGGGCTGCCTCAAACGCAGAGATCTGCCTGCCTCTGCCTCCCAGGTGTTGGGATTAAAGGTAAGCCCCTTCTGGATACTCTTTCCAAAACCAGAAATTAGAACTTACTTATAGCCCTAGCCGCTATTCTTAGCCTTGTGAGATACCAAGCAGTGTTTCTTTTTGGGAGATCATTTACTTAGGCAGATACCTTGTGCAGACCTCTGGTGTTTTTTGTCTTTGAACATCTTTCCTGAACCCTTTCCTGAAAATTCCAGCCACCTTGATCTTTCCACACTCTTGGCTTTGTTTTCTTAGTGAGTTTTCTCAGTTCCATTTGGATTTTTTTTCTTATGTCATAGTCAGAACTCTTTCTCAAGACTGGGATGGAATTTTTATTGGTATTAATTTTCTGTCTCTTGGGTCATTGTCCTTTGTTGCCTGATACATAGTATTCTGGAAATCTTATTTTATATATACTGTTCATCATTTGACTATTTTGGATGCAACGCTAAATCTAATCCTTCTTATAACATGTTACCCAGAAATCTTGAGGAATTTGAATTTTGAAAAAAAGATTAGATCAAACTGTCCTGTGAGCTTTATCACTGAATACATGTTCTTTCTACAGCAAAGTGATTTCCCAAGAGAGACTTTTGAAGGCCCTAAGCATGAAGTGTTAAGAAGATGTCTTTGTGCAGGCTACTTCAAAAATGTTGCTCGAAGGTACGCATTACACACTTGATAGTTCATAAGCACTATTGTATCTAACTGTTGCTAAACTACTTAAAGATTGAAGGTTGGCTATAGATTCTGTGGTAATGATGTAACGATTGTAAGAAGTCTTTTTATAATTGTCATCTGTACACAGGGAACTACAGTGATTCAAATTGGGGTACTGGAGCCCAGGCAAGGTAGGAAGAGAATACATGTCAGGCAGATGTATGAATACCTAAACCAAGTGACAAGGTTTTTTTGTAGTTTGATAGCCCCAGGTAGAGTGCAGGAGCCAAACAAGACAGAATGGCATCGTGGCGTCCCTGGGGAAGGTCAGCTTGGATGTTGTCGAGTCAGGGAGATGGGAAGAGGTAAGGGTATCTTTGTAAGGAAAGTAGTAACATTGGTAAAGGAAAAATCATTATATAACTGAAAAATGGATCACATATGTAAATATTGTAAGGATAATGGTGAAAGGAAGTTGGAAATACTCGTAATTGTGGGCAGGTGGCTTATGCCTATTATCTTAGCACTATAATCTGAGACTAGGAACAGCAGCACCACTATGATAATCAAAAGAGGCTGAGAAAATGGTCCAACATGAACAACATGAAAAGTAAAGGCAGTCATGATTCTAAATTGAGTCCTTTTTTGCTTTAAAACAGCAGCTCTCAACCTGTGGGTCACGACTCCTTTGAGGGTAGAATGACACTTTCACAAGGGTCACCTAAGACCATCTGCATATCAGATATTTACATTATGATTCATAACAGTATCAAAATTATAGTTGTGAAGTAGCAGTGAAATAATTTTATAGTTGGGGGTCACCACAACATGAGGAACTGTATTAAAGGGTTGTATCACTAGGAAGGTTGAGGACCACTGCTTTAAAAGATATTATTAGGACGTCAGTGATACTTTAGTGGAGCCTCAGTAATTTTCGATATATTTAGTTTGTTTTAGAATGAGATTCAGGTTCAGAGAGAGACCCTTGTCTTAAAAAATAGAGTGGACAGCTTTAGAGGAAGATACCCTACATACACCTCTGGCCTCCCTATTTGCATGCATGGGCACATGTACACACATATAAAAAAACTGAAGAACTTTGAGACAGACTAACATGCTTAAGTTACTTTAGCATAAAAATATAATCATAGGGCTGGTAAAATGTCTCAGTGGGTAAAGATACTTGCCCTGCAGGCCTGATGACCTCAGTTTGAACTCTGGAACTGAAATAAAGGTAGAAAGAGAATTGACTCCAAAGTTATCCTCTGGCCTCCACATGTGGCAGGGCATGCATGTGCCCACATACATTAATATATATTTTTAAGTATATAAAGGGTAAACCCACCAGCTAAATCTCTTCTGTAATAACAGTTTCCTTTCTTTAGAAAAAAGTGGTTTTTTTTTTTTTTTTTTTGTGTTGTTGTTGTTGTGTTGTTGGTTTTTTTGGTTTTTTGTTGTTTTTTCAAGACAGGATTTTTCTGTGAAGCCCTGGCTGTCCTGGAACTCTGTCAACCAGGCCTGGCTTGAACTCTGAGAGCCACCTGCCTCTGATTCCTGACTGGTGGGATTAAAGGCGTGTGTCACCACCACCCAGGGAAAAAAGATGTTCTTACTGTATAGGTATTAATCAGGAGAATATAGAATTTGAGGATCAGCAAGTGTTTATATGGCTACTTTAAATCAGCTCTTGTGACATTATTCTGTTCTACATAAAGTGATTCCCCTCCTCCAGGTAAACTGCTTCTTGTGGTAGTAAAACATACAACCCATTACCTTACTGCTTTACTGTTTTGGTCCTCATTGTTTGTTTTTTTCTGTTTATAGATCTGTTGGTAGAACATTTTGCACAATGGATGGGCGAGGAAGTCCAGTTCATATTCATCCTTCCTCAGCAGTAAGTGATTTTTTTTTTTTATTTTTTTGAGATAGGGGCTCTCTGTGTAGCTCAGGTTGGCCTCAATTTCTTCTTGCCTCTACCTTCCAGTTGGTGAGATTACAGGTTTATACCAACTGCCTTGCAACAAATACCTTTGCGGGTTTGTTTTGTTTTCGCTTGCTCTGCTGGGACCGTGTATATACTAGGCAAGCACTTTATATCCCAGGCCATCAAGTACCTTTTTTCAAAAAAGTGACATTTTGGGGGAGTGTGGGGAGGCATACACATTTGTGGGCCAGAAAACAACTTGCAGGAGTCAGTCAGTTTTCTCCTTCTCCCATATGGGTTCTACGGACTGAACTCTGGTCAACTGAGCCATCTTGCCAGCCCTTCTGTATCTTATTTTTAACAAAAGGTAGGCATTTATAAGAGTATAGTACTAACATACCCCAGCACCTTCTAGTTTTCACTTTGAAATTTCTACATATCTATATGTAGATTAAGGGTATTGGTTGGCACATGACCTCCGTTTTATGGGAGAAAATAGGAATTCAGAAGGTTTCAGGTTATTATTTTCTTGTTATTTTGGAGACAGAGTCTCTCTATGTAGTACTGGCTATCCTTATTTTCTTGCTCTAATTTAATGGGGCTGATTATTAATAGAGGTATCATCCTTAAATGAATTTTTTATATAGCTTCATGAACAGGAAACCAAACTTGAATGGATTATTTTTCATGAAGTATTAGTTACCACCAAAGTCTATGCAAGAATTGTGTGTCCAATCCGTTATGAGTGGGTGAGAGATTTACTACCCAAGTTGCATGAACTTAATGCACATGATTTGAGCAGTGTGGCTCGACGTGAAGTGAGAGAAGATGCAAGAAGAAAATGGACAAATAAGGAAAATGTGAAACAGCTAAAGGGTAAGCGAATCATTTGTTCTACTCTCTGTTACTTCATAGACCAGTGACCTCAAAGATGTAGTAATCCTTTGGCTTTAGCATCCTGAATACTGGGATTATAGGTGTTCTCTTAACTATGATGCCATCTCTTTCCTGTTTTTTTTGTTGTTGTGGTGGTGGTGGTGGGGTTTGTTTGTTTGTTTTGAGACAGGGTTTCTCTGTGTAGCTCTCACTCTCCTGGAATTCCCTCTGTAGACCATGCTGGCCTTGAACTCATAGATGTGCCTGCCTTTACCTCCCAAGTGCTGGGATTAAAGGGGTATGCCACCATGGCTGGCTACATGCATTTATTTGTATGTGTGTTGTGTATACGTTTGGGCAGAAGACAACATATGGGAGTTAGTTTTCTCCTATCATGTGGATCCTGGTGATTAACTTCAGATTGTCAGAGTTGGCAGCAAGTACCTTTACCTGGCTGGCTCATGTACTCTTTGTTACTTAGTGGTAGTCCTTATTCACATGAAGTTTACATTGTACCACGAAGCTCAGCATCCCAACCTATGTGCTCTTTCAGCTAGACTTTTGATTAGTCAACTTTTAATTTTCTTGATTTTTTTCTTTTAATAAATATTTTTACGTATATGATGTGTGTTCGTGTGTGAGCATGTACATGTGGAGGTTAGAGGACAGCCTCAGTTATTGGTGCTTAAGACAAGAATCTCTCTTTGCTACTGTATACTCCAGACTAATTGGCTCTGGAACTAATAGGTCTTTTCCTGTCTTCACTTCCAATCTTGCTATACAAGTGCGTGCTACTGTGTTTGGCTTTCTGTAGTTTCCGGGGATCAAAATTCAGCAACTTGCTTACTTGTACATTTCCCAGCCCATTTTTCTTAATATTGAAAATCAAGATATATCTTTGTATTGTTTTTAGATGGAATATCAAAAGAAGTTCTAAAGAAAATGCAAAGAAGAAATGATGACAAATCCATATCAGATGCACGGGCTCGTTTCCTTGAGAGAAAGCAGCAGAGAATCCAGGACCACAGTGACACACCGGAAACGGGCTAAGCAGTGGACCGTCCATTTCAGGAAGTAGGAAAGCAGCCAGGAAATGTGCTTCTGTCTTACCAGTTATTTCAGACAGTACTATTAAGAGGAAGTGGTTAGCAGCTGTTCCTAGCCTGTGAGCTAAAAGCAAATCAGAATTTATAAATCACATCTCATCAATACTAACATTACAATTTGAAAGAAAAAATTGGGTTGCATAGCCATAGGCAATGGTACATGAAGCCAATGAAAGATGATACAGTATTTTTCTCCCTTCTGTTTTGCTGGCCTTAACTGGTATCTAAACGCTGTCACTAAGATATTTTCAAAGAACACTGAATTGTATTTAATCAGCGTGTATTCCATTTGCATTGAAGCATTAAAGATTATTTTCCTTAAATCTCTTCAAGGCCTTCTTATTGCAATTAGAATAGTGTTGTATCAGGTATGTGGCCATTTCCTTCAGAAGGCTGAACTTATGTAAGAGGTTTTTACTCAGCAATACTTAGATGTCTAACCATTTAATTACTCCAGAGCTTTATAGATATTTAAAGACTCAATTAGTAAATAAAATTGCCTATGGCAGGATTCTTTCTTAAATTAATCCTAATCCTTAAATTGATTTTTCTGGGATTATACAAATTCCTTTTTATATAAAAGTATATTGTTTAAAACAGTAGCTATAGCCATTAACCAAAGGACAGATGATATATATATATATATATACATATATATATATAAAGTTCTTTTTAACTGTTCCTACATACTCGTATCAACTGGTGTATGTAGGTGTGACCATGCTTTCAAGCAGCCCCTCCCCGGCCTTTCTTGCCTGCAGCTGCTTGGGTAGGTCCATTTAAACACCTATTAGGCCAATCCTGAGATGGGATTTTCAAAGCAGCCAACACTTCACTAGTGTTTCAAATCAGAACCTTGAGGCTAATATTACACTCAGGCCACACTCAGCACTTGCCTACTCTTGTTTACTGCCTTGTATTATAGTTATGTGTGTTTATGTCTGTCTTCTTCATTAGATTATACGCTCCTTGTGGGCAGGGTCTGTCTTTTTCACCTTTGTATCTTTCATAGCACCTAGCATAGTGCTTTGCATATAGTCGTCACTCAGTGTTTGTTAAATAAAGGTTTTAGTGTCATTAAAACTCAAAAGATAGTATGTGGATTTTTTTTTTTTTTTTAAATTTCTGTGTAGCCCTACTTGGCCTGGCATTGCTACACAGAACAGGCTGGCCTCAAACTTGGAGTTACCCTCCTGCCTCTGCCTCTCAAGTGACTTAAGTTTATAAAACACCTGGAAGTGTTTTATATCTTTTGTGTTAAATTTAAGTCTAGTTTATTTTATTAGGTAATTTCTATCCTTTTGTATTTAAAAAGTTTTAAGTTCAGTGGTTAGGTATAAGAAGCCTTTCTGGAAAATTGGTGATAACCCAAATTTTCCTGGTCTTCCTTGAAGGTAAGTAGTAATTTCTTAGAATGTTTATAGCAGTGTTAAGTTGTTCTTTTGAATCATTTAGTCCTACTTTGTTTCTCTTCTCAGGTGTATGTTATCTCTGCAGTTCCTTAGATACAGGGATGTGGGTGGATGCTTGGAATGAAAGCTCTTCTATAACTTTTTTTCAGATTTATTTTTATCTTATGTGTATGGGTGTTTATCTGCATGTATGTCTATGTGCCATGTGTGTGCCTGGTCCCCCTGGAGGCCAGAAGAGAGCACCGGATCCCTGGGAACTCCAGTTATATAGATAGTTATAAGCCACCATGTGCATTCTGGAAGTCAAACCAGGGAAGAACAGCCAGGCTTTTAATTGCTGAGCCATCTCTGCAGTTACTGAAAGCTCTTTTAAATCAGTAAATATTAACTACCACATTCTATGTCCATAGTCCATATTCAAATTTCATTAGTTGTTCCAATAATCTCTTCCTTTTTTCTTTTTTATTAAGCACAATGAACACAGATTATGGAGAAAATCCCAAGAGATTTCAATTTGGAAAAAAAAAAATCTGCAGTCTTCAACTTTACAGCAAAACACATACACACATACATACATACATGCATGTATATATGCCAGGCAGTGGTGGCACATGCCTTTAATCGTAGCACTTGGGAAGCAGAGGCATGCTACATAGAGAGACCCTGTCTTAAAAAACCAACCAAACAAACAAACAAAAATCCTGAGTAGTTATTATATATGGTATCACTGTTTTGGATTCTCTCCTTTCTTTAGACTGTGTATGTGCATGTACACCTGTGCATGAGTAGGCCAGGGGTTGACATCAGGTGTTAACTTCTATCACTTTTCATCTTATTTTTTCTTATTATTTTTCATCTTATTTGTTGAACCTATGGCTTACTGACTAGAATGGCTGACCAGCAAGCCCCCGGGATCTTCATGTCTCCACCTCCCAGAGCAGGGATGGCAGGTATGAGCTGCACACGAGTGTGCTGAGCATCTGAACTCAGGTCCTCAAAATTGCACAACAGTCTACCCAGCCCCACGGTTAGGACAATTGTACTTGATATTATATAAGCTATCAGAATCTCTCCTAGGGTATCACAGTTGAAAGTACACAGTATTTGCCCTTACTCGTGATACTGATAATTATTATATGGTTTTTAAGCAAAATTTCTTCAACTTGCTTCTTTTACAGTTCCAAAGCATTTTGAGGCTGGAAAGATCAGGTAAAGGCACTTGTCATATAAGCCTGGTGGAGCCTGAGTTTGACCCCCTGAACTGTGTAAAGGTGGAAACAGACAACCAATTCCAAAATGTCCTCTGACCTATGTGTTATGGCACACAGGCCCACACAAACATATCATGCCTACACACATAGTAATAAAGTTTTTCAATTTAAAGGGAAGATACTTAAGGATTAAAATATCACATTTATCACGAAACATAAGGATCTATGTCAATTGGCAATTTTTGCTTGAGTCAGCTTTATGGATGCATTTTGTTGTTGTTGTTTTGAAATACTGTTTTATATGGAGCCTAGACTGGCCTAAAATGATTCTTCTGCTTCAATTTCCTAAATGTTGGGATTACTAACATGCCAACAGACCTGGTTTTATAAGCAGTGCTAGGGATTGAACCCAGGAACTCATAAATGCAATCATTTTACTAACTGAGTTACATATCTCTAGCTCCAGGTAATTTTTTAGTTATTTTATATATTCATTTGTTGGTATTATAAGGAAAAGCATTCCTTGAAGAATTTCCAGTAAACATATGAGTTCTAGGAATAACATGGACTAAAACAGAATTAGAAAGCTCAAGGACACACACGTGCACTCATATACCCACAATTGGGGGGGGAAATTTTGGGGCTAGAGAGATGGCTTAGTGGTTAAGAGCACTTACTGTTCTTGTAGAGGACCAAATTCAGTTCCTAGTACCCACATTAGGTGGATCACAGCAAGCTGTAACTCCAGCTCCTGGGAATTCAGTGTCCTCTCTGGGCCTCCTTGGATCTGCACTCACATGCACAAAAACAATTACACAAAATTAAAACTTAGGGTTGAGTGTGGTGATGCCTGCCTTTAATACCAGCCCTGGGGAGGCAGAGGCAGGCAGATCTAAGTTTGAGGATGGCCTGGTCTACATAGTTGTTTGGAACAAGGTTTACACAGTGAGATCCCTAACCCCAAACCAAAAACCTTAAGGTATTTGAGGAGGGTAACTAAAAAGTTTACTTGGTGCATATATGTAGAAAAGTAATGATCAGAAAAGACTTAAAATCATAGATCATGAAAACTATGGATTGGGAGTTACAGAACATATGAAACATTTGTTAGAATCTAACATTTGTTAGAAGGGAACGACATTACAGCTTTCAGATAATATGAGAATATTAATAAATCCTCTCAGTCTCCATGAAGAGGACTATTAAGGGAATAATTGATCTAGTTAAGACTAGGTGAATAGAGGCTGAGAGTAAAGACTGTTTTTAGAGGGTTTGCCTTGAAAGAATGGGACTTTGCCTTCAAATCACTACACAAAGGAAACATTACTGTAGGAAAAGTACATGATCAGACATTTCATTTAAAACTAAGAATGAACCATAATAATTAAATGTTATTTCTTTTACAAAAAAGATTTAATGAGATTTCTAATTTTTTTCATTTTTTTCTTCTTAGCAAAGCCAGTGAGATAATACCAGGAATAAATTTGTCTTTTTTTTTTTTCATTTCATTTTGTGTGCTTGTGTTTGTGTGTGGGCATGTGTGTGCCAAGGAGTACATATGGAGATTACAGGGACAACTAGTGGGAGTTGGTTCTCTGCTTCCGCTATGTGCTTACCAGAACTGGGACTCAGGTCTTCAGATACCAAGTATCCACTAAGCCATCTCACTGGCCCTAACAAATTTAAATTGGAATCTTTAGTCTCTCAAAGATTTTCAAAATAATCCTTATTATTTGTTCACTGCTCCTTTAAACTTAAAATATGAATTAATACAAAATTTCCCCTGTGAGTTTGATAAAAAAAAATTGCTCAAAATAATTTGTCCAGATAAAATCCACCTGTGTTCCCACAAGTATTACCTGATTTTCACTTAAAATACATGAAATAGGATTGTCTAATCCAAACTATACCCTAGTATCAGATTGGTGTTTTGCTTATGGGAAATACTAATATACTTATATACCTGTTTGTTTGGGATTTTTTGTTTGTTTGGTTTTTGTGGTACTGAGGATTGATTTATGCTTACTAAGCAAACACTCTACAACCATCAGTAGACATTCCAGGCCCCTGGAAATGTAAATGATTGTTCTGTTAAATCCAGGTGTGTTTATTAGCTTGCTAGCATAGCTAATAAACTGGGTGAGATAGTCAATAAATATAATTGCTGGAGAAAGTAAATGAGTTTTAAGCTGGGTTATCAAGGAATTGTAGGATTTGACTGAAATAAAAAGGATAGTTGGAGAAAAGGATGGGAAAGATTTTTAATGTATTACTGAAAGGGGCTTTAAAAAAGAGTTGTACAGTTTTCAAGCTGTATCTTGGGTAAATACTCAGTAGGCCAAGTAAAAGTTTGAGTACCACACTTATTTTCTTGAAGTCAGGATCTCATCTAAGATTCAAGTTCACTGTGTAGCTGAAGGTGACCTTGAAATTCTTATTTTGCCTCTATTTCCCAAATTTTAGGATTTCAGGCATGCACTAATACTCTAATTTTATGTGGTGTTGGATATTGAACCCAAGGGTTCATGTTTGCTAGGTAAGTATTCGACCAACTGAGATACATAAACCCACCCTGACTGCCAATCATTCTTACAGAGAAAACTTTTTAAATCTGTCTTGGACAAGATTTTCCTTTTGTAGTATGTAGTACTTACAATCTGTCATTGTGTGCCAGGGTGTTACTCCATTTAAATCTCTTAAAGAAATGGAATTTTTAAGCCTTCCTTAGTAATAAGCCTCATCTTAACCACATCTGATCTGGTTGCTGAACTAGATAGTAATTAATATTACAAAGACTATATATAAAAGCTGTTTTTGTCACATTTTTATTTAAAAGCTTCTTTATGTTTGTGTGGGTAGTGGACCTAAAAAAAAGAACATTTTATGACTCTTGGTGTTATCAGGGCCAGGTCAAAAAAGAAAAATTTGAAATCAGTAAGTATGAGGTAGACTTCTGTATTAGTTACTTGTCTATTACTGTGATAAAACACCATAACCAAAGGCAATTTAAGGAAGACATTATTATTATTATTTTGACATACTGTTTCAGAGGTATAAATGTCCATCATGTCAGGTAACATGACACGTGGCAGGCATGGCAGCAGCACGGAGCCAAGAGATAAAATCTTTAACAGCAAACTTGAAGCAAACGAACTAGAATTATGGGAAGCTATATACTCTTAATTCCTACCCCAAGTGACATACTTCTTCCAGAAAGAATGTGCCTCCTGAATTTCCCCAAACAGCATCACCAACTGCCTATGAGTTCATTGATTCTCTAGCCTCTGCCTCCCAAGTTTTGGGAATGAGACAAAGTGAGAATGTTTGTTAGGAGTACTATATAAAAACTTCAGCGGGTTGGTGGTGGGCACGCCTTTAATCCCAGCACTTAAGAGGCAGAGACAGGCAGATCTTGAGTTCGAGGCCAACCTGGTCTAGAGAGTTCCAAGACAGCCAGGGCTACACAGGGTATCTATCTACCCTATCTCAAAAAAAAAAAAAAAAAAATCAAAAACTTCACGTAATGAACATAGATCTCTGAGATTCAGAATTACTTTCCTATATTTTCTGAATTTTAAAAAATATATGTGTATGTATGTATGCACAGGTGTTAATGTATACTTGCAGATGACAGAAGGCGTTGAATCCTCTGGAGCTAAAGGAACAGGTGATTGTGAGCTGTACAATGTGGGTGCTGGGAACTGAATTCTGATTCTTTACAAGAGCTCTTAACTGACAGCACTACCATATCAATTTTTTAAAAAGCCTTTACAAAAGAATTAACATCTGTATATTTGACTTTGCAGATGCTGAAAAATATTTAAAGGAACAAACTGTTATAGTTCCTTAAAACTTCATTACTAATTTAACCAAATCTTAACTATTCTGCCCTGAAGTAGTGAAAGTTTACTACAAGACATATATACTGCTAATGACAATTAACCTTTGAATGTGACAAAACTGATTATTGAAGAAACCTGTTTGTGGGTCATACTTTGGAGACAGTAGTAACCCTAGGACATGAAAATGCCAGTTCTGTTTATTTAGAACTGGGGGAAGGAGCTGGGGAGATTACTTAGTAGATAAAATACTTGCTATACTGCATGGAGAACTGAGTTCGATCCTCAGCAGTCATATTTTTTAAAAATCTGGGTATAGTGGTGTGTGCTTATAATCCTAGAGCTTGGAGGCAGGAGTCTTTGCAGTGTCTGGGTCTCCATGAGAGATCAAAACGGGGAGGGGGGCGATAGTTTCTAAGGGTAACTTCTGCCTACATGCACATGACCATAAACACATTAAGAAATGTGGGAGGGAAAGACCAGTAACAAATTATTCACACATTTTACCCTCATTGCCATTGTATTCAACAGAACCTCTCAAGCTTTTGTGATATATTACTGTGTGGGAAAGGGATGTGACTGGCATTTATTGATCAGCAGAGTTAAAGTGCTTCCATAATAGTCTGTGAATCTACTATATTAAACCATTGTACTAAGATGACTTATTTGGGAGAGCTGTTCTAGAACAAAGTCTTACTCTGTAATCCAGGCTGATCTAGAACTCACCCTGTACTAGGCTAGCCTCAAACTTCTATTAGACTGATCTTCCCCTTAGGTATGACTCACTACACTATCTGAAATGACTTCCTAGGGGAATGTTTCAAGCTACTTCCTTCCTTTGCAAGGATTTGTTAGAAATTGGGAGGGGCCTGTTTAATGTGACCAGATTTGGTTTGGTTCTCAAAGGTTAGTCTTAGCTTTTCATTTGGGATATAACTTGGTGCTATTAGGGTGAATACTCATATATATCTTACTACCACCTATGATACATTATAAAATCTGTCTATATGGTGGTTCAAGAAAGGCTTGTCAGTGAAGGATATCTTACAAACCTAAGTCCATTTCATACTAAAATAGAAAGGCTACCTTGCTTGCAAATGTTTCTGTTCACCCCTCATCCCTGCTGAGGAACTTTGCCTGCAGTCTGCTCATAAGGAACTAAAACAGTGGGTACTATGATGACCAATTTCTGAGACCCAAGGGATATTCATTTTCTTAGTGACAAGTGCTATGTTGTTTTTTCTTTTTTGTGAAAAGATAGTCTAATCCTACTGGGATTCATATCAGTAGCCTTAGGGGGCTGAGATATTTCAAAGCTGCTATTTAAATGGCAAAACCAGTTATCTTACCTGTGTAATTCCAAATTGTGTCTCTTGATTTCACTAAAATCTGTATTATATTTGGTACAAAGCATTAGTTTTAGAGTTCTGCTTTCAAATTAATCTATCTGAGGAATGTCGTTATTCTGTGACTTTTACATTGTAATTAGCTTAAGCTGTTTTAATTTTTTGTTTTTGTTTTTTTCTGAGACAGAGTTTCTCTGTTGTTAACTCTGGCTGTCCTGGAACTCATTCTATAGACTAGGCTGTCCTGGAATTCAGAGATCCACCTGCATCTGCCTCCAGAGTGCTGGGATTAAAGGTGTGTGCCACCAATGCCCGGCTAAAAGGTCAGTTTTTAAAAGGCTGTGGTTTTGGAGTTGCCTTAAGATGAATTATGGAGGAATCCTGAAAGGGTTGGTTTTTTGTTTGTTTTTTGGAGACAGTATCTTTGTAGCTTAGGCGTACCTTAAACTCCTAACAATCCTCCTACCTCACCCAACCCAGGTGCCGAGATTCCATGTGTGAGCCATGGTATCTGGCTAACAACTTTTTGTTTTGAGGCAGGTCTCACATAGTTCAGCCTGGTTGATATAGGAAAACAGCCTTAAATTCCTGATTCTCTTCCCTATACCTCCCACGTGCTAAAGTTAAAGGCATGTGCCACCACACCCAGACTAAAGTTGAAAGGTGTGTGTGTTTTTCCAGGAATACATATTTAGACTTCAGAGTTCCTGGCATAAAATATAAAACTGACAATATAGTTTTCTTGTGTAGGTTTTGAGAAATTAGAATTCCTCAAAAATAACATACCAAGCAATGTACTTTTTGTTAAGACACTTAATATGTAAGGGCCTACTGTTGGTAATTCTGTAAAAATAGCTTCACAGACTTTGACCATTTAGTACATAGCTTCTTTACTAAAACATCCAAAACTAAAAGCCAGGGTGATGAGTCATCCATTGCAGCAGTCTATTCTCGGTAAAAGAATTACTCTGGATAGCAGAATTTGTTTTAGGGCTTAGGTAGGAGCTGAAGCCATGCCTTCAGGTAGCTTAGGAAACTTGGTTTCTAAGCCAGAGAACTGACCTTTCTCTTGTCTCTGTGCTGTTGGAAATTTGGATAGCATAATCTCATAATAAACATTCCTTATTACCACACACACATTACTAATCTTTAGAAGACATGCCAGTTTGGGAGGCAGTTTTAGTTTTGGGGGACAGGGTCTTGCTATGTGGTGGGGCTGTCTTGTACTCAAGATCCTCCTGCCTCAGAACTCCCCAGTGTGGGGATTACAGGTGCCCCCAGCATTGGGTAGCACTGATTATCTGGATGTTTTTTCTTCTTAAAAAAAAAAAAAATGCAATAACTGTTTTAAGTTTAAGGTGCCTTTGCTGAGTCATTTTCGTTGCTTTTAGTATTTTTCCTCCAATACTGTCTTTCATACGTAGGAGGAGAGAAGAGTATGGCAGGTAAGAAGACAGTCTTACTAATAAGCAAAATGATTTGGGATATCACAATCTACTTTTCTTCTTCCTAAATGATTTCTGAAAACAACTCATTCTTGAAATTTCTATGTATGATGACATAGCAGTCTCATTAACAGTACCCCAGTGCACTTTTTGGTTAGCTATTCCACACAGAGTAAATAAAATCAATTGCTATGGGGATACTAAATGTACTTAAAAATTACAGGGTCTGATGAAAACTGCAAGGCACTTGTCAATAGATTAAATTGTGGTGATCTGCTCATGATGTAGTTCTTACAGCCCAAGTTCTTAAGACTGAAAATGAAATTCGCTTAAGCTAACAGCATTTTAGTATTTTAATTTAAAATCTGTCCACTTCTAAAGAATTTAAAGCCATATTAGACTCGCATTTAAAAGGTCATTTCAAACGTTGCACAAAGAGCACACATTCAAGTGCCTGTCTTAATAAAGTGAAATTCTGCAAACACAAAGCATCCTACAATATGGTGGCAGGGCTCTTCTTCACAACAGTCTCCAACTGCCTTCTTACCTGCCCTAGGTATGAAAGACAGTATTTGGGAGAAAACACTAAAAAAGGGGGAAGCAACTAAAATGACTAAGCAGATTTCTCTAAGCAAAACTGCTTACACAAAATTATTGTATACCTAGTGAGGTATAGGTATACCTAGTGTTCTTTAGGTGAAAAGGGCACTGTAAATAAGTTTTTCAATAACTTTCAGGGGAATTAAAAAGAGAAACCCAAAAAGATGAAAGGCGTGGGGCTGATTCTCCAAACCTTCCTGATATTGGTGCTATTGTGAACATTACATCTTACACTTTATCAAGAGCACTGGGGCGGCTATTAACCGGTAATGGATGCTGCATATACCTTAACGCGTGGGGGGACACGGTGCTCCGGTTCTGAAGCGTTAACATCCCACAGTGCCACTGTAGGCAGCGGTCCTACTAACGTGACTGTCAATCCCTCCGCTCCAAGAAAACCCTTGAAGTTTCTTTCACCAGCCATCCCTCGATCTAAATCTTTAAGACTCATAAATTTGATGTAGCTGGACACTCCAATCCTCGAAGGCCGAGCTCATCTCTACACTAGGTTGGTCCAAGTACACCAAAATGTCCGCGGGAGCACTCTACAGGGCCAGTCCGAGACACTTCTCACATGGCCTCCACTGTCCTTTGAGGTGGCTTATCTGAGGAACTCCGAGAGCCTGCCGGTTCTCCCAGAAGGGCGCGCGTCAGGGCTGGGAGGCTTGCGAGCCGGCGCGATCCCCCTCCCTGAGGTGTCAGCAACCACCCACTGGGTGAAAGCGGGCGGGGGAGGCGCGCCGCAGCCAGCGGCCCGAAGAGCGCTGCGGCGCGGCCGTTTCCCTGAGTCACCCCGGCGCCCACGCCGCGGCCTGCTCTCAGGCACTCGCTGTCCTCACGCCCCAGCCGCCACGCCGGCAGGGGGCCCAACCTCCACCTCATCCCCAGCAGCTGCAGCCATTCCCTAACTCTCGCCCTCCGCTCTGGCAGCCGTCAACAGACCCGTCCCTACCCGCATCACGTGCACCTGGAAGTGCGTGGGTGGGACCTACAGCGCCTACGGAAATGACGTAGGTCGTCCCGAGTCGCATGATGTGGCAAAATGTTAAAAAAAAAAAAAAAAAAGGGAGGGGGAGAGACCGGAGCCTGGGGAAAGTGATGAGTCTAAAAAAAGTAGTCCCTCAGTTTCTCTGTTTTTCCCGCTGTCGCATCGGCGAAGCGCGCTCGGCGCACTGCGGCCCTGAATTCCTACGCGCGACCGCGGCGCGGCGCTCGTGGAAGGCTACATAAGGCGGAGTGGGTGAGAAGGCTGGGCGGAGTTCTGCCCCGGGATCCTTCCGCAGGGCTCAGCCGTTTCCGGAGTCTGCGCTGCTCCCGGTTCCGCCATTGCGGCTCTCCCGGCCCCTGGAGCCTCCGCCCCCGGCCCAAGCTCTCTCGTCTGCCTGCCAGTTTCCTGCGTCCCCGGAGAGTATCCTGCTGAGCCCAGCCTCCCCCCTTCCCCTTCTCCTCCTCTCCCTTGGAGAGCCCGGGCAGGACTGCCCCGCAGCCCCAGTGACAGGAGGAGACTATACCCCCCGACAGCGCCATGGCCCAGATTCTGCCAATTCGTTTTCAGGAGCATCTCCAGGTGCGTGTGGGTCGGGACTGCCGAGGGCCTTTTCGAGGGTAGTGGAAAGGAAGAAGCTGGCGGCCCGACCCGAAGGGATCGAGGGGAGGAGAATGGGGGGTGTCGGTATTTGGCGTAGATGGAGGAAGGGACACTTGTCTTAAAAGCTTAAAGGGTTAAGGGCTATGAGACTAGGATGGAAATGACGAATCGAGTGCAAAGGGCGGCGTGGCCAGGCCTTACGTCTGACGGCCTCTTATTCTGCTTCCTGGATTGCAAGAACTGCGCATACTAGACCCCCTTCCCATTTTACTCTGTTCATTCATTTGGGTGGGGGTAGGCGGGAGAGATTCTCGCGTTTCTTTCGGAGCGAGAATTCTCATTAACCCCGGGCCTATGCAGTGCTGTCACCTTCCCTTGGTCTATTCCCATTTCCACATTGAGTCTACACCCAGGGATTGTGTGGCGGGTGGGTCGGGGAGGAGCAACCTATCTCATTCTTTCTCTGCAGCTCACAACTGAGAAAGGCACCTTGGGGTTGGGGTAGCAGTGGTTTGTGCCTTCCCTGAATCTGTAAGGAACCGAAGGTCACTCACTGCAGGAACAGAAAGAAGAAGATAGAATAGAGGGGGCGGCCAGGGGCGGCGTCAGCCTCAGGGTGCCTGGGGTCAAGGTCCCAAGAGATACGTGCACATTTTTCCTTTCTTGGAGCTCTTAGTGCTCCCCCCCTTTGGTTCTAGAAGGTAGGGAAAGTTGTTTAGAGGTTATTTGTGGTGTTTTGGAATCTAGCAGGTAGTTGTGAGATTATGTCCCGCAGGACTGTGTGGAATTCAGCAGAGCGTAGTAGTAAGTGCATACCTGCTCTGAGTCAGTACCAGGCCAGTTGATCTGTAACTGGCTTCTTTTTAGTAGGTTGGGGCGTCCTACCTCACCTCTACCCCCATTATGCCTTATCCTGGAGTCAATACACCATTGTCTAACCTGGAAGCATTCCAACGGTTAGCCTAGGTAGGTGACCATTGGAGGACTTCGCTGAATTAAGCTTCTTCTGAAATGCTGATTTTCCTGGTTCACTTGTCCTGGCTCTATAACATCATAATTTATTCATATTAACCCCCCCAAAAAATCCCCATAAAGAAGCCTGCTTTTGGCTCTGTCTTCTGAAGGGCTAATTTTATGAAGGAAGGTGCAGTGGTCCAGTTCAAATATTGGTGACTTACTGAGTGCTTTATCATTGAAGGCAATCTGATTTACTTTTCCCCATTGATATACATAAAGGATGTTTGATAATAAAGAAGGTTAACTAAAATTCAGGTATGAGTAAAATAATTTCATATTTTTATAGACTTTACCATGTTTGCTTACATTAGCAAATTATTTTACTTCAGGACTTTAAAGATAATAGATCTTTGCCCATCAAATGAGTTAAATACACTCTTCCTCCATCACTAGTTTTCAAATAATTCATCATTTTGGCAATAAGATCACTATTTTGCAAAGATCTGAAAAATGTTAAGTGACAATAGAGAAGTTAATTTTTTGTCCTCAATTCAGACTTGTTTGGGTTCCCACTGTGAAAAACGAATATGAAGAATTAGGAAGGCTCTTTCCTGATGCCAGTAGACAATGGACTCGTCTACACTACACTGCACCAGTAGTGCCTTTCTGCAAGCATACATGTAAACCATACAAGAAAAGCAAAGACAGTTGTGATCATTTCTCATGACAGTGGTTTGTCCCCTGGTAAATCTTATTTGTTGATCATTGGTGATTTGAAAATAGCTTTTCATTTCTATTAAATAGGAAACAATTGTTTAATAGTCCTACAGATTGGAATCCAAACTTATAACTAATTAAAAACAGATTTAATGCAGGTGTGGCATGTGAATAGCAATTTCTGCAAATACTTGAAGCTGTTTTCAAATTTGAAGATTTTGATTATTTGTAGAATAGCTTTACCAAGTATCCTTGCAGATCTCTGGTTTGTTTTTTTTGGAGAGCCATGTTGCACTTTAAGCTTTTGCTTGCCTAGTAGGATTCCACT
The DNA here is from genome assembly GCA_026225945.1 of Cricetomys ansorgei. Classification (NCBI taxonomy): domain Eukaryota; kingdom Metazoa; phylum Chordata; class Mammalia; order Rodentia; family Nesomyidae; genus Cricetomys; species Cricetomys ansorgei. Next base: position 5,952,535 of record JAMJFZ010001871.1, read on the forward strand.
CCAGTAGATAGTGATCTATTGCCCCAAAAGCCCAAATCACTGGTCTCTTCTGAGATAATGTATCTCCTGACCTCAGGTTTCTGTGCTGTCTCATTACACATTAATGTAGGATTATTTCAGTTATCATCTTAGGTCTTTGATTTCCAAGCCTCTGCCATTCTGCTTAGTAGAAAACACTTAGAATAAGAACTGGAAATGAGGAACTAGAGAGTGTAGAGTTCACTTGTGAAACTCAACAGCAAACTCTATACTTATTTATTTTAAGCTTTTTAATAAGAATGTTGCAAATAAAAAATTGCTCTTTATTTTTATATTCCTTATGTACATTTATTTAGATAAGACTGTCATCAAGGTTTGGAACTATATCACATAAATGTTAATATTTTATCTGATGAAGGAGTTTTTGTTAAGAGTTACAGATTCTGAACAAATTCTGCAGAATTCAATCAGTAAAACCCTGTCTCAAAGAACAAAACAACAACAAAAACCCACTGCTTGCAATTCTCATTTCTTGGCATATTAAGCATCTTTGCAGTTGGCACATTGAACACTTGGATACTTTTAGTTTTCATTTACAAATCTGCCCACTCTGTTCTTCTCCCTTTGATCCACAAATGCAGATATGGAATGTGCTGCTGAATTGACTAGTAGGATTCTTGCTAAGGTTTTGGCTTTCAAAGAGAAAGCAGTATTTTCCTGGGATGTAATATATGCTTAGGTAGACTAGAAAAGCATACTACCTGGAATTAGTTTATTAGTCTATAATCTAGTCTATATGAAACAGTTTCTAAACTGAAGACAGATTTTTTTTTTTTTTCAGAATTTTCTTAAAGGTTAGTTTACTCAGCTTTAAGGAACTTGGCCAATTTTAACAAAAATACTTGTTTTCTGATTGGGGAATACTTTAAGGTATGTAAAACTATAGTTTTCATTTTAATGTGCAGTGTAATTTGTAGTCTTAGGAACTTGGGTAGTTAGTTTTCTGTTGGAACAGTTGTTTCTGATCATAGCTGGAATCTCTATCTTTAGGAACACAGGGATGATAAATGAGGACTAGAGAGTGAGGAGAACAGTAGGCGCTTGAATGTCTGTGTGTTACACATGGTTAGGTACTTTTTTATCCTTGGCCTTTCTCTCATGTTAACAATGGAAGAAAATGAGACTCAAGGTAATACTCAGGAACCATAGTCAGAATGGGATTTGTATCTAGGAGTTCTAAAACAATATTCCAAAGTCTGGAATAATCTTTATCTTTACTCTCCCTCCCTCCCTCCCTCCCTGCCTCCTTTTCTGAGACAGGGCATTACTCTGTAGCCCTGTCTGGCCTGGAACTCACTATGTAGACCAAGCTGGTCTTGAACTCTGACATCTGCTTGCCTCTGGCTCCAGAGTGCTGGAATTTTAGGCATATACCACACCTGGGCATAAATCAACTAGTTTTGAGACAGTAGCTTGCTGTTGTTGCCAGGGTTGCTTCAGACTCAAAATCCTCTTGCTTCTCAGCCTCCTCACTGCTGGGATTCTAGGCCTGCCACCATGGCCTGATGCAGTGATTGTCTTTGAGAGATGTTACACAGGGACTGGAGAGATAGATGCCTCAGTGCTTAAAAGTGATTGTTACTCTGCAGAACACCTGGGTTTGTTTCCCAGCACACACATGACAAGTATAGTCATCTGTAACTCAGGTTGCTGGTGCTCTTCTGATCTCTGAGGACACCAGACTCCCAAGTGGCATATACGTATATATGTAAGCAAAATGCTTATGCACATAAAATAAATAAAACTAATTTTTAAAAAAAGAGACCAAGGAGCTACACAGATTTTCTACTGCTTTTTTTTTTTTTAACCTGTTGGACTTTGGCCTGAGGAAGAGATTTCCCCACTTGTTTCTAAGGTATGATTAGTGATTTGATATAGGGAACAAACGAGTGCTGACCAACAGAAAATGTTAGCCACGTACGTTGCTTTAATTTATGTGTCATAGTAAGAGAAAAATACAGGTGGAATTCATGTTTTGATTACTTCATTACACCCAAAATGCTATTTTAGCATGAAATCAGTATAAAATTTGCTAGTAAGCTATTTCACAATTTTTGCATGTTTTTCTTTGAACTTTTATTCAAAATGGGCATTTTGTACCAAGACATCTCAGTCTAGACCTTATCTTTATTTGACGTGCTTGGTGTGCATTTAAAGATCATATGCTTTATTGTAAGAAAGTCAAATTTGTAAGCCTAGATTATTTACTTAAGTTCCTTTGTTTTATTTTATCTTGATTCATTTTTTATTTTTATTTTTGAGACAGGGTCTTTCTATGTAGCCCTAAGTGGCCTGGAACTTAATATATAGACCAGACTGGCCTCAAATTCTAGAAGATCCACCTGCCTCTGCTTCTCTCGTGCTGGGATTAAAGGTGTGTGCCACCATGCCCAGCTTAACCTGGGTTTTTTAATAGTTGATTGAGTTATCAACTATTTGATTTGAACTAATTTAAAATGAGTCACAGTAACTATGTTTCAAGAGTAGTATGAGGTGTTGCTTATGGCCATGTACATGAGTAATATTGATTGCATCTTAGATTCTTGTCTCATTTGCAACCATGGGTGTTGTCTATATGTGAATCTTTTGTATATCTGAACATTTGATATGTAGGATTTAATACAACAATGTTTCTAAATATTAGTGATCTGAAATTATGTCTCCTCCAAATCTGTGAGCTTTCATTGTGTGCCTTTGGCATAGCTTTAATTGTTGTTCATTGGGCAGATGTTTTTTCAGAAAATTCATTAATCACATCTAATAAAATACACATGTGGAATGCTAGCCAGGCCTTCATTAATATAATTTCTCTCTTTTTCCCTCCCTCTCTCTGTGAGACACTGTCTCACTGTGTAAACAGGGTGTTTGGAAGTTGCTATAGTCCTCTGCATCCAGAATTGAATGCAGCCTGTTCCCCACCATACCCTACTAGTTTTTGGTGTGTGTGTGTTTGTCGTTGTTTCATTTTGTTTTTAAGATAGTTCTCTCTTAGTTGTGTAGTTAAGAAGGCTAGTCTTAAGTGCATGATACTCCTGCTTCTATATTCTTTAAGGTGGAAATGATAAAGTGAATAACTCTCTGAGGTGGGAAATAAGTTCAGAATTGGTAGTTCATAATTTATACTAGAGTGAATTCATTTTACGTAAATGCTGTGCTAAAATGACATGAAATCAGCTTTTCTTGTAAGCCAGTGGTAATCATACCACTGGGTGTCTTCTATCAACCCATCAACTCTGGTTAATGATATTAATTTGAAGGGATGGCCAGAAGCTTGGAATGTATTAATGCAAAGCATACCCATCAAATGTGGGCTCTGAGTCTCTTGTGTGTTACGGAAAATGCAATTTATTTTTTCTGCTCTGAAACAAATAACTGTCAAATCTTAATTGCCCTCAAATTTGATCTACAAAATTAAACTCCATTGACTATTACAGCTACTATGTGCTAAAAAAAACTTTTAAATGTTTTAGGTTCATCCCCCTGGGTAGTTGAAATTAGCCTTATTTTAATAGATGGGAAAGCTGAAGTTACAGTAGTTAATTTATGGGGCCACACAGGTAGTGATTCGGTTTTAATATTTATATTTTCAGCTTGGCAAGGTGCTTTCTTCAATGAGTAATCTATATAGTTTGAACTGCAAAATATACCACAATTAGACCAGGAGATGGTTCCGCTGGTACAGGCCCTTTGCTGTGCAAGGCTAACTGCATGAGTTTAATCACTTGAACTTACTGTACTGACTGACTACATAAACTGACTACACAAAGTTGCCCTTTGACCTCCACATACATACAATGGGCATGCATGTGCATGCACACATACACTATAATAAATAAAATATATATCACTATTGCTTGTTTTGTACTGAAGTGTTCTTAAATGCATACATTTAGTATTGTTTCTTTTTATGCATTGGAATGTTTTGTCTCTATGTAGGTCTGTGCACCACATGTGTGCAATGCCCACAGCGGCCAGAAGAGGGCCTGGATCCCTTGGATCTAGAGTTACTATTGGAAGTCACCATATGGATGCTGGGAATCAAATCCAGGTTATCTGGAAGAGTGGCTAGTGTTCTTAACTGCTGAACTATCTCTCCAGCCCCAGCAGTTTTAGTTTGGGTGGTTTTGTTTGGAGATAGGGTCTTGCTATGTAACTATGTGCCCTTGAATTCTTCATCCTCCTGCGTTAGTCTCTCAAGGGCTGGAGTTACAGGCATGTGCCACCATGTCTGGCATGATAGCTTTTATATGAGCCAACATTTGTTTTTTTTCTTTTTACCTTAATTATTTAAATGATACTTTTAAAGGGGGTTTTCTCCAAGTTCTCAGTGATGAAATATCTAAAAAGGATTAAGATCAAGTTAACTTGTAACCAGGATAATCTGTATCCCCCTCATGAGATATAAATTTGGGAACTTTCCTGTTTCCTTTTCCTTAATGATGAGAGTGAGTATGTTCCATTCTGAAGCCACTGCTGTCTATCCTGTATATTCATGTTTGGGGATTTATACTAATGCAAAACTTGAATTGAAAGACATTGGACTTGAGGATGGGGGGGGTAAAATATGCTTGCTCGGCTTGAGTGTCATGGGGTAGGAAGGAAAATGGTTGCAGATTTGTAGGATTGTGCTTTGGAGGCAGAACTGCCAGCAATGTTAGAACTTCCTATTCTGACTTAATAGATAAATCATTTTTGTTTGTTTGTTCACTCTTACGTTATGTAAAGCAGGCTCTCTTTTTTCCGGTTATTTTTTAAAGAATAGGAACCAAACTCATTAAAACCACATTTCACCATGCTAAAAACTTTAATTGCAGTGTACAATTCTGGAAAATGCCTATCTGGATTTTATTTGATTATGTCAGGATTTTAGCTTGTCCCAGTTTCCTCATTTATTAGTATACTTCTTGGAACTGTGAAATTAGACTGTAGTACAGGTTGTGTTTATAGTATAACACTTTGGCCTTCTGTATATGTAAATATTAATTCTTCCCAACTGCCCTGTGGTGTCCTTTTATCTACTCAAGGTATATACAACAGCATGTTGAAGGAGAAAACTGCAATCTGCCCAGTTATTGAAGCCAAGATCTTGGAGTTCTGCCAGACTGTTTCCCATTTCTCATTTTCTAAACCTGGACTATTTCTGGAGTAGGGAAGGGAAGAAACCTATGGTGATGCACCCAGAGGGGTCTTAGATGAAGATGATCTTCATCTGTTGAAACTGGGAATCATAGTAGATGAAAAGTAGAAGTTGGATAACAGTTGCTTTCATTTATTTCTGATCAGCTGGCCCATCTAAAAAACCACCATAGACTACACATGCTCAGTTTATAGAATTTATAAATGTTTGGGTTATATAACTTTTTTGGACCTTAAGTATTCGAGGATGATTAATTAGATGAAAAGAATCTGTAAGGGTGCATTGTTTATAAAACCCATCTCCTTGCCCACTCTACCATAGTCTATCTGGGCATATTGAACTATGAACAAGATGGATTTTTGTTTGATCGATTTTTTTTTTTTAAACCATAAAACATCCTTCAGGAAAGAATTTCTTTAATAAGAGTCTTACTGAGGGCCTGCAAGATGGCTCAGCAAGAAAAAGTGCTTGCTGTGGAAACCTGATGACTCATTAGATCCCTGGAACTCACGTGGAAGGGGAGAACCAACTCCACAAAGTTGTCCTCTGACTTCAACACAGTTGTCATGGCACGTACTCAACACACAGCTAGAGGTAGTAGTAGGAGTTTACAGTAAAAGCTTTGCTAAGCCTGACATGGTAGCAGGAGGAATGTTCCAAGTTGAGGCCTGCTTGCACTGTGTAATGAGTACCAAGCCAGCCACAGTTACATAGCAAGACACTGTTTGGAAAAAATAAAAGCCTGCATAATATTATGCCTCTCTATCTGTTACTTATTTTGAACACCAAAACGTTTGACAAAAACAACCATGTGCCTGAATTCACCTATATTACTACTATAAGGCCATTTGATATATCTTATTTCTTCATTTTATATATATATATATATATATATATATATATATATATATATATATATTCCTCAATATATATATATTTCTTCATTCTTCCTCACAATTGGAACTGTTGGTTGTAACAAACAAATCTTAATTGTCCCCTGAGAAACAATTCATTAGTTGTGCATTTCTAGAGATGATAATTTATGTCCTAAGACAGGTGGGAGAAAATTTTCTGATGTGCACATAGAAATTTGAAGCATATCTAAAAGTTTTGTGGTTATACCATAATTGATTTTTTTTGAAAAATATTGTATATGAGTGTTTTGTCTGCATGAATATCTTTGTACCACATTTGTGCAGTGCCTGCAGAGGACAGGAAGAGGATGTTGAATCCTCAGGAACTAAGTTACAGATTGTAAAACACCATAAGAATACTGGAAGTCAAACCCAGGTACTCTGGAAGAGCAGCCAGTGCTCTTAACCACTGAGCCATCTCTCCAGTCCCCCCATAATGAATTTTTTAAAAGCTCTTTGGGATAGAGATGATTTTCTGGTGCTAATAAAGGCACTGGTATAAAAAAATGTTTATAAAAATAGTATTTGTTCATTTTGTTACTATTACAAAATACATGAGATCAGGTAGTTTCTAAAGGCTAGACATTTATTTAGCTTGTGATTCTGGAAGCTGAAAGATGCAAGAGCCTTGCTTGTCATTTGCGGAGGGCCTTGTTACAGCATGCGGCAGAAGGCATCACCTGGTGAGAGGACTCGTCTCCTCACCTCATCTAATCTTTGTTACTTTCTGTGTTATTTTTTTTTGTGTGTGTGTGTAGCTGTAACCAAGATATCTGTGAACATGACCTGAAGAAGGAGATGGGCTCAAGGGTTCCATCTGTGATTGTTTGGATACATATGCTTGGGTAGAAAATCATGGCAGTGGGTATTTCCTCCTCAAGGTTGAGGAGGTTCTTCATGTTACAACTGCTAGAAGCAGGTGGTGTCACCCCTTAAGTCTCTAGAACTCCAACATAAAGCTCCCAGGTAACTTAAAGACCAAGTGATCCAATGCCCGATTCTGTAGGAGACATTTCGTATCTAAACCATAATACCCACTAAAGGCCCATTATTACATACAGTATGACTTACATATGATTTTGGGGTTTAAGTTTCCAACACATGAACTTTTGGGGGTTACATTCAAAGCATAACAAAGAGTGAAAGTTTCTGAAACATGATGTGTAAATATTTTTTATTTTAAAAATGTGATAAAAAATTTTTAAATATTTTAAAAATATATTTTTCAAGTTACTGCATTTTTATATAAATGCCTTTTTAATTTAATTTTTGCTTAATTTGTATATATGTGTACATGTACACATATATGATGGGGGAGCCTGTGGAAGCCAGAGAGGGTGTTCTATTCCCTGAAGCTGTGGAGGTGGGGGGGCCTGTGGACACCAGAGAGGGTGTTCGATCCCCTGAAGCTGCAGTTAGAGGCACTTGTGAGCCAGCCAGCCTGGGTACTTGAACTGCACTTTGGTCCTCTGGAGGAGTAGGAAGTACTCACCTATGCACTGTCTCTCCAGCACAAGTTTACTTTTCCTATATATAAACAAAGTCAAATGACTGAATGTATTAAATCTACCTAATCTTTAAGAGTTTATACCTTCAAAGGAGCTAAAAGCTTTTGTGTGTGAACGTGAGTGTTTATATGTGCTCACTTGTTAGCAGGAAAAACCAGGGCTTTGCCCCTGCTCAGCATAAGCCCTTATTTCTGAGCTAGCACCCTAGCCCTTACAAGCTTTTTTTTTTTTTTTTTTTTTTTTTTTTAATTTCATGAAACCTAAATTAGCCATTTTAATACGAACATGAGGGTGAACAGCATGCTGTGCTGTGTTTGTGGCACTTACTCTGGGGAGGGTGAGGCCAGCCAAGACTTTATAGGAAGACCCTTTTTCTGTAATTAAGCAAATATAAATGGAATGACTTAGTGCTTAAATGTGACATCACTTACGTGCATCTATCTTCAAAACATTTTCATTGCCTGAGGTGTAAATTATACCTGCTGAGCAATCTATCTTCCTCCCATTGCTTCCCATCCCTTGACAACTAGTAATCTGCTTTCTGTGTCTATGGACTTAATTTTGTGGCTATTTTATATAAATGGGGCCATACATTATGCTTTGTCTTGTTCCTGCAGTGTGTATGGGCAAGGCAAGGACAGGATTTTGCTGTGCAGCCCAGCCTGGTGCTAACTTGGCATCTTCTTGTCTTAGCCTCTTGAGTCCTGGGATTACAGGCATGTGCCACCATGCCTGGTCAAGAACAGGTTACATATTTAGGAATTAAAGAGATCAAAATAAACAGAATAGAAGTTATTTTTAGGTAGTGGAAACAAACTTTGCTTATATGAAGAAAACAAGATTAGTATGATAAGTTAAAACTCATTCTAAGCATTAAGGATATCCTTTCTCTTTGACCAAACAAAAGTAAGGTATTTCCTTTTCTTTTTGAGACAGGGTCCAACTATATAAACCCTAACCCTAATGAAACTTGCTGTGTAGACCAGGTTGGCCTTAAACTCACAAGATCACTTGCCTCTACCTCCCAAGTGCTGGGAGTAAAGGCGTGCCACAACACCCAGTGTTCTTTATTTCTTAACCCGTTTCAATGACTGTACATTACTGAGATGGGTTTTTCCCCCTTTTTGGAAAAGATGCTCTACAGTTTGAATGCAAGTCCCTAAGAACCAAAATCTGCCTTTCCTCTCAATTTCCTTAGTAATAACTAATGATAAAGTTCAATTTAATCTCATAGTTCCATACAAAAATTGTACTTAAAATACTGGATTGAAGATGGACATGGGGGTACATGCTTGTGATTCCAGCACTTGGGAGGCTGAGGCAGAAGAGTCTCAAGTTGTAGGCTAACCTGGACTACAAATTTGAGATCCGAGAGAGAGATGGGGTTGGGTGCCAAATAATAGATGTTCAGCTGGTGTTAGTTGAAGACAAACTATAATTATGATCTTGTTTGAACTCCCTGTAACGCCAATATTAAGTGATTTTGACATAGCCAGTAACTGTTCATGCAGAATGCAATTTCATTCATTCATGTGAACTTGAAATTTGTGGCACTTAAAGTCACAAGAAAATATTTCAGTAACTAATCTGTAAAATGATCCTGGTTTTGTAACTTGTAGCCTCTGGTGAACCCATAAATTGGTCATGCTGTAAATTTGTAATCCAAGCAGAAAATGAGTAGTGCAGCACGGTATCTAATATCTTAACAGGTCTGTTAGCACATGGTAGAAAATTCACAGGAGTATTGCGGCAGTGGACGGCTGGAGTTGAACTGAATGTGACCTGAGGCTCTGGTTGAAAAGTCCACATGTCATGGAATTATGACCTAGAAAAACGGTTTTAGGTAGTCATACAGAGAAATCCTGGTGTCTGCCCAGCTGTGTTCATTCCACCTGTGCAGGTGATGCTTTCGTTGTTTTTGTGCAATCCTGGGGACTGATCTCAGCGCCTTGTGCTTGCCCTTGCACACTACCACTGAACTACATTGCTTTCTCTGCTTTTGAGGGTCTTTACCTTGGTACTGAATTTTATATTCTTGAGCCCCTGAAAGAAACCCCCTCCCCTTCCTTTGGTGTGTTCTTTGCCTGCACAGTGGCATTTATACCAGAAAGGGTATAAACTTGATGCCATTTCCATCTTTGGGGATAAAAACTTATGTTCTCTCAAGTTTGGTTAAAATTGATCAAATATTTCATCTGATTATTGGATTTTTTTTTTTAATGAATGATGAGTCAGATTTAAAGTTTTTGGATTGTTTTGTTTTGTTTTGCTTTGTTTTTTCGAGACAGGTTCCTCTGTTGTAATTCTGGATATCCTAGAACTGACTCAGTAGACCAGGCTGACCTCGAACTCACAGAGATCTGCCTGCCTCTGCCTCTCAAGTGCTGGGCACCACCACTACCCAGCTAAAGTTGGGGGTTTTTTTGTTGTTGTTTTTTAATTTCCCAGTCAGTAATAGTTTATAAGTAGGAAAAATTCTTTAGGTCTTTAAGAGACTAGTACTGTCAAACTAAACGTCTTGCAGTCCTTGTCTCTGGCTGTGGTTCTCTGCTGTTTTGCATTCAATTTGTAGTTACTGCCAAAAGTCAAAAGTTCTCCCAAGAAATAGTGATTCCTTCACAGGCTCACCTGGAGTAGAAACAAACCTGTATGGTTTTTGTTTTTTCCTACTCACTCTGTAGAACAGGCTGGCCTCGGACTCATAGCGATCTGTCTGCTTCTGCCTCCCAAGTGCTGGAATTAAAGGCTGTGCCATCGCCTGGCCTTAAGCTCTTTTCGTATTTTGAGACAGTGTCTCACACTGTTGTCCGGGTAAGTCTCACTGAATTCCTCCCACCCCAGTCTCCCCAGTGCTGGGATTAAAGGCGTGTGCCACCACTGCCCAGCCAAACCTGTATGTTTTAAATGTGGGATCAGCAAAGGTTAAAACTGTTTATTTGTTGCTTGAAATTTGTGGGGCCAACAGAAACAATGGCTGGTATCCTGTTGATGGAATAAACCAAGGAGGGCTGCGTTCTCAGTATTTGTCTTCATTTCCTGCAGATACAACAACTGCAGTTTTGGCATTCTTTGTAAGCGCCCAGTGAAGTGACAGCTCAGCAGTTTTTCAAGGTGTTTAGTACTGATGGAAGGTAGAGGATGTTTGAAGTTTGCAGAAAAAATTAGGCTGAATGAAGTTAACCAAATCTTGAAGTGCATACTTTAAAATACCTGTGCTGGGGAAGTGGTGGTGGTGTGGTGACTAGAATCACTGCAGGAATCTAAAACCGTTGACCTTTTAAGTCGGTGGCTCCTTAATCCTTCCATGGTGCAAGAATTCACAGGGGTGTACATAGAACACTGAGAAAATAGCTTTGTCTGAAATGCAGTAGTGCATGAATACTTGCTGACACTGTCACTGTTCTGATGAAACAAGGAAGAAGGATCTAAAAAGTGTGGTGCCAAGCACTAATTATGAAACGTAAGTCTTAAGTCAGAAGTGCAAGCTTTAATGTATTTCTGTTTTCAGCTGATGTAGCTGTTAAAGAGCTCTGCTCCAAGTTTTCTAAGCATTTAGTGGGACTCATCCTCTTTGGGTGTACTTATAGAGAAGATGACTTGTGATTTATTTCTTCCTGTCTGATGTAAGAACTGCTAGATGGATGGAGCAGAGCAAACCTATTATTCAGTAGACACAAACACAGTTGCAAGTGATGGCAGAGATTGAACCATGTATTAGTAGAGAAGTCATGGGTCCTTTAACAATGTTTTCACAGTTTGGTCACTGTATACTCAGACATATTCTTACTCCACCAAATTTCCTGATTCCTTTGCTTATCAAGGTTTTCCTGTTCTCTTTAAGAAAACAAGAACAAAGCAATTGTCCTGGCAAGGTTTATTTAGGAAATGGTAGAATGACATTCAAACCAGTCTGTTTCCGAACAGTCTGCAGTCTGTATCAAGCAAGACCTAGAGCTTGGTAACTGAAAGAACAGAACTTGCTAAAATACAGTGTCTGTGTGTGGTTTAAATGCTTGATGTGTGTTAAATCACTAACTTGGCTTTTCTTTCTTTCTTTCTTTCTTTCTTTCTTTCTTTCTTTCTTTCTTTCTTTCTTTCTTTCTTTCTTTCTTTCTTTCTTTCCTTTCTTTCCTTCCTTCCTTCCTTCCTTCCTTCCTTCCTTCCTTCTTTCTTTCTTTCTTTCTTTCTCTCTCTCTCTCTCCCTCCCTCCCTCTTTCTTTCTTTCTTTCTTTCTTTCTTTCTTTCTTTCTTTCCTTTCTTTCCTTCCTTCCTTCCTTCCTTCCTTCCTTCCTTCTTTCTTTCTTTCTTTCTCTCTCTCTCTCCCTCCCTCCCTCTTTCTTTCTTTCTTTCTTTCTTTCTTTCTTTCTTTCCTTTCTTTCCTTCCTTCCTTCCTTCCTTCCTTCCTTCCTTCCTTCCTTCCCTTCTTTCTCTCTCTCTCTCTCTCTCTCTCTCTCTCTCTTTCTTTCTTTCTTTCTTTCTTTCTTTCTTTCTTATTTTTAAAGACAGGGCCTCACTATATAACTCTGGCTTGTCTCAAAGTCATGGAGATCTGCCTGCCTTTACCTTCCAAGTGCAGGGATTCGGGCTCACATCACTGTGCCAAGCCCCAGCCCCCTTTTCAAGTAAACAGCAACACAACAACAACAAAAAACCCTGGGGGCTGGAAAGATGGCTCAGCAGTTAAAAGTGCATTCTGCTTTTGTAGAAGACTTGAATTTGATTCCTACCACCCATCTTGGGTGCTTCATACCTCTGCAACTCCATTTCCATGGGGATCTGATTAATCTCACCTCTCCCTGGGCAGGTGCTCTGTCTACCAGCTGAACTACATCTTGAGCTCATCATCTATAGATTTTTTTTTAAAAAATAACATTTTTGTCCTGTTTACTTTTTAAATTTTGCTTTAATGTTTTACAGACATTCAAATTTCTTTGGTATCTCACCTCGAAATACTCTATCCAGCATGCATCCTTAAAAAATAAGGGCATTTTATAATTGTAATATTTTTATAGTCGCTAATACTTAACAACTGAATATCTGCAAAGCATTCTGAATTTCTGTTTGTCACCGAATTTCTGGTATCCAGTTTGTTTAAATCATGATCTCTGCTAGATCTTCATGGTACTTTGAGTTTACATCTAAAGTTTTCTTTTAAAAATATTTTTCCATGGATTTAGATTTAGAACGCAGATGAAAGGATAGTAGGCTTTGGACCTGGTGGCTTCTTTCAGCTCTTGTTTACCAACAAGAAAAATGGCATGCCAACTTTCTTTCCATTTGCCCTTTTTGGTCTTGGGTATTTTATTTATTTAATTTTATATTATGTGCATTGGTGTGAGGGTATCAAATTTCCTGGAACTGGAGTAACAATGAGACTCCATGTAGATGCTGGGAATTGACCCGGGTCCTCTGAAAAAGCAGTGCTCTTAACCACAGAGCCATCTCTCCAGGCCTAGTCTTGGGTGTTTGAGGATGAAAGAAACCTTTGAAACCAACTTCATGTTAGTCTTAGCATTGTTTTTAGCATTTCATATTAAATCCTCCCATTTCTGAGAATAGATACTGTCATTCCAAATGTTTGAGGTGAAGAAACAATACACAGATAATAATTTGTCTGATTATTTTAGTGGAAAAACTAGGATGACATCCAAATATTTGGGCTCTTTATGAGGAATCTAGGAAAGCAATTAATTTTAGATGCCACTTGAACTTCTATAATCAAATTATAAAATTTACTGTAATTGTCTACTGAATGACATTAGCTTTACCAGCTTCCTCTTCCATCACAGACATTGGAGACGTTTATCAGGTTTAGCAATGCTATTAAAAAATTAAATAGGGTTATTTAGTAGGAATATCTGCATGACTTTGAAGACTCTGTGTTTTGGAATTTAATAAGCATAATAAAAAACAGAATTACAAGTATTAAAGTATAGAAAGTATAGTTTCTTAAAAAGAAAGAAAAAACTTGGGAGCACGTGCTTATGCTGCTCTCAGGAAGCAGTAGGATCACTGTCCCTCAGTATCCATTCAAAGCCAAACCTGAATACAAGGTGTGTTGTAGGACAGCTAGGGCTATATAGCAAGGTTCTTAAAACAGAGAGAGTAAGGAAATTTCAGTGTAAAATTCTGAGAGCCTATTAACTTTTATCAGTGTAGTGAAATGAAATTCACACCCACAACCTATGGACAGCTGAATGAAGCAGATAACAAAATGCAGTGGAAGACGGTTGCCTTAAGCTGAGCCCATAATTTCTGTGTAGCTACTGATAGTGTCTGCTGAAGGCCTGTGGTGTCAGCATTGTTTTCAGCAGTTCACATTAAATACAACTCTGAAAATAGATACTGTCATTCCAGATGTTTGAGATAAGGAAACAATACACAGATATTAATTTGTCCGAGGTTATTTAGTGGAAAAACTAAATTGCAGACATTTGGGCTCTTTATGAGGAACCCAAAAAGCAATTTTAGATGCTACTTGAACTTTATAATAAAATTATAAAATTTACTGTATTGTCTACCTGAGTGAATGGTCTGTTCTCTAGAGTATGTAAAATTTGAAATACTATTTTTGCTACTACAGAATCTTAGATTGAAGTGGCCCCCCAACCTCTAATTTTATCCAAACTGAAGAGTTCATAAAGAAAAGGTACCTACCTGCCTGCCTCCCTTCCTTCCTCTTCTCTGTGTGTGTGTGTGTGTGTTGTTGTTGTTGTTGTTGTTTGGTTTTTTGAGAGAGGGTTTCTCTGTGTGGCCCTGGCTGCGCTGAACACACTGTGTAGACCAGGCTGACCTCAAAATCAGATCCACTGCCTCTGCCTCCCAAGTCCTGGGATTAGAGGTGTGTGTCACCATGCTTGTCTTATTCTTAAAGGAAAGGCTTGCATATTGTTTATAACTGGATAATTCCAAGGTACTCCAATACTTGGATAATTCCAAATTTTTAGTTAGCTGATTACCAGTAAATCTGTTTGTCTTGTAGTCTAAGTTCAAGCTTTGATCCTAAAGTAATGCCACTTGGCAAACCAAAATCTAGCCTGGCAACCAAATTACAGGTTACAAAGATCATGTGTTTCTCAGAAAGAAGCAGTTGGTAATTAGTATGCTATTGTTCATTGTCCTATTAATCTTTTTTGAAAAAATGGGAATGCAATTATATACTTAGTTGTACTACGGAAAAATAACCCTAATTGCTTGAGTGAGAGACAGGTGAGGTAAGTGGCTTCACAAGACTGTAACAAACCCTTTTTGAGTTTTTCATTAGAGTGCTGTACTATATGTATGTGAATCCAAATTCATTTTCTTTAGACTGTTGGAACATTAAATAAAAACTCTTTGAAGTTAGAAAGAAACTTCATTATTGAAATTTCCAAGCTTTTCTAAATTTTATTTCTATTACTATAGTGAAATATACACTGAGAAAGCAACTATGGGCTTACAATTC
Organism: Cricetomys ansorgei; assembly: GCA_026225945.1. Classification (NCBI taxonomy): domain Eukaryota; kingdom Metazoa; phylum Chordata; class Mammalia; order Rodentia; family Nesomyidae; genus Cricetomys; species Cricetomys ansorgei. The sequence goes on from JAMJFZ010001871.1 coordinate 5,967,577, forward strand.
CAGGTTACAGTCCATCACTGAGGAGAAACCAATGCAAGAACTTAAGTAGCAACTCAATCATATCCACAGTCACAGAGGAAGGACCGAATACTACTTGATTCTGCTTATTTAGCTTCTTTTGTTCTTAAATAATTTAGGGTGCCATGCCTAGGGAATGATGCCGCACAGGGCCAATTAACAATTCAGATGATTCCCCCACAGGCCAACCTGCTCTAGATAATTTCTCATAGGTTCTCTATTTTCAAGTGACTAAAGGTTGTATCAGATTGACAACAAAAACTAACCCGCTGACAAGCATATCTCAGAATAGCTTTAGCTTTATAACAGCAATGTTTTGTCAATTAAGAGTACTAAAATCTGGCAGGACAGTGGTGGCACATGCCTTTAATCCCAGCACTCAGGAGGCAGAGGCAAGCAGATCTCTGAGTTTGAGGCCATCCTGGTCTACAGAGTGAGTGCCAGAACAGCCATTGTTACAACAGAGAAACCCTATCTCAAAAAAAAAAAAGAAGAAGGAAAGACTACTAAAATCTGGCTATAGTTAGGGTATTGGTACATACAGACTTGTGCTTTCTGTTATTTTTGGTTGTGAGCCTAGCCTTTAATGGCTGAGCCATCTCTCCAGCCTGACTATTGCTTTCTGAATTCATAAGTTTCTGTGGTATATATCAGATACCATCACAGCTTTATAGTTGACTTAAGAATATTTTTTGGGCTAGAGAGATGGCTCAGCAGTTAAGCGTTCTGGCTTCTCTTCCAGAGGTCCATCCTGAGTTCAATTCCCAGCAACCACATGGTGGCTCATAACCATCTATAATGAGATCAGATGCCCTCTTCTGGTATGCAGGTATACACACAGGTAGAGCCCTCATATAAACAAAGTAAATTAAATAAATTTTTAAAAAAGGCTATTTTCTGGCTGTTTTGAAAATAAAAACTTGAAAAGCATTGCTAAATTTTGAAGGGTTTGATCTCTACAAATATTATTAAACTTAGTTAACTAGTATGCAGCTTTTTATATGGTCTTACTCTAAAGGTACACCTAAGCCAGAATTGCAGTTAATGGTGGTTATGATACTTTTTTGTTTTCCTTATATTACAGGAAAATATGAGCAGAATTGGTGAGTAATCTTGACATTTGCCTGAAGTAATACCAGGAAGGGGAAACCTTCTTTGAGGAGGTGGATGCAAGTCTTACCTTTCTGCTAATTGATAGGATCCTTGAGGTTCCTGTCGTTTGTCAACATCCAGGGAAGACTTTCTAGGAAAGAGCAGTTTCTTGTACAAATAGCCATCTTTAAGTGTGTTTTTAAACATATTTAAAACATTTTAATTTCAATTAGTCCACTTGTCTATGCACATGTGTGCTCTCTCTCTCATGTTGTCTCTCTTGTGCTCACTCTCATGCTTCTTCTTCTTGTTCTTTGTCTGTCTGTCTCTGTGTCTCTTTTTCTTTCTGAGATAAGAGCCTTGTAATATAGCTCAGATTGATCTTATATTTATGGTCCTTCTCTGCCTCTGCTTCCTAAGTGACTAGGATTACAAGTAGAAGATACCAAACCCAGCCCCTTTGAGTATTTTGAAGACCTTTCACCATTATTTGTAAAATATTCAGTTATGTGACTCGTTCTTCAGCTTATAATGAATTTCCCATTACCAGTGTTCCCCTTTTCTTACAAAATACCCTTTCCTGTGTTCCACAAGACTAGATTAAACCACCCAAATCCCTTACCATCCTGACTGAGCTCTGAATACTCCATGCCAAACTACCCTCCCTCAACCTGACTACACACTTTTTTGGTTTTTATATTTTAAGTTTTGTTTTGTTTGTTTGTTTATTTTTAAGACAAGAGTTTCTCTGTGTAGTCCTAGCTGTCCTGAAATTCACTCTGTAGACCAGGCTGACTTTGGACTTAAGAGATCTACTTGCCTCTGCCTCCTGAGTGCTGGGATCAAAGTCGTGCACTACCACTGCCTTGCTTCTTTCTTTTCTCTTCTTTGTGTGTGTGTGAGAGAGAGAGACAGAGACAGAGACACCGAGACACACAGGGTTTTATTATTCCTGCATGACCTAGAACAGAGATCTATCTACCTGTTGCTACCTCCTAAGTGCTGGAATTCAAGGTGTGGAATTCACCACATCTAGCCCTGACTTTTTCACTTTTTAAATAAAGGATACGTCTTTTTCACATGGATATCTTGAATAGTGCTAGTACATTCTTGATAGGAAACAAAAGGTTCAAATGCCTAATTATTTTGATAAGGTATGTTTAATGACAAAGGAATATAGTATAGGATAATATAGATTACAAGCAACTCAATTCCTTTAAAACCAGATCTTTTTTTGACCCCTACAAGTAAAACACCCTGAAGGTGATGATAGTTTATTAGTGCCCCCTCCTCCCCTCATAGATTGGTTGTTTCTGGAAGTTCTTTGAAGAACTTTTCTTTTCTTTCTTCCTATCTATCTATCTGTCTGTCTGTCTGTCTGTCTATCTTTTAAGATATATTTTGTTGAGATGGATTCACAGTGTATAGCCTGTAGCTTGTGACATTCTTTTGCCTCAGTCTCCCAAGTACTGGGATTCTAAGAGGAAACTACTCAACCCCTGCTCTTTATTTAGTTTTACTGTCTTTTCTAAAGTGGCTTCTTGTCTTATTCTTGTCTTGAAAAAACTCTGAAATTGAGAGGTAAGAAGGTTTTTTCCTGGGTTAAATTAATAATGGCTGTCTCTTCCCCCCCCCCCCCCCCCCGCCCCGCCCTGCTGCCATTGGAAAAAGTGTTATATGTATGGATCTTAGCCTGTGTGTATGTTTGTGCAGCATGTGCATTTTTGATACGACAGAAGCCAGAAGAGGGCATCAGATCCACTGAAACTGGAGTTGACAGATGGTTGTGAGCTGCTGTGTGGGTGCTGGAAATCAAACCTGAAATACTCTGGAAGAATAGTCAATGCTCTTAACACAGAGCCATCTCTCCAGCTCCTTGTTTTGCTTTTTTGAGACACAGTCTCTGTGGTCCAGGGTGGTCTTAAACTCTTGGCAATCCTGCTTCACCCTCTTGTTGCTTGCATTGCAAGTATCAGTCACTGTGTCCTGCTCTTTACATTACTTTGTTTTTAATTTTATTTTTTAACTAACACTTATTTATATAAGTCTATATTTTGCAGATACTAAAGAAAGTAAACAGTGATATCTGAAACTCAACAATGCAGTAGGTGAAGGCTTGGGGTAAAGAGTTAAAGTCATATAGTTCTCATGGAGTAATTCAGAAGCTAGTGTGTTATGTTTGTATGTATAGCTATGTGAACTCTGAGCCAGTGTAATAGTTTTTCCAACTATTGAGAAGGAAGCTATCCACATGAGTCCTTCAACTCCTCTGTTCTAAAAGATAGATATGTGTTCCTCCCCAGAAACTAGACAGGTAAGTTGGCTTTACTTAGTTTATCCATGGAGAAGGCTTCCTCCCTGAATCCCACTCCTATTCCATTTGTACATTTGGGGACAAGTTCCAGTCATCTTTCTCCAGTTCTGAAATTAAAAGTGGATATAAAAGTTAATGTCAAAAAGAAGTAGAAATCAATTCATAATGTCTTACTAGAACCATATTCATTATAAGTTACCTATTTTATAGCTTGTGTATTTGCCTGGCATTGCAACATATCTTGAGCTTGTAAAGCTTGTTAATGTTCCACTTTAATGCCATGTGGGTATTAATGGTTAGATAGTTGCTTGGCTCTTTGCCCTGTGTTACTTTGTCTGCGTTATAGCTACATTTTATAACTGGTTATACCTATAGGAATTAAAGGAAGGTAAAAGTAAAAGAGAGCCTTTAATCTCATTCTGGACCTTATTCAGATCCAGGCCTATTTATTTGTAGCAAAAGAGTTTAACAAAAGAATTCTATAAAATACACCTGACGCTGCTTAGTGCAGTGAGGGAAAACTACATAGTTGGGGGACAAGGCTTTTTCTCAATTTACACCATGAGAATTTACTACGGTGGAGGGAGATAGAAGATGGGGAGTGCTCTGGCCAAGGCTGGTAGAGCCAGCCCTTCAGGCAGTCTCTTAGAAGGATTTAATTACCCAGAGAATCAGTGACCAGTTCTATAGAGATCCTTTCTAGAAACAGGTGACTTCTGCATTCATACACTTTTGTTTTCACAGAGTTACTCAGTAGAACCACTGTTTTGAGCAAATACTGTAGGATCTGTTATTTATACAGAGCAAAAAATTCCTTATTTTCTTTTTTCTTGCTTGTTTTTCAAGACAGAGTGTCTCTGTGTAGCCTTCGCTCTCCTGGAACTTTCTCTGTACACCAGGCTATTCTCAAACTCAGATTTCTTCCTTCTCTTGCTTGGATTAAAGGCATGAGCTACCACCCCTGACTATTAAAATTTTTAAGTTGTTCTTTCTACCTATAAACTATTATAGCTTCCTTAAACATTCGCATATCCCTGTGCATTAGCCTCTCCTGGTGAGAATTCTCTAGACTGGCTCCTTGAAGACACTACCTTAGCTATGGAGACATCTGACAAAGCCTCTCCTGCATAGTTTGTTTTGATTCTTTGTACACTAGCATAACTTTGTCTGCTCATGGTAATAATTCATGTTTCTTCAGTTCAAGAACTCTGACATTTTAAATCTTTTTCTCCTTTTTAAAATATTACTTTACCTTAAACTGTAGATTCCTGAACCCTAATACAGGGGGATAAGTAATTGTGTTGAATGTTAGTGTGGGGTAAGTGAGGTAAGTTCAATAGTTCAAAGATCTTAAATTCACCAAAAAAACACAGTGATGATAAATCCCTTGAACCATAAATGCCAGTGCTCAGAAGCTGCTCTTTCTTTTAACTTTATCTCTATCTAACCTCTTTAGTTGTGTTGCAAAGTTATACTATAGCAGTTGAATGCCACATTTTTTTAGAAGATGAAAAAGACCCATTACTGTCCATTGTTGTCACATATATGAATGTCAAATTTTATTTACACATTTGGTAACATGGTCTATATTTTTTTTCAGCTCCAGAACCTGGGTATCAACCCAGCTAACATTGGCTTCAGCACCCTGACTATGGAGTCAGACAAATTCATCTGCATTAGAGAAAAAGTAGGAGAGCAGGCCCAGGTGGTAATCATTGATATGAATGATCCAAGTAATCCAATTCGAAGACCAATTTCTGCCGACAGTGCCATCATGAATCCTGCCAGCAAAGTGATTGCACTTAAAGGTATAAAAGTTTGTGAATGTTTTTCTTGAAATTCTTATGTGTGTTTTACGCAAATTCAGTTATTGATATCTACTTTCTCTTTTAGTATGTTGAGGAACTTTAATTAAATCTGTAAAGTGGAGATTAATCCTGAACTTAAGTTAGCTCATGACTTACGTGGAATGTTTCTGTGAAAAGTCTTAGAATAGATGTACTTGGAATAATTTTAAGTTTTAGAATAAATACGTTTAAGTTTTTTATTTAATATGACAAAACAGCTAAAAAGCATTACTGTATAGAGAAATGAAAATAATATTCTATAATAAGTCATAACTTAATATTAGGACTTAAACATTTCAGAGTTTCTCCGTTCTCTCTCTTTTTTTTTTTTTTTTTTTATACCTTAGGTTTCTTTTAAGTTAGATCATCAAGCTCTAAAACTGGCTTGAAATTACACTGCTTAAAAGAGTGGGGAAGAAGGAAGATGAAGGCCAAGCTTTAGAATCAGGGGTGTTTGAATTTATTTACACTGTACTCTGCTTTCTTTGATTCCTTCCTTCCATCCATCCGTCCATTTATCTATATATCTATCTCTCTATTTCTGTAGTTGTCTTGCTCTGTTGCCCAGGCTAACTTTGAACCAGGAATCCTCTTGCCTAAGTCTCTTGAGTAGCTGGGATCATAGATGGGAGCAACCAAGCCTAGCCAAACCAACTTGTTTTACAGGGAACTATACTGCCTATCAATCTAAATTGAGTTAAACAATCTCATAATATCTGAGAACCTATTTTCTTCCCTTTGAACTTTAGAATGAAAGTAATAGAAGAATAGAAGTTACTAAGAAGACTAGGTGCCAAACTGCTGACCCTTGAAATGGCATTTAAAGCTGCCTCCTTTTCCTTTTTGCCTTAATTAGGGATTGGACCCAAGGGTTCACATGTACTAGGCAGGTGTGCAGATGATTACTACTGATACACACACATACACCCATCCCAGTCCTTGCTTTTATTGATAATAAAGAAAATAATTCAATTGCCCAGAAATTTATAAAAATGTGGATGAGGTGCAGACTTTTTTTCAGCCATCTTTTCTTCTCATTTAAACTGGGGGCTTGTTTTGGTTGTTTTTTTGTTTTGTTTTGGTGAGGCAGGATCCCTTGTTTTATAGCTTTGCCTGTCCTGGAACTTGTTATGTAGACCAGGTTGGCTTTGAATTCACAAAGATCCACCTGCCTCTGCCTCCCAAGTGCTGAAATCAGAGGCATGAACCACTATGCCCAGCCCATTTAATCTTCAATAATACTTGTTGAATAATTCTTACTAGAAATGCTCAGTTCTAGAAGTATTGAGAGTTTTGGGCTTTGGGGAGTTTTTCAAAATTTTTTGATAACATTTGTTTATTTTGTGTGTTCATGTGCAGGGGGGGATACATTTGAAGGTCAGAGGAGAACTTAGAGAAGTCTTTTCTCTCCTTCCACCCTGTGGATCCCAAGAATGGCTTGTCAGCATGTGTCTTTCCTTGCTGAGCATGTCACAAAGATTTGAGATCTTTGCATAGATCTTATTCTTGACCATCACTAATCTGAAAGTCAAAACTTTGTGGTTTCATGGCACAGGTTTTGGAGTATTTTGGAGTGTCGATATTTAACTTATTCTACTTGCTGGGAAATAATTGTTGGGTCAGTTGGGAGCTAAGAATAGCATAGTCAACGGATCATCAGAATTTATCTAAGGCAAAAATTGATCTTGAATTCAGGAAGGATGTTTCACCTTTCACCTGGGACCAGATGCTTTATGACAGCATACTTTTTGTTTCTACCTAAAAGTACATTACATTTTAAAGTATTAAAATGTCCTTCAGCCTCCTTTAATTTGAATTCTAGTGCTTAACATTCATCACACTTCTCTTTTTAAAGGCCATCAACTAAATTTTGCCAAATTCTTTTCTATTTTTAATGTTACTGTTATCTTATCACATTTCTTAATGCTTTCTTATGTGTGCAGATGGTGAGTTATCTTAAATTAGATTGTGTTAGTCATTGTCCTGTTCTATAAAAAGAATAATTGAAAAAAAATTACAGCATTGTAAAATATTATGTTCTAGTTTGTGTCTATCTGTCTACATCATGGCCATTATCCCTTGTTTCCTTCCCAAAACCCTTACACATACTCCAGCCCCTTTCGTGTAAAAAAGAATAAAAGTCTAGTTATTTAGAGGTTGGTGGATGCAGCAAAGAAAAACAAGTCCTTACAAAATTTGCTCCCCTCTGAAGCCACTTAAACTTCATGCCTTCTTTTTATAAACAGGACTGTAACTTTCACAATTTCTCAAGTCTGGTTGTGATTTATAAACTGTGTGGGGTGGGAATCACGTACTTTGTCTTAATAGAAGAAGGCTTTGGTATGTTGTAAGACAGGTTGTGGTCCAAAGCTCTTAGGCTTTGTCTGTATCCCACCTATCTGTCACCCTCCTACTCTGACAGCTTTTGTCCTTTAGGAGCCAGACTCTCTGTGGCTCAGGAATGGGGTTGTCCTTGGTCTGCCGGGACTAATCTTCATAGCCTAGTTGCAGCTCTGGGCTTTGACCTCTGTTGATTGCAATCAGTCACCTTTTTGACTGTGATAGATTTCAAATGACAAGTATAAGCCCTTGCATCTGACTCTGGCCTTTTAACATCCTAGGCAAATTTCTCCCTCCCTTTACTAAACGCTTGAACTTTGTTCTTACCTCCAGTGTATTAACAGCATCTGAAACCCTTTCTTCCCTAGTCTCCCTCTCCTTTCTTCCAGCACTGTCATTTTCCCCTTGTGTCTTAAACCAGTGAAATGTAGCATGCACTATGGTAACATGGCAAAGTTGAAGCACAGCTTCTTTTCAAAACGCAGTTTCCACAAAATCGAGTTGGATGAGAGATGACTGCATTTTAAAAAGTAGATATTTCCTCCTTGTGTTTCTATTAGGTTTGCTTTGTCTTACGTATATACAGCTGTCTTAGTTTATGTGTGACCTAAGTATGTAATGAAAGTTAGAGCTTTGTGTCTTACCAATAAGAAAGTGTTCCTTAGTCTCATTTTCATTTGGGATGTAGAATCCTGTAGAAGCCATATGTTTATTGTATTGCAGATGTGTTCGTAGAGGTAATAGAGTTTTGCTTAAGATTATAGGTGTAGATTGGTTTGCTTGGTCTGAGCTGTTACCTCAGTGGCTGCAGCTCTAGCAGTGTGACTCCTGTAGTTAGACTAGTCTCAGGATAGTACCACAGTATTTGGAAGCTAAGGGCTAGTCTAGCTAGGTATTAATTCATTTTGAAGTTTGCTTTTTTCATTATTCTTTAATTCTGTATTTAGCTGGAAAAACTCTTCAGATATTTAACATTGAGATGAAAAGTAAAATGAAGGCCCATACCATGACTGATGATGTCACCTTCTGGAAATGGATCTCTCTGAATACGGTTGCTCTTGTTACGGATAATGCAGTTTATCATTGGAGTATGGAAGGAGAGTCTCAGCCAGTGAAAATGTTTGATCGTCATTCTAGCCTCGCAGGATGCCAGATTATCAATTACCGTACAGATGCGAAGCAGAAGTGGTTACTTCTGACTGGCATATCTGCACAGGTAACATTTTTTAGTTTTTGATAAAGAAGTGGTCTAAGGAACTGTTTCGTGTGACACACATTTTAGTTAGGTCTTTTAAACCCAATCTTGTTGAATTTGACTTATTTTGAAAGACTTTTTCTTTTTAAAAATAATGATTGCTGGCTTAAACTTTTAACCTGATGTAAAGTTCCAGAACTCTTATCAGTTATTTTTAATTCTTGCAACTGAAGTAGAGACTGAGTGATTTAGAATTTATTATGGAGTCAGTGTGTTGCAAAGTGAATACCTCTGTATTGTAGTCAGATGGTGAAGAGATGATTGGAAGCGGCATGTTTGATGCATTAAATTAAGCTTTTATAGAATAATGTTTGGAGTTAATCTTTAAGTTAAGATGTATCAAATCTACATTGAGAGCACATGTCTCAAATCTACATAAATAGCAATTAAGTCCTGCTGAAGATGGCAATATATTGTAACTGCTTCACTAATTGAATCTGAAATCTGCTGGGTCATTGGATCTCTAAAGTTTATTTTCTTTGATCCTTTGTAGCAAAATCGTGTGGTTGGAGCTATGCAGCTATATTCTGTAGATAGGAAAGTGTCTCAGCCCATTGAAGGACATGCAGCTAGCTTTGCACAATTTAAGATGGAAGGAAATGCAGAAGAATCAACATTATTTTGTTTTGCTGTACGGGGTCAGGCAGGAGGGAAGGTAAGTTTTGTTTATGGTAATTTTAGTGAGTCTGTTTTACTCTTTGTTATCTAAGTTCAAAATAGTCATCTTTCTTCCTTATTAAGATCATAGTATTCAGATTTGTGGTGACTGTCAAATGGTATGTATAGCGATACTTGCTTAAAATTATAGTGTTCTTTTAATATTTTTATTTCTTATTCTGCCATCTGTGAATCTTACTTTAAACAGTGTCCTGTTATATAACCTAGAATGGCTTTGAAGTCAGTTCTTTTGCCTCAGGCTCTGAGTACTTGGGATTGTAGACTTTTAGACCATTGTGACCAGCTTTGAGCTCTTTGCATTCCTTATTTTGATTGCCTTTATCAAAGGCTTTTTTGGTAGGTGCTTTCACTTTACTCTTCATAGAATCATCAAGGTTTCTAAAATACTCAGTACATATCAAGAGTCTGATTCTTTAAGTATTGCCAAGATGAAGTCTGATTTGTTAAGTGCTGTCTATTTTTAAATTCCCTGGATAACTTCATATAGATAGAATGGACAGCAGCTTAAGTTAGAGAGTCTGATCTCTAGCTGTACGTTGAAGTTACCTAGATAAATTGAAGTACTTTGTGCATTAGAATTCTTAGTTGAGGACAGCAGAAACAAGGTCTGGTTGATTTGAGTATAAAAAATTTATTGACAGGATATTGGATACCTGGCAGTAGCTAGGACAGCTGTACAACTAAACTTGGAAAATGAGAAATGAGCAAAAATGGGTGGTAGCCAGTGTTCCAACTAGGAATTGTGCTGCAGATCTCTGAACTGTGCTTCTGTTATGCCTGCACTGCTGGATGCTTGGTGACTCAGTTTGCTGCTATTTTCACTGTCAGAGTAGACTCTCCCTAGGTCTTAAAATAACCTGATGTCCTGAGCTCCTTTGAAGACCAGTATAGACAAAGTCACATGGATTGTATCCTAGCTTTTAGAGACATGGAAAACAACCGTTGACTGCTTCTAAAATGGAAGACTGGCTCTACTTGCTATCAGAACTTGGAGACTATTCTCCTCTCTCTCCCCAAATCAGAAAAAGATTAACTTCATTTTTGTTTTATACCTCTCCACCCCAACTCACCCTAGTAAGTAAGTTTTCAAAAATGGAGAAAGAGATTGCAACTGTCTGAATCCTCGCACTTAGGAGACTCCGGTGATTCTTCTGCTCTACCTTTCATTTAGTCCAAATGTGCTGGAATTACAGACGCGTCTGGCTTTTTTACATGGCTTCCAGGGATTGAACTCAGTTGGCCAGGCGTATTCCATAAGTGCTTTGACCAGCTGAGCCATCTTGCTAGCTCCATCATGGCTTTATAGTCAAACCCACTCCCTTCCTCTGTAATTTTGCCACTTGAAGAATGGTGTATAGCTGGGCTTGGTGATATAGGCCTTTAATCCCAGCACTTGAGAAGCAAGAGATCAGCCTGGTCTAAATATCGATTTCTAGGACATCCAGGGCTACATTGTGATGCCTTTTTTAAAAAAGAAAATCATACACTAAGTGTGTGTCGTTGAGATTAGCTTTCCTCTATTCAGTATTGATTTATGGAGGAACATCCCACAGTGTGGACAAGTCAGATACAGTTCACTAATTATAGAATGTTTGGTTATTTCCATTTGGGGGCTTCAAAAAACTTGCAAAAGCCAACTTATAAGTGATTTAGATTGATAGTATGCTTTCTTTTCTTTTGAACAGTTACATATCATTGAAGTTGGTACACCACCCACAGGGAACCAACCCTTTCCAAAGAAGGCAGTGGATGTTTTCTTTCCTCCAGAAGCACAGAATGACTTTCCTGTTGCAATGCAGGTATTTCATCAAAATAAATGGAATTTTAAAAATCCTGTTCACAGCTGATATGAGTGGTGATTGAAAAAGGCTACTGTAAAATAAAAATTGTTAATAAAACTTGGTAAAAATTCAACTCTTATTTTCATATAATGAGTAAACTGTGTTATCTTAAGTTGTCAGAATTATGTCCTCTTTTGTATTACAAATTTCTTTCATATTCTTGTGTTTATGTATGAGCTTGAGCTATCCCACATATTAACAAGCTGTAATGAAGGAAATCTTAATATTACTTTAGCATTTTTTCCTGTAAGCTTCATGAAAAAGTTTTATAGAAAGTGTTCATTTTCTCTGTTTAGATCAGTGAAAAACATGATGTGGTGTTCTTGATTACCAAGTATGGTTATATCCACCTGTATGATCTTGAGACTGGCACATGCATCTACATGAACAGAATCAGTGGGGAAACGATCTTCGTTACTGCACCTCACGAAGCCACAGCTGGAATAATAGGAGTGAACAGAAAGGGACAAGTAAGAAAACCTTGAACTTAGCATTTAAGTAACACATTCTTAATAACTTTTTCTTTTTAGAGGTAATTTTGAAACCAGATATGAATACATAATGGGGTTAGGGGTGGAGAGGCAACAAGAAGAAATGAGATGAAGGTCAAAGAACAAAATAACAAATATAAGATTAACAGGTTTAGATCATCCCTTGTTCAACATGAAGACTAAAGCTAATAGAATATAGTATTAGAATTTGTGTGTGTGTGTGTGTGTGTGTGTGTGTGTGTGTGTGTGCGCGCGCGCGCGTCAGATGTTGATAGCAAGTGTCTTCCTCTGTCACTTTTCTACCTTATTTTGAAAGAAAATTTTTTTTTAAAGATTTATGTGTCCAAGTGTTTTGCCTGCATGTATGTGCACCATGTGTATACCGTATCTATGGAGGTCAGAAGAGAGCATCAGGCCCTCTAAGTTACAGAGGGTTATAAGCCACCATGTGGATGCTGGTAACCAAACCCAGGTCCTCTGCAAGAGCAGCAAATTCTTTTAATCCCTGAGTCATGTCTCCAGCCTCTTCCCTACCTTAGTTTTTGAGAAAAGGTCTTTCACTTTATGAATTGAACCATTTCCCCAGTCCCCAGGATTTAAGAATAAAAGAAATGAAATTTAACTATTCTTTAAAATACTAAAAAAAAAAATTATGTGAGGGCCAGTAAGATGGCTCAGCCGGTAAAGGTTTTTGCCACTAAGCCTGATGACCTGAGTTCAATTCTTAGAACTTGCATGTCAGAAGAAAAGAGACTCTTGCATGTTGTCTTCTGACCTCCATATGTGCATTGTGATGGGTATACACATACACATGGGCACACATACCCTCACACTTAACTACACATGCATGCATATGTACTAAATAAATACATGCAATTGGAAAAGGTACAAAGTGATGTTAGTTTACTATAATGATCATTTTGCTGTTTATCATGTGACATCATTTCATAAATCTCAGATACACATAATAAAATTTACTTAGGAAAGATTACTGGAGGCCAGCGGGAAGGTTCACCTGGTAGACATGCTTGTCACCAAACCTGGTGAGCTGAGTTTGATCTCCTGGTCCCACATGGTGGAAGTAGAGAATTGACTTCCCCAAGTTGTCATATGACCTCCATAAACATGTCATGACGTGTGTGTGTTTATTATGGATGTGCATACACATATACATGCTAGATAAATTTAAATAAATAAAAGATTGGTATAGAGAATCCAGCATGAAGTGCAATCCTTTAATTGCCACACTTGGAAGGCTGAGGCAGAAGGATATCTGTGAGTTGGGAGCCAGCCAAGGCTATTATATAGTTAGAACCTGTTTTTAAAAAAAAAAAAAAAAAAAAAAAGTAAAATAATAACAAGATAAAAAGGTTGTTGCATAACTTGTATTTGCATTGACTTAATTATATTTACCTTTATCATTATCTTTAGGTCTAGCAAATAGCATGAATCAGTATTTAGTTTTTGTTATTTTATATGCCTGGATATTTTGCCTGCATGTATGTCTGTGTACCACTTGAGTGCCTGGTGCCTGCAGAGAAGAGAAAAGGGCATCAGAACTCCTGGAACTGGAGTTGGATTGTTGTGAGCCATCATGTAGGTGCTGGGAATCAAGCCATGGTTCTCTAGAAGAATAGCCAGTGCTCTTAGCCACTGGGCCATCTCTTTTCAGTTTTTATATGACATTTTGTCTTTAAAATAAGAGTTTTATCACCACCAACAACAACAAAAAGAGTTTAATGCAAGCAATGAATGTATAGTTGCAAATCTTTCTAATACTGTCACATAGGAACTGTTTGGTTTAGAACCAATTAGAGGCATATATTTTTATTATTAAAATAAATCTCTGGAGGAAAAGCAATTTTGGTTACAAATTCAGCAAACTCTTTTTTTTTTTCCTAGGGATTTTCTTCATCTTATCCCCAAAACAGGATCCATTAGCTATAGGGATAAAAATTCTTCCTACATCCTTTTCTTAACTTCTTAATATTTAATGTCAGAAGGTCATATGTTACAGTACCTGTTGTGGTGTCTGAAAAGTTACCCAGTTGGGTAACCAAGAGTCGGTTAGAGATTAGTTGATAATCAGTAGTTACTGAGCCTGAAGGGACTTCCTTTTTTCTGCTCCTGTGCTGATGTTAAAGCTAATGCTTAACCCAGAGCTCTTCTGTAATTTTACAATGTACTATAAGCATTGAAGGTTCTAGAGATTATCATGGTAGCAAACCAAGCCAGTGTCAGAATTCTAAGCAGATATAACAGTGCAACAACTCTCATTAAATTGCAGGTTCTGTCAGTTTGTGTGGAAGAAGAAAACATAATTCCTTATATCACCAATGTCCTACAAAATCCTGATTTGGCTCTGAGAATGGCTGTGCGAAACAACTTAGCTGGTGCTGAAGAACTCTTTGCCCGGAAATTTAATGCTCTTTTTGCCCAGGGAAACTACTCAGAGGCTGCAAAGGTGGCTGCTAATGCACCAAAGGTAAATAGTTACGAAATCGAATTTGCCGTGATTGAGGTAATGTTAATAATAGTCTTTATTTCTAATACTGCTAGAAGAGGAACCAGCTTTGTAAGAGCTAACCACTAACCACTTTGTAGTTACATTTTTCCTTTAATAGAATATGATATTTAATTCTCATTGTCTCTAAATTTGGTGTTTAAAAACCCAGAATCTTAAAATGATATGTAGGTCTGTAGACCTATTGTTGATGTAGGCATAACTAGGTCCAGTTACTAAAGTACAACATTGTTTGGCCTCATAAATGATAACCATCTATTTTGTTTTGAAAAGTTAATCACTAAACAGATGCTCTTGAATTTGTAGTATACAGAGTTGTCAGAAAATGAGCCAAATTTATTCCCATAAGCCTTTACATTGGTTTATGTTGAACTGAATTAATACCTTGCATTCCTGACCAGTATCGATTGTGAAATTTGTACTTAGTTGAACTTGATTTCATGACTGGTGGTTACCATTTCATGATTGTGCTTATCCTTTTTTTTTCACTTTTTTTTTTTATTCTTTCGATTATGATATAATTACATCATTTTCCTCTTCCCTTTCTCCCTCCAAGCCCTCTCATATACCCCTCCTTATTCTCTTTCAAATTTGTGGTCTCTTCATTAGTAATTGTTACATATATCTGTGGATATGAATATATTCCTAAATACAATGTACCCAGTCCATAATCCTACTACTATGTATACATTTTCTGGGCTGACCGTGTGGTAGTGTGCTCTTCCCTGGGAATACTATTTGTGCTTATTGTTTCATGCATTGACATAATAATTACTTGGCATGTTTCTGATTTTGAATAATTTTGTAACAGTGAACCAAAGATATGACAGATATCTATTAAATCTTTACCATCACATTTCAAATATTCAGAACTATGTGCTGTATATTTGAAATGTGATGTTAGTAGGTTGACCCATGCAGTTCACCTTGACCTAAGAGACCTGTGGGGTTAGTAATTGGACCACTAAGGAGTCTTTAACATTTCTTTTTCTTAAAGGGAATCCTTCGTACTCCAGATACCATCCGTCGGTTCCAGAGTGTCCCAGCTCAGCCAGGTCAGACTTCACCTCTACTTCAGTACTTTGGAATCCTTTTGGACCAAGGCCAGCTGAACAAATATGAATCCTTAGAATTGTGTAGACCTGTACTTCAACAAGGGCGGAAACAGCTTTTGGAAAAATGGTTGAAAGAAGATAAGGTACTTTAGTTTATATTAATTTAATTTTCCTTTGATTAAATACCATGTTAGCAAGTTAAAATTGCTAGTTTCTACCAAAACTAGTTTCCATATGTTACTTGTTGCTTGTGGAAGTAGAATAAGAATGTGTTATTTTTAAGACCTGGTCCATGCCATTTTTAAAACCTGGTCCAGGATTATCAGTTGGTAATTTAAATTACTAGCCTAGAAGTGAGTTACTCTTCTTTGGCCCTGGAAAATTTTCATGTGAAATGCTCACTTCATGGTACAGGCACATTTGTCAGTATATTTGATGTTGCTTAACATGTGACCTTCTACATCCCACACTTGATATGCCCAGTAGTTCATGCACGAGCTTGCTTGCCCTCCCTCTCCCCCTACCTCCCTCGTTCTCACTCTCTCCCTCTCAACATTGTAAGTATTTGATACAGGTAAACATACTTGGGTGTTCAAGGAAAACATGTTATGTAAAATGTTAGATCACACATATGTTTGCAAGACAGCCAAGCTGGCTGTATTTGATGTGTGAAGTACTGTTTGACAGTGTTCATAAAATGTTAAATGGAGTTACATGAAAAAGCATTTAAAAGTTTTCAAATGGGAGCTTTTCTTAAAAAAATATTTACTAGCTTTCTATATTGTACAATTTGTGTTTTATATTATTTCAGCACTTTATACTATTTTATAGAGCACATGTTTTTTATGTAGAATGATTGCCTTATCTGGGGCTGGAGAGATAGCTTAGTGGTTCAGAGCATGCATTGATCTTCCAGGGACCTGAGTTTGCTTTTGAGCACCCTTGTCATAGGGCTCATGACCACCTCTAACTCCAGCTCCGGAGGATCTGATGCCCTCTTCTAGTCTCCATGGACACATACACAAATAGAAACACCAGTGACATTATTTTTGAAAAGCTGAAACCATGGCTGTAATATTTGAATATCTTAGTAGTTTCATGTATAAGATTTTACTATAAAGAAAAGGTACATTCTTAACAAGGTAGTAGGATATAACCTAAAAGCAAAGTCTTGGTGGACTGTCTATCCTTGTTTAAGGAGGAATTCTGGAGAACTATACAGTGCAATTACTGTGAATATAGTATCAAGAGTCCACCAATCACAACCCCCACATATTTATATTTTTGGAAAATGAGTAAGTATCTCCTATATGGGTTATATTTATAGGGAAATAATACCAACTGCTCGTTTATAAAACAGCTAATGGGTCAACTAACCAAATTCTTTTTCCTTTGGACAGCTGGAATGTTCTGAAGAACTGGGTGACCTTGTCAAGTCTGTGGACCCAACGTTGGCCCTTAGTGTGTACCTCAGGGCCAATGTTCCAAATAAAGTCATCCAGTGCTTTGCAGAGACAGGTCAAGTCCAGAAGATTGTCTTATATGCTAAAAAAGTGAGTTCAGTGAACAGATTATCAACACAAATTCGTTAAAAATGAAAACTTGAGAGACATAAGCCTTAACTTGCTTTATTTTTACTGGTGAATTTCCTTAAACTTAGAACTGGGAAAAGCGTAAAAAGACCCCTTCTTAACTATTATACGTAGAGCACACCTAGCTTTTAATACACGGAAGCAAGTACAACTCGAAGATGACAGAGGCGTGTTAAACATGTGTTAGTTCATCTTTGAAATGGTCAGTCACTGACAAGAAGTAATAAAATTACATAATTGCCAGGGTAATGTGTCATCACAAAATTCTTATTGAATATGTTAAATTATAAGTAAACTTTATACTCACCACCTGGTCTTTGTTAATAGTATTTTATTATTAAAAGATGCCTTAAATGCATTAAAAATGAAACTTTGTGGCATGATTGAAGCCCTTGTCTGTCTGTAGGTTGGGTATACTCCAGACTGGATCTTTCTCCTGAGAAATGTAATGCGGATCAGTCCAGATCAGGGGCAGCAGTTTGCTCAAATGCTGGTTCAGGATGAAGAGCCTCTTGCTGATATCACACAGGTAATGGGCTTTTTTAAGACTCTGTAGTTCGTGAAGACGGAATGTGTGGAGAGTCTGACTTTTACAAACTTCTCAGAAGAATAAATTAAACTTCCAGCTGATGGAAATTGCAGTTGTATATGCCTATATGGCTAAACTCTGCGTATCTTACCAAAACACACTTAGAAGAATACGTACTACGATACCATCTATAGGCAGTTTTAAACTTTCTAAATAATTATTATTTTGCGTGTGTTAATGTAGGCACAAGCGTGCCACAGCTTGAGTGTCACAGGTCAGAGAACAAGTTTTGGGAGTTGGGTCCTTTTCTGCCACCTGGTCGAATTCAGGTCGTCAGATCTGCATACAAGCACCTTTATCCACTGAGCTATTTCACTAGCTTAGTAAATAGTTTTAAATAAAAACAAATACCATTTTGATTAGGGAAGGATATATGAAAATGATATGCTTGATCTTGCCCAAAAGGCCAAGAGATGATATATAAGAATAATGGAACACGGGCTGGAGCGATGGCTCAGTGGTAAGAGCACTGGCTGCTCTTTCAGAGGACCTGGGTTCAATTCCCAGCACCCACATGGCATCTCACAACTGTCTTGTTATTCCAGTTCCAGGGGATCTGATACCCTCACATCAATGCACATAAAGTAATAATAAATAAATTAAAAAAAAAAAAAAGAATGCTGAAACACAGACAGTAGTGTCTGCCACTGGTGAGGGAAGATGAGCATATAGACTTACAAGTCAATTTTTTTGTATTTATTTGATATTTTTTAAAAAACTTTTTGTAAAAACCATAACTGAGTTTTCATTAACTTTTATTTTAATTTTAGTTTGTTTTGAGACAAGGTCTCATTATGTAGCTCTCTGAACCTAGAATTTATATGTAGATTAGGATAGTCTGGAACTTCCTACCTCTGCCCCCTGAGTACTTTTATTTACAGGTGTGAGCTAGCATACTTAACATCTGGATTCTCCAATGATTTAAGTATAGGGTTAGGCTGTCTAAATACTGTTTTTTAAATCTGGTGTTTGGTGGGGCTGGAAAGATGGCTCAGGAATTTGAAGCCTGTTGCTCTTGCATAGGACCCAGGCTTGATTCCTAGCAGGTACATGGTAGCTAACAAACATCCTTAATTCTAGTTCCAGGACATCTGATGTATTCTTTTGGCCTCTGAGCAGTGGGTATCCATGTGGTATACATGCATGAAAAACTCATTACATATGAGTAAATGTGATATACCTATAAAATAAATATCAAAAAAGCTGTTGAAAATAAGTAAACCTCATACTTGTTCTTTGTATTTTTATACATAAAAAGATCATGTTGATTTTTGTGTACTGTTGTGAATAATGTTCCACGAATTTTTAACTTAATTTTTTTATTAGTGTAAAAAAATTATATTTTAGCATGACTTTTTCATACATACACATTATTGTTTACTCACATTTCCTCCCACCGGTTATCCGCTTTGGTCCTATCCTCTCCCTTCAATAGTATCTTAAACCTTTTGATTTTTCTCTTTTTGATAGATTGTTGATGTCTTTATGGAATACAATCTAATCCAGCAATGTACTGCCTTCCTACTTGATGCTTTGAAGAATAACCGCCCGTCTGAAGGTCCTTTACAGACACGATTGCTTGAGATGAACCTTATGCACGCACCCCAAGTATGTATTGTTGTCTTAGTTAAGGTTTCTAGTTCTGTGATAAAATACCACGACCAAAAGCAGCTTGGGGAGGAAAGGGTTTATTTCATCTTAGAACTCTTTACTCCATCACTTAAGGAAGTCAGGGAAGAATCTGGAGGCAAGAACTGAAGCAGAAGCCATGGAGGAACACTGCTTATTGGGTTGCTCAGCCTGCTTTCTTATGTAACCCGGGGTGACCAGTCCAAGGATGGCAGTTTTCCTGGTGGGCTTCCCCCCATCTCTCAATCATCAGTCAAGAAAGTACCCTACTCACTTGCCTATAAGCAGTCTGTTGGAGCCATTTTCAAAATTGAGGTTCCCTCTTCCCAGATGACCCCAGGCCCCTATCAAGTTGACATAAAAACTAGCCAGCACAGTTGTCATGCTTTTAGTCATGCTTCCAATCCTATTCTTGTAATTATGCAGAAGTTCATAGATTGTTTCTCAGAGTTTGAGGTATTTATTTTTTAAGAAAATTAAACTAGCGTTCTCTGATACTTTATTCTGTTTTCTGAGATTGGTGTATGCCGATGTAAATAAAAGTAAAAACAAACTCACCCTGTTTGTGGTTTTATAGGTTGCAGATGCTATTCTAGGGAATCAGATGTTCACGCACTATGACCGGGCTCATATTGCTCAGCTGTGTGAAAAGGCGGGCCTACTGCAGCGCGCATTAGAACACTTCACTGATTTATATGATATAAAACGTGCAGTTGTTCATACTCATCTTCTTAACCCTGAGGTATTTTGTTTCTTATCTGTTACTTGTGATTAATTAGTGTGTTGGTACTGGATGACAGCAAATTACTAATTTGGTTGTTTGTTTTTTCTTCTAGTGGTTAGTGAATTACTTTGGGTCCTTATCAGTTGAAGACTCCCTAGAATGTCTCAGAGCCATGCTGTCTGCTAATATTCGTCAAAATCTACAGATCTGTGTTCAAGTGGCTTCTAAGTATCATGAACAACTCTCAACTCAGTCTCTGATTGAACTCTTTGAATCATTCAAGAGTTTTGAAGGTAATTAAGAATGTAAGAATTGGTAGTCAAAAGAGCCATTTAGAATCAAGCTGTTGGAAATTGTCTTTCTGAAAAAAAATGTTTGGGACGTGGCCTCTATGCATGAGATCCTAGGGATATACAGTATAGAAGACCATCTGCTTGGATATTTTATAAATGAATTAAAGGCAAATTTTGGAGATAAAATTGTCTTTGTATTAGCAAAGTAAAATGAAAATACTGATGACTAATTATAGTAATAATGCACGCATGGATCTGGCTCTTGTGATAGCAAACAGTTCTTCTAAGGGCATTTTGTGCCTTGTTAACCCAGCAATGCTTCTCTACCTTGGTACTACAGATGTAGTGCTGAGTGATTGCTCACTGTGTACAGGTGCCCTGCGTGTGCAAGATTAGCAGTGTCTTTGGCTTCTACCCACTAGGTCACAGTAACATCAGTTCTACCGACTGTACTTATTTAATCATTTGTTAGGTAGCTCTCAGGATCATTAGCTAAATCCTGGTCCCTTAACCTTTTCTCTCTATGTGGTATTAGTGCTCTAGATAGAATAGGTAGAGTAGGAGATTCAGTAAGTTTTCTTGGTTTATGTGTGCTAACAATATGTTGAATTTACTACTGGCCACATGTAGCTATTTAAAATTTAATTAAATAATTAAAATCAAAACTAAAAAAATTTTTTAGTTAGTCTAGGTACACTTGAGGTGAGACAAAGGAGGTTAGTGGCTAAAGCAGACAGTACAGTTAAGAAATTTCATCACTGCAGAAAGTTCTCTTGGACAGCACCACATTAAATTCTTTTGAAAGTGTTTATACATGTCTTTTCTACTTGCATGTGGAAAAACATCTGGTATATAGTACTTCACTTAAAACCTCATATGGAATATCGTATAATAATTTGCTTATATTTGTTTATAACACCAAATTGTTATAGTGTAGCTGTCCCTTATTTGAGAACTTTAAAGCCAGGCATAGTGGCCACTTGTCTGTGTTTCAGCACTCAGAATAATGAGGCAGGAGGATCGTGGATTGAAGGACAACTTAAACTATATAGCAAAATCTCTAAAAAACTGTAAAACAGAAAAACACTCTTAAGCAGAGTTTCCTGTTCTGAAGGGGTTGAATCTTAGGTCTGTTTTATTGAACTGGTTCTGAATTAATTTGTATTCTTAGTGAACTTTTTAAGCAGACAACTTATATTAGGAACATTTACCTTAACAGTAGCTTCTAATTACTTAATTCATTTTTAGTTCTGTCATTCTCGAAAGTGTTTATGTAGCCAGACTTGGTGGTGTGTGCTTTTAATCTCGGCTCATTTTAGTCAAAGGCAGGAGGATCCTTGTGTCCTGGAGGCCAGATTAGCTTATGCAGGAAAATCCAGTACAGTCCAAGACTACATAGACAAACCCTGTCTCAAAAATCCAAACAGGCTAGCCAGGGTTACACAGTGAGACCTTGTCTTAAAAAGACAAAAATAAAACAAACAAAAAAATAAAACTGCCTGTGTTGCTTAATTTCTATTGTTTTTGTTTCTTTAAGGTCTCTTTTACTTTCTGGGGTCCATTGTTAACTTTAGTCAGGACCCAGATGTGCACTTTAAATATATTCAGGCGGCTTGCAAGACTGGGCAGATCAAAGAAGTGGAAAGAATCTGCAGAGAAAGCAACTGCTATGATCCCGAGCGAGTCAAGAATTTTCTCAAGGTAAATGGCATGAGATCCATGCTTTTGAAAGATTGAAGAGCAGCAGTTCCACAAGGCTCAATCATGCTTGAAAATACTTTCCTTACATTTGAAAATCTTAGCATTCTCATATTCTGTGCTGGGTTATTTTTTCTAAATTTAATACTTTGTGGTTTCTTAAGAAATAAGGAAGGAAATTAGTAAGTAGTACTTAAGAACGACCATCTGTTTAAAAAGAAGAAAAAACAGTTTCATTTTCAAATAATTTCCTTTTTTTTAATTTTAGAAGAAAAACTTTTTAAAGTTATTCTTGCTATCATTTTAGAATACATAGATTCTTTTTGCCATGTGGTGACACACACCTGTAATCCCAGCACTTGGGAGGCAGAGGCAGGCAGATCTGTGTTCACAGCCAAACTGATTATGTAGTGAATTCCAGGTCAGCCAAGGTTACATAGTGAGACTGTCTCAAAAAGTGGAGAGGAGATGACACCCTCTTTAGAATGCTTTCTTATTTTCTTTTTAAGACCCAGTGTTTTTATATATATATATATATCCTTAAAAAAGTTTGGGGAGAGGGATGGGTATAAGATAGTTCTCCCCTTCTATCATGTAAGTCCCAAGGATCAAACTACTTGGCAGGTAGCACCCTTACTCTTTGAACCATCTTACCATACCCCCCATCCTATTTTCTGAGATGTAGTCTCACTATACAGTGTCTAGGCTGGCCTTGAGTTTATAGTAATCGATCCTGCTTCATCCTCCATAATTCTGAGATTATTATATAGGTGGTGAACCATCGTTCCTGGGTCTTTTTTTTTTTTTCCCTTTCTACTTCTTTTTTTTTTTTTTTTTTTCCTAAACATTTATTCATGTTTTCATTTTGTGTTGGTGATGGTGTTCCTGTGCCCAGGCAAGCACATAGAGGTCAAAGGTTAGCTCTTGGGAGACAATTCTGTCTTTGCACATTGTGGGTTCTGGGTCTAAACCTCAGAATGTTAGTCTGAGCGTCAAGTAATTTTATATTGCCAGCCCCTGACTTAGATTCCACCCCCACCCCACCCTCCAGTTTACCTTTGGAATCATTTTCAGGATCCTTTATTATAGGTTAAGAAAGCATCTAGGTTTACTTCTAGCATCAAATTTTTCTGAATCTGGGAAAGAAAATAAAAAGGTATTTTATGGGAAAAATTAAAAACTTTTAAGTTTGTGGCTATCTATCTATGAAAGATTAGGAAAATGATAAAGCCCAAAGATTACCACTTGTTTGCGGTCAAAAATATGAAATTATTTTACTTTTGTCTTCTAGGAGAATTCTAGACTGAGCACAAAACCATTATCATATGAAAACTGCATTTCCTACCTCTCTTCCTGTTGTCACTTAGAGATAGTTTATAGCTACATTGCTGATATTCTTTTGAATCTGGGCTCTGTGTTACACAGCTGAACCCGCAGGAGTTTTTATGTAACCAAATAGTTAAAATGCTGAAATTATTTTACATTGTAGAATGAAAGATAAACTTTTCCCCAATGCATGTAACTATATAAGATACATCTTAGCCCACATGACTTTCCTGGGGAGCCTGGCTAACATGAATGATAATGTTGAAAATCAAACTTTCTAGGGTTCTCAAGAAACTCTCAAATGCAAGGAATTGTTGGTTTATACTGTAATGTACCCACAACATCTCAGAGGACAAAGCTCACTTCTTGAGTATCATCACCTTCTGGCTTTTTGTTTGTTTCTTAAATACTACCACAGTCTTAATTGAATTTCCTTTTGTAATTGAACTCTTATTTTAATTTCTTCAGTCTTAGGAGATAATATCTGAGTTATTTTTATGTTAAAACAGTAAACTTAACTATTATAACTTAAGTATGACATTCTCAAGTTTAAAGAAACAACATTTAAGCCAGATATGGTAACACATATGCTTAATCCCAGCACTTGAGAGGCTGAGGCAGGAGGATCTGGAGTTTGAGTCCAACGTGGCCCATATATAGCCTGTCTCCAAAAATTGTTTTTAATGAATAGATACAATAGCATAGTATAGTACAGTATGACAGAATACAAGAACTATAGCCTATGTGGACCAGGGGTAGTGGTGCTTCCTTACCTGTAATCCCAGCCCTTAGAAGTTTAAGGCACGAATAATGACTTCAAAGCTAGCATGAGCAACATACTGAAGAAAACAAACAAACAAAAGACAAAACAACAAAAACCACCTGTGAAGGCTGAGAACGAAACTCAGTGGCCCAGCACTAGCCTGCCCCTTAGCACCAGGGAACGGTAGAGTGCCCTCACACAAGCCCAGCAGTGCTGTCAGCGGTATTTGACTTACACACTAAGAGCATGGCTCTATAGATCTTCAAATTGTGAAACTAATTCAGACCCACAATCTAGTCCTTGCTCCCTTTTATCTTACTTTATACCGGGCTTTGTCTCTTGGAATTGCTTCAGTCTCTGGATGACTCACACACTGTTCCTGGAACTTCCTGGCCCTTGCCTGTTGGAAGCTCTGCATCTGCCCTAGGCCATTTTCTCTAAGACCTTCATGACTTGCTTCTTGACCTTCAGGTTTCTGATCAAATGTCGTGAGAGGTTTTTCTCAAATTACTGAACTTAAAATAGAAACTACTGGTGCTAGGGAACGAGCTTAGTCAGTAAAGTGTTTGCCATGTAAGCATGAGGTCTTGAGTTAGATCCCAGAATCCAGGTGAAAATGTTGTTTGTGGTGCATTATGTTTGTAACCCTGGCCAAGGTGGATCCCATGGTGAGTTCCAAGCCGTGAAAAGTAAAAATGAAAAATCTTAAAAGTGAACAGTGTTCCTGAGGAATGAATCCTCTGGCCTCCACATGCATAGGCAAACAAACAGTAGAATATCTGAACCCAGTTCCTCCTCTTGCCCTGTTTAATTTTCCCTGGTAATACCCACTGCTGTGAATGAAACCTTATCTCTTCCCACTCTGAGACAGTTGCCTGGAGACAGGGCTGCTTAAGAGCCTGATACATAACTACTCAGCAGATAGTTGTTAAATTCAAGTTGTAGAAAACCTCTACATGTGTTTACACAATTCCAGTTTTCATCTTAAAATGGTTGCTAACAGTAATAATGGTTAATAGCTTAGTAGTAAGTAGTTTAAAATGTATAGATGGCACGGGGCTGAAGAGAGGACTCAGTAGTTAACAACGCTTGCTGCTCTTTCAGAAGACCCACATTTAGTTCCCAGCACCCATGTGTTTATTAGTTGCTCACAAACTACCTATAACTGCAGGGCCACCCAATGTGTCTGGCCTTTGTGGGCACTTGTATGCATGTGCACGTCACCATATACATAATATAAAATACTTAGAAATTAGTTCGTGCATTTGTTCTATGCATGAACTGTGGTGAAGGTTTAGACAAACAGGAAAACACCGTAATTCCTTTTCAAGAATGAAACAGCTAAGTGATCTGCTTGCATGTTTCCCCCTAACTGAGGAAGCTTGTGTTTTTTTGTGCACAGAAGACTAATGTGATCCACTAGGTGTTTTAATATCTATTTATGAAGAAAATTGGCCTGGAAACTTGGCATTTGTAAAAGCAGACATTTCTAGAAATGATTGTAGTAGTTATTAGTCCAGTGTTAGCATCTTTTGAAGTAAGTACTCATGACTTTGACTTTCCTTAATATGAGCAGCCTGCAGTTGGACATTCGCTTCAAATTTAAAATCTTTTTTTTTTTTTTAATTTAGCGTAGTTCACAAAATTTCCTTGATATTTTCTGAACCTTTCATGGGTTAATCTTCATGTGATTTATAGTTGGGCGGCTAGAGCCTGATCTTAGAGCCATTTTATTGTGGGGAGATGTTGTCCAGTGGCAGAGCACTTTTCAAGCCTAATCCCCAGTACTGAAGAAGGAAAAAAAAAAAAAAAACAAAGACAAAAGAACCATTTTATTCTAACCTCAAAAAGAAGTGGCTGCTGCTGGGCAGTGGTGGCACACGCCTTTAATCCCAGCACTCTGGAGGAAGAGGCAAGCAGATCTCTGAGTTCAAGGCTAGCCTGGTCTACAAAGTGATTTCCAGGACAGCCAGGACAAAAAAAGAAGTGGCTACCATTGGGGGAAAGTCCTATCCTACTAAGTCTCTATTTCCTTAGTTGACTCTTAGAGGAATCATTTATTAAGGATTGTGTCATCTGTATTAAATGAATTCCTGATGGAAACTGTTGTTTTTTGTGCTGTACCTTATGTCTGTGGACTATAACAGGACATGTATCAGGTAACTGCCCCTTACAGGCCTTACCCTTACCTACCTGTCTATAATATCTCTGTCAGTCTATAAGTAGGACTGTAGCTTCGTCTTTGTAATGGTAAAAGCTGTTGACAATTTAAAGATGTCTTTTCTTTAAATTCTTTGGTGTATTTAATATACGGCCATTATCACAATGCTCTTTGTAGGCTTAATTATAATAGATTTTTAGAGGCTGGATGTATAGCTTGGTATTGGGGAGGGCTAGAAAATACATCATTAGCTTGAAACAAATGTGAACATTTATGCCACAAATGTAAGAATAGTTAATAAATCAACTGCCAAATTCAGCTGAACTGTTTATTATTAGTGAAAGTCCCAACATAGTGATTTTAAAACCTACATACTGCTGCTGGTGGCTCACAAATCTTGTTGATTTTTTATTAATTTAAATTTAATTTATTTATTTGTTAATTTTTCATTAAGGATGTGTGTGGGAAGGGCCGGGTGATTCCTGTGTGAATCTAAGCTGTATTTAGTGAAGTGTACTGAAATGGGCTGTGTACACTCAGCTTTGGGGTCATTTCTTTCTTTTAACAGAGGAGCCAAGTTTGTATGAGCCTCTCCCTCAGCACAGAAAGGCTTCTCATATTTTACCTAAGCAGCAAGGAGAAAATTGAAGCTTGTTTTGTTTTTGTTTTTTCCCTCTCTCTCATTTCAGGAGGCAAAACTAACAGATCAGTTGCCACTTATCATCGTCTGTGATCGATTTGACTTTGTCCATGACCTGGTGCTGTATTTATATAGAAACAATCTTCAGAAGTACATAGAGATATATGTCCAGAAGGTAAATATTTTTATACTTAGATATTTAAACTCTATCACTACAGTTTCTGAATTCTTGAAATTTTGTGTCCAGTAAAAATGGTCTGCTGGTACAGCTTTCGGCACTTTATTTCTAGAGCAATCTTTCCTTTGATTAGAATTTTACATTCATGCCAGTTTTATGAAGCGTGAGAACAGAACCACTATAGTCAAACAAGTTGTAAAGTCTAGGAACCAAACTCTAAAGCAAGTTCTTAAACCATTTTAAATTTAGGTATTAGAAAGTTTATTTTTTAACGTTAAGATATTCTAGCAGAGCAATTTTGCCATAAATGAAGCTTTTGTACTTGGCAATCTTCCATAGCCATCTTGGCTGTTGTCATTTTTTTGTACTTAAGCATTGGAACGATCCTAATTAACCAAACCAACATGGAACACTCTGGGGCAAGTGCTCCCCGTGCTTATTAGACTGAGAGGTCTTTCTAGCTAGACTTCTGCTAAATCCCTTCATCTGACTAGAAACTTAAACTTACGGCTTATTACTGATTTTTGAAAACTGAGCTTTAAGAATAAATGGTCGCTTAAGTTTTGTATCTCCGTTTTGCTTATTAATGTAATGATATTCTTTTTATTTTCTTTTTTTCAAACAGGTAAATCCAAGTCGACTTCCTGTGGTTATTGGAGGATTGCTTGATGTTGACTGCTCTGAAGATGTCATTAAAAATTTGATTCTTGTTGTGAGAGGTCAATTCTCTACTGATGAGCTTGTTGCTGAAGTTGAAAAAAGAAACAGGTGTAGTACTGTTTTCCATTATAGCTGATGAGCCTATGGCTCCTGGAAGTGTGTTAATAATTGAAACACAACTGACTAGCTGTCTGAAGCTACTCAGCACCTGGGGTAAACTAAACTCATGGAGGCAGCTGATTAAAAGGTGTCAAGCTAGCTTTTAGAGTTTAAAGGTTTTGCTTGTTTTCTGAAATGTGGCCATATTTGTATGATTATGAGAAGATTGTGCTTTTTGTAATATAATTAGTATATGTGGGTTTTATTGTTTTTACTAGATTAAAACTGCTTCTACCTTGGCTTGAGGCCAGAATTCATGAGGGCTGTGAAGAGCCTGCTACTCATAATGCACTAGCCAAAATATACATCGACAGTAACAATAACCCAGAGAGATTTCTTCGTGAAAACCCCTATTATGACAGTCGTGTTGTTGGAAAGTACTGTGAGAAGAGAGACCCACATCTGGCTTGTGTTGCTTATGAACGTGGCCAGTGTGATCTGGAACTCATCAATGTAAGTACTCCTTGCTCAGTGTGTACAGAGATAGCTGTATTTCTTTAGCTAGTTGTATGTCTGATTAGCACATGTTGAGAGTTTCTGTATGATTTTATAGAGCATTTTTTGGCAGATGGGTGCTTTTCTAAAATTGTAGTTGGCAACACTAATAAACCTAAAAGTGTAGTCTGTGCACATTCTTTTCTGATTTGGCACATTAACCCTATTATCTTTACTTGTGTTCTTGTACATTATCATACATACTTGAACATAACTTCCCTTTGGGTTCTGTTTCCTAAGAATGAAGAAGTATCTTCACATAGATACCAGCTACAGTCAGTATGATCTTAATAGTACACTTTGAAGAATTTGTTTTCTTTCAGTGTTGAAGTTTTTGTGTAATTTAAGATCATAATTGTGTCTTCTCTCTTTAGTTTCTTTATTCTGAATCAGTTCTTGAAATTTTTTAAATGACAAATACCTTTGCTAAAACTCACCTTTTTGTATTCTGTTAAAAAATTTTTTGGTGGAATTAATGCATAACCAAATATTTCATCGTCATATGAACAACTAAGTGGTTGTTAGATTCACAGTGATGCACAGTCGCTGCTCTTACCACCTTCCAGACTCATCACTGAGAAGGAAACCCTCTTTTTTAGTAAAGCTTTTCCATATGCTTCCTTCCCACAGACCCTCACAATTGCCAAACCACACTCAACCCCTGTCAATCTGCCTATTCTGTATTTTTTAATTAAAATATTTATTTTTTTGTGCTCATAGTAGAAGTCATAGGACAGCTTGTGGGACTCCATTATCTCCTTCCACCATGTAGATCTCTGGAACCAAACTCAGGTCATCAGGTGGCAGGTGCCTGTACCTACTGAGCCATTTTGTTGACCCCTGACTATTTCATTATGTAGTCTCCTTTACTTCCTTCTTGTCCAGAACTGGGGGAGCACTGCTTCATCTGAGCTACATGCCCCCCCCAAAACAAAATATTTCTCATTTTGCGTTTCCTTGTATCACTTCTTGGCTTTTCTGCTAAAATCAAGTGTTGCTGTAATGGCTCTCTGTGATTTGATTTAGATCATACATTTCTACTCAGAATGCTTCTTAAATGATATTTGTCCCATGCTATTGGATTTAGAAACACATTTTCCTTCTTTTTGCCAGTTTTTGTTGAATTGTCCATTTTCTTTTTTGGAGTCCTTTCAGTATTCTCATATTCTTGGATTCAAATACTCTGGCAGTGTATTTGCTTCTAGGATCGTTCAGTGGTCAGATCTAAGAAACTTACATATATATATATATATATATATATATATATATATATATATACACACACATACACATAATGAATATACACACACACACACACTTAAAAGGTTATGTATATGCAAGCATATGGAAAAGTACATAAGAATAGCTAGTAAAACACTGAAAGAAAGCTTTGAGGGTAATTAGTCCTATACTAGAGTATAATGCAAAGCCTGTAATTTAAGGTAATACAGTACTAATGTTTGAACATTCAAAATAAGCTGAATATGGTAGTGCGTGCCTATAATTCCACCACTTGGGAAGTGGAGGCTGGGGACAATGAGTTTGAAGCCCAGGCACATGAGACGACCATCTCAAAAAAAAAAGGAAATAGATATACTCTAAGGGTGCTTTTTTAAAGCCTTTAAAATTCCACTGGATTTCAGTGAGAACATTTGACTGTGATATTCCCAAGAGTCTGTATAGAAGTCATTGATTTCTTATAAAACAAGAATTGACATAACAGCAAATAGGGTCATTATCTGTAGTCTTTACCTTTTGTGCTCAAATTAACCCTTGCTGTTTTAATTAGGTTTGCAATGAGAATTCCCTCTTCAAAAGTCTTTCCCGATACCTGGTCCGTCGAAAGGATCCAGAATTGTGGGGTAGTGTGCTCCTGGAAAGCAATCCATATAGAAGACCACTAATTGACCAGGTAAAAATGGCAAAAATGTCTTCCTTCTTTTTTACTTAGAATACTTTCCTCTTATTACATATGCAAATATACTCAAATGAAGAAGAATGTAAAGTGGTGTGTGTGTGTGTGTGTGTGTGTGTACGTATTTTAAGGAAATTTAAATCTACAAACATAAAATTATCTTAAGTTCATAATCATTAAAAGGAAATAAATTAGGGTTGTCTACAAATTAGTTACCTGACAAATGACTAAACTGAAGACCTTTAAAATAGTAAATCAGCACACAACAAGGAATGATAATACAAAATACAAAAATCCATGTGATGAGCTGGGTACTGCTCATGCCCGAAATCCCAGAACTTAGGAGTTTGAGAGAGGAAGAATGTGAGTTTCCATTCATTTTGAGCTATGAATGTAGCATGATCCTGTCTTCAGAGTCTAAGTAAATTGCATTGGCAAGCATGAGGACTTAAGTTTGGATCCCCACCACCCACATAGAGGTTGGGCCCAGGGTCTTCTATGTAACTCCATTGCTGTATAGACAGAGACAGGAGGACCTCTGGGACTTTCTGGTTAACTAGTTCAGCCAAATGGATGAGCTCTAGCCTGAGGGAGAGACCTGTATCAAAGTGGAGAGTGACTGGGCAAGATACCTGGCCTCATTCTTTGTTACATGCACAGGCCCACAGGAATAGTACATAATCATACACTCAATGCCCAAATCAGTAATAGTAAATCTAACTAAATAATAGCTCCACAGTTGAAGGTTTTATACCTATATGAAATTGAAATCTTGATTTTAAAATGCTTGTTTTTGCTCGTTATTATAATGATTCTTAAATTCTTCTGATAGACATAAGTACAGCATTTTGAAGAAAGTTAACTAGCTGTGAGTTTTTCACTGACTCTAAGAAGCATTTCCAGGGCACATTCCCATGTAGATACAAAGCTTGCTGCAGTCATTGTGGCATCTGGGCATATGAAAGTAAACAAAAACAGGGTTGCTCATTTTATAATCTTCATCTAGGGATTTGAAAATAAGGAGCCATTACAATAATCATGACAAGTGTTATTATGAATAATGTTTTATCAGGGAATAGATAAAAACTACATAATTGCAGATTTTTAACACCATAATTATAAACAATGTGTTCTTTTTGTGTGTGTGTGTACAAAGAAATTTGAATAGTAAGTTAGAGGTATTTTTCCTTCTATTTGAAGTTTCCTAATGAGAAGTTACCTTATTCTTACTAGGCAGTCTTTTTTAAAATACCTTGATTTTTTTTTTTCATAACTATTCCCCTTATATACCCTCTACAGGTTGTACAGACAGCCTTGTCTGAAACTCAGGACCCAGAAGAAGTCTCAGTAACTGTCAAGGCTTTTATGACAGCAGATCTTCCTAATGAACTCATTGAACTGCTGGAGAAAATTGTCCTTGATAACTCTGTATTCAGTGAACACAGGTATGCTGGCAGAGGGTTGCACTGGCTTTCTGCTCAGTCTTTCATGTGGCCTGTCAGTTTGGGGAAGCAACAGAAAATAAAGATTAGAGGCAGTTTTCTGAATTATTACTCTCCTAATACTCTTTCTCCTCTCACTCGGTCCCCTGAGACAAATAACCCTTTCGAACCACAGTGATTATTGCTTACCATTGATGTGTTTTATAAACATTGTGATTGAATGTCTTGGTTTCTGAAGGAATCTGCAAAACCTCCTCATCCTCACTGCAATTAAGGCTGACCGGACACGTGTTATGGAGTATATTAATCGCCTGGATAATTATGATGCTCCAGATATTGCTAACATTGCCATCAGCAATGAACTGTTTGAAGAAGCATTTGCTATTTTCCGGAAGTTTGATGTCAATACTTCAGCAGTGCAGGTAAATCTTGAGATTACACAAATTGAGATACTATAATGCCTTCTTTTGATGCAAAAAATGCTTTGTCCTTTGAGGTGTGCATAGATTGCTATCACAGTAGAATAATCATAAAATGCTAACAATTTAAATGTAATTGTGCTATATGAGACCCATTTTACTATAACACCAACTTAAAAATGTTGCCCAGGTCTTGATTGAACATATTGGAAACCTGGATCGTGCATATGAGTTTGCTGAACGCTGCAATGAGCCTGCTGTTTGGAGTCAACTTGCAAAAGCTCAGTTGCAGAAAGGAATGGTGAAGGAAGCCATTGATTCTTACATCAAAGCCGATGATCCTTCATCCTACATGGAAGTTGTTCAGGCTGCCAATACCAGTGGTATGACTTTTTATCTTTATGTCTCTGAGGCCTCAAAGAATTACTAAGCCAAATATTCAGATATCTTAACTTTAAATTGTGTAGAAATTAGACACTTCCTGGTTGCTTGTGAAAATTTTCATCCCAGTATCTTGATCCAACTAAAAACTGACTGCATTGTATGAATTTAGGAGATCCAAGGAGAAGGTTAATTTTGTTTTGAGGTCTGATAAGATCCTGATAGAGCTCTGAGATGTAACTTTAAAGGAAGTGTATGTGTGTGTCACACAGTCTTTGGGTTGCTAATAATACTGAAGTGTATTGGAATTTTTGTACTTCTAGGCATATCCATGTTTATATTTCATTCTGTGTGTTGTTTCTTTGAAAGGAAGTTAAGCTTGTGTGGTGATGTACACCTGCTGTCCTAGCCCTTGGGAAGCTGAGGCAGTAGGCCTTAAGTTCAGGAACAGCCTAGGCTATATACATAGCATGACACTCTCAAAAGAAAGAAAGAAAAGGCAGGGAGTGCTAATGGCACGTCTCACACATTTGGTTGAAAATATAAAATAAGGATGCTAATCTATGGGCTTATTTTTCTCTTTATTTAGGAAACTGGGAAGAACTAGTGAAATATTTGCAGATGGCCCGCAAGAAGGCTCGAGAGTCCTATGTGGAGACAGAATTGATCTTTGCACTGGCTAAAACAAATCGCCTAGCAGAATTAGAAGAGTTCATCAATGGACCGAATAATGCTCATATTCAGCAAGTGAGTTCCTGTTTTCACCCCTTAGGCACTATCCACTTTTTTTTTTTAAGACAGGGTTGGGGCTGGAGAGATGATGGTTCAGCAGTTAAGAGCACTGGCTGTTCTTCCAGAGGGACCCAAGTTTAATTCTCAGCACCCACATGGCAGCTCACAACTGTAACTCCAGCTCCAAAAGACCCAACACCCTCACACAGACACACATGTAGATGAAACACCAGTGCACACGGATGAATGAATGAATGAATGAATAAATAAATAAATATAGTTTTTTAAAAAAAAACAACGACTAAAAAACAAAAACCAGGGTCTCTTGTCATTTAGGCCAACTGGCCAACAAGCACCAAGGACTGATGTCTCTGCCTCAGTGCTGGGATTACAAGCATAAAACACCACACCTAGCTTTTTATGTGGACCATGGGTATTAAACTCAGGTCCTAATGTTGCAAGACAAGCACTTTTCCAATTGAGTTCTCTCTTTAGCCTTAAACACACGTGAGATTCAGTGGTTGAGTAACGTTATCGCCTTGGGCAAAGCACCATGTTAGACCTAAAAAATCAAGCTGTTCTTAGAAGAGACAATGTGGTTGATCATTTTGTTTTGATTTTGGAGATAGAATCTCTCTGTGGAATAACAGGGGGTCTTTAACTTGGCCTCAACTTTCTGGGTGATGAATTAAAACATACGCAACCAACCATACCTCTCTGTTCCTCAGTGTTATGAATTTGGAAAAAGGATTGAGCTGAGATCTGTATTTACTGATCATGGATTGCCTTTTCCCCCTAGGTCGGTGACCGTTGTTACGATGAAAAAATGTATGATGCTGCTAAGCTCTTGTACAATAATGTTTCTAACTTTGGACGCTTGGCATCTACCCTTGTTCACCTTGGTGAATATCAGGCAGCAGTTGATGGCGCTAGAAAAGCTAATAGTACTCGAACATGGAAGGAGGTAATCTAAACCTAAGTTTGAATTATGAATTAAGATTCTGTTTGAAAACATTGTTTGGACTTTTGAGTTGAAATAACTGTCTGCATTCACATTTGGGTTCTCATAGTGGTAAATTTTTATTCTAGGTCTGCTTTGCCTGTGTAGATGGGAAAGAGTTCCGTCTTGCTCAGATGTGTGGACTTCATATTGTAGTACATGCAGATGAATTAGAGGAACTTATCAACTACTATCAGGTAATGAACACCAGACCTTTATATGAATTAGGACTTCTGTACACAAAATCTCTCCTCTCTAATTACTTATTTCCCTCATTTAGGATCGTGGATATTTTGAAGAACTCATCACCATGTTGGAGGCAGCCTTGGGACTGGAGCGAGCTCATATGGGAATGTTTACCGAACTAGCTATTTTGTATTCTAAATTTAAGCCTCAGAAAATGAGGGAACACCTGGAGTTGTTCTGGTCGAGAGTGAATATTCCTAAGGTAACCAATCTTCATCATTGTGAGGCAACTGTAATAATTGAAAAATTCCTCCTTAGGCTGATATCTAGAATCAGGATTATGTCAAAAACAACTGATCTTTCTTCTGCAGGTGCTGAGGGCTGCAGAGCAAGCTCATCTTTGGGCAGAGCTTGTGTTCCTATATGACAAGTATGAAGAGTATGATAATGCCATAATCACCATGATGAATCACCCCACTGATGCATGGAAGGAAGGGCAGTTCAAAGATATTATCACCAAGGTATATGCCCTCATAGGAGTGGGCTGTGGAAGGAGAAGGCTCATTGGGAGGGAACTCACTTTTAATGCATGGGTTTCTCCTATTTTAGGTGGCCAATGTGGAACTGTACTACAGAGCAATCCAGTTCTATTTGGAATTCAAGCCTCTGCTGTTGAATGACTTGCTCATGGTCCTGTCTCCACGGTTGGATCACACTCGCGCAGTCAACTATTTCAGCAAGGTAACATTTTAAACTGAACTTCATAGTGAGGATGTTGACATACTTGGACAGCAGTTGTCACAGACCTTCAACCATCGCCACCCTTCTAACACGCTTTATTTTAAAGGTTAAACAGCTACCACTGGTGAAACCGTATTTACGCTCAGTTCAGAACCATAACAACAAATCTGTGAATGAATCGCTGAACAACCTCTTCATTACAGAAGAAGATTACCAGGTAAAACCTTTGGGTTCTTAAAAATAATTAAAGCATCGAGTTCCGATTAAATTTAAAGTTGGCATATTCTGTAGTGAGAAGTCCTGTTAATACATGTGTAAACTCTTTACCTTTATAAACAGCAGGCATGCTCCGCCTCTAAATTTAGCTAGGGTTTCAGGATGGGTAAGTGTTCTAATTTACAACAAGTTGCAGAGTTTTGCTTAGATATATTTTATACATTTCTTGAGGAAATAATTTAATATGGTTTCTTCCTCTCTTGATTGCACATCCAAGAGCCACTGATCTTTCAATTAGTCCATAAAACTTACTTGCTGTTAAGTGGACTTAACTCTTTATTACTTGCCTTAGTATTTGTCTTTTAAATTTGCTTTTGTGAAAGAGAGCGCATAAATAGACTTCTTTCACTTACTGTTGACCTGACTGGGGCTTGCCTAGTTGTGCAGGCTTGCCTCAGGCTCAGGCATCTTGCCCAGCCTATGTGCTTGAGGTATAGCTGTGTGTTGGCACACCTGGCTCAGCATGGTTTTCCTTTAGGCTCAGAGTCTAGTCCATAAGGCTGAATGTCATGTTGAATTACATGGATAGTTTCTTGACAGCACAAGTTCTTCTTGTCCACGTTACATATTTTCCCAGTTTCATAGTCATTCAAGTTAATGTTGATACTGGAAACCTCAGAGAAAATCACAGCTTCAGAAAATTGTACAGGACATTTGAGGATTTTATTCATCGTTCAGTAGATTGAAGATTTATTCCTGGACACAGGTTACAGCTTTTGAAGTTTGATGCTTGAATCTATGTTGTTGTGTTTCATGCTACCATCTAATTGCCTCCATCAAAATGAAATGTGTAACATAAATGTTAAACTGGAAGCCTCTAGTTGACCTCTGAATGGCTTTTTCTCTTCAGGCTCTGCGAACATCAATAGATGCTTACGACAACTTTGACAATATCTCACTTGCTCAGCGTTTGGAAAAACACGAACTCATTGAATTCAGAAGAATTGCTGCTTATCTCTTCAAAGGCAACAATCGCTGGAAACAGAGTGTAGAGCTGTGCAAGAAAGACAGCCTTTACAAGGTTGATAAAACAGGGGTGGGGCTGTACAAGCAACTCAAAGGGTCTACGAGTGATCTTACTGAACTGTTAATTTCCTGGTTGTGAGAATTGGCAGTGTAACTCCCTTTTGTGAAGGGATTGTTATAAGTCAATGGATTTTTTTTTTTTTTTTTTTTTTTTTTTTTTTTTGGGCTGGTTTAAGTCAGCATGGTTGGGTTAACCTCTGCCCTTCCATATTTCCTCTGAATAGGACGCAATGCAGTATGCCTCTGAATCTAAAGATACAGAATTGGCTGAAGAACTCCTACAGTGGTTTTTGCAGGAAGAAAAAAGAGAGTGCTTTGGAGCTTGTCTCTTTACCTGTTATGATCTCTTAAGGCCAGATGTTGTCCTGGAAACCGCATGGAGGCACAATATCATGGATTTTGCCATGCCCTATTTCATCCAGGTCATGAAGGAATATTTGACCAAGGTAATGATGCTCAGAAGTGTATTCAGAACTAATAATCTTGAGGATATCTAAAATTCTACATGCATATTATTTTTTCAATTTTTTCCCCTCTAGTATAAACTATTTAGTTGATCATAAAATGTCCCTAATATATGGAAGTTTTCTTAATATCTGACAGATGACATGACTAGGAAGGGAACACAAACTTTATCAGTGTTTACCCTCTGTATATTAGAGTAAATAATACTCTCTTTTAATATTTGAAATGTTTTAAAATTAATTCCTGTAACTCAGATTTCCATGTATATCTCTGTAGACTCCCTTTATTCGTTTAGTTCCTGACTTCATGTCGTTACCTGTTTCCCATGGGGAAGCTGCATTGTATTAACAGCCCACTAATCATCACAGATTTCTGATCGTGAAATACTTAATTTAAAAATACCATAGGAAGTTTGCAATTAACTATGTTTTCTAAATGCACATTAAATAAAACTAAGGACACGACCATCTTATAAAACTTATTGTTCCTGTTAGCATCTCTTTTTAATGTTAGAATATTTTTTGCTTGGCCTAAGTTACTAGCTTTATGTATAGAAAATTTAAATGATTTTAAAAGATCCATTTTGTCAAAGCAAATCAAGCTTAAAAACAAAGTCTCACTTCTGATCTTTTCAGCATGCCTGAGTACAAGGGGGAGACACTACTAACATCCCCCACTATAGAGAAATTTCCCTTGGGACACCACATAACTAGATACTTCATGTTGCATTTACATTCTTAAAATGAGTGATATTTTCTATGTAAGTTCAATGTGAGAGATTAAGACAGTTGCCACAGCTTAGCCACAGGTGAGAGCCTCTTTTCTTACGCATAATGCCACCTTTTGAGACCTGGCTGCTGTTAACCTAAGTGCTATCCATTTTACTAGCCATTAAGCTGCTTCCTTTCACACTGACTTAGTGGTGAGCTTTGAAGTTAAAAAGGACTCTAAATTTTGCTTCCATATGCCCTTTACTTCCACTTTGCTCCTATCTTTTTTTAGTAGTTAGATGTTTCTCCCTAAACCTTTGTTGCTGATTCTACCTTTTTATGCTCAATATGGAATTTGATTTTTTTCTAAGCTGCACCTTCTGAATTCCTTTGCAGGTTGATGCAATAAAGGAAAAGGTGAAAGTTGATTCTTTTCCATCTTTAAGTCTGGAGGACTAAGTCTAAGGAATTTGCATGATTTTTTTCCCTTCCTTTTCTACACTGCTGCTGCTGCTTCCTCCCCCCACCCCAATAAATTTTCACTAAGCCTCTGCAAGTCCCTTGAAATATAACTATAATAGAGCTGTAGGACATTAGTAGATGTTTGCTACTAATCGGCTAATAGGCTTTAGGAAGGGCAGGAGGCTAATCAGTAGTTGGTTCACAGTCTCTCTAATATATTATTAAAACTGAGCATGGTGAGTTTCAATATTAATTCCAAACTATCAGGAAATTTCTTTTCCCTGTCAGGGTATCTGGACCGTAGTAGGACTTTCTTAATATTTGAAATAAATTAAAACATCTTTTTTTTATTTTGTGAGTTTGCCTGACAGTTGTTGAATTTATATATGTATGTACATGCCCTAAGAGGCTTTTGGAGTTCTGTGGGGCTTTTTTTGTTTGTTTGTTTTCTAGGGTTTTTGTGGTATTGAAGGACTGTGATCCAGTTTCTGATCTCTTGATTCTTACTAATTTTTTTGCTGAAAGTAGATACAAGAGATACTAGCTGCTTCCGAAGAGACTTTCCTCATGTTTCTCCAGGTGTCCAGTTCTCATGGTGCTAGTCCATTTTTAAGAGGAATCAAAATCTTTTCAATCATGAGAGAGCCAAGCTTGCTGTAACTGTTGCTAAGCAACATGGATTACTTATGTTTATAACAAGGCAATATTAACACCTATCTGAAATAAGACACACCTTTGAAACTACCTAAAATTTGCTGTCTTGTTGATTGGTTGGCTCATCATCCATGAATGCCAAATTTAGGCACCGTTTGGTTGCTTCTTTCTTTATTGGCTTGTCTCCATCCCAGTATAAATGAAACAAACTTTCATACTTAATGCCTGGTGTAAAATTATGGCTTGAAATGGGTGGGGAAGTAAAGGAGTGTTAAATTTTAAATGAATTTGGGTGGGGCCAATGCTTTGGGATTATGTTGATCAGACTGGAATCACCACTGGAACTTAGGGCAAACCTGAGTAAAATGCATTGTGTGTGAGACCCTTCAGCAGCTAGTAAGCAAGGCAGTTAGAAAGCGTGTGTGTGAAAAAATGGGTAATTGAACTGTAGTGTTATGCGTTGTTTTAAATCAAGCATGTACAAGTCATTGCAATTACATCATACTACTCTGAAACGTAGAGCATTGCTGTGGGCTGTGTGTGTTTCTTGAGAGCCTGTATGGCACCAGTCATCTTCAGACCTCACTTCTTGCTTCAGTACTTTTGCCTTTTTTTCATGCACACATACACCAAAGTAACTGACTGCATGTTAACTTTTACTCTGCAGCATATTGCAGTCTTTGTGGAAAAGCCTTTTGCATTTTAGTAGATTTTCAGTATTACAAATGGAATGGATATCAGTGACATGCTTATGTGTAATTTTTCGTTTTAAACCCAAGGATCAGAAACTTTTGTTACAGCTCTTAACAAAAGCTTGTGTTCATAAAAACCTCGATTTTTCTTTTTTGTTCAATCTAAATTGGGCTACTAAACAAAAATTGGATGTTCCTGTGCCAGAGGCTATCCCATTATATAAAATATCAAGATTTTTGCTTAGGTTGCTGTTTCTCCTCTGGAATTGGTGTTTTTCCTCCTCCCTCCCTGCCTATGTCAGAGACTGGGCATTTGAATAATGCTAGCTCTAAGTTTCCCATGTGTTTCTGTAACAGACTGTATTCAGCATTTAATCAGACATTAACTTTTAAATGTGTCTGTTCACTTAAGTTTTTTTTCCTTGAAAGTCTGGGGATGTATTATGCAGTGGTGGGTTTTTTTTTGGTTTCATTTTTCTCTTTATCTTAGAAATTATTTATCTATAGGCATCCATGTGTTTCCTGTATAGATCCTGTAGCTCATCCTCACATACTCCCTAGGTTTGCAAACCCCTAATGGCAGAGCTGTGCTTTAAGTTCTACAAATGAATAATTTCTGTTGTATATTTGGATGCCAAATAGTGGGTATTCCATGGTAGTCTTTAGTTTGATATTAGGATACTTTGTAACATCATTGTATAGGCTGTAAGATAAGAACATAGTATATGAAAGCAAATCCACTACCCAGGGGTACACAATGAGCGCTTCCCCCAAAATCCTGAAACAAAACAAAACAAGCCCATTTCCCAAGGGTAGACAAACTACTGAAGCTTATTTCTCAAAATTTCATTGACAAAAATGGATTAGACCCAGATTACTTTCAACATGGAATAGTTAGAGTAAGTATAAAACATTGTCTTGAGCCGTGTCAGCTGGGAGAAGTGCTTGCCGCCAAGGCCAACACTTGATTCTACCCCCTGGGACCCACATGGTAGAATGAGAAGACTGACTTCTACAGATTGTCCCCTGACCACCATATGCACACTGTGACACATGCCACCACCCCCAACTCCCAGTGCCAATAAATACATATAATTTTTAAAATTAAAAAAATATTGTCCTAACCCTCTGTGCCTATGTATATACTTAAAGGCGCTATCTTGTTTCCAGTAGAACCCAGGTACTGCTTTAGCATTTTTAAAAAACAAGTTTTTACAACCTTTTCACTGTTGCCTATTCCCTCTACCCTCTTACCCCACCCTAGTCCCCCACCCCTGTCTCCACATTATCTTTTGGAGGTTCCTTTACACTCACATTCTTAGCACAGTTTTGGCCTTAAAAATAGTACACAGAACATTGAGATTTGAAATTTAGTTGTAGAGAAACAACTGGCTGAGATGCCAACTTTAAAATACAATGGAAGGTATATGGTACAGAAGACTCTAATGCCAGGGTCCTGTTATTTTTCTCTAGTGTGTCACAAACTAATTATGTTAGCCCCACAGGGAACTTGGCGGCTTATCTCAGCCTTGTTTTCTAGAGAAGGAATTCCGAGGGCTGATGAAGTGGTTTGTTAAAGTCTCCCCTACTTTTTAAAGGGTCTGGGTAATACCACTCCTGTCTTTCACTCATACACTTGGACTGATATTATCTGATACTGTCCCCTTTGATTAGAGTAACTAGTATATAATGGCCATTTATTTCTTTGGCTTCATTAAAAGTAAAAGCTTTCCTCTCAAAGTCGGGGCCAAGTCAGGCAATCCTAGTTATTTCTTAGAGCCATGTACCACTGATATTTGCATTTTGTCTCAGGCAACTAAGGAAAATGATGTTATGCAATAAGATTGAATATGGAGCTGTGTAACCCTCAGCAAGAGCTATGCCCAGTTGGCAGAACAGCTTATCCTGCTCAAGTGCTTACCTAGCGAGCCATTAGACTCATTTCACTTTTTTTGCAAACCTAGTCCCCTGGGGAAGGAAGTCTTGATGGTTCATGAATTCCTTATTACTTCTGATAGTATGTACACTTCATTTGAAAAGTGGTTCCTTCTCACTTTCTCCCTTGCTCAGGCTGCATCCTAGCATGTCCAGTCTTAGCCTGGTGTGAGCTGTTACAGCCTTTATAAATCCCTCCTTCCTGAGGGTTTATAATGACAGTGCTGAAAACCACCTTGACTGAAGTATGAATATTGCCATTGAATTTGAGGGGCCTGAGAATGTTCTTGCCAGTCTTGTTTTATTTTGATGGAATTTAACATACTAAGGCTTTTCCACTCTCTGCCATAAACCTAAGTGTATACTGCTTTTGAGGTTTTAAGTAATGTGACTCTTTTTTCTCTAGGTGGATAAATTAGACGCTTCGGAGTCACTGAGAAAAGAAGAAGAACAAGCTACAGAGACACAGCCCATCGTCTATGGTAACCTGTCTCTTTTAAGTTCAAAGGAGTATATTAGACCCTTTTTAACTGTAGCAAGCTTTGAAAGGGGCTAAAGGTTTTCGGAGTTAAGGGATAACCCTCTGTCCTGTTACGTTTTCTCCAGTGGAACACTTAAAACTCATTTTGATGGTATCTACTCTGATTATCTTCCATGCATGGAATACCTCAAAAATAGTCATTAAAGATGGCTGAGGTTTTCCTGTTGCCTGATTAATGACTGATTTGTTCCTAAGTCACTAAAAAAGAAATGATGAGTTTAGTTTTTAGAAAATCCAATATGCCAAGACTGTCTTCATTGTGCTTTGCATAAAGAAGGCATCGTCACTTTAAATCTAACTAGGACAGAAAATGGGGCTTGAGTTTCCATTTGAGAATTTTCCAGAGAGATAGAGCATCCAAACCTTAAAGTAATTATTTAAAGCAGTTTGACTTCCTCTTGTTCTAGCCTTCGTGGGTTATTTATCCTTTGCATTTTATACTTGGTGAACATCGGATTTCAGGGGTATGGTTAAGAGTTTATAACCAGGTGTTCTGTGGAAGGAAGCATAAAATTATGATCATTTTGTCTCAGGCAACTAAGGAAAATGACAGTATAGAAATCTTTATTATTACTACAGATAAACTGTTTGGAGGAATTTAGGGGAGAGGACAGAATAGTTTTGATGAAGGAGTAGGTAGACCTAGTATGTTACATGAGGCTTAGCATGTTTGAAATAGGAAAAAACAAAAAGATAGCTGTGGCTACTTAGCAGACATCACTGACGGGCCTTCGTGGAGTTTTAAGTAGGCAGTTGAAATAGGTTTGGAGTTCTCAGTGTAGTCCAGAAGTGATTCTTAGGTAAGCCAGTTTCCCAAAACAACCCCAAATTTGCTTACTAAAGACAATTGTGGTTGTACTACAGGAAGGGGACACAGGGAGCCTGCTGTGCTGGGAGAAAGCTAGCTTGCTTTCTAGTGGGAGATGGTTTGCAGGGCTAGAACGTTACTGTGTTTCTCTCTCTAAAAGCTCTTTACATGTCATGTTTTCTTTATGTGGTCAACAACTATTTCAGCTTCATCAGCAAGTATTTGATAGAAGGTATATACGTTCTCATGTTTTTCATACCTAATGCATTGCATATCTGGTGCATATTTGTGTCTTTTCTATTGCTGTTTCTAAATTAGCGCTGGATTCTTTGCTAGAATTGTATTAGGTTTCATTACCATTCAGATGTTTAGAATCAGATTTAAATTAACTTTAACAACCTGTAAAGTTTTTCTGTGCTAAAATTTTAGTCACTAAATGTAATGTGTATTATGTGATAGGCTTGTTGCAGATGTATGGCCTGATAATGTCAAACGTGCATGTGTTACTGCTTTAAATATAGGGTGTTGTGGCCCTCAGTCCTGCACCGTTGGCTGTTTTAGGCAGGAACCTTCTCAGGGTGAGGCTGTATTCCAAATTGGGACAGTCAGAAGTGCCCCACACGACTTACCCAGTGCCTTGTGATTGCGCTGCTAGAGGGGAAGGTGATGGTGCTAACCCTGGGTGCTAACCTCTGGATTCTCCTCCTCTGTCACTTTAGGTCAGCCCCAGCTGATGCTAACGGCAGGACCCA
Organism: Cricetomys ansorgei; assembly: GCA_026225945.1. Lineage (NCBI taxonomy): Eukaryota > Metazoa > Chordata > Mammalia > Rodentia > Nesomyidae > Cricetomys > Cricetomys ansorgei. The sequence goes on from JAMJFZ010001871.1 coordinate 6,011,076, forward strand.
GCGTGGCCGTCCCTCCCCAGGCACCTTTTGGTTATGGTTACACTGCACCGCCATATGGGCAGCCACAGCCTGGCTTTGGGTACAGCATGTGAGATGGAAGCTGATCCTGTAGTCTCCTATTTTCATACTGAAGCATCGTCTACCCACTTCTCAGTTTATAAACAGGGAAACAGGCAGCGCACTCTTACAACCTTTATTTCATGAAGGACTACTTTTTTGTTTCTAACTATAGACTTGGATTGCCTATGTTTAAACCTTATTTTCACATTCCGCATCATTAGAACTTCTTTTCAAAGGGGAATAGTATTCACGTGGGCTTTTTTCTCCCCCTCATTCTTTGAAGAACTGCTTACTATTCAATCTATTGTGAAGAACCTGATTTGCACTCTGTAGTGTTTAAAGAAACAAAGAAACTCTAATATCGAATCTCTTAAATTTAGTGTATGTAAACAGCTTTCAATATGTATTGTCTAAATGCATTTAAATCTCTTTTATTCAGAGAAAAGCTAAAGTGAAAATACTGGTATGTGACCATGCAAGACTGTCAATGCCAACAAAGACAACACTAATCAGCATATCCTACATTGGATCAAGCGCTCTCCAAATTATTTGAAAAAATGCATACAGACAACTTGCCTGATTTTTAAATGAGCATAAAAGGCCCTTTAACCTATGCAGGTTTTCCCATTACGCATATAGAAAATGCTAGTGTGTTTTGCTCACTTCATGTGTAACAGGTGCCCTCATGTTGTGCTGTATCCTGTGCTTTTTCTGTGGGACCATTCCATTCAGGAACAAAGAGCACCATGATTCCACAAGTGTGTATTTACTAACCCTTCCCTGAGGTTTGTGTATGTTGGATATTGTGGTGTTTTAGATCACTGAGTGTACAGAAGAGAGAATTCAAACAAAATATTGTTCTTCAGTTTTGTTTGTGGAATTTGAAATTACTCCAATTTAAAATAAATTACTGGACTGTGGAAATAACATGTAGAATTGAAGTTTTAATTAAATACATCTCAAACTAGAAGAATGGTGGTTTTTGTAGCTTCATACTGGATACTGTTAGGGAGGCATAGAGGGAAATTATGAAAAAGATGTGTATTATGTCATTTGTAGCCTATAGTTAAGGAAGTATATGCAGTAGTCTTAAAAGCGGTTCCTAAATAGTGGGCTCCTCATGTTTCCAACATTCTAACCAAGTGGCATTTCAGGGTTTTAAACATTTTCACCTAACTAAATAAATCATAGGTGTGACTAAAATAAAGGTGTATTTATTTCTTATTATGAGATTAAAGGGTACCAAATTTAACTCTTTTGCCGTAGCTAAGAATGTTGAATTTATTTCATTATGCTTAATTTCTCTATAATTACAAAGCTTACTGCCTAGCTTATATTGCTCTACAATTCTCAAGTTACCATAAGCTTCACAGAAAAATTACTTAGAAAAAATTTAAACACACTCTTAGCAAATTAGTATTAATGTGAAAGTCATTTTTGGTTTGTCATAGTGAAAATGTGGGCTGTTGAAGTCAAAGCTGCACTGTTCCCAGCCCTCTGTACCTGCCCCTTGTTTTATGTGTGTGTTTTGCCTATATATATGTCAGTGCACCATGTGCCCTCAGCACCGAGAAGAGAGGGTCAGATTCCCCAGAATGGGAGTTAAGTTACCTTGTAGGTGCTGGGAATTGGACTTGGGTTCTCTGGAAGATCAGTCAGTACTCTTAAACATTGAGCCATTTTTCCAGCCCTACTGTATTTTCTTGTTTCCTTGAGGATTTTTTTCCCTCGCAACAAAAAGTCACTGTTTTAATCATGTCCTGTTGTCCTGTGATGCTGAGTTGCCACTTAAAACCATCCATAATGGTAACACAAGAAACAGGCCAGCCAGTCAGCAGGCTGTTGAATTTGTCTTCTTTGTATACCAAGTACTTTTCAGAATTATTAGGCAAATTATTTTATCTTACCATGTGTATGAGTATTTTGCATTCACGTATGTCTGTGTACCATATTCATGCCCGATGATTGAGGAGGCCAGAAGGCGGCACTGGATCCCCTGGAACTGGAGTTACAGATGGATGTGAGTCACCATGTCGGTGCTGGGAACTGAACGTGGCTCTTTTAGAAGTCCATGGCTCTTAACTGTTTTACATTCTCTCCAGCCTGTTTTGGTTTTTTGATCCAGGGTCTCAGAATATAATCCAGACAGGCCTTCCTTGAACTTGAATTCTTTTGCCTAAGCCTCCCACATGTGGGGATTACAAGTGTGCACAACCTATCAGATTATCTTTAAATCACAAAATGCCTAGCCAAGGATTGGGCTGTGATGTGTATGCAAGGGGTGGTAGGTGAATTGGTAATAAACTATTTAAAACCAAGTCTTTTCACTAACATTACTCTTGAGTTTATCACTGGGATAGGTTCTAGACTAAGGAACTGAAAACAACTGTACTGAATAGTTCTCACTCTAAATGTCTCTTGAACCAGGAGGAAAATGGGGAAGGGAGATTAATGGGAACTTCAAGCGACAAGCTCTCTGATCTTGTGATATGTAAAAATAGCTACTACGTGAACAAATCTTTGCTGGTGACTAACAACTATTTCATCACGGCCCTAAGAGCAACAGCAAACAGCACTTGGTGGTCTTTCTCTGCTGCAGCTGTGGAGACATTCTCAATCTGAGCCTTGATTGCCAAACTACTGAAGAGTTGGACTTAGTTGGTCATTTCTGTCTTGATATTTAGAATATAAAGTAGAATTTTTAAAAACCCACTTCTGTGACAGTAACAAACTGCATTGGTACAGAAAACACAAATTCATTATATGGAACAAAGGAGGGCTGGCAGTGGAGCCCTTGCCTAGCACGTGAGGCCTGAAGTTCAATCCCCAGCACCACAGTTGGCTGGTTTCTTTGTACTGCTATGGTTTGATTCCAGGGTCTTCCACATGGCAAGTGCTACAGCCCATGTTTGGGAAAGGCTGGAGGAGAGGCTAAAAAAAAGTTCTCCAAACATCTCCCAGTTTTCCTTGAAGTAACTGCTGCACTTAGTTTCTGAAGAAATGTCTGCCAAACCCTGAGTTTGAACAGTTATAGTTGCCTTTTGTCTTGTTTTGAGACAAGAATTTCACTGTTGACCTGGAATTTGCAAAGATCCTTCAAGTTGCTCAGCCTTCAAGTTGCTGGGATTACGGAATGAGCCACACACCTGCTAGTTTCAGCTAGTTGGTTTTAAATGTGTATTTACTGCCCATGTGGGCACATGTGTCATGGCACTCACGTGGAATGAGGACAACTTCTTTTTGGGTTCCAGGGATCAAACTTGGGTTGTCAGCCTTTACCCACTGAGTCAACTCAATAGGTTTTCATTTAAGGTTTTATTTTTAATTACATGTATGTGTACTTGTCTGTAGGTACATGAACTTGAGGGTTGGTGCCTGTGGAGGCCAAAAAAGGGTCTTGGATCCTCTGAAACACATAGTTTCTGCAAGATTTTAATTGCAGAGCCATCTTTCCAGCCTCTCATTCAGTTTTTTTTGGGGGGGGGAGAGGGGGTTGGGGGTTCCTTTGAGACAGGGTTTCTCTGTTGTAACTCTGGCTGTCCTGGAACTCACTCTGTAGACCAGGTTGATCTCAAACTCACAGAGATCTGCCTGCCTCTGCCTCCCAAGTGCTGCAATTAAAGGTGTGGAGCCCATTGCAGAGCTTCATTCAGTTCTTACAAAGTAAAAATGTTCCGTGGAAACTGACACCAGCCTTTTAAGACAAACAGACCTGGATGTACAGCTGAGGTGTTTGTTCAATAGGACATCAACATAAAGTCATTTCATATTCATACCTCTGCCCATCTCCCTCCCAGGTTAAATCTCTTTTTCATAACAATGCACTGAGTCTAATCAATGATAGTGTATGCATGCATGTTGGGCCATCTACTGGGAAGCACGGGCAACCTACCAGAGAGGACTTTACTGAAAAGAATCCCTATCCAGCCTTCAGTTCCCAAAGCCCCTCCCCTACATACGCTGGGGGCAGGGGTGCTCTTTAACCGCTTCACTGGGACAAGCGAAACATTACTGTGAATGTGGGGCCGTGAAAGATATAATGGCTACTTGTTCAGATACATCAGTGGGAACATCCTAGAGAAAAGAAAATACCTTTCATTCAAGTTAATGAAGATAGTTATACAGAGACTGAGTGGACTGCAAAGGATGCTTCAAGGACTTCTTGATAAGAGTCCTACCAAATACATATTTGTAAATTGGAAAAAAATTTTTTTTCAGATTTAACAGTTTTTACTGTGTCCTTGTAGGTAAGCCCTGGGTTATTATAGGTTCTTGAATCAGCCACCCAACAACCATCCTGTTGGGAATGCAGTCTCAGTGTGGAAACACTAGTCTGAAGCAAGCCTCATAAATTACCTGAGTCATAACTATGTATTTAAGATTGAGTTCAACTCAGTTACATGCAGTTGCATCACTTTTGACTCGTGTGTAAACATTCTGTTTAGAAACTGTTGCTACTGTGGCACCATTCAGCGTTGTGATCGCTCCTGTACTGTCTGTGCTTCTGTAGGATAAAACGCACCAAGCATTATAACTTAGAGACTGCCTACAGTTGTCTTAATCATTCTGCCTAGTTTCCATGTATGTATTACCTTACACACCTTGACATTGCTGTAGTTTTAAAGGATATATTGAATTTAGAAATCACTGTCAATGTTCGAGGCTATCAAGAAAAATGGATTCTAGCAAGACTGTCAAGAAAGCTGTGTGTAGCCAGGCATTCTGTTTTAAGCTTTTAATTCCAGCATTGGGAGGCAGAGGCAGGACCTTTAAGTTCAAGATCAGCCTGTTCTACATAGTTCCAGGGTAGTCAGGGATACACAGTGAGAAAAAGTACCCCTAAAAAAATTATTTAGTTCCTAATTTTTTCTGGGAAGATGGGATACAACTACAGTCATTTAGTTACCATAAATTCTCACATTTCCACTTTCAAAGTCCATAAAGTTCACAAACTCATTAGTTTTAGCATTGAGGTAAAGCAATTATAGCTTATGAATTAGAACCAGTGTGAAGTACCTTTGGCCTAGGTAGGTCAGGAGAAATGAACACTACTACATAGGTCATAAAATTTCAACTGTGAAGTGGAAATCAGTATACAGAGTAGCTGAGTATGATGGCTCATGCTTTCAATCACAGTATCCACGAGGAAGGCCAAGGCAGAGAAATGCCACAGTTCAAGGTTAGCCTGAGCTACAGTATGAAACTTCTCAAAGCATCCAGCTAGTTAAGTGAAGATTGCATGGTACGCCTACACAATGGTCTGTTAATGGTTATCAGTCATTTGCTGGGGTATAAGTGAACATATTTCAAAATATATTCACTTATTCTGTGTGTATCCCAGTATTTTGTAAGATAATCATTGCACTGGCAGCTAATAAAGCCTGGCAGGATGTGTGATTTCTATAGCTGAAAAGCCTGCTTTCTAATGTAACTCTTAATTCAATGTAAACAGGGTTGCTGATAAAGAACTCACCAGAACCGGTCTGGTCTTGGCTTGATCTCTCCTATTGTCCTGCAGTTACCCACTTATAAACGTGGACATAGCACAGACAGGGTGTCTCCTGGCCTTCTGTGTTGGAAGGCACCCTGCTATAAATGTGGACATGCCCCAACAGCCAGAGGTTTAGGAGGAATAAAACCATTGGATCTCTTTGATCATGCAAATACTTCAAAGGGGAAGCAAGGAGGGGCTTTTAAAAACCTCAGTTTACCCTGGGAGTTGCTGCAGCTGGAGATGGCTGCCTCACTGGTCTTTCAGGCTTAAATGTAAGCATGTTCCATGTGTCTTTATTAATATAACACCTGATTAAATAAATGGCTACAGTCATTCAAAAAGTAGCAGCAGGGAAAAACTGCAGTATGATTTCTTGAACCAGGTTCTCAAAAAGGTGAGGGACAGCAGCATGGTTTTAGGAATAATAAACACACCCAGGACTGATTATACATGGGAATGTGGTTTCCTTCCCAGCATGCCCCTGGCCACCACTCATCATGAGCAGTTTCTCTCTTTCAATATCTGTTTCAGTACTTACCACTCCACAGGATCATTTAACCACTGTTTTTTATTCTGTGGATTTATGTGTATGAGTGTTTTGCCTGTATGTGTGTACATGTACACCATGTGTACCTAGTGATAGAGGAGATGGCGAGAGGTATTGGATCCCCTGGAAATGGAGCTATGGATGGCTGAGAACCTGCTATGCAGATACTAGGAGCTGAATGAGGGTCCTCTGCAGGAGCAACAAGTGCTCTTAACAGCTAAGGCATCTCCCCAGCCCCTCAACAGTATGAAGCTTAAGCTCAAGATACCAGTTCATGATAAAGGAACATGGGAGCAGATCTTAAAGTGGCAAGAATCAAGCTTTTATTGTTACTGACAGGCTGCATATTCCAGACAGAATCACCATCACACAATAGCCTATTTAGTAGAGCTTTAGGTGGCCAGTAACTTCATCAATTAGTTCTACTGGTCCTGGCCCAATTCCCAGGACCGTTCGAGAGCCTGGTTCAATCTGAGTACGTCCAGCATCTTGGATTAAACTTACAGTCAATCCCAATGTTTTTGCATGGGTCAGTAATTCAATAAGGGTGTCTTCATCTGGGGCTTTGACGACCACTTTGGGCTGACCACAGTACTCCCACTCTTTGAGCACTTGAGGGTTTCTCCTTTGAATCTGCTTGTAGGCAGAAACAGCAGCATGAGAACACTGGGCAGCCACCTTCCCTTTTCCCATCTTCAAGTCAGTTCGAACCACAAGAATCAGTTTGTACTCCCCACTCTCTCCCATGATGCTTGCTTCGGTTCCTGTCTCTCTCTCTGTATTTGTCTGGCTTGTTGAGTTCTGGGGGGATATCCCAAGGTGGCTCCGGAGGCCCCAGCCCAGACACATGCCACAAGCAACTCCAACAGCCAAGCTGAGTGTACCAGGATGAACCAAATACTCCATAATCAAGAGCACCTTAATGGAGAAGAAAAAAGTTAGCTAGAATGTTTCAAGCTATTCTTTCAAGATAAACCACCTACAAGCAGCAAGCAATATTTTAGAACCACTCTTAAGAAATGCAGAGGAAAGGCAAGACCCATTCTGGATCTAATGCCTGGACCCTGTTTCCATCCATCTCCAAGTACTAGAAAGGATTCAAAGACCCACACGAAGTAGTTTTGGTTATTTTGAACAGTGAGAATAATCTCTTCAGGTATAAAGCCTATTATTCAGTCTAAATTGTGTTGGTAAAGGCCAATATGCCTAAGGAACCTAAAGCTATTAAAAAAATAAAATATAAAAATAACACTCTGCCTCTTTTTGGAAAGCAGTGTAGATTTCTGTCTTCATAATACAGTGGTTCTGGAGCTGGTACAGCGTAATAGCCTGTGGGAGGTGCACTCGGCCATGAGTCAGGATGCTATGAGCAAAGATGCACCACTGGAAAGTGGCATGGATGGGACACTTATTCGAGATCCTAACCCAACTTCATGTTACATCTGGACACAAAATATTTGAAGTAAGGTTCTTAAATTCAGTGTTCTGTAAGTGTAGCTAGCCAAGAGGCATTGGTACCTTTCTCTCCTTCCCTTCCTCAACAGTCTCTTTCTGTAGTCCACCATGCCCTGGATCCCAGACAGGCCTTGAACTTGCACAGTCCTCTGGCCTCAAACTTCCAAATGCTGGGATTATTGGAAAGAGCAACAAGCCTGACTTGGATTCTGTATGTCGGTGGAAGGAACCGTCAGTTTCTTCCTGTGGTGTGGTGTCCAAGCACTTACATGCACGAAGTCACCATTTTTACAACACTTAATGACACCCTGGGGCTGTGCAATGCACAGCTTATGTGGGATAGATGGAAACACTTATTTCATTCTTCATAAAAGAATGTTAACAAATTATTATTATAGATTAATTGTAACGTACCAAAGATTTTTCACTTGAGGATAATATAACAGTATAAATTATTCTTAAGGTACAATTCACATACCATAATATTTACTTTTTTTGGGGGGGGGGACAAAACTGTTCTGTGTAGCCTTGGCTGTCCTGGAACTCGCTCTGTAGAACAGACTGACTTCAAACTCAGAGATCTGGCTGCCTCTGCCTCCCAAGTGCTGGGATTAAAGGCATGTGCCACCACTGCCCGGCCATTCAGACTTCTACATTGTACCATTCTGGTTTTTTTTTTTTTAATTTTGTTTCATTCTTTGATTATTTGTTATTGTTTGGTTTTTGTTTTGTGAGACAGGGTCTCACTCCACAGCCCAGGCTGGTCTTGTATTTATATCCCCTGCCTTAGCCTCTCACTGCTAGGAATACACAGCTGGCTAGTTGTGTGGCTAATATATCCACAAAGTTATGCCAACCATCACTTTTCTATTTCCAGAACAGGCAACCAAAGCGCAAGGAGTCAAAATAGGATTTCAACAAGCTGGAGCTTCTGCACAGCACAAGGACCACCCAGGTAACTAGGTACTTTACATTACAGAAGCAAGTATGTTGTTTTAGAGGCAATGGGGATTGACCCAGGACCTAGCACAGGCTAGGCAAGTGCTCTACCATCAGGCTATAGGCCCAGCCCTCTTCTTACCTTGAATTTTGAAACAAGGTCTCATCAAGTTGGCGGCTAGATTTGAACCTGTTATCTTTCTACCTCTTTTTCCCAAGTAGATGGGATCACAAGCCTGGTAACAGGATGCTGAAGCAGCTAAAATTTATTAACAATCAACTGTACCTGGTACAGCATTAAGCCTCCTAGATGGTATTTCTATGGGAATTGGCATAAAGAATATTTTGAATTAAACAATGATAAGTTGAGTACAAAGGTTTGGTTTTGGTTTTTGTTTTTTTAAAGTGAGACACTATGCAACCTAGGCTAGCTTCATTCTCCTGCCTCAGCCCAAGCCTCCCTGGTGCTGGGACTACGTAAGCATGTCCCCCCATAACTGGGTTCTTCAATGATACTCTTTGGTTAGTTAGTTTTTTTGTTGTTGTTGTTGTTGTTTTGGTTTTTGAAAAAAAAAGTCTTACATAGCCCAGGCTAGCTTTGATTTCTCCAGGAAGTCAAAGCTGACCAAATCCCTTATCTTCTTGCCTCCACCTCCCAAGTGCTGGGATTACAGGCACATGCCACCATGAATGGTTTTATGTGGTGCTGGGAATCAAGCCAGCATTTCCTGCATGCTAGGAAGTACTCTACCAAATCCTCAATTACAGTTCTTAGTCACTCAACACACACCATAAAGCTCATTTATAGATCAGGTGGGCACATTAAATATGTAACTAAAAACAAGGCCAAAGTTTATAGTAGAAACTTTAGATGATTCAGCTATTTATTTTAACCCAAGTGAATTAGTAATGACAAACGTATAAAAGTCTTATAATACAAAGGTTCTGATCCAGGTGTAGGATTATTTAAAGCACAGGTATTTTCTCAGGGATACAGCCATACAGAGTTGGTGGTGCTAGAGTTTTAAGAAAGATGGTAACAATACACCAAGCTCATGAAAAAGAGAAAGAATCAAATGATGGCCGTCTGGATTGGACTTGGTTAGAGACATGGACCTTTCAGAGGGTTGAAATAAATGCAAGTGGTTCTCAGTTCTCAGATCAGTGGTTCTCAACCTTCCTAATGCTGTGACCTTTTAATACAGTTCCTCATGTTGTGCTGAACCCCAACCATAAAATTATTTTCATTGCTACTTCATAACTGTAATTTTGCTCTGTTATGAATCGTAATGTAAATATCTGATATGCAGATGGTCTTAGGCGACCCCTGTCAAAAAGCTGTTCAACCCCAAAGGGGTTATGACCCACAGGTTGAGAAAAACTGGATTAGATAAAAGCCTGACTTTTCTATTAGGTTAGCTAGGAAAATCAGAAAGAGATATATAAAAATATGTATATAAAGAAAATGCAAACAACTTAGAGTATAAATCTATGGTGATTGAAGCAGAAAGTAAACTGATGCCTCTTATTTTCTTAATGAAAAATGAAATATCAGATATGAAAATATAGTGAAGGTTCAGAATAGCTAATAAGGTGAATGAAGAGCATGTGTAACAGAACTGTGAAGTTTTTAAGCCTGGGAACTCATACTCTAAATGTGTACCATTCCAAGCAACTACACAGATTTCTCAAGCAGGTGTGGAAGTTAAGAGGAGTGTGTTCTCTCCTTCAGTTCTCCTAGGAACTGAATTTAGGTTGTCAGGCTTGGAGCCAAGCACCTTTACCTAGAGAGGCAGTTTACTGATCCCCTTTTCTTTGTTTCTCCTTTTTTTTTTTCAATGCTAGGAGTAGATTCTAGAGCCTCCTGCATGTTAGGCAAGGACTCTCCACTAGGGAACCTCATCCCTGCCTCTGTTGTTGGGCACAGCATCTTGCTAAGTTGCCTAGCTGCCCTTGAACATGATTTTGATCCTTTTGCCTCAGCCTTCCCAACAGCTGGGATTCCAGGTATGAGCCCTCAGACCTAGCTCCCTCTTTATAACTCTTTTCAAGGTATACATTGTATGCAGATTTTAATGAATCTGCATTCAGCATCCAAAAAGGGTGGAGAAGCAGACAAACTAAGACCAAGAGAAGTGCAATACACCAAACATTTGGTATTCTTTACCAGGTACAATTAGGAGTCTTCACAACAATTTCTAGGTTGTAAAATAAGCAAATATTCCACATACTAGATTCAGGGTAAGTTAACCTTTCTACATAGAGTGTCTATTACAGGATGGATAATATACTGTAACCTTTACCTATAAAATTATCAATTAAAATGGATAGCCAGGTGGGTTGTGTATGCTTTTAATCCTAGCATTTGGGTGGTAGAGGCCAGACTGGTCTACGTGGTGGGTTTCAGGACAGCTGGGGCTACATAGAGACCTTGTCTCAATAATTCAATAAATAAAATTGAATTGCTTTTGTCAGTGCCTAACAAGGAATAAAGCTAGGAGGCTCTGAAGAAGAGGATCTCACGACGACATCTAAAGACTGACAGAATGATAACCACACACAGAAAACTACTGCCAGAGCAGCTGCTCAGTAAGTGCTTGTCCACACATGGACTGAAATCGCTCTTGCTATTGATCCTTGTAGTCAAGGATTAGGGTTCATTAGTTCGTGTCTCCTCCTCACTGAGTCTCTGAAAATCATTCCTTGGCCCAGCCAAGGTGACCCAAACTTGTAGTCCCAGTATGCACTCAGACTAGCACTCAGGAGGTAGAGGCAGGAGGATTGTAAGTTTGAGGCCTTGTGGTGATTGTTCTGCCTCAAATTCCTGACTGTGAGGCTTAAAGGCATGCTAGGCTGACTCAACCTCCTTTAATACTTACACAACTTACCAAGATATGCATATCTCCAAATCAATGTTCACTCCCAAATTAACTTACTAATCTTCAGACAATCAGTTACTTAAGTGGATATATTTATTGTTCTAAACATTAAAAAGAAGCTATAATTCTCATTTCTAAAGATGAGAAAATGGCTGGGTAGTGGTGGTGGCACTCACCTTTAATCCCAGCAATTGGGAGGCAGAGGCAGGGGGATCTCTGTGAGTTCAAGTCCAGCCTGGTCTACAGAGTGAGTTCCAGGACAGACAGCCAGAATTACAACATAGAAACCTTGTCTTGAAGTAGGGGGGGGGGGGAGGGAACAAAAAAGAATGAGGTAAAGATGAGAAAATGAGGATCACTCAGAGAAGACATGGTTGAGCCGATGGCCATAATAAAAGGCTGCTCAATCTTATCTAACCTCCCACCCCGTACCAGTGACAACTGGGAAAAGATAGAACAGTGAAAATTGCAAAGATTTCCAAGTTTCTTGCTTATCTCCTACAGCTCGATGAGGTCACTAATAAACTTAGGCTGCTCACATCTCATGCCACCCCAATCAGACCACCATCTAATTCCTTTAAATGGTGTTTCAGTCTGTCTCTCTCTCTGCACCCTTACTACAAACACACCAATGAGTTCAGGGCTTGACATTGCTCATAATCTCACAGACAGCCTTTAACAGCACAGTAAAATTAGTATGTCCATAAAACCCACTTCTTGGGCCTTCTAATTAGCCCGCTTCTCCAAGCATGTTTTATCAGGTCTCCTGTTCCACATTACCTCCTGAGCAATGATCTACTTCATGGGTTCTTTGCATTTCCAACCTAAAAAAAAAATCCTTTCCTAAAATCTTTGACCCTTTTAAAACTTTAAACCTTCCTCTTTGAATTATTTAACCCAACTTTCATCCAATGCTCATCTTACCTGACAGTCTTATGGTCTCCTAAGCAACACACCTGCTATTTGCCTGTAAACATGTATTAAACAAACTTTCATAGTTGGCACTTCTCAGTCTCTATGCTGTCCAATGTGGTATCCATTAGTGCCATGCAGTTAGGTACATTCAACTTATGATTAACTATTCAGCTCTAACGTTATACCAAGCCACAATTCAAAAGCTCAATCATTCAACAGCTTGAAAGTGGTCACTCTACCAAACTGGAAGAAAGGACAATGTCATCACGGAAGCTGTAAGAACAGACATGTTGATGCATCTCTATAGTAGCCTTCATGTGTGTTTGGGCCAGGTATAAAGTAACTCTGCTCCAAAGAAGAGTCATGGAACCACACTGTGACAGCACTAGTCTACAAGCTCCTTTTACAGTCTTCTTCAACCAACCAATCAACCAATCAGTATTCTTTAAGGACTCACTGTGCTCCAGCCATTGTTCCTAGATATGCGTATCTCCAAATCAATGTTCACTTCCAAATAAACTCACTAATCTTCAGACAATCAGTTATTTAAGTGGATATATTTATTGTTCTAAACATTAAAAAGAAGCTATAATTCTCATTTCTAAAGATGAGAAAATGGCCAGGTAGTGGTGGTGGCACATACCTTTAATCCCAGCAATTGGGAGGCAGAGGCGACCTCTCAAAGCAAAGACCACTTCTCTCTGCTTCTGGCTGGAGTTGACAGGCAATAAAGTCTGTCAGGTTGTCAGTGGTGAAGGAAGAAAGACACAGCTGCTCCACATGTCACTCTCACAGTTCCTTTAATCTTATGGGAACCCCAACTCAAACGAAACTGGGATTTGTGGCTTCAGCGCAGAAAAAGAACTTCAGAACCAATTGGAGATTTATTAAATATAGACTTTAAGATCAAGGGTTAGTAGAAACAGAGATACTCAGAAAGACAGACAAACCCAGTGCCTTCCCTGATGACCAAGTGTGGTGTGTACTCAAGAAAGAGTCACAGAAAGCAAGACATTCCCGAACAGGGATATGGGTTCCTCAAGGGAGGACCCCAGCATTAGCCACATATATCATTTTAGTGGTTCTCAAGTTACATCTTAAAGGGGAGGGGCCAAGAAACATTTTTTTCACTCTCTTCTTTTCTCTGTCTTTGGATCAGGAAGTGTCTTGGATGGAATTATAACCTGGTAATAAAAAATCAGAAGCCACTAGGTTGCACAAGGGGCTTAGGACACGGTACCTTTTGTTTAGATGGGATTTCCAGTGAGATACCTAGACAACTGCTGGGAAGAGACACAGGCCACAAGCAACTGTTAATTGTGTTAGCATGCTTGCTTCTCTACAGGATAAACACGTCAACCAGACTCTAGAGTGAGGAGTCCCTCCCTTTTCCCATGCCATCACATGATTTCCTTTCAATCCCGTATCAAGATGAGCAATCCTCATTTATTACCAAATCACCCTATGTACAGGGACTCTTTGGCTCCAAATGTGGGCCTCCAGTTTCTGCTAGATTTCACCACTCAGACCCTTTAAATATTCTTTATATTTGTTTTGACTGAGTTCTTTTTGCTGGGTATAAAACTCAGGGTGTTGAGCAGTCCATCTTTTTTTAAGAAACCCTGTACCCACCCTATGTCCCTCAACCATTGGTCACCAGATCCTGTGTGCATATCTGTTGTAAACCTATCCCCACCATTTCTACCTACAGCGTGCTAATTATTTCTTACTAAAACTTACAAAATTAACTTTGCTAACTCCAGTCTTTGAGGGAAGTAGTTAGAGAAGCATCCCAATTTCAAGACCAGACTGGGCAAGTTAGCTAGCCTTTGTCTCAAAACACAAAGTTAAAAAAAAAGCTGAGGTATAATGATAAACCAGCCTGCCTCCATCTTTCGCTTGAAAGCCATCTTATGGTAAAAACAAACTGGATTCATTCCTTTTAGGATTAAATCTGTTTCTCAAGGATTGAGCTATGCCCTGCCTGTAACCTTTACTACAAATGGTTCTGTACTGCCTGTTTGAGGAAATGGCAACCATGCCTTTGTTTCAAAAGGTTGTTAGGACCACCTTGCAACCATGTCTTTGTTTTAGGGGGTTGTTATGACCAACTTGTTGTGCTTATTTTATGTTCTGCTTCTGAAACCCTGACTATTTGCCTGCCAAATTCCCTATTTGGAAATCCCCTACTCCTGAACTATAAAAATCCTTATCTTCCCCAAGTCTAATGCTGATCTCTGGAACCCCACCTTTAGGGAGAAACAGCCCGTGTACACGAATTAAAATAATAATAATAATAATAATAATAATAATAATAATAATAATATCTTGTTTTAATTAATTTAGCCATGATTTGGGTCGGTGGTCTTTCCCCTCGCATCTACGGGATTAACAATGGTTCCATGGTAAAGCGCTTGCTTAGCATGCACGAGGCACATTCACTACAGTACCAATAAACTTTTGGAACCATCTTTAGAATTCTTTCCCTTTCCAAGAAAAGCTCAACAGATCGAAAATGGATATTTAGTATTTATAGTACGTATAGGCCTGCTCTCCATTTTCTCACGCTAGGACAGCGTATAGTGATCCACCTAAATGAGGAGGCTTTGCTAGAGACTAAGATTCTGGGTTCTATCCCTTCCCAGCATCTTGCTTTCCTCTTCCAAAGGAAGGTTTGCAGACCGGGCAAGGCATCCAGCGGCCCCTGGGCGGAAGGCGGAAGTTTGGATGAAGTAGCTAAAAGGGCGCTGACTGTGGGATAAGATGGTGAGATACGATCCAGTCGAGACAGAAAGAACTACACCCTTCTCCACCGGCCTGGAAGGAGCCGAGGCTTACCTGATGCACCTCTCCTCGCTCGCGCCTTATGGTTCTCCACTCTACAGCCAGGAACACGCTTCGCGCGCGCCACCTACCATTTCCGGGTTTTCTGAAAAACTAGTTCCGGATCAGGAACTACGAAGCGCAGTCATCCTTCCTCTCCTCATAGCCACAGGGCTCGAACTGAGAAAACTGAGCTGAAATCCCGCGAGGATCCTCCGGGGTTGCCAAAAGGAGGGTGGAACGTTTCTCTTTGGAGGCGGGCTCCTCGGGGGAACCGGACCGGAAGTGACGCGAGCGAGTTCCGGTTGGCCGGAGCCCAGCGGCGGGTGTGCGAGTCGGTGTTGGGAGTCGGTGTTGGGAGCCGCTTCCAGGATCCTGAGATCCGGAGAAGCCGGGGTCTGAGCGGGTAGGTAAGCGAAGGCGGGGGTCGGGGGCGCGAGCCGGGGCTCCCCATGGCCTGGCTCCTTCCGCGGCTCTCGCACTTGGGCGGTGCAGATACAGAACACGCTGGTTGGAGTGTTTCCACTTGGAGCTTTTCAGGTCACAGCTGACTGGCTGTGTCAGCCTGGCGGCAGCCGGGTCACAGGAAACCCCTCTTCACGGTTGGTTACCGGGACATTGAACCAGAAACTCCCGACAGTTCGTTCCGGACTAGGAAGCCGTCCTTGGCTTCTACAGAGAACCCTCTTCCCTGGGTGTCCAGGACCTTGGTCTAAATGAAGAAGGTCCTCGCTGCTGATGACCGGGCTGGTTCTCAGGACTTCTCTCCTCGCCAGCCACTAACGCGTGATGCCAAATGTGTCTCCGTGAAATGCAGGAATGCAGATGTCCTGACGGTACAGAGTAGCCGAAGGAAGGGACCTTCATCTCTCAGAGCCCTTGCTCCGGACCTTCTCGGCTCTTCCTCCAGCTGTCATAAAAAAAGAGGGTTCTCTGCCTTTTCCAAACCCCGATCCCCAACATTTGTTTTTCACTGCAGTGGAAGAATTTGCAGCGAGACAGGGGAGGTCAACTTAAAAACCTTTACAATTCCAAAAATAGGCAGCTAGCAAGGTTACTTATGACTTACAGTTGATTTTACATAGATGCCTTTGCTTTTCTTCGACTCCACCAAAAATAATCTAATAATGTGTAGACTGGCGCGCTGTTTGTGTAGATTGGCAATATAACTTATCCTTTTGTTTTGGTTTGGTTTTTGTTTTGTTTTTTGAGACAAGGTTTCTCTGTGTAGCCCTGGCTGTCCTGGAACTCACTTTGTAGACTAGACTAGCCTTGAACTCCTAAAGATCCACCTGCCTCTGCCTCCTGAGATCTGGGATTAAAGGCGTGCACCACCACGCCTGACTTCTTATCTTGACTTTCAGTTCTTCCTTGATATTTATGAGACAGTTTTTAGATAGACCGATTGATCATCTAGAACAGCTTTATCACTATTTCTCTTGGCATAATGATGAAGAATTTAATACTCCAACTATTTTATTTTATTTTATTGTGACAGAGTTTCTCTGTGTAGCCCTGGCTATCCTTGAAATTGCACTTTGCTGGCCTCAAACTTAGAGATCCATCTGCCTCTGCCTCCCAAGTGCTAGACCTAGCTACATTCCAACTGTTATTATCTATGAATTGTATTATCATTTAGCATGATTTTAGGGGAGAAACTTATATACTAGGCAGTAGTTTGTGTGTGCAAGGTTATGTTTTTATTGACCTTTGGAAGAAAGATGCTGGTACTCCAGACAGATACAACACTTGTATAGGTGCAGAATTATTCTAAATTATTCTAAATTCTATTCTCCTCCCTGTGTTTTCAGAGATAGGTGTATTTTTAGGGCTGTGTCTTTCTTGGATACATTTAATTATAGTTAAATTCCAAAAGAATATAAACACGTTTGAACTACTCTAGCAAATTGATGCCGTTTACCAATTAACCTACAGCTAGTTTCATCTCTTTGTTCTCATATTATCCTTACTTTTGAGTTAGCAAACTGTTTTACACTTGTCTTTGAAATGAGGTGACAAGTTTTTTGGCAAGTGCAATTCTAAGTTATCATTAATTTTAAAATATAGTTAATTTACTTATTGATTACACAACTGCCAAGTTCTTTTTTTCCCTTTCTTTCTCTTACTGTGTAGCTCTGGCCGTCCAGGAACTCACAAAGAGCCTCCTGTCTCTGCCTCCAGAGTGCTGGCATGAAAGGCGTGTACCACCACACCCAGCCAGAATCCTTTCTTACATTGTTTGTTGTGTGTGTTAGCCTTTGCTTTCCTAACTTTTCCAAAGTCTTCCTAACTTTAGCTCAGATCACCACTTTTTAGGATTTTGAAGATCATTTTATTTTATTTTATTTTGAGACAAGGTTTTACACTATATCCCTGGATGGCCTCAAACTCACAGCGATCCCTTGGCCTCCTGAGTGCTGAGAATAAAGGCCACCACACCCAGAAAGATCATTAAATTTGAAATCAGATAACCTGGATTAAAGTCTGGGTTCCAACACTTACTAGGTAATGATTGGCAAGTTACCCAGCATTCAGAGTTCTGGATTGTGTTGATAAAAGGACTTAATGTATTTCATATGACTGTCATAGTGTTTGATGAGATGGTACATGTCAAATCACTGTGTAAGTGCAAGTATGGTGTATTTACTCAAAAAGCTAGAAATACATAAGTGTAGAATACTATTACTTTGTAGTATTTCAAAATTTGGTGATTTATATCATGTCTTTTTTATTAACCTGAATATTATCACCCATATTTATGCTGATAGTCTTTACCCTACTTTTGAACACATGAGAGCTAAATGAGGCTTGAAATTAGTCATCTTAGTTAATAAGTAAGTTAATAAGGCTAGAAGATGAACATAGCCTTGCATTTGAGAGTTTAAATCCAATCTTTCTCTGTCATCCTGTCTTGTCAATTGAAAATTTTCAAGTACAGGAAACACAAGTTTTTGGTGCTTATGTGTAATTGACTAAACATTAGAAGTAGCCTTCCTTTGCTTTGCTTACATTAAGTAAGAATCCTTATTATTTACAAGGATTTATTTACTGAAACCTACATTTAGAATTGTAGTTAACTCTTGTGAATGCAATTAGTGCCTTCTCATTTAATAGAAGTGAAAAATTCGAGCCCAGAAACAATCGTGATTGGCTGCCCTGAGCACTTCTAATGTAGGTAATACCAGAGCCTGGACTAGACTTGAGATCCTAAGTGTTCTTCCCATTCTTCTGAGGTTGCCCTATGGCATCCTGGTAAGCTTTGGTAATAGCCTGACTTGCATAACACTGTTTTCTTTTATGTGTGAAAGAGAGGTGTGTGTTGTACTTCTGCCATCCACTCCTCTCTTTTCTTCTTTAGTCTTGTAAACAGTAGGGAAAGAAAAAGTGCCTAGTGTGTTGTGACATGTCATCATTTAAGTGAAAAGGACAGGATCCCGTAACGTGTCTCTTACCGATAGTTGCTAACGCATAGGGAAAAGCTGTATATAAAGAACTGATAAGAAGAACTTCCTGAGCTGCTGCAATACTGATACTCTAATTTATTAATTTTCATCTTCAAGGTCATTTTCTCTAGGCAGATAGACATTTAGAAGAACAAATGCTTTGTTTTGAACCTTTACTTCCACTGACATCACAGAACTCATTTAGTTTTTTCTTTGCTGGGGATGATGGTGGTAGAGCAGCTGTCACTCTTGAGTCTCCCTGAGCGCTGTTTGTGCATCTCTTTCATTTGGACATGAACTCTAGACCAGCAAACCTGAGAAACCTGATGCAATGAAGCAATCCTAACTCACTATGGTTGGGATGGCTGATAATCTGTTTTCACAGAGCTGTGCTCAACTTCTATTGTGCTTATTGCCTGTTCTGGGAAGGCTGTACTGCGCCGGGGCCTTCGTGTTATTTATGCCTCCTGTTCTTACTGCCGACTATTAGTCTTATGTTGGTAGCTCTGGTTTCCCTAGGAGTTGATCCATGTGAGTTGTCGTGTCATCATTGCCACAGCTGGCCTCCTTTGTGCTAGACCAGACTGTACTCACTTGCTCCCCTCATGCTGAGTGCTTGGCAAGCTTTGTGAGTGTAAGCCTGAACTTGGCGGTCGTCTAGGGAAACTTCTCCACATATTGCGGCAATCCAGGCCTTTCCTTATTCCCCTCAGCTTACTAGCTCATTTGTTGGCATGTTGGATTCTGTCTGAGCATGCCAAACTGGTATACTGCCATGTTTCTTCTAGCTCATCCTCAGTGTTCTATTGCTATCTCTAATCGCCCTTTCTACTTCAATGAAGGTGGGCTTTACCATCATTGCTCAGATCCTGACATGGCCATTCTGTTTAGTACTTGGCTTACAACACTTTATTCCAGCAAGTCCTAAGGCACTCACACTTTACAGTACCTCATGGGCACACGCAGCCACAAAGAGATTGGGACATTTATTTATGACGGGATTATGAACTTCCTTGAACTTTGCTCTTCGTATTTCACTTTTCCTTACTTGTATGGCTCATAAGATCGACTGCTACTTACCTGTAATAGTTATCTGCTTCACAGTTTGTCTGTGCACAAGTCTATAAACAGATACCTTGCCTCCATGAGTAGGCTTGCATGCCTTGGCCAAGTTTGTAACCAGCATGAAAGTCCCCAACTGGAGATAAGAAGGCCTACACTGCACATTGGGTGCTAGGAATAAGTATTACTAACTCTATTATTGGAAATACTTCACAGCATTAACTGGATCAGAGTCTGTACTGCTTGAGTCGTGGTTACCACTCACTGTACTTGTATGCTGTGATTACATTGAGTCATCAGTTCAGTTTTGTACTGGCCATTGCTCCAGAGTCTAAGTTTATGACTGACATTGCCTGTGATGGCAAACTACTTTGGTACTTGTCATGCTATCTTGCTTTCACATTTGTCTTCTCATATGACTGCTTGGTAATTCATGGTGTCATATTGGCTGAGTCTGAATTTGAGAACCGGCTACAGGATGTCAAATCTGACTGTTGCTTCCCTAGATGCTGTCTGTACTTGCCTTTTCACTCCAAGCATATGGCCTGATATGGTTTACACTTTTACTGGGAAACTGAACTGATGCTTTTGTATACTCACAACATTTGGAAGTAGGTATGCGGTTTCAATAGTCATATTCGTTTATGAATGAGTACTTTGATTTAATGGTTGCTGGCTGCTTTCTAATACCGGATGCCATTATCATCATCGTACAACTGGCATGGCCTCTCCCAGTTCCTAGCAGTCTAGCTGTCCAATTTTGTGGTCTGATCAGTTGCTTCTACCCTCTACCTTTACTGGTGAGGTAAGCTGTCATGTAAACCACCAGTCTACTTGGAAGGTATGTAGCTTACATTCAACCTTAGACTAGGAGTCATTGAAATGCTAAGTGTCTATGCTTATTGTTAATTAGAAACAAGTTAACTTGGTTGGAAAATAGAGTGTTAGGCGTGTTAAGAATTCCCTTGCCCAGTCTTTGAGCTAATGGCATTAGATCCGGTCAAGATAAAGGAGATGTTTGCGTGGGGGGTTTGTTCATGCAGAGTCCTTGAAACCCGCATTATATATACCAATGGCTTCTTTCATCTGTTGTGTTGTATTCACTTGACCTGTCTTGCTCTCCACACACCTAAGTGTAGAAATTCTGCTTTTTATGGTAGCTAAGTGTATTGGAAACCTTCTTCCGTCTAATTCGTAAGCTTTTTCCTGCAAATTGCTTTATCTGTGCCTCACACGAGATTGAATGATGAGCGGCTACGAGTAACTTAGCTATAGACAATCTCCTGCCTCTCCGTGCTTTATATCTATTTTCTGTACTATAATCTTAGTTAGTTCCTGATCGGCCTTGCGATATACCGTGATCCGCGACCTTTAGCTGAATTGGTCATACAAAATCCTTGTGTTTCTAGAAACTTTTATCCACCCGCGACTGGCCACACCCACTCACTCCAGGAACAGCAGGTTAGTACATTGCCACGGTCAGACTCAACTCCCCTACTCTGCTGGTATGAAGTTTCTGCAGTTGCTCCATGTAGTGCTCTTGGAAACAATCCCTACTGTACGTAATATGAAGTGGAAGACAATTGCCTGCTGAGTAGAGCGCCGTTCCTGCCTGAGATGCCCTGTTTGTCACTAAGCGCATCCGGCCCAACGGGCTTCCCCTGGCCTCTCCTTCCACCCCTCTGGCACACAGGCGGTGCAGCCACAACACGCAAGTTGGGTGTTCCACAGTGCTTAAAGTGGTCGCGGATATAGTTCAGCCTTGAGCAGGGTTAGGTTCTTGTTGGTTAGCACATTGCGAGTCGGCCACTTCACCTCCTTGGCTCTACAGACACTGGGTTCCGCTCCAGGTCTTGGCATTCTTGCTTGCTTCGCAAGCCACTAACCCTAGCCTTGTGTTTATGCATGCTTCCCCCTGTAAGGTTGCCTTCATTTCCAGCCTATTGCTCGGAATCTTGATGGCTCTTGATGTTCTTGCTTTTCAAATGGCCAACATTAATTCCTCTGTGCCCGAGACAGGTCATTTTGCCGTGTACTCAGGATTTACATTACTTACTCCGCCTGCACCAATAATTTGACGTGGACTTGTCGGCTCGCCCTGTTGTGTGGCTTGGAACTTTCCTTTGGTTGGTCTTTGTGTGACACTCGCCTCACTTCCTTCACTAGTGCATTTAGGGCATTGAATCTCCAATCTCGCCTCCAGAGATCTGGCTCTAGCGTAGTTTGTTAGGTCAGTGGACATATTTGTAAGTTGCAGGAGACCGGTAGATCATAGACAACTTTAAGTGAAGATGAAATTTGAACGTGTATTGGATGACCTGACGCACTTAAGTGCCATTGCTTGCCTGATCCTGTCATCATTTCCATGTACGCAAGTATGGTCTCTTTTCTTCTTTAGTCTTGTAAACAGTAGGGAAAGAAAAAGTGCCTAGTGTGTTGTGACATGTCATCATTTAAGTGAAAAGGACAGGATCCCGTAACGTGTCTCTTACCGATAGTTGCTAACGCATAGGGAAAAGCTGTATATAAAGAACTGATAAGAAGAACTTCCTGAGCTGCTGCAATACTGATACTCTAATTTATTAATTTTCATCTTCAAGGTCATTTTCTCTAGGCAGATAGACATTTAGAAGAACAAATGCTTTGTTTTGAACCTTTACTTCCACTGACATCACAGAACTCACTTGTGCCTTTGTTTAGTTTTTTCTTTGCTGGGGATGATGGTGGTAGAGCAGCTGTCACTCTTGAGTCTCCCTGAGCGCTGTTTGTGCATCTCTTTCATTTGGACATGAACTCTAGACCAGCAAACCTGAGAAACCTGATGCAATGAAGCAATCCTAACTCACTATGGTTGGGATGGCTGATAATCTGTTTTCACAGAGCTGTGCAAGTACGCTTTAGAGTAAACTTGTTTGCTGGAGAGGGGCATGCTAGGACTTGAACCCAAGGCCTTGTGACGACTATCCTCTCAGCTGCTGGCTATACCCCACACCTAGAGTCAACTTCTTTGTTTGTTTGGAGGTGTTTTGGTTTGGTTTTGTTGTTGTTGTTTTATAGTCAGCACTCTCCTAGCTGGCCTGAAACTCATTATTTAGTCCAGTCTGGCCTGAAACTCACAGATCTGCCTGCCCCTGGAGTGCTAAGGTGAAAGCACTCCCTGCTAGAGTAAGCTTCTAAAGAGTGTATTGTCTCGAGAAGCTATTTTGTTTAGGAGTTATCCAGATTCCAGTAGAGTTTGCGGAACTGAAGTTATATAATATAAATCCTTATATAAAGCTCATTTTAAAATACGCTCCTTGAAGATTTGAACAGGAGATACTTTTCTGTGCCATCTAAAAGGTGACAGTTGAAGTTTAGGCATATTTATGTTAAGCAGCGCCAATCCCTGGAGTAATTTTATTCTAGTTTACCTACCTATAATTACTAGAGTTGTTAGTGTCCTGACAGTTCTGTAGTAGGTGCCTAGCCACCTTTAATCCCAGCATTCAGGAGGCAGAGGGAGGAGGATCTCTGAGTTCCAGGACAGCAGGGGCAAAAAAGAGAAATCCTGACTGGAGGGGTGGGGAGTTGAAACTTGGACTTGAAGCCTTGGTTCACATTCCAGCTCTACTCCCATGACTCTTGAGCTGGTTTCTTAAGTTCTTATCTTCTAGGCTGTAAAGTCAGCACTCCTTCAGTTAAGGGCCAGCGAATAGATTCACAGTAGTGCCTGCATATGATGGCCAGGATTATGGTTGTCATCATCTGGTAGCCCACTGAGCTGTTGCTGAGAACTTTTTCTCAGTCTTCTTTGGAAAGCATATCATTATGTTAGTGCTTACTTGGTTGCTGTTTAATCATTGTTAATGCAGTTTAAATAAATGAGTGTCTTAATGTTCACTTCTTTTTGTGAATATTTTACACCATATGTGTGATTCTTAGTGGAAAGAACCATTTTTGTAGCCTTTCTCTTGTCCTTTTTGTAGGATCGTTGACAGTTTTTTTTGTTTGGTTGGTTTTGGCTTTTTGAGAAAGGATTTCTCTGTGTAGCCCTGGCTGTCTTGAAACTAACTATGTAGACCCTGCTGGCCTCAAACTCAGGTCTGCCTGCTTCTGTCTCTGGAGTGCTGGGATTAAAGGCATGGCTACTACACTCGGCTATTGTTTCTCTTTTTTAAAAAAATACTTTTTTTTAACATTTATGTATTGAGTTGGTTATTGTATGTATGTGTCTGCAGAAGTCATAGGACAACTTGAGGGGTTGGTTCTCTCCCCACATGGGTTCTGGAAGGTTGAATTTGGGATTGGATTTAGCACCCTTACCCACTCATGCATGTTAGGCAAGTGTTGTATCACTGAACTATATCCCCAGACCCCTACTAACAGTTTATGTTTGTAAGTCATCGCACAGAATTTAGAAACTAAAGCCAACTATCTTGACATTTCACAATATCTTCTATCACTTTCTTTGCATAGGAAGATGATATTCCAGTGAGATCTGTTGCCTTATCTGTTCATTGATCCAGTTGACAAGTGTCTTATTTTTCTATTGCTGTGACCAGGACAACTTACAAAAGAAAGGGTTCATGGGAGCTTACAATTTCAGAGGATGAGTACGTAACTATCATGGCACCGAGCATGGTGGCAGGCAGATAGGCATGTCCTCAAGCACAAGGCAGGGCAAGAGTGAGCTAATTGGGATTTTTGAAACCTCAAAGCCCAACCACAGTGAGACACCACTCAATCCTTCCCAAACAGTTCCACCAACTGGGGACCAAGTATTCGAACATATGAGCCTCTGGGGGCCATTCTCATTCAAACTACCACAGTGGACAAACATCTTATTTCTTAGGTCTTATACCAGGTTCTAGGGAAAACGTTAGGAAATTCAAGGTGTCGTGAAGAAAACAAGCAAGGGTCTGAGAAAGAGATAGTAATGTGCATTTGTGTCTGTTTGGACTGCAGCCAGATGGACTTGGAAGATGTAAAAGGATGTGAAACAGGCCGTGGAGCTCTGCAGGTCATAGGAATAAGTTTGCATTTGGCTCTGAGCACAGTAGGTTGTTGGACAATTTTAAGTAGAATGGGTTATAAAACATTCATTCCTGCTTATATCTGATGGATGAATTGAAAGAGAAAAAATAGAAATGAAAGCCCAGCATAGTGATGCATAACTATGGTCCTTCCACTCTGGAGGCTTAGGTCAGAGGACCCCCTGAACTCTGGAGTGTAAGAGCAATCTGAGCAACACACAGACCTCAGTCCAAAAGGGGAGAAAAAATTAATAGAGAAATTACGAGTCTCAGTGGTACAAGTATGGAGATGAAGATGGCCTAAACGAGAAGTGTGACCAAGATGGAGAGAAGATGGCATAGCAGGTGAGGTAACTGTCACCATAGCTGACAGCCTGAGCTCAATACCCAGAGCCCGCATGGTAAAGGAGAGAACTGACGATGGCAAGTTGTCCTCTGATCTTCACATGTGCTCGTTGCAAGGAACAACCCCTTGCTCCCACCCCACCACCCATAAATAAATGTTTAAAAAAAAGATCTAGAGCAGTGTGTAGGTATATTTGAAATAAGACTTGATCTTAGATAAAATGAATGATATTTTTTTAAGAGTAACTAGCTTCTAGGTTTAGTAACTGGGTGGGTGGTTGTCTCAAGGAATTTGAGAAGGAAGGTTTGGGTGAGACTTTCTTATAGGAAGGTAGGCAGTAGCCAGATGTATCGGTGTACACACACAGGCAGAGAGGCGGGCAGATCTCTGCGTTCAAGGCCAGCCTGGTCTACAAATGGAGTTCCAGAACAGATAGCCAGGGCTATACAGAGAAACCCTGTCTCAGATGATGGTGATGGTGATGATGTAGATAGGAGCAGAAGAGATAGCTCCATAGGTAAGGATGCTTGTAATAGGAGAGAGCGCTCAGGAGGTAAAGGTACCTGCTACTAAGCTTAAGGATCTCGGTTTGATCCCTAGGGCCCACATGGTGGAAGGAGAGCCTCAACTCCTGCCGAGTTGTCCTGACTTCCACATGCCCACTGTGGCCTGGGCAGCAGCCCTTCCCTCCAACACATGTAACTGAAGGTAATAGAAATTTAAAATAGAGAAAGTAGCTAGTTATGGGTAGGAAAGGGTATTAAATTTGCTATGAAGAGTCATCCTAATAATATTATTATATACATAAATCTAGAGGATGGGACCCAAACTACAAATTCAAGAAAATATTTTAAATTATTTAATTTTGTTTTATGTGCATCGATCAGTGTGAGGGTGTCCGATACCCTGGAACTGGAGTTACAGTTGTGAGCTACAATGTCGGTGCTAGGAATTGAACCTGGGTCCTCTGGAAGAGCAGCCAATGTTCTTAACTGCTGAACCATCTCTCCAGCCCTCTCCCGCCCCAAGAAAATATTTTAAATCATAAGACTAGATGGATGACTTGAGGAGATAGGGAAGGGAGAGATAGGCAATGTCAAATTAAGAAAAACCTAAGACAAGGAGATTAAGAAAGAGTGTTTGGGGTCCAGCATGATAGCTCAATGGGTAAAGGCATTTGCAGCCAAAGCCCACATAAGGTAAGGAGAGAACTGACTCCTGCAAGTTGTCCTCTGACTTCCCACACGCACTGTGCCCACCCCCAACATACAACCAACACTGAAATGTGAAGAGGAAAATAAGAGTGTTAGGTAGTCATTGAGATACCGTAACAGGTGAAGGCTTTTGCTGCCAAACCTGACACCTGAATTGGATTCTCAAAACCCACATGCTGGAAGTAGAGAGCAGACTCGTACAAGTTGGCCTCTGAACTCTACACGTGGCCAGTAGCATGTATGTACCTACATATACAAGCAGTAAATAAATAAGCGTTTGGAAAAAGAACGGTTAGCTGTACAAAATTAATATGAGGATGGGACAAGGGAGATGGCTCAGCAGGTAAGAGCACTGCTGCTCTCCAGAGGACCAGATTCAGTTCCCAACACCCGCATGCTGGCTCACAACCGTCTAAATCCAGTTCCAGAGGATCTGACACTTCGGCCTTTACGTGGCACCAGGCATACATCCATGCAGGCACTTGCACATACACATAGAAACAAACCTAAAAAGATTAAATAAAATTAGTGTATTAAAAAGCTGGTCCTGAGGTTATGTCTAGCAAGAAGAGTACTAGGTAATTGAGGGTTAGATTTAGATTTTTTTTATGCACATGGAAGCTTTTATGTATTCAGAATGTCTTTAAGAAGTGGTCAGCTTTGTCAGATGCTGCATTCTCACTTATACTCACACTCGAAGTTCTTCCAGAAACCTTTAGGTATTTAAGTATGTAGTTACGAAAGTCATCGATGGAGAGAATACTCAAGGTTCCATGACCCTCAGATTTTTAAGATCTTTTTGCAAGACATTATGGTACAACCATCCTTTACATCCACAAAGATTTATTTCAGGACCCCTCTTAGATGCATGGAGCCCCAGCACTCAGGACGGAGGCCAGCCTGATTTAATAGCAAGCCTGTCTTAATTTACTTCCCCAAGACTTAGTAAGTTCAAAAACATTCAAGGGATTTCCGATGTATTCTCCTTCAAATCATATATTTTCAGGAAACACGAGTGGCATGACCATGTGACAGTTTCTGTTGTCTACTCGGTCTGCTGGTCTGATAGTGTGCATTGAGTCAGGATACTACTCGCTTAGATTGCTTATTCAGTTTCTAACACTCAGTTTTGCAGGGCCTTAATCTTTATGGCTTTAGGGAATCTGCAGCTATTCTAGAGTAGCCTATAACTAGATAAGCTTAATCATTCCTCTTAAAGTTAGATACTTCTGAAAGCAAGAAAGGTTACTAAAAGGTAGAGTACCTAAATTGACATCTTTGTATGGCTTGCACTAAGAGCGGAGTGTTTCATTAAGAAACCTTATATAGAAGGATGTTAATTTCATTGTGTAATAATGTTGCCAAGAAAATGAAAATTAGTGGGCTTAGTGCTCTTCCTTTTCTTTCTCTTGTTAACTTTTCCACCAACTTTTACCTTAGGGAATTACTATTATTGTATCATCACACAATTGTTTTTAAAAAATTGTAATACCTTTACTGAGCCATATTGCTCTAGTTTTAGAGAAGAGAAGTGTCTTGCCGACAGGCCAGCACACTCCATACTGTTGTTTAAGGCCACACTGTACATGGGTACTGCCATTAGATCTGTTGTAACTTGGTGGGTTTCCCTCCCCTCTTTGGAGGACTAAATTTTGTTTTGTGTTGTTTTTGTATTCTAAATGGGGCTAATGTTTAAAATGAATGGAGTATTATAGTCTTAGCACTGAACATACAGCCTACAAAGAACCTTTGTGAGCTGACTTAGCAATGCTTTCTAAGCATTTCTGCCAGAAACAAACAAAAACAGCACATACTTTAATACCAACCTTTTATTTTCAACACAGCCTTTTAAGTTATGTCTCATGTCTGAAATGTTGCTTGATGTTCTGGGTTATGCTTCTGTTCTACTTTTGTCTTCTGACCTGATCCACAAATTGTATTATTGTAGGGAATATAAAGTTTATTTTAGCAACCTCACTCTTACAGGCAAAACATTTTTACTGTACACCCTCCTGCAAAGTGGGCTCCACTGAAGGTCAAGAATGTTTGAGGACATTTCAGTCTTTTAAACAGAGCAAGAATACTTTGGATTTTCTTCTATATTCAGGAACTTGACATTTCATGATACATGTCCAAAATTGATCTTACTATGTTGAATTGTGAAGAGTGGCTCATTATTTCATCTTACCTATGTAAGACTTATTTAGACTTATTTATTTTAATTGATGTGTATGGGTGTTTGCCTACATGTATGTTTGTATACCATGTGTTCTCGATGACTGTGGGGGCCAGAAGAGGGCATTGGATCCCCTAGAACTGAAGTTAGAGGCAGTTGTGAGCCACTATATGGAGGCTGGGAACTGAACCTCAGATCCATTGGAAAGAGCAGCCAGTGCTCTTAACTACTAGGCCATCCCTCCAGCCCCCTATGTAGACTTTTACCCTCAAATAACCTTTTCTGGGTGGGGTAAGGGCTTCGAGATAGGGTTTCTCTGTGTAGTCCTGGCTGTCCTGGAACTTGCTCTGTAGACCAGGCTGGCCTACCTCTGCCTCTCAAGTGCTGGGATTAAAGGCATATGCCACCACACCCAGTTTCTTCAAATAACTTTTAATAGATTGTCCTTTTAGTATATTTCAAAATGGTTAGTTTGTGGGGGAATGTTATCTAACATAACAAACTAAGAGTTCTGATTCTGTGGGTGCTTCTCTTAATTATGCTGTGAGAAGCAGTTGCGTAGGTTCATGTATAGTGTAGAAGTATAGAATGCCTGTAAGTCAGTGGTTGTCAACCTTCCTGATGCACAACCCTTGATATAGTTCCTCTTGGTGTGACGACCCCCGACCATAAAATTATTTTTGTTGCTAATTCAGAACTTTAATTTTGCTACTGCTATAAATCATAATGTAAATATCTGATATGCAGATGGTCAAATGACCCTATAAAAGGGTCATTTGACACCCACCCCAAGAGGTCATGACCCTCAGGTTGAAAACCACTGCTGTAAAGGAATATAAAGGATAGTGTTCATGTCATTTACCTTCATGAAAAAGATGTGGAAGGGCTGGAACATTGGCTTCATGATTGAAAGTTCTAGTTGCCCTTCCAGAGGACCCAGGTTTGGTTTCTAGAACCCACATGGTGGCTCACAAACTACCTGTAATTTCATTCCAAGAGATCCGATATCCTCTTCTGGCCTCCCTGGGCACCAGGCACACATGTGGTACACAAACATACTTGCGAGCAAAACAACTATACACAGGGCAACTATACACAAATTAAATGTAATTTCCTTTTGTAATTTGATTGATTGATTGTTGTTGTTATTGGTGGTGGTGGTGGTGGTGGTGTGTGTGTGAGAGAGAGAGAGGTAGAGAGGTAGATTCTGACTCCGGCTTGCCTGAAACTTATGAGGATCTCCCAGGCTCTGGCCTCATTAGTGCTAGGATTACAAGTTTGTGTCATCATGTGTTTTGTTTTGTTTTGTTGAGATAGGATCTCACACCGTGGCACATACTGGCCTAGAATTCATTGAGTATCTCATGATGATACTACTGCCTCAGCTTTTCAAATGCTGGGATTACAGGTATAAGTCACTGTGCCTAGATCTATATACTTCCTCGTGAGATAGAAAAACGAAATTACTGATAATCTCCCAAGGCAAAACAACAAACAAAAACATTTAAGGATGAAATGAAAATTTAGATGGGGTTGTTATCGTAACTATCCAAAGGTACATTTAAAAAGAGAAACTAAGAGCTAGGGATGAATCAGCAAGTAAGAACACTGACTGCTCTTGCACAGGACCTGAGTTCAATTCTCAGCACCAACATAGTGGCTCATAGTCATCTGGAATTCCAGTTCCAGGGGATGTAATGCCCTCTTCTGGCCTCCATAGACACTTTACACATGTGGTGCACAGACATACATACAGGCAAAACATCCATATACTTACATTTTTTTTTAATTAAAGAAAACTTTAGAAAAAACTTAAATGGAGATAAGATTTTTTTTTTCTAGCTATAAAAAATTTAAACTATTTTGAGCTGAGAAAGAAAACAGAATTAGGTAGGGTATAAATAAGTTCTGTTGTGGGGAGTAGGCATGAAATACGTAATCCCAGTGATCCTTGTCCTAGTATGGCCTCAACTCAATCAGGACTTGTTGGTAACTTTCAGGAACAGGTTTCCCAGTGTCTCCAACAAGTAAGGTGACAATGAGTGAGATGATGGGTGTGTTGGTGCTGGGTTAGGGTAACCGCCTGCAACTTGAAAACAGGCTGTGAAGACAGATATATTTCTCAGATACAAGGTGAGTAGGTACTTTTGTCCTCTTAGGGCATCTAGAACTTGGAATGTTGCCACGGTTCAGGGATTGAGCCTCAGCTTTGTAATGCAGAAATTTGAATTAGTAAACATGCAGCCGAATTGATGGTAGGGATTAGAATTACTCCATGCAGCCTTCCCAACCACCATGCGAGTGGATTTTCTAATTTTACAAAGAGAAATATGTAAATTGAGATTGTTTCTTTCAAAATTCTCCAAAAAAACACATATTTAGTTTGGGGAAAGAGAAGTATCTTGCCAACAGGTTAGCACACCCCACACTGTTACTTAAGGCCGCGCTGTATCTGGGGACTGCTTTTAGGTTTGTTGTAACTTGTTCTGCAACAGTATCTCAGTCACTTTACTTCTGTTTGCCTTTGTGTGCATTATAGGAGTTGGATAGGCTTGAATACTCTGCAAGGTCCTTTTGTGATCTGATTATTCTTACAGAATATTCATAAGGCACTGTCATGTGGAACAGTCTGCTTTTGAGAGAAGGAGAATTGTCACTATGTAGAGGGTATTTAAGGCTGAGTGACTAGATGACATCATTAGGGAGAGAGTGTGAAGAGAACACAAAAAGGAACCAGAACTAGGCTTTGAATAACTCCAAGTAGAAGCAGAAGGAGCTGTCAGCGGAGTAGCCAGACCCTTCAAGGAGAGTGATTGCCTGCACCCAGCTAGGTAAGAGGCTTATGAGTGCTAGTGCTCTCGCATTTGCCAACATGGAGGCCATCAGTGTTCTTGATGAAAGATAGTTCTGGATTTCCTCATCTGTGTAGTCAGAAGGCTCACTGCCACGGAGGAGAGGTTTGCTGATGAGGAAGTATAGACTGTGTGTAGCTCTGTTAAGAACTGTATCAGTGAAGGACAGAAATGTGAAATACTAGATGATGTTTATTTGCCAGAGAGAATAAAGAACTCAAGATTGATGACACAGAACTGAAGGAGCTAAAGGAGCTAAGTCCCTGAAAAGGTGAAAGGGGGTTAGGACAGAATGTGTGTTCCCCACATGGCCTTTGATGACAGAAGCCTGTGTTCATGTAGGTGGGAGTGTGTTTTAGTAGGTTTAGTACCACAAGGACTGAGGATTCTCACTCTGTTTTTGTGTTTTAAAAAATGAAGGACTGAGGCTGTAGCTGTAGCTCAGTGGAAGAGTGCTTGCCTCACATGCATGATGTCCAGGACTGTTTCTCAGTAGTGCCAGAAAAATGGAACTAAATAGCTGAGGAAAATGGATGAATATCAATTAAAAGTTTGAGGCTTGCCATCTCAGATAATAATGGCCACCCAGTGAACACTTGATAGAGCTCTGCTGAGTAAGTGAATTTAAAGTGGCTGTGCTGTTGTATTTTATTTTTCAGCTGTGTTCAGTTGTTCAGACACATCTTAAGAATGCAGAGTAGTCCCAAGGACATGACAGCTTTGCCGAGTTCTGCAGTGTGCGGCAGAGAAATTATGTTTTAAAATAGGGTTGATTTCTGTTGACAATATCTGGATGTGTGCTGGGCTGTCTTCATCCTCCTGCCTCAACAACACAAAGTGTTGGGACTATGGGTTTGTATTACCACATCCAGCCTCTGCTAAATGTCAAAATGTAGAAATAGGGTTTGTTTTATTTGCTTATGGCACTGGCTGTCAGACCCAAGGCCTTGTACATACCAAGGCCAGCACCTTACCACTGAGTTATATCCTTGACTCCCAAGAGCTTCTGATGCTTTTAGAACCTCAGTGAACAGAACCCTTCTTTGTTTATTTGGCTTTATGTTGTAATTTCTTCTTTAGGAAATAGTAAAAACTTTTAAAAACTCATTTTTAAAACTGAATTTATTTTGTTTGTGAAGAAGTAGATTGGCTAAACAAAAATAAATTAGTTCCATATGTTATTTCTAACAAAGAAAAATCCAGATTATTTTATGTTTTATAGGGAGTATTTTTGAGAAGGAAATGAAGTTCTTTTTTAGCCTATTATGTAATTTGCTTAAATAAAAATTCCTGTACATTACTTCAAAAACAAAACCTTTAATTGCACAAGACTATTGTTGTCAAAGTCTATCTTAAACCCACCCAAATTGCTTTGAACAAAACTCTTGTCTATTCAAGATAACACTAAGGGAAAGATAAAGGGGTGAGTCAGTTCAATTAGCAGAATGGTTTTGTGGGGGTGGGTGGTGGTCGAAAATTTGCTTTGTAATGTAAGCCTTTTTGTGTCCCCTCTGTGTGCAGGGGTGTGTGTGTGTGTGCGCGCGTGTGCACACGCACATGTGTAAAGCTGGTTTCATGATCTCCATGCTGACCACAACACATTATATAGTCCAGGCTGGCCTCAATGTGTGGCAGCCCTCCTCTCCCTCCTGAGTGTCACCATACCCAGTTTATACTCTGGGTTTTTGGTTTGGTTTGGTTTGGTTTTTTTTTTTTTTGTTTTTTTTTGTTTTTTTTAAACCATAAATTGGTCAAATCTTACTTGTTGTGGTATATAAGGATGGTTGGCTACGGATTTTGGCTAAGTCCTAACTCCCACAGTTTCAAGCATCTTCAAAACTTATGTATAGCTTCAAGTTAAATACCTAGTGTGGAGAAAATCCTTTATTTCTGTAGACGGTGCTGTGTCAGACATCCTCAGTAGACTTCTTTAACTAGATTTCCACTTTGTAAAATATTTTACATGTTTTTATAAAATAACTTTGTCATTCTTTTTTGTAATGGTATAGGGTTTGTTGTGTTTTGACAATATTGTCACAGGAATTTAACTGAAATTGATAAAAATCAAACTTGGAGCTTCTGTGATCTCTTCTAAATAAATTGTTTTCTTGAGCTCCCATAATACTCCTGCTCGTCTTCATTGTATTAAGCAATGGATTTTGAATTCACATGAAGGATGCAGCCGAGCTAGGGAGAATGCCATGGCAAAGATAGTGCCTACCGTGCAGGCATGAGGACAGGAGTACAGATCCCGAGGACTCACAAAAAAGCCAGGCATGGCAGCACACATCTGTGACCCCAGAGCTGGAGATGCTGAGACAAACTGATCTCTGCAGCTCACTGGCTAGCCAGGCTAGCGGGATCAGTGCACTCCAGGTTCAGAGAGAGACCCTGTCTCAACATAAGGTGGAGAGCAATGGAGGAAGATGTCTACCTCTGTCCTTCACACACACACTCTCATGTGCACATACCCCTACCCCACCCCCACAGTAATGAGGCTATATGTATTTGTATGCTGTTTATATTTCAATTTTTGTGCCTGTTGATAGCCTGTGTTGTCCCTGTCTTACAAATTAGAGCAACTGGGCTCTCAACACTTAGGAAGTTGAAGTAAAAAGATTATTGTGGAGTTCAAGACCAGCCTGTGCTGGTTATAGGCTACCTTGGACTACTGAATGAGACACCCTGCCTCAAAACAGCAACCAAATTAAACTTGTAAAGATTTACAGACTTGTTCAGGTTCCTAGAGTAGTTACCTGTGAGGATTATATAGTTAAATCTAGTACTGAAACCCTGTTTTCACCCTCTAAATTATACACATTTTTATCTAATCTCATTAAAACCCCAGTTTCATTCTATTCTGTTGTAACTGCTCTCATGTGTTCATTTGATTTTCTACCAGACTCTCCAAAGATGAACTTTCTCTTACTCTTATTTATAACCTCATCTCAGGGCCTGTTGCAGACTAGTAGAGTGAGCCACAATGGTATCACTGATAAAGGAGCATGAGGTTAGTTTTCTGGTTTAGGTAGTTTCCAAGTCCACTGCTTCATGTACTTCTTATCCTTCAGATGTTTTAGCACTTAGGATTAGTTCCACACGAGTACATAAGCACAAACATACTCTTTTATATAAATATCCTGTCCCTGGCCAGTGATGGTGTGTGTGTGTGTGTGTACTGGCACACATAGCAGCACCATGTGTTTGTAGGTGTGAGTAGATGTAGAGGTGTAAGCCAGAGGTTACTTCAGGCAGTTTTTAGTCACTGACTTACCTTGTCTTTTGAGACTCGCTAAGTAGGCTAGGCTGACTGGCCAGCAAGTCCTAGGACTCCACTTTGTCTCCACCTTGCCAGTGCTGTGGTTACAAGAACTCCAGCACATCTGGACTCTTTACATGGGTACTAGGGTTCAAACTCAGGTCCTTGTGCATGTGTGGTTAGCATGTCACCAACTGAACTGTCTCCCTAACCCATTTTTGAAGGAGTCTTGGACTGTGGTTCAGGCTAGGTTGTTACTCTGTTGAACAAGTGGGCCTCAAACTTACAATTTCTTCATCAACATCCTAAGTTCTTAGATTGTGGGTATGAGGCACCATGCCTGGCTCTTATTTTTGGAGAACTTGTTTGAAGGTTCTAGAAAAAGAGTACAGCTACTCTAATACCCTTGGCTGATGAATGGCCATCCTCTTTAACGTACCAAGCCTGCATCTTTGGAAGAGACATACACAACACAGCAAGGGAGAAAAAGGATACCAACTTAGGCAGCTGGATCAGCCAAATCAACCTGGCAGTCAGTGAGGTGATAGATGTTGCTAACAGGTCACACTCATATCTACCCATCTCTATATGGATGAATAAATTGCATCTTTTGAATATACATTCTCTCTCCTTTCCCCCTTTGAGATAGACTTTCGTGTAGCCCAGCTTGGCCTTGAACTTCAATCCTACCTCCCCTTCTCACATGCTAGGATAACAGTCATATTGCTAGTTTTATGCTGTGCTGAGGACTGAACCCATGGCTTTGTGACTAAGCAAGCACTCTACCAACTGGCTGCATCTCTAGCCTAATATATTTTAAACATAAAAATTTTATCTCCTGTGCCCACTACCATTTGAGTCACTGTTTCCTACATAAAGCTGACTTGTGGTCTTTGATCTGTGACATTTGTGTTGATATAATGAATCTATTTTCTAGTGATATTAATAATAATAGTGACTAAATAAAAGATGAGAAGATAAAAAGATATGGTAAATTTCAAATAGTTAATGACATTAATTTATTAGATATTGGATAGTAAATCTATAGTTTATTATCAGTATTTGAAGGTGCTAGTACTTGATACCTTTATTCTGTGAATAAAGTGCTCCTAGATTTTAATCTGGAAAAAAAAATTACTGGAATAACTATTTAGAAAAAGTTTATAGTCACAGGCTTTTATATGGAGTTTTATAAATCGCTTATAAAACTCTTGGTTGTAAAAGGAAAAAATAGTGTGGACATATCATACAGTTAACCTGCAGGATATATGCCATGTTGCTCCTATATTCAGTTTTAGTCTCAACTGCAAAGCGGAAGAATCTAATGTATTGCTGGGCTTTATTTTCCTGTATTAGCTCCTCCAGAGTTACTGATCTATGAAATGGCCGAGAATGGAAAAAATTGTGACCAGAGACGTGTAACAATGAGTAAGGAACAGCATAATGGAAGTTTCACAGGTAAGGAAAGTGCGGCAGGAATAATAATAGCAACCCTTCACCGGGGCATTTGGTGAGTGTCGTTCTTCTGGGGCTTTACATGTATTTCCTCACTTGGTCCTCACACTGATGCTGAAAACTAAGTACTCATTGTTTCCACTCCCCAGAAGAGTAAAGCGAACCACAGGAATGTCCCCTAACCTGCTCGCTTTTGTATCAAGGGCTTTGTAGTGAGACTGTCTCAAAACAAACAAACAAGCAGAGTGCAGCAGAAATTCCTAGCCTACTCGTATTACTCAACAAATTTGTAGTTTTAGCCCAAATTCTAATGCTGTTTTTTGTTTATTTTTTGTGTGTTTGTTTGTTTGAGACAGGGTTTCTTTGGGTACCTTTGTGTACCAGGATAGCCTTGGCTACCCTGGAACTTGATTTGTAGACCAGGCTAGCCTTGAATTCACAGAGAATCAAGGCATGCACTACCACGCCCAGCCATCAGTTGCTGACATTAGTTTAGGGTATGTGCTTTGAAAGCAGTTGGGAAGAAACAGGATTTTTTAATGTGTGTTTTGTTGTGTCTCTTCAGGGTTTGTTGTTGCCTTAGTAACACTGGCAAAACAACAGTTCTGGGGCTGGTGGTACAGTTCAGTGGTAGAGGAAATGCACAGCATGTGCAAAATCATGGATTCAGTCCTCAGCACCAAAAATGAGAGGCAGCCTTGACAATTCATTTCCTTTCTGTGCCAATAAGAATGGCTGAGTTTGGCCTAGTCAATTTTGGGATTATAGTTTTGCTGTGAATGGTTACCTGGGACATGGGTCAAACTTTTTTTCACACACTGTGTTTTTCTCATCCACTGCAGTCAGATGTTGTACCATCCCTCTCCGTGATAACTAAAAAGAATACTCTGCAGTTTCCAGTGATGGAAAATAGGCAAGATGTACAGACAGATGAGAAGCCAGTAAGGCTTTAGTATTTCACAATCCTGTTTGGAGATTTCAGAGATACTTGTTGGAATTTTTTTCCATAGATTCCCTCCTTTATAGAAGGGGTAATCTCAGTTCAGTACTTTGAATCCCTTAAATTTGCATGATTTCTATGTTAAATCTCATTTTTACTTTTGAGATTATTTTATGCAGTCTTAGAGATAGAAGATGAAAGGCGAGTCGATTTTTATTCTTTGAAGAAGGTAGCATAGATGTTGGG
This sequence comes from Cricetomys ansorgei, assembly GCA_026225945.1. Taxonomy (NCBI): domain Eukaryota; kingdom Metazoa; phylum Chordata; class Mammalia; order Rodentia; family Nesomyidae; genus Cricetomys; species Cricetomys ansorgei. The sequence continues at coordinate 6,048,193 of JAMJFZ010001871.1, forward strand.
AATTCTGTTTTAACTTCCATGCTGTTTTTCAGACCCCTCTTCAGTACATGAAAAGAAGAGAAAGGATCGGGAAGAAAGACAGAATATTGTCCTGTGGAGACAGCCGCTCATTACCTTGCAGTATTTTTCTCTGGAAACTCTTGTAGTTTTGAAGGAATGGACCTCAAAGTAAGGAGTTTTCTGTTGCTTTTCATATAAATTGTATTTACTAATTTTACAAGGCCTCAGCCATCTCCTACTCTCTGCCACCTGCTCCACCAAAAGTGTGGATTAAATCTAGACCATTATCATAGGAATGTTTGTTTTCCTTCCTATACTTAAGAGTTCAATTAGGAGGTGAGGATGTAGCTCAGAGTGCTGGCCTCCCACACACAAAGCCAACACTACATAAGAATCAGGTTCTCAAGGCCGTCCTCTGTTATATAGTCCAAGATTGGCCTGGGCTACATACAGACTGCCGCTCCACTACCATCACCCTATTCCCAAAAGGAGAGCAGTTGATTGGCACGTTTAGGTTAAAAAAAAATGAGCAAGAAAACATTATTTACTTGATAGGTTATTACAGTTGACTCCTGGCTCATGTTGGGTCTTCGAAAGGAAAACATTGAGAGGACAATAGTGGGTTTTCTCTGGGCTTTATCTTGAAAAGAAATCAAGCTTGTGCACTGGAGATACCAAGTCTGCAGCAGGTCCAAGATCCATGAGACTTTCCTGAGAACCAGTAAAAAAAAGCACTCCGTCATAAGTGTGTCCTCTTTAAACTCCATGTTCCTAGCTGTTTGAGATATTGCAGAGAGCAAGTTAAACTTTCACATCATATTGTTTGCTTGTCCTTCTAAATTATCTGTACTGTTATACTGTTATCGTACATTTTGTTGTTCTTAAAATTTACAAAACATTCTGTAACAATTTTCAGCTCATTTGGTCCCTCTAGGAGCTCCACGAAAAAGGAAAAGCAAATATATGATTATTATGATTTTAAAAACAAAAACCAGAATCAGGTCAGTTAAGTGACTTGGTAAAAGAACAACACCAAACGGCTAGCCCAGCCTCTGGCTTGAAAGCCTGTTCTCTTCTGGTTGCACTGCAATACCTCCAAATGAAAAGATGAGGGGTGAACAGGGTCGGGCTTTGAGCATGGAGAAAGGCTGTGATTGTTGGGGTTCTGGGCTCTGTGCCTTGACTGACTCCTTTCTACATCCCAAAGCTGTTTCTGCAAATTGCAAAATTAATGTGGGACTGTATTTATTTTTTAATTTGTTTTTAAGATTGTGGCATCGTCAGAACATTGTGGTGTCTTTTTTACTGCTGCTCGCTGTGCTTGTAGCCACCTATTGTGTGGAAGGAGCACATCAACAGGTAAGATACTGAATGATCCTTTGTTCCTCGGCATTCTGTGATCACATGACATGAGTTTCATAGTTTGTGCCTCTACATTTGTGAGCATATTTTGTATTTTTAATTTTATCTGATAACTTGTATCTTAATGTCTTACTTATTTCATACACTAAAAATGCCTGAACACTGTTTCGTAGCTGTTCAATATTATTTTGGTATTTAGAATTCCTTTTTACTTTCAAAGATTTAAGCTAGCAAAACGACGTGAATCCTTTCATCTCTGCCACAGTCTCCATAATGTCTACAGTACCTTAATGCTCCATCCAAACGAGATTTCATTTTAGATTGAGAACTAGATTTTATTTCTATGAAAGATAGTTTCATTTCCCTATAGTCTATAGTCATGGTATTGATGGAAAAATAATGGGTTAACATTTTATTAGCTCCTTTCATTAAAGTAGTAAAACATAAAAATCATTTTAAAGTAATTTATTTCTAATGTCAGGAAAGGTTTTGTTTGTCTTTATAGTTTTTAATGCATTTCCTATAGATAATCTTTATAAGTTGGTAAGAATTTGTAGCCTGGGATACACTGTTAAATACTACCTCTTAATAAATAAATAAGCAAACAAACAGGTAAGCAAACCAAACAGCCAAAACCCTTTGTAATCAGCTCCCTGACTTTATTTACTAGCACTTGAGAAATTTGTCTGTCTTATACTGGACCTGTGTTTGAAAAACAGCCTGGTGTTAAACATACAGAAATTGTTTCATTCATATTTTTATTTGAATAACCAAAAATGTATTCTATTTGCAAAAATGTGTGATTGCCTTCCGCTAGTATTTTGAGACAGGGTCTCTTCCTAGCCCTGGCTATCCTTGAACTCACTATGTAGACTAGGCTGGCCTGTAAAAAATCGAGCCTGTGCCTCCTTCCCAAGAGCTGTGATTAAAGTCTTTGGCCCCCACACCCAGCTGCTTTATCACTTTCTTTACCACTGTGTCTTTTGTATTCCTAAAATCTTCTCTTCACAAATACTGTATAACTGTCCCTTTCTTAACACTGTCTTATGATTTCTTAAAGTTGGTAATTTTTAAGTAACTTTAAAGTGTTTATTCTTAACATCAACTGAATTTCAAGACTAGCCTGGTATACATAGAAAGTACCAGTCCAGGCTGGACTACAGTATGAAATCTTCTCTCAAGAAATCAAAAGGAAAAAAAAAATAATGATTATCATATGAGAAGTTTTTTTGTTTTTCTCTATGCTAGCTTATGCTGCTTAGATGAGTTGGGTTTTTGTTTGTTTCGGTTTTTTCCTCTCTGCTATAGCACACTGATTGTGAGACCTCTTCAAGGAATTTTTTGTCTTAATGTTTCTTAGTTCATCAGAGCTTTGTTAAGCTGCTGATCATGTTGGTGGTGGTTAGTACTAGTATGTTCTTGGGCAGAGTGTTCCAGTTTATGCCTTTCCCTTTTGTTTTTCAGTATGTGCAGCGGATAGAGAAGCAGTTTCTTTTGTATGCCTACTGGATAGGCTTGGGGATTTTGTCCTCTGTTGGTCTTGGAACAGGACTGCACACCTTTCTGCTTTATCTGGTAAGAATGACTTTCTTTCAGTGAGCAAAAGCAAAGGAGATTCTTCTGCTTCATCGGTGCGTTTACTTCAGAAGCTACAATTCTAGGATGTTTTTAATTGCTTATGTGTTTTATAAGTGTTCTAACCCCTCAAACCAGGGGCTGCAGTTCAGCTTCTTATATGCTCTGCATTTCCTTTGGAGCTGAGAAGACAAAAGGAGAAAGGGGATGAAAACAACTAAGCAAATGCAGCTGTTTACTTAAGTTAGTTCAACCAGAAACTTTTCTCTTTTAGAGTTTGAATTAATTATCTTGCTTATGCATTTGTCATTTAAATAGTTGAAGTTCATTTCAGTGTATAAAATCCTGTATAAAGCTTAGAACAAGGTATTCCCATAATCTCAACACTTGTGAGACTGAGACAGTAGGATTGCCGTGAGTTTGAGGCCAGTATAGGTTATGTAACAAGACCCTGTCTCGACAAAACATAGGACCATAGAGATGGCTCAGGTGGTAAAAGAACTTACTGCCCATCTTGGTGACCTAAGTTCGATTCTCAGAACCCACATGGTAGAAGGAAGAAAAGTGACTCCTTCAAACTGTCCTTTGACCTTCTTAGGTGCTCAGGCTCATATGTACACACACACACCAAACAAGCAAATAAATGAAATGAAAATAGCTTTTTAAAAAAAGAAAGAAACAAGAAAAGGCCTAAAATGGATTTGTACAGTTTTATCTGTTAATCAGCAACCTAGAAACAGTGTCCTGGCATTCTCCTTGTATTCCCTGCCATAGTTGTTTGAGTGCTATTGTTTAATATAAATTATAAAAGTAACATGTAAAACTAAATATTTTTTAACGCTTTCAACAAGATTTTTAAAAGTACTGCCTTGGAGCAATACTTGTTGAAGTAATAGAAAATAAAGGTAAGTTTTCCTTGTCCACAAGTAGGCTGAGGTAGGGTTAGGGGGACAAGTAGGCAACTGGAGATAAGACAACAGGATATGAGTAGGCGAGACAGGGTGATGGGTGAGTGCTTATTAAACTCCATGCCCTACACAGCTTCTTTTGTTCTGTTCTTGTTCCTGCATAAGAAGTTAAACACAATTCTCTATCTAGTTTTATCTTCATTGGGGGAAAAGGTTATCATGATATTCAATGCTGAACAAAGTCCATCATTTCAAACAAGTGTGCTCTGTACTTACTAAATGAATTGACTGCAGAAGCCAATATGTTAATGTTAAGGCATGAACGCTTGGCTTAGAAGAGTGTTGAATTAATGAGCTATCTCAAGGCTAATTTGGGAGTTAAGCTATAATACATCATTTCTCTGAGGAAAACTTGTAATGTTAAACTAGACCCAGTGCACACTGTACTTGCTACCTAGGGGACTGTAGCAGGAAGTTTAGGAGGCCTCGTCTCAGAAATCTTTGAATTTTAGAATTGTGTTCATGTCTGCTTATCTGTTTTATCTGAAATAGAAATCCTAGAGAAGCAATTGATGTTATTATTTTCTTGTGTGGTATGAGTATGTGTGTATTTATGGTATATATGCATGTGCATGGATGTTCAGGTACATCAATATGTGTGTGTGTGCATGTAGATGGAGACCAATTGTCAACATCAGATGTCTTCCTCAATTGCAACTCACCTTATTTTTTACACGGGATGTCTTCCTAAGTCTTGAGCTCACAAGTTAGCCTCTGTCTCCTGCTCCCCGGTGCTGGGATTACAGGCCCACTTACTCAGCTTTTTGTGTAAATGCTGGGGAATCTAAGCTCAGGTCTATATGCCTGTGAACTGAGCTATCTCTCCAGCCCTGTAACTGCTGGATTCTTAGAGTAATAGTGCATTCACCAGCAAAAGTTGAAGGAGAAAGAAAAAGAAAGAAGACAGATTACAGACTATCTTTCTGTTCTTATCTAGACCTACCACCTGATATTTCTTGGAAAAACAAGATGATTTGTAGTGCATAGTTAACCTAGAATCATCTGAAAAAGCAGTCTGTGAAGCAGATTCTGTTGAATCTTAAAAGGAATTCAAATGTGTCCTTTTCAAATTGCATACAAATTTAGTATAAAGAAATTTGATGTCTGTGGAGATAGTGCAGTGGGCTAAGTGCTTTCTTAACAAGCGTGAAGACCTGAGTTTGAACCCCAGACTCCATTGAAAGCCAGATAGGGTAGCAAGTGCTTTTTATGGGGAAATGGAGGTAGAGACAGGAGAACTCCCAGTAGCTCGTGGGCCAATTAGTATGCTTCAGACAATGATAGACTTTGTCTCAAGCAAAGTGAAATTTGAGCATCAGCACCTGATGTTGTCCTCCGATCTCCACACAGGCACCATATTTCTCAAGCACCCCTCCCATCCCTGACAGACATACAGTTTGTTTGTTTTAAGAAAAGCAAATTTGAAGCAAGTAAATTTTGTATATGCATGAAAACATTAATAAACTGTTTGTAAAATGTCTTATTATTCCATCTCCACTAATCCAGTCATCCAGTAAAGGATTTAGAAGCGTATAAGCATACATTGGGGCCTGCCAGAGATGTCTGGGTTCAAATCTGAGAACCTGAGCTCCAGCCCTGAGACCCACATGGTAGAAAGATAGAACTGACTGTTGCCACAAGTTATTCTCTGACCTCCATACAAGTGCCATAGCACACAGAAACCCATTCACACAAGACACAAGTAATAATAGTAATAAAAAAGTAACGATGAAGTTTAAAGTTTACTACAGAATTAATGTAAAGGAAAAGTAAAATATTTTGTTTCCATCAATGAGCATTCTACCCTTGATAAGTGTGTCATTTTAATGGAATGTGGTTAAATTTTCTCAATATGAATTTTTAATGTATTATGAGTGTTTTGCCTGAGTATAAATCTGTGCATCAGGTGTTTGCCTGGTGCTTTTGGAGGAACTGGAGTTACAGTTGTGAGCTATCATGTGGGTGCTAGGAATTGAACCCAAGTCCTCTTCAGGAGCAATACATGCTCTTAACTGCTGAGCCTTCTATGGAGTCCCTCATATTCTCAGTTTTAAAAGGATTTTTCAAGAGCAGTTGGGAGGAAGTTATCTCTCTACACTCAGTGTTGTATCTATTATACTAAGTCCCAAGTGTGGAGATATAATATAATCACTGAACTTATGAAATATTGCACTATACAATGATGATTGCAAGCTTTTCATGTATTTGTTTATAAATTGTTATGTTAAAATTAGATGTGAAGCTGGGTGGTGGTGGCACACACACTTTAATCCTAGCATTCTGGAGGCAGAAGCAAGTGGATCTCTCTGTGATTTCGAGGCCAGCCTGGTCTACAGAGTGAGTTCCAGGACAGCCAGAGTTACAACAGAGACACCCTGTCTTGAAAAAACAAAGGATAGATAGATAGATAGATAGATAGATAGGTAGGTAGGTAGGTAGGTAGGTAGGTAGGTAGATAGATAGATAGGTAGGTAGGTAGGTAGGTAGGTAGGTAGGTAGGTAGGTAGAAAGAAAGAAAGAAAGAATTAGATGTGAACTTGAGCAAATTTTCAAAAAAGGAATTAGAGGCAAAGCAAAGTCCTTTTGATATGTTCTTAATACACTGACTATTGTAACTAACCACATGATAGATTTAATTTATGATTTCTCTTGTGATTTGTAACAAACTTTTATTGTTGGCATGGGGTCTCTGCAACTACCATGGCCAACAGAGTGTCAGTCCTCATAAGGCAGTGAGGTTCAACATAACTCAGTAGCCAGTGCTGGCTTAAACTTCAAGAGTCTGACCCTCAGTAGTTTCTTTTAGGCATATTTAAGCACAGCACAATTTGGTGAAAAAATTTCCTGGAGATAATTAACTCAATCCCGTGTCAAAACTTTGTAAAATATATGTGACATTTTCCATAAAGATAGTTTCTATAGATTGAGAAAAACAAGCTCATGATAAGGGTCTGGGGCAGGATCTGGGGTGGTCTTGGCCATACAGATAGCTCAGAAGTTACCAGGCTATAAACCAGTTCCATCCCCTCTGAAGGGACCACCCTGCATGTTTAACCTTCCTGACTTATCTAGTGTTTTTCTATGATCACGAGGATCTATGCCTCCTAGACATTTATTTTCTTAGTTTGTTGTTTGTTAAGTTTTTTTGTTTGTTTTTGGTTTTTTCTTTTCTCTCTCTCTCTCTCTCTCCCTCTCTCTCTCTCTCTCCCTTTTTTTTTTTTTTTTTTGTGGGAAACAGTGTCTCACTATATAGCTCTGGCTGTCCTGGAATTTATTATGTTGACCATGCTGGTCTTGAACCCACAGAGATCTTCCTGCCTTTGGCTCCTGGGTGCTGAGATTAAATGCAGGTGCACCACCATGCCAAACTGATTTCTTTTGTTTTTATCTAGGAAATATAATTGTGTTGGGGAAATCTTGATTACATATGTTTTTCGTGAGCCTTTATGTAACCCTCACTTAGACGTGATGACTATAACATTCTGATGTCCTACTTTTTTGTGCTGGTGAAACAGGCACCTCTGCCTTCTACTCATATAACCCTCAGTCTAGAAGCCAAGTAGCCATCCATGTTAGGAAAGTAGTCTGGTCAGAAATACAACCCTTTTTCTTGGCAGAAGTTGTAGCAAAATACATGAGTAAAAATCCAGTTTTAAAGACTAAAAAATTAAGTTCATTCTTTATCATAGTCCCATCTACTAAAAGTTATGGCTTAAAAGTAATATGAAAATGCTTTGTAGTTCATACCCACTAATTTTCACAGTGGAAGATAACTTTCTGGAGTTACACTTTGTTAATTTTGATTGAATGTATACCAAATGTTCACTTAAAAGACTAAAAAGATTAAATCCTAAAATGAGATCATATTTTTCAGTTAATGAACAATTTCCTTATTTCAGATTTAAGTGAAAGGCTATAACTTGAAGCTGGGGTGTGTCAGACCCTTTGTCATTCTTTAAGCATCGGTGCTGTTTACATAGAAGTACTAGTTGTGAACCAGGGGAGATTAAAGGAAAGCAAATACATTTCTCTGTGGCTCAGTGGTTAATAGGATGGTTAGTAGGACAACTAAGTTAGGTTGCTTGTTCTCTTAATTTTATTCATCAGTGAATTGGCTTCAGAGGGCCTATTAATTTCCTGAACACTGTACTTGTGTGTCTAGAAGAATAAGCTTTTTTCCTAGTGTAAAAGACTAGTATTCACATTCTCCAAAGACTGTCATCCATGAATGGTTTGAAATCATTCTTCAAGGGGGCTGGAGAGATTGCTCAGCAGTTAAGAACACACGTGCTCTTGTGGAGGACCTGGATTTGATTCCCAGCCCCACATGGTGGCTCACAATCATCCATAATTCCAGTTCCAGGGAATATAATTCCATTTCCTGGCTTCCACATGTATCAGGCTCTCGCACATATATGCATGCATGAAAAACATCCATACATGTAAAATAAAATAAATCTTAAGATCTTTTCAAAGAGAAGAAAACCATTCTAGAATTTGATTTTCTGAGTACACTTATATCCAGTCACCACTAGGTGGCACCACTAACACAATTAATACACTCTGTATTTGCCAATAGAGCAACTAACTACCCAAAGCCCAAACCATCAAGAGCACATGTGTTCTTAACTGCTGGGCAGTCTCTCCAGCCCCCTTGAAGAATGATTTCAAACCACTCATGGATGACAGTCTTTGAAGAATATGAACACTAGGCTTTTTTAGTGGGAGACATGATTTGTTACTTATCTATATTCATGTGTAGACGTTTTGCTTATATAAGACTCGTAAATGAGACTGTATATCTCCAGTTTCAGGGCATCCGATGTCCTCTTCTGACCTGAGTACCAAGCAGGCACATGACATACATGCAGGCAAGACATGCATACATACAAAATAAACCTAAAAATAATTTTTAAGAGGATCAGTGAATGCATGAGGATTTAAAATGTTAATTTTTCCTAGTAGTTTTCCAAATTCCTCAACACAACAATTATCAGCCTTTTTTTCCGCTGTCTTCCATATTTATATATAGGAAATAATTTCCTCAGGTATGTATTTTGGGCTGGTCTTGAACTCATAGCGTCCTATCCCAGCTCCTCAAATACTGGGGTGACAGGTGTGTGCTACCACGTCTGGTCTTCCATCCTTAATAGTCAAGAATATGCAGAAATTCTAATTATGAGACAAACAGGGTCAAGTAGCTAGGTTGAAATGTCTACTCCAGTAATGGCTTTGTGATTTTTAGGAGCTTACTTAACATTTAAACTTCAGTTTATTCATCTGTAAGTGAAGATGGTAATGATGGCACTGATCTCGTGAAATAGCAAATGTATCAGTTCTTAAGCAAGCTGTGTAGTACATGTGAAGTATTTAGGACAGTATTGCAGCTATTGTAACTAACATCACTGTTCCAGGTTCTTTTTTTTTTTTTTTAAGAGAAGAGAGAGAAAGAAAGACTAAAGACCACTTAGGGTTTGCATGTCGTAGTGCATATGTGAAGGTCAGGGGACAATTTTTAAGGAGTCCATTGTCTCTCATCTTACTTTATTTTTTGAGGCAGGGTTTTGTCATTTCTGTGGCTGTGCTGCATACTTGAGCTTCCAACAAATTCTTCCTCCACCTCCCGTTCACCATAGGAGTACTGGGGTGATAAATCCACACCACTGTGTCCAGCTTTTTACATAGATTCTGTGGATCAAACTCAAGGCTTTGGGCATGTGCAGCAGTTGCTTTTGCCAACACTGAGCCCCTTCTGACTTCTCAGTTTATTTTTTAAAGCAAGCAGTCATTTTCAATTTATGTTATTTAGCTATTTTTCTTTTCCTTACAGTATAAGGAACCAAACCAACAGCGTTGTACATGCTTGCCAAATGCTTTACTACTAACCACACCGTTAGTCCACCCTTGGCTGTTCTTAACAGCCTTGGCTGCTTAGTGAATCTTTGTCTCAAAAATACCTTGGCATGCTTGGTGGAGGAGGCAGTGGCAGGCTGATCTCTGAATTCGGGGCCATCCTGGTCTCCCGAATGAGTTACCTCCTTAGAATTTCTAGTGACCAGTTCAGTCACTCATTTAAACAAATGTATCTCAGATGCACCCCTTTATATATAGGTATATTATATAAATTAAGTTACAGGACAAGAAGGTGATTACAGAGTCCATTGTGTGCAATTAATGATTTATAAAACTTTACATTTGAGTAAGAAAGCTGGATGTGATGGCATACCCCTATAATCTCAGCAAGTTGAGAGCAAGATAAGGAGCTAAAGGTCCCATCTTCAGCTACATAAGTTCTAGACCAGTGGTTCTCAACCTTTCTAATGCTGCCACCTGGAATACAGTTCCTCATGTTGTGGTGACCCCCAACCATAAAATTATCTGTATTGCTACTTCATAACTGTACTTTTTGCTACTGTTATGAGTCATAATATAAATATATGATATGCATATGGTCTTGGGTGAAGGGTCATTGACCCCCAAAGAGGTTGTGACCCACAGCCTGAGAACCATTGTTTTAGACTAACCTGGGTTACGTGAGCCTATATCTCTGTAACAGCAAAAACTACAATAATTCCATTGGCTAAAATTTAGGCCTATGTTGTGTGATGTATGGACAGTTTTTGACACTAGGAGGAGCAGTTTCCTGCAGGAAGACTTTACAGGGCCCAGTTCTTAGTAAAGAGCAATGGAGATCAACAGTTACTGTGTCTGTAAGAAGTATCTAGATGCTTACCTGAAGATAAATGTTCTCTTTAACATAATTCACATGTTGATTTTTTTTCACATTTGAGGATCAAAGTAGGAAAATTTTTATGTGCGTGAAGCATTAGTATGCTTATTAAAGGCAATGTAAACGTAGAAAAAATTGTCACTATTGGATTATATTATAAAATTGACCAAGTTTTATTAGGAATCGGAACCATAAGATACTACTATTCTTTTTTTAAGTTTGGGTTATTTTATTTTAAAATGGGACAGAATTTGTACCTTTTAGAAGTCTGACATTGATTTTTTTTCTCATGGATAAACATCACTGTGAGTGGTACCATGCTTCCTACAGAGGGCATAGTGCCAAAAGGATCTGTGCTGCTTTAAAGCTGCCTTTCCTTAGGTACAGATATTTCCTGTACCTTTTGATTCTTAATTCCTTATTGCTAAAAATAAGTATTTGGAAAACATCATTGATATGGATTAAAAGGAAGGGAGGAAGTAGTTTCAGTAAATGAAATGCTGTACTGTTAACTCGATGGTGGTGTGATTCATTCAAAGCTTAACTGGTAAACTGTCTTCTTCACTGTCATCTCTACTTCTGATCATTGTTTCAGTGCTCACCTGCGTATCCTTCAGTACAGAGAAGGAAGAAATTCCCCCTTGGATTCTGGTGTTGCTTGATACTGATTTCTATAGGTAGGGTGACGATGGTCATGAGCACTCCGAGTCATAGAGTTCTTTCTGGAAGATTAGCAGCCCCTTTTCAGAAGAAGAAGAAAAAGCCTGTTTGCCTTTGTTTGATCAGGGAGGGCATGACAGTTCTTTTCTCTGCCTTTCCCCCCCAGGAGTGACTCACCTATTAACTCTACTGAGCATCACCACATCCAAAGCAGAAGCCAGGGTCTCTAGGACATAGGGATTGTACAGATTGGCTAGCTTCCTGCCCTTAAGTCACTATTTATAAATGTGTGCTTAAAAGAGTAGGTTAAACAAGTTGCTCTAATTTTTTCTTTTAATTGTTCTCTATATAAATATGTAGTACATTTATTCTGAATACTTGGGTCAACTCATGATCAAAATCTGCTTAGAAGAGGCCAGGTGGTGGCAGAGTACATCCATAGCATGCTCAAGGGCCTAGGTTCAAACCCCAATGCCTCAACAAAAGGAAAAAAATTTTTTTGACGGTCTCACTATGTAGCATTGGCTGGTCTGCAGTTCACTCTGGGTGGAACTCACTAGGTTGGCCTCTAACTCGCATAGATTGCTTGCTAAGGTCAACTGGGAGTGTGATACCATGCCTGCCCCTCAAGTAGGTTTAATGATAAGTGAGGTGATGGATCCGCTAAAAATCTTGAGTTTATCAATATACAATGCATAAGTATACTAAAATATCATATTTACTTAACATGATAAGCAATTATTTGTAAATCTTTAAAACCAATTTCAAGTTACTTGGTTCTGAAGAAGAAACATCAAGTATACCTTTATATGTGTACTAATCTGGTACAATCAAATTGCTTCCAGGAAGCTCATGAGCTAATACTGTAGTTTACACTTTCGTTTTGGCTAGCATCTATGTACTATACCCTAGGTAGCATGGCAATTATTATATCTAAACATTTTGTTACATTAGGAAGGTAAGACAGAATTCTAATTACACCTTGTTAAGTTACTGGCATTTAAAGATCTGCCACTCACTTTAATGCCCAGAATATTGTGTAGACATTACATACTGCATTTTATAGAGAAGAGCTAGGGAGTACCTTAAGACATGACCAAAAGAATCTAAAGAATAGGTTTGGGGACTGGAGAGATGGCTCAGTGGTTAAAAGCACAGGCTGCTCTTCCAGAGGTCCCAGCACTCACATGACTGCTAGCTCACAATTGTCTATAACTCCAGTCCCAGGGATCTAGTATCCTCTTCTGGCCTCTTTGGCCACAGATATATGTATAGACAAAATATCTGTACAAATAAAAAAATTAATTAAAAAAAAGTCAGCTCTTCAGTGTCTACTTGAATTAAATAGTTCTATAGAATTGCTTGCTGTAGATCATAACTCTAAATCAGTTTTTTTCTGACCGATGAGAAAAGCAATGTTTTTAACTTTGGGGGAGTAGAATTCCTATGTGGAAAGGAATTCTGAAGTTTTCTAAAAATCAAACTTTAAAAAAAGAAAGAAAAGTCTGTAAGTCATGCGGATAACATGTCATCTTACATTTATTTATCACCTAGGTATCCCTAATGAATCACAATCCAGACCAGCCACCATCCCTTTGTTCTTTAATGAGAGAGTGAGACAAACACATGTTTTCCCAGTGAATCAGCACAGAACTCAATTTTATTACCTTTCCCCTGAATTTTCCAGACAAAACTAATTGGAAACATTGCCTTTGGGATCTCTCTTGACTTCTGTTTGTAGATGATAGATTGGCTATGAATTGACATTGCAGATGTTGTACAAACGACACCAGTCTTTAGGAATGTTTTACCAGTTTATCAGTGTAAAATGTGGGCTAGTCTTCTTAGTGGTACTTACACACCACATACACAGTCTTCCTCAGGCAAAGAGGATTGACTGAGTTAGCTCCTAGTTAACTAATGTAACCATTTTAGATTTTCAGTTTTTAAAAGATAGCCATCACTAAAGTATCACAAAGGTGTCTCCATCTCTCTTTGGTTTCCAGGATTACATATTGTTTTTTAATGAAACCTTGATAAGAGTATTGCCCTTTTAGTTCCATGCATGCTAAAAAGTGAGATGTAATTATAATAAATTATAACTTTCTCTAGTGTACATACAAAGTGAACTTGAAATTTTCAAAACCCAGAAAAATGGTTTGTTTATTTTTACTTTATCATTTTATAATTAGAAATTTTTTAACTGATTGAAGTATGAATGTATTCATACCTCCTTAGGAAGACCCTAATTTGTGCTTGTGACACCAAGAGGTCTTTCTTTGAACTTAGATAAATACTACTACATAATTAGCAGGGCACAGCTTAAAATTCCTCTTTACCACTAGGTTAGGGTAGCTTTGTTTGGCATGTACTCAGAAACAGTCACTTACAGAAAATGTTTTTGAGCCACCAAGGTGGCTAAGCAGGTAAATGTTTAATTATCTTTCAACCACTTAATGAGAGTCCAACGTTGAATTTTCCAATGCTCTTTATTAATCACAATCCATGTCAAATCTCAGGGAATTCTATACCTGGGCAGCTAGGCAGAGAGCTCACTCCAAAGCTTCCTCACCCCATGCTCTCCTCTTGGTTCTCCTCCTGCTCACTAGCTCCTTCTTTGTTCTCTGCTGTCTGTTTCTCCCTGCCCTTGCCCTAGTTTGTTTTTATTCCAAATCCTCCCTGTCTCCACCCAGCCCTCCAATATACAAATCAATAGAGCCTAACCTTCATCTGCCTTAAGGCCAAGGAATGTCTTATTCATGTGGAGAGCCGGATAGCCACTCCATTGTTTACTGGTAGGAAGTGAATCCTGTACGTGCTTCAAGGACAGCTTACTGGAACACTATCCATAACTAAAATCTCCCACAACAGGTAAAGGTGCACCACCAAGCCTGACAACCTGAGTTCAATCCTAAGACCTGTGCAGTGGAAGCCAATCTCCTCTCACAGTTGTCCACGAACCTCCACAGGTGCGCATTGGTGTACAGGTCTCACCCACCCCATTAAATAAATGTAGCTTTTTTCAAAAATTAAAGTCTGATTTTTTAAAGATTTTGTATTCTTTGGTGTGGTGGCACCCATTCTAATCTCAGTACTCAGAAAGTGGAACTCAGACTGGGCTACACAGTGAAAACTTGTCTCTAAATGACAAAATGATGGCTTAAAAAATGTCTATGTTTGCTTTAGGACTAACTGTGTATTACTGTTACTAACGCTAGAGTAAAAATTCACAGAATTACCTGAACTGGAAGTTTCTTCTATGTACTTTACTATGGAGAGAATATAACTTGTAGGAATGTAACTTTTAAAATTAGTATGAAAAGAACTGAGTCTGAAATGGTGGCACATGCTTATAATCTTAGAAGTTGACATACTGAGGCAGGAGAATCACTGTTTGAGGTCAGCCTGGGCTGTAACTGTCAAAACAACAAAATCCCCAGGAACCTTAAAATATCTTTTTTCACAGACAAATGTGTATATGCACTCCTGGTAGAAATCTACTTTCTGATGTAACTTTGGTTTATTCTCATCCCATCAGACTTGAGCAAGTGCTGTCTATGTCTGTTATCCTGAACAAAGCAAAATTACTCCATTAATCATGAATGGGAAATATTGTGTAAGAAACAGAATTTATGAAACTAGATATATGGAATTTCAAAGTGAAGCAAAACCAAATGTCCAGTGTCATAAATAGCTAAACTTTCTTGTTGGGTTAGAAAGACTAGACTGAATTTGAAAAAGAAAATAAAAATTTCATTTGACACTTTTCCCTAAAACTATTTGCTGTATTGACCTTTCCCCTTCATATGGCACATCCATCCCTTCAGGTATGGTGAGGCTCCTTCAATAGCACAGCGTGTGGTCAGTGCTGACAAGTGCACCACACGTAATTGGAAATGAATGTTTGCCTACTGTTAATCATCTCTTTGATCAAATCTCCTGTATCCATATGAATTTGCATTCTACTTACCTTATCAATGAATGAAAGGTGGATGTTTTGGGGTTTCTCTTGCTGTGATAAAACACCATGACCACAGTGTAGGTCAGCTTACAACTCTTAGGTCATACTCCATTGCAGGCAGGAACTGATGGAGCATTTTGTGGCTTGCTCCTCGTGGCTTGCTCAACCTGTTTTTTTGTAGCACCTAGGACCACCAGCCCAGGGGTGGCATCACAGTGAGCTGGGTCCTCCCACATCAATCAAGAATATATGCCACAGGCTTGCCCATAGGCCAGTCTTGCAGGAGCATTTATTTAGCTGAAGTTCCCTCTTCCAAAATGACACTAGCTTGTGTCAGGTTGACAATAAAACTAGCCGGAAATTGGATGTTGAAATTTTCAATAAGCTAAGCATAGTGATGGATACTTGTAACACTAGCACTTAGGAGGAAGAATAGGAAGTTCAGGTGTTCTAGGCCAGCCTGAGTTAGGGTGACAGTCTCAAAGCCAAGACTGTCCATCCCTCAAAAAAACGGAAAGGGAAAAAAAAAATATATATATATAATATATATTATTACAATATATATTATGTATATAATATATATTGTATTATATATTTATAATCTTAGGAAGGTAAATTGTCAAGTGTCTGATACGATAACCTGAGTAGTACCCTCTATTTTTTCCTTCTCTTCATGCTTCTAGTGTTTTCATTTTATCTCTGTGTAGGTCATGACCCTAACCTCAAGTAGTTTGCTGTGAATAGGAATTTCTTTTTCTTCCTGATGTTAGACATCTGACCTAGGGCTTCACACATGCAACGCAAGCGCTGTGCCACTGAATGTACACCCAGCCCGGCCTTTGCTTTAAATGGATACTTATCTTTTGAAAGATTTACATAAAAACCTGTATCTCCAGTGTATTTCTAATTTCCTCTTCAATAGATGAAAGATCTATTGATTGCTAAAGATTGCTAGATAGCTTATTGATATAGCACCTGCATCGCATGTGCGAGGCCTTGTGTTCAGTCCCAGCGCTATAGAGAGAACAGAAGTTACTTGAATATATGTAATTTTTACATTACTTTATTCAAAACACATTTTGTTCTTACTTTGATTTTCATTCTAATTAGTTACATTAGGGACAATTAAGCTGTGAATTGAAAAGAACTGAAGGGTTCCTATCAATAAATACAGTCTAACCTAAAAAGTCAAGGTGTGGGCCTCAAATAGACTATGAAAATGAACAAAGGACAGAACTGGGTTGTTAGCCAAGCTTGTTAGCTTCCATATTGTCTGGAAACCACCACATCTGCCTCCAAGATGAGTAATCAGTGACCCAATAGTATGGCTATGCGAAGTATGTACCGCCTTTTAGTGAATAAATAAAAAAGGCCTCACTGTGTGACCCTAGCTGGTCTGAAACTCCTTATGTAGACTGTGCTCAGCTTGGATGTTCTGGATCTTGCTATGTAACTAGAGATAAGCAGTCTTCTTTCTTGTCCTCTTGCCTGTACCTTCTGAGTGCTGGACTGCAGGCGTGAGTGACCACACCCACTTTCATCAGGACATCTCATATAGCTGTCCTTTAAGATCACAAATTCACTTACTCTCTGATCTTAAAGGGCTTTGATACCCAATAACTACTCTTCTTTAGGTCTGAATTGTTTCTGAAAAGTCAGTGGAAAAATCTTTATAGTAACCTTCATTTTCAGAAATATCTACACAAATGGCCAGTAACAAAATTTCTCCATGTGTATAAACCTGTTGTATAAAAGTAATTTTCTTTTAATAGATAATGGCTAATGCATACTATATAGTAACAGACAACCATCAATCTATGCTTAGGGAAACTCAGGAATTTACAGTTTACCAATTCTTTTATTTATTTTACTTATTATTAGTGTATGTATGTCTGGTGTGTGTGTGTGTGTGTGTGCACGCGCGCGTGCATGCTCGTGTAACCACCACAACAGATAAGACAATTTTGTGGAGCCAGTTCTCTCCTTAATACATTTTGTCTGTTCTGGAAATTGAACTCATGTGTAGTCAGGTCTGAACACAGGCCCATTTACTGAGCTACCTCACCAACCCTTAATTTTTTTTATTTTACCAATTCTATAGTTGATCCTCTAAATTATTTTATTTGTAATTGTGTGTGTGTGTGTGTATGAGCTTGCTCTTGTGCATGTGCACATATGTGTACAAGTACCTACAGAAGCCAGGAAAGGGCATCAGGTCCCCTGTAGCTGGAGTTAACAGGTGTTCATGAGCCATCTGATGTGGGTGCTAGGAACTGAAAACAGGTCTCTGCAAGAGCAGTAGCCACTCTCAACTGCTGAGCCATCTTTCCAGCACCCTGTAAGTTGATTTTCATGCAGATGCTTCATCCTATACAATTAGGAGTAATTGTATTTAAGACTTTATTGCATGGTTCAATATTAATATAGCTTAATTTGTTTAAAAATGTATAATATTCCAAAATAAAAAAGCCAGGCAGTTGTGGTGCATGCCTTTAATCCCAGCACTTGGGAGGCAGATTCAGGCAGAAGCAGGCAGATCTCTGAGTTCAAGGCCACCCAGGTCTACAGAGCAAGTTACAGGACAGCCAGGCCTACACAGACAAACCCAGTCTGAAAAAACAAAAACAGAACAGAACAAAACAAAATAAAAGAGCAAAATATCACAGATGTTGCTATAGGAAAAAACTATTAAAAGTAAAATTCATTGATATTGTAGTTATAGTTTCATCTTTTTTTAGGAAATCACTGAAAATGGTTGGTAATGTTCTCATATTGTACCTTAAAAAAAAAGTTTTATTACAGGGATAACCTTCTGACAAATAATTCTGGATAAGTAATATATAAATCAAGCAAAAATTAATTATGTTGCCTAGAGCTGGTTTGGGGGAAATTGTTTCATCAAATTGCTAACTGCATGTTTAAGTTTATGTTTAGGTAGAGTCTTGTCCTCTAGAAGCAGTGATTTCCTTGTATTGCATAGTGATTAATATGATGCTGAATAACAATTCCTTTTTCATATTAGATTTCTCATCAGGGTTTTTTTATATTTGTTTTCTAGGGCCCACATATAGCTTCAGTTACTTTAGCTGCTTATGAATGCAATTCAGTTAATTTCCCAGAGCCACCCTATCCTGACCAGATTATCTGTCCAGATGAAGAAGGCACTGAAGGAGCCATTTCTTTGTGGAGTATCATCTCAAAAGTTCGAATTGAGGCCTGCATGTGGGTAAGATCTGCATTTTCATATTTGCCTAAAACTAACCTTCACCGTCTTGATATCATGTCATACCTTTGGAATGTGATCCATACATGCCTAGCCAGTAAAGAATTTGTGAAGCCACTTGCTCCATACTTCCAAGGCAAAAGACTTGTTAAATAGTTACAGAGATGGACATGGTAGCACATGCCTGTAATATCAGTGCTTAAGGATTGGGAGTTCACAGACAGACTAGACTACAAAAACAAAAAATTAAAAAAAAAAAAAAAAGGTAGTCATGTCTTCACTAATAGATTAAATAAACTTCTTAGCCTTAAATTTCCTTCAGGAAATTTAAGTGACTGATGATGTATTTGATCTTGATTAGATTTTTGTTTTTGTATGCCTGAATTTATTTAAGTGTTCATCATTAAGAAATTTAGCTCTAGTTTATGTTCCCTTAAATTTTTGTTTTCTAGAAGTTTCTTAGGAAATAAAAGCATGCAAAAAAAGATCATATACAGATCTTACCTCTGGCCAGTGAGATGGCTCAGTGAGTAACAGTGCCTGCTGTCCAGCCTTTAGTTTAGTCCATGGAACCTACATAGTAGGAGAAACCAGCTCCCATACACTGTCCTCTGACTTCCACACCGCACCATGGCAAATGTATGCACAGACACACACAGCAGCATATATATGAGCATGCATACGCAAGCACAAATAAGTAAATGAAGTTTTAAAAAATATTCTTAATTCCTTAATACCTTTGGTATCATAACTTGGAAGAAGCGGGTTTTTTGTTCTGGTGTATATGTATGTGTTTATTTGTATGAGTGCATATATGTTATATACCACTTGTATACCTGGTACCTGTGGAGTTCAAAAGAAGGCACCAAATCCCCAGAACTGCAGTTGGAAGCCACCATGCAGGTTCTGGATCCTCTGGACGAGAAGTACGTGATCTATTCCCCTCCACCCCCACCCCAAGTTAAGGTTTCTCTGTTGTAACTCTGGCTGTCCTGGAACTCACTCTGTAAACCAGGCTGGCCTCAAACTCACAGAACTCCTCCTGCCTCTGCCTCCTGAGTGTTAGTATTAAAGCCATGTGCCACCACTGCCAGGCAGAAGTACATGCTCTTAACCACAAAACTTTCCAGCTATGGGAAAGACAGTTTTAAAAGTTTTATATTAGTGTTTTTCCCCTTGGTGTTTCTAGAGATCAAAGGCTGAGCCTGGCACTTGCTAGAAGCAAGTAGTTTTCTACTAAACTACATCCTCAGCCCAGCAATTATGTTTTGCTTTGAAAGAATTATAAAGGAAATACCATATGTTGAGTTTTTTGATTATGAAAGGCAGGAAGAGTTGTCATGTTTCCTGTTGCTCTTTTATAAATCCTGGAAATAGTCACTATGCTAGTGGTATGTTTAATAGATTTGAGGACATTATGAAAGAATTATATTAGAATCACAGTGTATTTGGAACATGCTAGGAAAGAGGCTACCTATACAGTTTCTAATTTTTGTTCTTTCAAATGTTATTATTTATGGGGGATAGATTAACAACTAATGCCAAAAAATAAAAGTTTCCTTTGGTGCTGACAGTGATAGCAGCCTTCTTCAACTTCTGATGCGTGTTTGAAGAACTTCTTTAGCCTGGCTCCATGCCTGCTCTAAACTAGCTTAGTGTACTGGCTCCTGACAAATGCAGTCTCCCCATAAATGTGTGCCCTCACAGCAGTCAGCCCGGGCTTTACTCACTTGAGGATTTATCTAATGTGTATTTTCCTTCCCTCTTTAGAACTATCTTTTCTCATATAAAAACCTTAATACACATCAAGTATGTCTTCCGTTTTTCCTTTTGGCGTTTTGTTTTGTTTGACGTAAGGTTCCCCTATGCACTCTTTGGCTGGCCTAGAACTCATAGAGAACTGCCTGTTTCTGCCTGCTGTCCTACGTTTGAGGGCATGCGCCACAATGCCCAGCTAGCATCAAGTTATCTTTAAATTGGTGCCTGTTGTACAGAGTGTTTACAGAGTCTTTTCATTAAATTCTGTTATGTAACTGGATACCCGTGTTTGAAAAGATGAAGTTAAAACTTTACATCATTTGCGAAAATTAATCCTAGTACATCCAAAAACTAAAGCTGAGCTAAAACAATCCAACTACCAGAAGAAAATATAAAGAAAACTCTACATGCTGCTGAATTTGGCAGTCATTTCTTATATTTAACAACAAAAGCACAGGATGAGGGATAGGTTTTTAAAAAATCATGTATTGAACTTGAAACTTCTTGTGAGCCAAAGGCCTCTACCAGGAGGTTGGGAAGATAACCTGTAAAACAGGGAAAACATCTGCTAATCACACAGCTAATGAGGTTTTAAAAAATATCCGAAGTATTTGAAGAACTCCTATCACCCATTTGTCAAAGGAAAATTGAATGGGGGGGGGTATTTGAGTCACAGTTTCTCTGTGTAGCCCTGGCTGTCCTGGAACTCACTCTTAGACCAGGCTGGCCTCAAACTTGTAGAGATCCCTCTGCCTCTGCCTCCCAGGTGCTGAAATTAAAGGCATGCTCCACTACTACCTAGTGAAAAATTGAATTTTAAAAAGGTTAATAAGAGACTGGGGTTTTAGCTTAGTGATAATACACTTGGCTAGCATGTGCAATGTCTTGGGCTCAGAAACATAAGAGTGTGTTGTATAGGAGCACCTGAGTAGATCCAAAGAAGATACACAAATGTTCCATAAGTATATGAGAAAATAAGTAACATCATTAGTTACTAGGGGATGCAAATCCAAACCAGAAGATGTCCCTTCTTGCACACTAGGATGATTATTATTAAGATGATAATAATAGGCCAGGCATGGTGGTACACAAAAGGCTCGGGCAAGAACATTGCCATGAGTTTGAGGCCAATCTGGGCTACAGACTGAGACCCTGTCTTAGAAAACCAATAATAAGGGTAGCAATATTATAGAAATAAGTGGCTTCAAGGATGTAAAGAAATTGGTCTTAGAATGAATTGATGGCCAAAATATTAAGTTGTTGGCTGCTGTGTGGAACAGATTAGCAGAGAAATAATTAAACCAATAATGGTATATGACTCTCTCCTAATTCCACATCTATATAAATACCGAAAGGAAATGAGCGCTTGAGCCTTACTGTTAAGAGCATTCGCACAGTAGTGAAAATGTATTCTTCAATAGATGAATGAATGAATAACAAAATGTGATGTATATACACAGTATACTGTGACTAGGGCATGACACTTAATACAGTTTGTTTTGTTATGCGCTAAATATAGATGATCATTGAAAATACTATATTAGGGAATGGTGACATGGCTCAGCAGTAAAGAGCCCTTGCTGCTCACATCCATCCTTAACTTAAAGTTCCAGAGGACCCACTGTCCCTCTTCTGACCTCTATGGGTACTTATCTAAAATAAATAAATAAGTCCTTATCTAAATAAAATCTAAATATCCAAAATAAATAAATAAATATCTAAATAAATTAAATAAATATCTAAAATAAATAAATAAGTCCTTAAAAAACAACAATAATAAAAAGAGAGAGGGCAGCACAGGGACAGTGAAGGGATATGAATGAAAAAAGTATGTGTGGAAACGCTACAGTGAAACCCATTACTTTGTATGCTAACTTTTTTTTTTTAATGCTTAATGAGGACAAAGTTTCCTCTTTTTTTTTTTAGGAGTTGTGGGGATTGTGGAGGCCAGAAAGGGGTGTCAGGTTTCCTAGAGCTGGAGTACATGTGGTTGTGAGCCACCCATCATGGGTACGGAGATCTGAACTCTGGCAACAAGCCATCTCTCCAGCCCCCAAGAACAGAGTTTCTATTTGAAAAATATTTTTAAAAAATAGTGATAATTACTTAACATTAGTAAACAAGAGAATGTCAGTGGGTTGTACATTATTAGTGGCACACGCTCAATATCAACAGTTCCAAGGTTTGGAAACTGATTCAGAATATGAGATGGCCTTGACTCCTGCAGTTTGCCTAATTTACCTAAATTAGGTAATTACCTAAATCATAGTTTTGATCTTGTGTTCACTTTCATGTTGTTGTGTTGTTTGCTTTTTCTTTTAGAGAAATTATCTTGCTTGACTTAATGATGTCTTGCTTAAAATTTTTATCTAATTTTCAAATTAAAATATCCTTATAGACCTTATTATCATGAATATAGCCATTGTCATTTCAAATGCCCTTAGAGACTTCATTATCATTATGAGTATGTTGAATCAGCAAGGCTGTTATCATTTATGTCACTTGTAATTATTACCTCACTTCGACCTTGTTCATATGTCTTTTGGAGCACAAAGAAGGAATTGTTTGATAGATTTGATCAGTAGGTCCCTTTCAGTTTGCATCTGTTTAGGTGAATACTGCATTAGTACAACAAATACCTGAGGTAAGGAGAAAGGTTTGTTTTGTTTTGTTTTTATTTTTATTTATGTTTTTTATTTATATATGAGTGATCTATCTACATATATACCAACATGCCAGAAGAGGGTATCAGATCCCATTACAGATGGTTGTGAGCCACCACTAGGTTACTGAGAATTGAAGTCAAGACCTCTGAAAGAGCAGTCCGTGCTCTTAAACAGCAGCACCATCTCTCCAGCCTCAAGAAAGGTTAATTTTGGCTCACAGTTTTGGGAGTTCTAATTTATAACGTGTTGGCTCCAACCAAGGCCTTGGACAGGGAGTAGGCAGAGCATACCGCTCACTTTATGGCGTCTGAGAAACAACAAAAGTAGAGACTGGAGTGATCTTAGACCTTCCAACAGGCCTCACTTCATCCAGGCTCCGCCTTCTAATAGTCCCAATCTAGGGCCAAGCCTTTGCCTTTACCGGCCTTTAGAAGCCATTCTAGATCAAAATATAGCCACACTTGGAGTAGGGAGGGAGCAGTGGGGTGCTGAACCCAGAACACGTGGGTGCTATGTAAGTGCACAGTTGATCTCATGGAAGCTGCGCGAGTGTTTTATTTGTAGAGCAATGGTGTCAGGATGCCATCGCTGCTTTTTAAGCGTTGCTGAATGAGCCAGGACTTCTTGGTGCTTTCAAGGTCATGTTCCAAACCTTTGCTTACTTAACCTCTCATTTTGTAGTCATAATGATTACTGGAAAATAACTTTGTGATTAAAGAATGTTAACATTCTGATAGTACAAGACTATAGCTTCCAGGAGGTCTGCTGTCCAAACTTCACTATTAAACCTAGCATTTCTTAATTATGAAACCACAATGCTGCTTGTGAATCTACTTGACAGCATAAAACGTTAGTTTAGATATTTTTCCCTCCCCTGAATCTTTGAATATTATTAACACACCAAGGAAATACTGTGCTGATCGATTTGTTTTCAAATTTCATGTACATTAAACTCTTCACTTTTCCCAGAACAAGGACTTCAGGGTAATAAATTACAAGTAATGCTTGTTTTTCTTTTTTTGCTTTGGTATTTGCAGAAAGCTTCCTTCTTTCCTTTTAATTAAATCTGAGCTAACATGTTTTTGTTATAAATAAACAATTATAAAGAGTTTTTAGGGCCAGGAGATGGCTCACTTGTCATCAAACTCCATGGCCTGAATTTGATCCCCAGGACCTACATCCTTCATAAATTAAAAATAAATCAATCATTTGAAAAGGACTTAGGAAATCAGCGTCATCACCACCATCATTATTGTTATTATTGAGATGGGGTCTCGTGTGTCCCAGGTTGGCCTTGAACTCCCTATGAAGCCAAGGATGACTTTGAATGTCTGGTCTGCCTGTCTTATCTCCTGGGTTTTGGATATCAGGCATTTACCAGTTTATGCTATGCTGGGGTTCAAACCCAGGGCTTCATGCATGCTAGGCCAGCACTTTACCGAGGAAGCTACAGCCCTATAAAATTCCTGTAAGAACTGTGGAAGTCTGAGTCCTCAGTGCCTAATTTGAGGTAACTAACTTCTAGAATGTTTTGAGAACCTTCCTGGATGAATATATTCCTGCTTATAGATTTGTACAGTCCTGAATACTGACAGGATTATCACTATTTCTATTTTGAAAAATATGAAATGTTAAAATATAAAGATCAGTGTTATCCACTAAGACCAAACGAAGCTCTTGATTTCATTTTACTCCATTATCATATCTACTTCCTTATTAGCTTTAAGGAAATGTGTCACAAGTTTGAATCAGATGATTGTTTCCAGAATTGTCGACATTTGACTTCACATTTAAACTTAGAGAAGTTCACATTTAAACTAAAATGTTGTAAAGAACTTCTACTTCCTATTATGAAAAAGTTTACCATTTCACATTAGCAGTTTTGTGCCTAGTGAGGTTTATCTGAGGTATGATCATTGCTAATTGAAAAGTTTCCCAAAAGTGTAGAAAGTAATTAAATGAATTTAATGTATTTTTTACCAGACTTCAATTAATGTTTTATGTTCACCTGTATTGGTGGGCTTTGTTATCTTAGAGCAAATCCCATACATTTTGTCTGTGAATATATTACCCTCATGGCATAAATGATTAGATCACAAGAATTGAATGTACATATTAAAATGAATTAGTAGTGATCTCTTAAAATCATCTACTTAATGGTTAAGTTTTCCTAACTGTTTATTTTTCTTTTCAAACTTGTTCATTGATTAAAGGAGTTTGTCAAGTAGTTTCCCATAGTCTGATTTTACTGGCTGTATTCTTGTTTGTGTAGTTTGAGCCTCTTCCTCTGTTCCCTGGGTTTCCTGTGGATTGATACATTGAGATCCTTGAGGTTTGTGGGTTTTGAGTTTTGGTTTTAGTTTTAGTTTTTTATTGAGACATGGTCTTGCTCTGTAGCTCTGGCTGTCTGAAACTTACTATGTACACCATGCTGGCCTGGAACTCATAGAAATCCACCTGCCTCAGCCTAGGATTAAAGATATGCCCCACCACACCCAGGATAGTTTGTTTTTTAGCAGAAATAGCAATGTGTATTTCTGTCACAAGGTGAAATAATGACTTCTTTGTGACATTGGCACCAGTGATTATCTATTATGTATCATCTATTATGAATTAGGATTTATAGAATAGTAGTGTTCCAAGTATACCATTTTTCTTTTGTTATTAGTTAAAATACCTTTTTCTCCTGAGACTGTCTTCCTCTGCTGCCCAGGTTGTCCTCAAAATCTGTACCCTTCTCCAGCCTCCTCAGAAGCTGGAGTTACAGGCATGTTGCCCCCGTGACCATCTTGAAGACTTTCATAAAATAAAGATTTCCTCATCATTAATTATAAGGATAAATATTTGTTCCTTTATACTTTAAAAATACATGGCTTCAGAGTTATCAACATTAAATTTTCTTGTTTCTTTTTCCCTCCATACTTTCTCTTCTCCAACACAGATTTACTTTTGGACACTTAAACGTGTTCTTTTTCAAAGTTCTTATTTCACGTGTAGAATTATTCTTGGAGACTGCTAGTTCTACCCATTGAGGACACAAAATATTTAATTTGATAATTTCCCTCAAAGATTATTTAGATCAACTTGGCACCAAACTCACAGAGATCTCCTGCTTCTGCCTGATGAATGCTGGGACTAAGAAAGGAGTGCAGCACCACACCTGACTCTTTTTTTTTTCTTTTCTTTTCTTTCTTGAGACAGTGTTTCTCTGTTGTAACTCTGGCTATCCTGGAACTCTCTCTGTAGACCAGGCTGGCCTCCAATTCAGAGATCCCCCTGTCTCTGCCTCCCAAGTGCTGGAACTAAAGGTGTGCGCCACCACTGCCCAGCTCTTTCTTTTAAAGATTTATTTTTAATCATACTTTAAGTATGTGTATATGTATGGATGAGTGCTGTTGACTGAAGAGGCCAAAGAGGGTGTCAGATCCCCTAGAGCTGGAGTTTCAGGTAATAGTGAGCTGCATGATGTGGGTGCTAGGAACTGAACTTGGGTCCTCTATAGGAGCTGTAAGCACTCTTCAGGAGTGAGCCGCCTCTCCAGTCCCCTCAAAGATTCTTCTCAAGGCATTTAGAGCAAAGCAAGCTCAAAGAGTTAAGTTTGTTTTTGTAAACTAGCAAACCCTTTCATTCACTGTGACTCAGAGTAGAGGACCAGGTCTGTCTGCCTCAAAGTTGAAGGTTTCTCCAAAGACTGTCCTGTCATATTATGGCCTATCTGGTATTTAAACCACTTAAGTCTAAACCAAGTTCCTAATTCAAAGCCTTGTTTACGTCTTTATGTCCTAACTGATTGAAGAAAAACAACAAAAAACTTCTCTTAAAAACAAATCTACAAAGTAACTAAATGTGAATCACTCTGAGGAAATGAAACATTTTTAAATCATGTAGTAACAGTTACCTGTCCTGATGCTGAGTTGTCAGGGGCTTCTTGGCTGCCATTTGTTTAAGATTTTATTTTTAAAAAAAAAGAAGAAGAAGAAGAAGCAAGCTGTATTGAGATTAAAACATTTGAAATGGCCTGGAGAATTTATCTAATGCCTATTCTCATGATTTTTGTTGCTTGGTTAAGAGGTTTGGTTTTGTTTTTTAGGCAGACTTTACTTTGTAGCCCAAGATAGCCTCAAACTTCTGGTCTTCTTGCCTGTGTCTAAGTGATAGTGACTTCTTATCAAATCATTTGAATATTTAAAAAGTGAAAGAATTAAGAAAAACAACAGAACCTAAGATGAGATGCTATACACAGACTGTCATGTGCCAAGGAGTATCTTAGAGTCTACTAAATTATCTTACCTGGCATCCAACTCAGAATTAGGGCTAGGATTCAGAGTCTCAAACTTTGAATTATGTAGTATATGTATATATTGTATCTCAAAATGCTTTTGGAAATATAGAAAAATGTAATCTGATACTGTATCGCTGTGCTGAATACTGAACTTCATAATAGTATTTTGTTTTCCATGCAGGGTATCGGTACAGCCATTGGAGAGCTGCCTCCGTATTTCATGGCCAGGGCAGCTCGCCTCTCAGGAGCTGAACCAGATGATGAAGAGTATCAGGAATTTGAAGACATGCTGGAACATGCAGAGGGTGCACAAGTAAGAACAATAGGGGGAATGGAACTCTAGTCCTTGACGAAGCTGTTATCCTGGTAGAATGGCTAGTGGTTGCTGTAAGAAAGAAAACTGCCAAAGTGAAAACAAAATATGACCTGGGATAGAACATGCAGAAGTACTGAAAGTAAAACATAATGAGCCTGCTGGACCTTGGTGTGCACGCCTTTGAACCCAGCACTCGGAGGCGGCAGCAGGCGGATCTCTGTGAGTTCCAAGACAACCAGAGTTACAACAGAGAAACTCTGTCTCAAAAAGTGATGAATGGCAACTGAAGTATAGGTTCCTGGCACAACATTTGCACAGCATGTATGAGACTGTGGGTCTGGTCCCTAGTGCTTGAGGTGGGGAACCTAAACATGCCCTTTGTCAGACAGACTAGTAGCAGGAAGATTTATTTATCAGCTCCCCCTAGGAACTGACCCAAGTTCTTTTTGTATGTTATGAGTTGAGTTTTGTTTGTTTGTTTATTTATAGTATTTTTAAGACGTAGTTTCTCTGTATGGTCCTGGCTGTCCTTGAACTCACTCTGTAGACCAGGCTGGCCTCTAACTCACAAGTCCACCTGCCTCTGCCTCCTAAGTGCTAGGATTAAAGGCATGTGCCACCACTGCCTGGCTGGGTTTTGTGAGATAAAGTATAGTTTTGTAGCCTAAGATGGCAGTAGACACTAGGATTGTAGGTGTACACTACTATAGCCAACTCTGGCTATCTCTGTGGTGGCCATTTCCTTCTAGAAAACAGCCTTGGGACTTCATTCTTACTTATTTTTAGGTAGGAATTGTTTTATTGTCAGTTATCTCATTAACTGAATAACACACTCACCCCATTAATAGTTAATGGTTTCAAACAAGAACACCCCTGCATCCTGCTCATGGATGTGTAATGAGTGCCTTTTTTTTTTGTGGAATACCTTTAAAGATCTTGTCCATACCACTCCCCTGCATTGGCAAGAACAGCAGACTTTATGACTCATTTCATTCTTAACAATATTTTTATTTGGGGATAATGCATTCTTTAAGCTTATTGCTTAATTTCAAAAATCAGACCTGGAATTTGATGAAGAAAGATAGCAGTCATACTTTATCTTGTGTCTGTAATCAGACCAACCTGGGCTAAATACCAAGACCCTATCACAGAAAATAAAATGTGAAATGAAATTTAAAAAATTTGCATATGATATGATATAGGAACCTAACTTGTATCTGCAACTAGTTTTCTGATACTTTCCACATTTATTATTTTATTTATTTATGCTTGTGGGTGTGGTGCTAGAGATTAATCCTAGGGCCTTAACATGCTAAGTGAGTTCTCTATCACTGAACTATATCCTCAGCCCTCTCTTTGCTTTTTATTTTGTGATAGTGTCACACTAAGTTGTTCAGGTTGGCCTTCAACTCACCAGGTAGCCCTCGCAAGCCATGAACTTGCTCAGACTTCTGAGTAGCTGAGATTACAGCTACTGGAATACCACCAGCCTGGCTTTCAGGTGGTTTAATTTAGTCTCCCATTTTGGCTAAGTAGCTATTAATGGCATATTAAAGATAGGCTATCCTTTTACTTATTTGATAATAGAAAAAAGTCACCTAGGCTGTGTTGTGGTGGCACGTGTCTTTAATCCCAGCACTGGGAGGCAAAGGCAGGCAGATCTCACCTGGTATACCTCTGTAGTGCCTTCTTGATGGTGGTTTAAAAGTTCTTTAGTAATCACAGCGGGATGATTCCACAGCCCATCTGACATTGAACTGGAATTTGTTCATATAGATAGGAGCAGTAAACAAGGAAAAGGGGATCTTATTTATTTTTAATTCTTGAGGTACTTTAGGGGCATAAATTTATCTGCAGGAAGTCTAAAAAGATTACATGCACACACAAAACCTTGGCACCAGTTGCTTTGCCATGTGCTCTCCGAGTAGGTTAAAGGGAACGTGTAGATTTTACTAAGAAATTATTGCTCAGTAGCAGTGTTCAAGCTATGTATTTACTTAAATTCTATTTCTGACTAGTGTTTGGATTTCATGTAATAGCTGTTTTGAGAGAGAAAAACAATGATAAGTGTTGATTTATATCTTGATTCCTTATAATTACCTCATTTGTTTTGTGAGTACTGTATTGAGATTAGCCAGTATTTTTCCACTAAACTGACTAACTTTTGCCTTTGGCTTTCTCCTGTATTCCTACTCATATATCTGCTGGAGATAGGCATGAATAAGTGTAGGTGCCTATGGCCTTGAGCATCCATTGTTTTCAAAAGTTAAGTTCTAAGCGAGGCTGGACCCTAGGCTGTAACCCTCCTAGTATTGAGGAGGCTGAGTCAAAAGTATCACAAGTTCAAAGCCAACCTGGGCATCTTAGTGAGACCCCATCTCAAAATAAGTCTAGAGGGAATGCTACTTGCCAACTAGCACAAAGATCTGTGTTCAAGCCAGTTCCGTCCTCTCCCCAGTTATATCCTAGATGGCTCTTTGTGTGCTTTGTGAGTAATTTCACGCAAGAGTTCATCATTCTCTTTATAATCATCTTTTTATCCTTTGTTTCTGGCATCTGTAACTTGTTTTTTCGTTATTTATTTTTATTGCATAAGTATTTTGCTTCCATGAATGTCTGTATACCACATGGATGCTAGGTACTCAAAGAGTTCAGAAGAGGTCGTTAGATCCCCTTGAATTAAAGTTATAAAATGTTGTCAGGAGCCACGTGGGTTGTGGGAATTGAACCCTGGAGTAACCAGTGCTCTTAACTACTGAGCTGTCTCTCCAGCCCCATCTGTCAACTTATCATCCTCAGAGTAACTTCAGGTTAAAATCTGAACTTATCTTTAGGTTCATTCTCCAATGCCAAGAAAATAAAAATATAACTAGATGTTGTGGGAGAGATGGTTAGGTGGTTAAGATCACACTAGTCACTTCCAGAGGATCTGAGTTCAATTCCCAATACCCACATAACTGCTAACAACTGTTTATAACTCCAATCCTGGAGAATCTGACATCTCATTATCTGGCTTCCTCAGGCACTGCATGGAAGTGATGCACAGACAGACATACAGACAAAACACACATACACGAACTACACACACACTGCCCACATGTAGTCACATATGCTGTAATCCCAGCTTTCTGGAAGCTGAAGCAGGAGGATTGCAAATTTGAGGCCTACCTGTGATACAGAGTGGCACTCTATCCAAAATGAAGTTATTTTTTAAAATAAGGGCTAGAATGATGAGTCTGTGGGCAAGAGTACTGGCTGCTCTTTCAGAAAACCCAGATTTGATTTCTAGCACCCACACACAGTAGTTCGCACTGGCCTGTAAGTCCCGTTCCAGGGTATCCAATACCCTCTTCTGGCCTCTGGGGACACCAGGCATACAAGTGATGCACAGAAATACAGGTGGGCTAGAGAAAAAGCTCAGTGGTTAAAGCACAGGTTGCTCTTTCAATTCCCAGCACTATACAGTAGCTCGCAACCATCTGTAGTTCCAGGTCATGGAGACCCAGCAGCCTCTTCTGGCCTCCTCACCAGACACACAGTGGTGCGTATACGTATAACCCAAGCATTCATACACACAGCGTAAGAGTTTTAAAAAGATAAATACAGGCAGGAAAGAACACTTACACACATTTGAAAACGTAAAATTTGAAAAAATAACATCTCAATCACTTGAATTTTTCCCTTGCCTCCTCTTTCTTGTTCTCCTGTGAGACTGATTTCTCATCGTCATCAGCTCAGTGCTTCTTTGCTTCCGATGACTGGTGCAAACATGTCTCAGTGCCTACTTAGCATTTCTAATGGCTTCTTAATTGGCCTGCCCTTTACTAGTTTTCCCCCACCTAATCCAAAGAAAATTACTTTCCTGAACAGTACCCTACTCAGGTAGGGATAGAACTCAGCTGGTAGAGTGTTTGCCTCGTGCTCACACGAGACCCTGTGCTTGATCCCTTAGGATCACCTGGTGGTGCAGGTTCCCATCGCATAGGAGGTTTAAGCAGGAAGCTCAGAAATTCAAGTCATCCTCCACTAAATAGAGTTGGAGGCAGCCTGGGCAATATGAGTCCCTTTTTAAAAAAAAAAAAAAAAAAAAAACTTGGCTATTCGGGGAAATATTTGGCTTTTACTCCAATTACATACAGTGTGAAATCCAAACTAACACTTTATTTGACCCAAATCCACAAAAGCATTTTTTTATATGCTACATTGATTTGTTTGTTTGTGTTTGATTCTTGGATGGGACCTAGGTCCTCACACAGCTAGAAAATCTACCACTAGCTACGACACTCCCAGTGATTTTCAGTTTGCTAGAATACATGTTTAACATGTGTTAATTTCCTTTTTAAAAACTCTGGAGTTTTTAATTTCAGAACTTGCTGCTCTTAGTAAATATATCAAGATGATTTATTAAGCTTTAAAACCATTGCCGCTGTTCTCATGAATTAGAATGATTCGCCTCCTTTCCCTGATGTGTGTAGCTCTGCTTGCAAGACTGTCATCTATTCAGCAACATGTCACTTCACTCATTCTTACATATCAAGTTCCTGTATTGGTGTTTGGTATTTGGCTTCTTTGGTGTTTCATATGTGATTGGTTGGATAGCTGATTGGGTATCTTTGTTGTTGGTAGTGGTGTTTGTTTGTTTGTTTGTTTGTTTGTTTGTTTGTTTGTTTGAGACAGGGTCACCAGGCAGTATTGTAATCCCAGCTCTCTGGTCTACAGAGTAAGTTCCTGGACAGCCAGAGTTACAACAGAGAACCTCTGTCTCAAAAAAAAGAAAGAGACAAGGTCTCCCTGTGTAGACTGAGCTGGCCTTGAACTCACAGAGACCCTCTGCCTCTGACCTTGCCCCCAAAAAAATGTTGGAATTAAAGCTGTGACCCACCATGCCAGTCAATTGATTGTTGTTGATGGTGATGTTGGCGTTGAACTCAGGGTCCTTCGGTCTTAACATTACACGCATTTGCCACCATGCCTTGTTAGGGCTGGGGCCTTTCTTCCTGAATACCTCCTACAGCTTGTTTTTAGGGGTTTGTTGTTGTTGTTGTTGTTGTTGTATATTTGTGTTTAGTTTTCATATATGTGTGTGTGTGCCATTTTTATGCCTGGTGCCCTTGGAGGGAAGAAAAGGACTAGAGACCCTGGAACCAGAGTTATGTCTGGTTGTGAGCCACCATGAGGGTGCTGGTAGTTGAACCTAGGTCCGCTGCAAGAACAGCAAGTGCTCTTTACCACTGAACTATCTCCAGCTCCCTAAAACACTTAGTTTTGATTCCTTTCCATCCCCTACTTTATCCCTTCCATTCCTCCCCATTTCTTTCCTGAGTTCCACTGGGATCTCAGCTCTGTCTTTCTTGGGTAACATATCCCTTTCTTTTAAACCTGTTTATGAACTTTTATCTCTGCAGGAGTTTGTAAACTGGGAAGAGTCCTCATTCAAATATGTACCTTTTTAACACAGCCTGCTTAGTACTGTGTATTATTATTTATTTACTTATATTTATATTATTACTTAATAGGGATACCTTGAAGAAATAGTGTGTAATGTCATTTAAGACGAAACATTACATGAAACATGTTCACGTAAAGTTCAGTTTTGATATGAGGTCTTACTATGTACCCTTGTGAGATTTGCATGCCTCTACAAGAATTAAGGACATGGTATCAGCACAAGGGCTTTTTTTTTCAGATTTACTTTTTAATATTTTATGTGTATAAAGTTTTGCCTGCATGTATGTCTACATACCATATGTATGTCTGGTACCCAAAGAGGTGGGTGCTGGGAATTGAACCTAGGTCGTTTGCAACAGCACATGCTCTTTACCACTGAACCAACTCTTCAGCCCCTGTAAGGGCTTTTTTTTTTTTTTTTTTTTTTTTTAATTAAGATTTTAAGGTTTTTCTTTTTTTAATTATGTGTGTGCATATATACATAGAAGGAGGGCATCTATATATGTGTGTGTTGAATACCACTAGAGGCCAGAAGAGAACATCTAATCTCCTGGAGCTAGAGTTACAGGTGGTTGTGAACCATCTGACTTGGCTGCTGAGAACCAAACTTGGGTCTTCTGGAAGAGCAGCAAGTGTTCTTTACCACTGAGGCAGCCACCTTTCCAGCCCCTGGAAGTTTTAATTCATATTGAATAAAACGACTTTTGTAGCTTAATGATAGTGTGCTTAGGTATGCTCCAGGGCCCTAGTTTCAATCACTATTCCCCATCCCACTCCTAAAATTGAAGAAATGTGAAGGTTCTTACAGTCTGTGTGTTGATTCTATAAGCCATATAGCCAAAGACAAGGTGAAATTGAAGATGTATTCGAGAATAAGGCTTTTAGCTCAGTGGTAAAGCAGTTGCCTAGCATGTCCAATGAAGAATTTGAAACGTAAAGTAATTCATTTTCTTGATGTGTTCAAAGATTATCGTGTCAGATACTACAAAGGAAATAGAATGGGAGTCTAACCTGGTGTGTGTGTGTGTGTGTGTGTGTAGTTGACACAATAGAATAGGAATGTTGTGCATATTTACTTGGGAGAGTATGTTTTGGATAAGATTGCTATCTATCAGATTGCCTAATATCATCTGTCCAAATGATCTGCCATTTGTACTCTTTTTTTTTTTTTTTTTTTTTTTTTTAAGCTGGATTGCTGGCCTTATAAAATTTGCTGTTTTATGTATTTGTTTTAGTATTCTACTGTATTGTTTTGTATTCTTATCATCAGAATAAGAAATTTGAAAGGCTGACTTCACCTTTTAATAGAATTTTTTTTTCTATATTCATTCTAGTTAGTTTCTTTATATTGAGTATCACTCATGCGTCGTCTTCTTCCTTCCTGCCCTGCAGTTTGAACCTGCGGCTGGGCACATGTTTACCATTAAACTACGTCCCAGTCCTTTTGTTTCGTTTTTAATTTGGTTTGGTTTTGAGGCAGTGTTTCAGCTCAGTTCTCCAGGTTGTCATTAAACTCTGACTCTTCCTGCCTCAGCCTGCCAAGCAGCTGGGATTAAATGCCTGTGCCACTAGCACAGACTTGGTAAATTACTTATATTGTGTATCCCTTTGAAGACAAGTTTATAGTTTCTGGATTTATTTTATTTTAAGAGAATGTTCTCTTTAAGCTGGCAGTGTTTAAATTAACTGACATTTGCACTTAATCTAAGTATTAAAACTAAGTGTTCTTATTAAGTATAAATTGTAGTATCTTTCCCTTACTAGTGTGTATTAAATTTAAGACCAAAAGAATTTTTTTACCAAGTAAGATCCTTATTCTTTCAGAAATTTCAAGTTACTTGCATAAGTTTAATTAGTGGAGGGGGGAGACACCAATCTTAAATAAAACCAAGCAAGTTAGTTTATCACTTTTTTGGCAAACGCTTTCATAACTAGTGCCTTTTCTTTTTAGACAATGAAAGACACTTTCCTTTTCAAAGAAGGTGGAAATGAAGGAAATGAAGGGTTCTTTGGACTTTGTGTTGATAATGATAGGATATTTGCTTCAGCATTTGAGTCTGGAGATTATGGGAAAGCATTTGATAATGGTTACTTAGGCACTCAAACTGAAGCATTCCATTTGTGCTTTGTTCTGTTGAGCACATTTTCCTGTGAAGTGTTTGTAGTTGCACATATACTGTCAGCACCTGCTGAGTTTTTTTTTTTCCTATGAAGATTTATGAAGCAGGTTATGGTATAGATGATCTGAAACTAAACAAGGGTCATTCTCATATGCTTTTAATGCCATTTGAACACTGAGTGCCAGTTGTTGCTGGGTCCTGTTTTT
Source organism: Cricetomys ansorgei (assembly GCA_026225945.1). NCBI lineage: Eukaryota > Metazoa > Chordata > Mammalia > Rodentia > Nesomyidae > Cricetomys > Cricetomys ansorgei. The sequence goes on from JAMJFZ010001871.1 coordinate 6,083,468, forward strand.
GACTCTGTTGAACCCTTTTGCTGTTTGTGGTTTGTCTGGCCATCACATGACTTCTCTGAAAATTCCCCCTCCCCTTCATTTCCAGTAAACTGTTTGAGCAGGCATGAGTCAGAGTGAAACCAGCTTCCCTGTAACCACAGGGCTTGTTAAAGAATTTGTCAACGTGGACTCTAGAGCGTTTGCATTAAGCTTTGCAGCAACTACTACAGTTTGTGTTGTGTCAGGAGTTCCTAGGGAAGGCTTCCTCCTCAGAATCCTGTGTTTCTTTGCATTGAGTTAAACTGATGAAGTATCCTCATGGGTATTAGAAATGCTCCTTAGATGCTCATTATCATTAGAGACTTGGTCAAAGCTACCGAGCCTATCATAATTTCTCCTTTCAGATTCAACCAACCACACCCAGTAACATTTGGGGTTTATCAGGTTTGCCTGAATATATGTCTGTGCCCCTCATTTGTGAAGGGGTCAGACAGAATAGGTTGGATTCCTGGAACTAGAGTCATGAATGGTTGTAAGTACCATGTGGCTGCTGGAAATCGAACCCAGACCTTCTGTCAGATGAAGAGCAGCCAGTACTCTTAAGTTCTGAGCCAGCTCTCATTAAGTAAGATTCTGTTATAGAACATTTCAACTATTGAGGCAGTTAAGTTTAAGTATCAAAGGTTATTGCATTTTATTCAGCAAGAAAAGGTAACACTTAATGTCTGGTGGGGCCCTAGAGAGATGTCTCAGTGATTAAGAACACTTGCTGATCTTCCAGAAGGACCTGAGTTCAATTCCCAGCACCCACATGTCAGCTTACAGCTATCTGTAATTCCAGTTCCAGGAGACTCAACAGAGGCACCTGGCGTGCACATGGGTCACAGACATGCTTGCAAGCAAAATACCCATACACACAAAATAAATTGTTTAAAAATTTAATGTTCAGAGGTTGTTTGAGCATACAGAATGACTTATTGGAGTATTTCATGGCTTCTTTTATTTATTGTCTCAATAAACTTTCGCTTAATACTAAATTGTTCTTTGGCGATCCCGTTCCCAGATTTGATTCTTTCTTGGTTTTCTGATTCTTGTATTTAACTGAACAGGAAATATAGTTGTGACTTGATGTATTCCTGAGCCCATTTCTTTTCGCCATACTAGTTTTATAAGTTTTGGTTTGGTTTAGTTTAGTTTAGTTTTTTGTTTTTCTTTCAGTTTGTATTTTGTTTTGGTTTCCTTTCATTTAATCATGGGGCAGAGAGGTTGCCATAACTTTCCTTCCACGTGAGATTCTGGGACTGGACTCTGATTTTCAGGCTTATGGGGCAAGCACTTTTACTCACTGAGACATCTCATCAGCCCCTGTTTTGTTTTTTGAGACTTGGTTTCATTTAGCCTATGCCAGGATTACAGGCATTTATGACTACACATGACTTCCATGTTCATTTCTGAATTTAAAATCGTCAAGTTACATCAGATTTATTTCAATATTTATACATATGTGTGTGCGCACATGTGTTCAGGTGCTAGAGAAGGCCAGAGAAAGAGTGTTGTATCCCTGGAATTGGAGCTACAGGTAGTCTCAAATCACATGCCCAGCATGGGTGCTAGGAACTGAACTCTGATCCTCTGAAGAGCCACAAGTGCTGTTCAGCACTAAGCCACCTCTGCCTGCCCTCAACTTCCTTATTTAGGAAACAGAATAAAAACATCTATATCTAATCTAATATTTTTTTCTGCTTCTTTTTTTACAACAATATATAAGCAGGAGAAACTTTCAAGAAAATTTTGAAGTGGTTATTCCTCACAAGAAGGAATAGAGAATAGTGGATGTTTAAAATTATGTTCTAGCCATACTTCTTAACTCTCAGGATAAATTTAAATTTTTGTTTAATCTGTTTTGATGGTGAAGCAATTCTAATTGAAACCATCTGATTTTCAAGGAAAAATAAGAGGTTAATAAGGCCCAGTTGGTATGAGAGCACAGTAATAATTAAGGTTTTCTTCTCAGTTTGCTTTGGAAATTGGAGTAGAATGGTTTTGCTTTGTGCTTGCTTTGTTCTTTTCATCTCCACACCTGTTTACGGATATGGAAAAATAAAAAATAAACAGTGGGTAAGCATTAGGTTACCTTTATTATAGGTGGTTTCTTTTCAAGTTTTGTATTTCAAACACCTTTTGTAAAATGCCTCTAGGAAGTTCCCTTTTATTGAAACTTAGACTGTCAGGCTGTTTGTGGCTCTGTTTTTCCAGATGGGTTTTTGCATCAGTACCATACTGCTAATAATTGCAAGCCCCCTCTGTGCTTTAACTGCCAAGCACTCATGGGAGTTGTGTCTCAAGATCAGGATTCAGTGGAAGAACAGCAGAATTAACACCCATTTCCTATGGCAAAGCTGTGCTGATTTTCAATTAGCCAGGGTATTTGATTTGTCATGAGAGATCTGGAATTTTTTATTGTTCGGCATGTTAGAAATTTATTTTATAGTTTTCTCGCAGTTTTTTCTATTTTGCATCTTGAAATGCGAAAGCACAGCAGTCATGATTGTAAACTGAAGCACTGTGCAGGCCTAACATTTTATCTCCAGCACAACAGACAAAATGTTGGGATATTGGACTGGAGAGTGTGATTGTGGCAGGGAGTGTTCTTAGTGCCAGTGAAATTCTTCAGTCAGCCCCTGCCTCGTCCATATGTGCAACCACATGCCACATAATGGCACTTCGATATGTGACCGGCCTTGTATGCAGCAGCTGCCCCATAAGACTATATCACCTGGTGGTATTATATAAACACACTCTGCGGTATTCGTATCATATAATGATAGAACTGCCTAATTAGGCATTTCTCACTATAAGTCTTCATCTTTAGGGAGTGCATGACCACACTTTAAGTTTCTTTGTCCTGCCTCCAATTCTTTGGTATTTTGTGTGTGATTTACTTAATGAATTAGTAATTGTATAGAATAATGGGTTTTTACTTTTGGGATAAATTACTTTTATGTACAAACCCCACCTCCCCTTTTTTTTTCTTTTTTTCTTTCTTTTTTTTTTTTTTGACAAAGTCTGCTTTATAGCCTCGAACTTGCTATGTAGCTCATGCTGGCTTCACTTAATAGTCCTTCAGCCTCAGTTTTCCTTAGAGCCACCAGCCTCTGCCTCGTGTGCTGGGATTAGAGGTATATACCAGTGGGCTTAATGTCTTTACTCCTTATCAGTCTAAGTTTCCTATCTCTGTTTTGCAACTTAGTTTTCATAACTTCGTGTGTTTAATTTAAACTCAACTGAACTATTGTGACTTTTTCTCCCCACGGACTACCTGTTATTGTTATATATTGTCATAGAACAACAGTTCTCAACCTGTGAAAGGGTGTGAAATGACCCTTTCACAAGAGTCTCCTAATACTATCTGTATATCAGATATTTATGTTACCATTCATAACAGTAGGAAAATTATGAAGTAGCAATGAAGATAATTTTTATGGTTGGGGACCACCACAGCCTGAGGAACTGTATTTACGGGTCACATTAGAGAGTGAGAACCACTGTCATAGAAAATTCATAGGTATGTGTTGCTTTGGTTGTTTTTGAGACAGGATTTCTCTATGTAGTCCAGACTGGTCCTGTACTTGTTTGTAATCTTCCTGCGTCAGCCTAGAGAAGACCTAAATTACAGTTATACATTCTACCATACCCCAACACTGTGTGTGTGTGTGTGTGTGTGTGTGTGTGTGTGTGTGTGTGTGTGTGTGTGGTGTGTGTGTGTGTTTGGATTTTTTTTTTCATTCCAATATGAATATGAGAACTTATACTAATCTTATTTATAACAAAACTACTTTAGGGGTAGTGAGCAGGATCAGGAGGTACAGGTGTGTACTACAAATCCTGGAGGTCTAAGTTAAATCTCTGGGATCTACATGATGGAGAAAACATTTTTTTTAACTTTAAAAATATATTTTATCCAAACAAAAATAAAATTCTTAGATACAAACCTTTAAAAAATGAAATGCAGCAAGTGGTTTACAAACTAAGCCATCTTCCCGAGCCCTGTTTTTTTTTTTTCCTTATTTTCCCCCTTGAGATAGTTTCTCTGTGTAGCTCTGTGTGTCCTGGAATTCATCTATAGACCAGGCTAGACTGAAATTCAGAGATCCATCTACCTGCCGCAGCCTCCCACGTTCTGGGATTAAAGATGTGCATTGAGATTATTTTGTGTTTATTAATGTGTTTGAATATGTATATCCACTTGTGTGTGTAGGTGTCATGAAGCCAATAATAGATTTGGATCCCCTGGAGCTGAAGTTACAGGAGGTTGTGAGCTGTTCAACATGGAGTCAGGGAACTGAACTCTGATCTTCTGAAAAAGAACAAGCTCTCTTAACCTCTGAACCATCACAGGCCCCATACATATTTTATTTTCAGAGTGGGGGGAAACATGAATTTTTATATAATATATGAAGGTATAATTTGGGTGAAGTGCTATTAAACCCATTATAGGCAAAGTTGAGGTTCAATCAGTGTTATTGGTTTAGGTACCTTTTTTTGCTATAGCTCAGTCCACAATACCAAAATACATTGTACTTTGCTATCTAGAGCATATGAATGTGTAACTGAACTAAATGTCTGTAGAAATAGTATTGTAGCCTGTTCTCTCCGGCTGTAGCAAAATAGCACAGACGGGGTAAATTATACACAGTACGACTTTATTTGGCTTTTAGTTCCGGAGTCTGAAATGTTCAGGACTGATGGGCCATAGCCTATTAGGGTTTTCTTGTTGCATGAGAATATGTTAGAGTATGTCACATGGTAAAAAAGAGGTTGGCCCTGCAGTTGTATAAATACAAGTAATATTTTATGGATTGAACAAGTTGTATTTCTATTTAGGAATATACACAAGAATGTGTGTGTGTGGTTTTTTTTTACTTAAAGTTTTTTTTTAAGATACTATTGTGACCAAGATTTTCACAATGAAATTTAGTTTAATGAAATCACACTAGATAATATAAATGAATATGAATAAGAACAAAATCTGGATTTTCAGATTTCTAGATACACTCAGTTTTTTATCCCTTAAGAAATTTAAGTGAGCATGCACGCGAGTGCACTCACATTCATGTATCTGCTTCTGCCTCCCTAACAGTGTGTATCACTATGCCCAGCTTACTCTGGTTTTTAGTATTGACTGTGATGCTAATTCAGTACCAAATCCAAGAAGAACACTTAGATCAAAGTAAGTTTTAGCATATAATAGGTTGAGAAAGCAGGTAGGGGCTGGAGAGATGGTTCTGTGTTAAGATCACTTGCTTCCCTTCCAAAGGACCCAAGTTCAATCCTCAGCGCCCTCATCAGATGGCTCATAACTGGCTGTCGCTCCAGCTCCAGGGGATGGGACACCCTCATCAAGCCTGCCGCTTCCACATATTCACATACAGAAACACACGTAATTTAAAATAATAAAAATAAGCCTTTACGAAACAAAAGAGGCAGATTAAGGACTGGAAAGATGGCTCATTTGCTGCTCTTACAGAGGACCCAGGTTCAATTCCCAGCACCCACCATCTGTAACTCCTATCCCAGAAAATCCAATGACACCTACCTTCTAGCATCCATGGGCACCAGAAACACTTATTGGGTATTGACATACATGCAGGCAGAATCCACACATTAAAAAAAAAAAAAAGTCAATTAAAAGAAAAGAAAGCTGGTTCCTTAAACATCCATTAGATATTCAGACAATACAGTATTTTCTCCAGGACCATTATATTAATTTTAATGCTGCTTTTAAAGAGATCTTTTCCTGCTGGGCATGCTAGCATACACCTTTGATCAATCCTCTGAAAGACAGAGGCAGGTGAATCTGTAAGTTCAAGACCAGTCTGGTCTATAGATCGAGTTCCACAAAAAACAAGAGCAAATAAATAAACAAAATAAAGAGGTCTTTCTGTGTGAGTTTACTGTTACTATTTGAAGATAAATATTATTTAATATATTTATACTTAAAATGTTAGAGTCAAAGATTAGTATTTTGCATGTGGGTTATGATCGCCCTTATAGTTTCTCTTCCCTGATAATCCTAAATGCCTTTCTTAGAATGAACCAATACAGAGAACATCAGTGATCTATGGATATTGTAATTTAAGGCTTTGTTCCGTTTTCTTGCAAAGTTGGAGAATATGTTGCTCATATACTTGGCTGTTTCAAAAGTGCAGTTGGATAGATGCGTAGTCACACTAAGGGTGGGGCTGGAAATGGAACTCTCCTTATATTTGGTTTATAACTGAGAAAAACAGAAACTGGAACATGGTACTGATTGTGAGTGTGTGTTACTTTAAGTAGAGCTAGAGAGCAAATGTGTCCTCTCAGGCACTTATATTGTGAAATAGATAAAGGTTGTGAAATGTGAATACAGAGAAATGAAACTATAAAAAGGAATTTGTTTTATGTTATACAGATTTTTTTTCAATAAAATGACAATTGCAGAAGTAATCAAATTAAACTCTCCACACGGTTCCCACAAATACTACAAGATTATTAAAATGAAATGCTAATTTCGTTTTCTATTTAACTGGAGCATGAAATGTCTAATTACAATTTCTTTGGTAATTTTTTTCTTCTGTTTTATTAAAAAATATTGGTACATTTTCATTGGTTTATTCATTCTTGAAATAAAAGAGGAGAACTTTTGTTTAAAATGTTTCTTTTAAACTTTTACAGTAAAATTCTCCAGCTTGATGTTTTAAAGGCTAGTTAAATAACAAATATTTTAATTCATGAACAGTATTACTCTAAAATCTACATGAAAAGAGCTGTCAAGTTATACAAATAATACTTAACCCCATAAGAAGGGGAGGCTGACCCCTGAGATTTCCTGAAATGAGGGAACTCAACTGCATAATTTATGATAGGAAATATATTATACAAATTATACAAATAAAAAATGCTAAGGGCTAGAGAGATGGCTCTGCAATTAAGAGCACTTGCTACTCTTGCAGAGGACCCAAGTTTGGTTTTTAGCATACACATGATCAACCATCTATAACTCTGGTTCCAGGAAACTGGTGGCTTCTTCTGGGCTCTGCTGGTACCCTACATGCACATTATACAAATTCATGTGCAGGCAAAGACACACAAACACAAAGAGTAAAATAAATGCATTTAAAAATAAATAAGTAAATGACATACAGCAGTACAAATAAGCAAAAAGAATGCTATAAAGCATGGTGGTAATACACTTATTACTAGCACTGAGGAGGCAGAAGCAGGGTTATCTCTGTGAATTCCAGGCCAGCTAGGTTTATACAGTAAAACCCTGTTTCAAATAAATACATGATTTTTAAACTATGTGAAACCAGGAAAGCAAAATTACGTTTATCGTATAGAGCATATGAGGAGGTAAAAGAGTGATGTTCCAATTAGGGATATTTCAGTTGTAGAGCACATGGAGGCCACGGGTTCAGTCCTTAAGATCCCTCCGAATTAAAAGTAAATAAATAAGAAACTTTATTGGTGTGTCTGGGGAGATGGCTCAGTGAGGAAAGGCTCACTGTACAAGCACAAGGACCCAAGTACAGATAATCAGGATCCCAGTAAGAGCAAGGCATGGCAACACATGGCTGTAGTCCCAGCATGTAGTTAGAGACAGTAGATCTCTGTCTATAGTAGCAGTAATGGTGAAAGAGGGAGATGGCTGCTGCAGGCAAGCCCTGGCTTCTGCACACACTTGCATATATGTGTGCACACACATACTTTACCAGTGAGTTTTATTTGTGTGACTTTAAGATTAAAACAGCCAGGTGGTGTGTCTTAAAGAGATAGCTCATAGAGGAGATTTTAAAACTCGGAACTAGCTAAGAAGTTGGGTGGTAGTGGCAGCGCACGCCTTTAATCCCAACAATGGGGAGGCAGAGACAGGCAGATCACTATGAGTTCGAGGCCAGCCTGGTCTATAGAGTGAGTTCCAGGACAGCCAGAGTTACAACAGAGAAACCCTGCCTCAAAAAAAAAGAGAGAGAGATTAAAACAAATCCAATGACATAACTATGTTTATGAAATATAATCATGAACTTCTTAGCTAGTGTAAAATATTTTAGATTAGGTACAGTACATTGGCAAGGGGGACAGTTGAGACATAAAACTATCATTCAGGCAATTATGTCTTGTAATAAAACACTGCAAATTTCACATTGACTCCAATTAATGTTCATGAATTGTTTGACATATAATTGTAACTTTAATTCTTAGAACAGAAGACCTAGCAACTATTAGAGGAACTAAAGGTAGTATGTGTTAAATACATAGAATTTATGAACTCTCCCTTTTTTTAGGTGATTTTCATCATTTAAAATAACTAAAACTTCCCATTAAAAAGACATTTTATGGCCAGGCAGTGGTGGACTCGGGAATGAGTTCCACAACAGCAGGGCTACACAGAGAAACCCTGTCTCAAAAAACCAAAAACTGAAAAGATGTTTTGTTTCTTTTCCTTGTAATACATGGTCAGCTTCAAAGTATAAAAAGCAAAAATATAGTCAGTGGGGGTTTCTGCTTCATTTGTTTGGTTGGGTAAATTCTTACACTCAAATTCAGATTGTGGAAAAATGACTGATGTTGGACACCCAACAAACAAGCAAGAATCAATGCTATCATATAATACAATAAACTGTCATAAAGAGCTGTCTTTTGGAGCAGCCTCTGTGGGTAACAACACTTGTCCCCAAGCCTGATGACTTGAGTTCAATTCACAGAACCTACATGGTGGAAGGAAAGAGCCATCTGTGTGTGTGTGTGTGTGTGTGTGTGTGTGTACAATCACAAGTAAATAAATGAATTAAATTTTTTAGTTGAAAGAGTTGTTTTTCTTGCTCGTACTTTTATTAATGTTTCAAAATCTTTGTTTTTTTAGGACTTTGCTTCACGGGCTAAACTGGCAGTTCAAAAGCTAGTACAGAAAGTTGGATTTTTTGGAATTTTGGCCTGTGCTTCTGTAAGTAGATTATATTTAAACTTAGGAATTTCACTAAATTGTCTGAGTATATTTTGATCGATTTGTGTATGAGTGTTTTGCGGTTTTGTATGTATAAACGTGTGCCGAATTCATGTGTGGTGTCTGCAAAGGTCAGAAGAGGGTTAGATGCTCTGGGATGGATGAGAACTGGGTCCTCTGAGCCACCTCTCCACTCCAACTATGCTGGGTGCTATCACTTTTACTGAGTCTAAATTTTGTGAATCATTCATGTTACTGAGTTTATCTGGATTGGATAGATTCACAATCTTATTTATTAACTTCAAGTACTTCATCATACAATAATGCTTCAGATCTGAAAGGCTATATTTCAAATGAAACAAAATCCATTATTCCTATGAAGAGTTACAAATGAAATGAATTAGATAAGAAGTCTTTTTCCAGACTTTCATGTCTTAATGGAAAGATTTGTATAAAACCTGCCTTAAGACATCTTAAGTCCTGTGTAGCTTATAACAGTTCCCTTGGAAATATGAGGAACTCTGATGGGATTCTCAGACTACCCATAAAAAGCTGGGGTAGTGGCATATACCAGTAATCTCAGAGATGCAAGATGGGAGATGGAGACAGACAAATCCCTGATAGACACTACATACACGCATGCGCACATGCTCACGCGCTCGAGCACAATGAGGCTTTCCCCACAAAGGCTGATAGGACAATTTAGGGTAATATTGGTGATAAACCAGATGTGCTACACAGCTATAGTGGAGGCAAGAGGATCAGAAGTTCAGGGTCATCCTTGGTGATATAGCGAGTTTGAGGGTTTGAGGCCAGCCTAGGATACCTGAGACTATATCCAAAAACAGCTTGTGGGGTGGTAAAGGCACTTGTGGCCTGAGGATACAGAACCTGAGTTCAGTCCCCAGAATCCAAGTACTGGTAGAAGAAGGTAACTGATGCCCTAAAGTTTTACTCTGACATTCACATGCATGTGTACGTGCAAACACACGCAAAGATAAGACATTTTTGCAATATGGAATATAGTGCCTTGCATATACATGCATTTATTTTTTACTGTGATTTATCAGCTTTTTATCAACTACTGTGTACTAGGAGTAAATTAAGTAAAAGGTGGTGATGATAGCACACACCTGTAATCTCAGCACATGGGAATCTGAGGCAGGAGAATAACTGTGAATGAGTGAGTTTGAGGCCAGCCTGAACTACATAGTGAGTTCAAGAACAACCAAGGCTACATAGAAAGACTCTCTCAATCAAAGCTAAAACAAAACAATAGCAATAGAGACCAAACAAGTAAATGTTACCTTGGATATGTATTTCCATGGTAGAGTGTTCACATAGCATGGGCCAAAAATAAAGGGATGAAAGGAAGGAGGAAAGTGAAAGGTGTTTTCTGTCTCAAAGATCCAGAAGCCATTAAAAGTCAGATGTGGTGGCCACATAGAGGCAGGCAAATCTCTGAGAGTTCAAGGCCAGCCTGGTTTATATAGTGAGTTCCAGGACAGCCAGAGCTACATAGTGAGACTCTGTCTTGGAAAAATAAATATATATTGAAAAGTTTAGCTGGATGTGGTAGAACATGCCTTTAACCCCAGCTCTCAAGGCAGAGGCAGGCAGATCTCTGAGTTTGAGACCAACCTGGTCTACATAGCAAGTTCCAGGACAACCAGAACTACACAGAGAAACTGTCTCGAAGGAGGGAGGGAGGCAAGGAAGGAAGGAATAGTTACGTGAAAAATACTACGGATTAAGCTGAGGATCCTGTTGGATAATAATGTTCTTAATTTGAGTCCAAGAGAACAACAAGCTGAGATCCACATTGCTTGAGTTCAGATTTTAATACCATTGACGTTTTATTGGGAAGTGCTGTCTCTGCAAAATAAGTATGATTTTGTATAGTGCCATATAGCATGTGGCATTAGTAATAAAGATAAAACTCCTAGTTGGGAGCCAAGTTTAAAGCAATATAGGGTTTTTTATTTGTTTATGTTGTTTTAATATACATGAGTGTTTTGCCTGCATTCATGTCTGTGACTGATGCCTGGAGGGGTCAAGAAGATGGATCCACTAGGACAAGACTGGTTGTTAGAAGCCATGTAGGTGGAAATTAAAACCTTCTAGAAGAGCAGCCTCTGAGCCTTCTCTCCAGCCCTGCAATCACGTAGTTTTAATTCTAATTGTCCTCTTGGTTTATTTAGTTATAACTTTAGAAAGAACAGCAATAACATGCATGTCTCCTAATGTCTTGATTATCCTTTCTGAGAGTATCCAACTTGAGTGAAATACCCAGCAGGTTAACAAGTTATGTCTGATTTTTATTTTAAACTCATTTTGATTTTACGTGGATTTGGAGCGTGAAAATAAAATTATAAATCATAGAATTGTAAGGGTATAAAAGAGAAAGGGTATGATGGGGCTGTGCACTCTGGACACGCTTACAGCATGAGAAGAGGACCTTGCACAAGGCGTGCAAGTATTACTGTCAGTAGATACTCAAATCTCATTTACTCATGGCAGTCTTCTTAGAGGACCATATGTGGCAAATATTTTTTTAAACAAATGGACTTCTCTTTCAGAGTTCAAAAATAAAACTATATAAATTAGTTGACTTATAAATGGCCAGTCAGCAGTCACGGGGCAGAATACTTCTGTGGGAGAAAAAATGATGCAGTACTCAAAAAACAGTTGTGGTTTTTTTCACATTCTTACATGAAATTGTTTTAATGTGGGAATGTTTGCAAAGGTATTTATTGTGAATCACTTCTTTGTCTAGGACAGAGTATTCAAAACATCTGAATCAATGTGCTTCCATATCTCCACCCTTGATCTTCTTTTTAAAATGTCACGTGGACCCAAAGCCTTAGGCTTTCTTAAAATAAAATACAAATAATGAATTATTTTTGAGACAGGATCTCATTTAGCCCAGTCTGTCCTTGAATCTACTTTGTGGCTGAGAGTAACCTTAAATTCCTGATCCTCCTGCTTTTATCTCCCAAAAGATGCAATTGCAGGCATGTTCTAACAGCTAATAATGAGTTTTTAAATGTTAAAAGCACCCTTCAATAAATATAATTGTGGACATAATATAATGTGTAACTGAAAGCAAGTCCCAGAACTCCCTGGGACTCTGATTCCTGAAACTTACTGCTACTGTAACAGATTCCCACTGTGCCTTTTTACCCTCTGACTATAAAACAGAAAGGGAAGATAGAAATAAATCTTCACAGATCTTTTTTTGGCTGTCCTTAATGGTCTCAAGCTAGAAGATCAGGAGCTGCTAAAAAACAAAACTATCATCTATCAAACCAACCAACTAACTGCCAAATGCCCACTGCCTCCTTTGTGTTCTAAGCAAAGTCTAGAAGTCCAAGTGGCATAAGGAAGGCTACACAGGACAAAAAGCTTATTCAAAATGTCCTGCTACAATAATTTCACTGAAGATATGAGCAGTTCTAGATAATTGTGTTTTTAGGTAAGAATTTACTTACAAAACTTAACTTCATTCATATATAGAACACAGACACCAAATGAACAGAAGTCTACTCAAAGGAATTAAATACCTGCAGATCTGTGGGTTTATCCATTTCTTGTGTGTTAAAAACTGTGTGTATGAAGTACTGCTTAGTTTGCTGTGAACTTACAGAATGGCAGTCTATGATGAATATGAGACCTATCTTAGAGATTCATATTAGAATTCCTACCTAGTCTTCTGAACAGCGTTGTGCCTGACTAGGGAACCTTTATCTTGTGTCGCATAGTAAGTAATGACTAAAGCAGAGCACCACATACCAATAGGTTTTAAATTTTAAATTTTCTTTGAATTATGTATGGAAGTCATGTTTTTTTCTCTTGATAGATTCCAAATCCCCTGTTTGACCTGGCTGGAATAACATGTGGACACTTCCTTGTACCTTTTTGGACCTTCTTTGGTGCAACCCTGATTGGAAAAGCAATCATTAAAATGCATATCCAGGTAATTATAGCTGAGTCACTGCTTAATGACCTTGATGGAACCAAGGCACTTGGCTTGGTTCCTGCTTCCATTGTTAGCTGCTTACTTAGGTAATAAAGCATGCCAGTTTAGAAGTGAATTTCCTTGTATGGTTCTTCTTCCCTATTTGTAGCAGGACATTTTGAAGAGGTCTTCTGTCTTGTGCAGCCTTTCTTTTGATTGGATACCACTTGGACTTCTGGGAACAACTTAGGGTATAAAAGAAGCAGTAGGGAGTTGACAGTTGATGGGAAAACAGGCAGGCACCAGTTCGTGATGGAGGACAAGTTAGTTAGCATTAAAATGTTATGGCAGAGTTGATGGGATAGAGGAGGATACATGATAGTTCAGTGCTCTCAGATAGATCAGATAGGTAGTGGGAATCTGTACAAGTTGGGATTTAGTTACAAGTCAATAATCTGAGAAGTAGTTGGGGGAAGAGAACAAGAATCTGCTACAGTAACATTCAGTTAGAAGCGGCACTGGAGTGTAGGGCAAGAAAACAGTTTTCAGGACAGGAGAACAGCTTCAGTTACACACAGGGCAGGAGAACCAACCAGGAGCGAAGATTGCAGTTACAAAGTAAAGAGCCAGAGTTCAGTTACAAGTATAAGAGATCACTTAAGTCTCTTCCTTCTTCCTTTATTTTTTGTTCCTTGAAACTATCTAAAACTTACCATATAAAAGTGGTGTTCTCGTGTAAGAAAATGCATCTCATTTTCATATACACAGTCAAAAAAAACCATAGTTTCCTCGCTGACCACCACCTGAAAGAAAGAGTATCACCTTTCATTGATTCTTTTTCTCTTTCATATACTCTACATAGCACCTCTTCTCTTGGCACCAATATCCTTTACCGAAAACCAGGCAGGTGTTAGCGTGGGAAGAGAGGGTTGTGTGGTTAGGGAAGTGAGACTGCTAGCCCCCAGGCCACTCTTAGCCTCATCTTTAAGGCACACACATAAAAAAGCGGCTGAGAACCTAAGTGAGGGAGAAATGGGTGGGTCTTGAACTGTGAATTCTTCCTTCTATGGGCAACTGTCATGAGTAAAAATTAACCTGGAAAGAATTTGTTTTTAATCAGTGTGGTTTGCAGCAAATAAGTATTTACTAAAAGAAAATTAAGAAGAGTGAAGTCATGTCTCTGAAAATAAAAAAAAAGTCTATCCCCAGTGACTCTTCCTAACACCTCCCTGCCTCTGGTTTTCTCAGCAGCCATGTGGTTGCTAACAACCATGTGTAGTTCTAATCCCAGGGTTTCTCTGACAGCCTCTTTGAGCACTACATGCACATGGTGCACACACATACATGCAGGCAAACACTCATACACAAATAAATAAATCTTTAAAAGGAGGGTGGGGTTAGCACTCACTGTGAGCTCAGAACCAGCCTGGTGTACATAGCTTGTTCCAGGCCAGCCAGGGATTCATGGAGAAACCCTGTCTCAAAAAAGGGGTCAGAAGAAAGCAAGGAGCATGCCTTGGAGGCGGCTTACTGAGTCTATCTTCTGCTGTCAGAATGATCACTTAACAGTCAGTGATACCTTGTTCCTCTTTTGAGGGATTTTTTCTTTTCTCTTGCATTAAGTATTTAGTTCAGTGCTGGGCTGTGATGGCATAGGTGGATCTCTGAGTTAGAGGACAGCCTGGTCTACAGAACTAGTTATATTTAGTTTAGTGAACACAAGATTTTAATACTGCAGTGTTACTTACATGTTTAAAATATGAATACTATGTGAAATTTTTAAGAATAACATCTTTTATTGAATAATATTTTGTAATATTTCTCAAGATAGTTTTCTCTCTTTTTTTTTTTTTTTGGTTATTGTTTTTTCTATGGGATAAAGAATGCTAACATAGCTTTTTGAGTTGTCAATACCTAAGTACCCAGTCATTTCAATTCCCATTATAACAGTTCATCTCATAATCTATAAATGTGCTTTCTGTATTCGAATGTGTTGTGTACATGTAACGTATGTGTACTGTATGCATGATTGGTGCCCAAGGAAGCCAGAAGAGGGTATCTCATAGGTGCTGTGAACCAAACCCCAGTCCTCTTCAAAAGCAGCAAGTGCTCTTAACTACTGCGCCATCTCTCCAGCCCCATAATTTGTAAATTTGTATCTGTCCTATTTATTAATTCTTTGAAAATCTTGTACAATGTATTTTTATCATATTCACCTCCTCCCTAAACTTCTCCCAGGTCCACCCCACCTTTTATACCCACTAAACATTATGTTATCTTGTTGGTTTATTTTTTTTTTAATTCATCAAATCCAATTTGTGCTGCTCATGTACTCACAGATTTATGACCTCCTGGAACACGCCCTTAAGGAAAATTATAAAATTTTAGTACTAAGCACCTTATCTGTAGCTATATGTGCGTAGCTTATCAGATCTTTCATTTCAGAAAAGGGGTCAAAATTGGTGTATCTTTAAACATCCTAAGTAGATTTTCTTCTAAGATATGCCAATTCATAATTTGTATGTTGTGCCTCATATTTTAAACTTCTCAGTGGAATTCTGGGATAAAGGAAGTACTCTATGTACAGTTGTCATACTTAGAGTGGCTAATAAGTAGTGAGTGTCTATAGGAATGCTAACAGTTGGAATCTGAACCCAGATCGAGCTGAGCATCCTTTCCAGTGCTCTTTTTTTTGCCTTGTCGTAACAAAGTTATTGATGTGACTGAGGAAAGTGGGGGGTTTACTGCCTGCTGTTTATCAGAACTGTGACTGGATGAGCTAGTTATACAGCTTTCACAGAGAACCAAACTTAGGTTTAGAAGGAAAACAGCTTGCCTTGAGACCTGGAATTAAAAACAAGTCCGGAAGCTGAAGCTCGTTCTCTACCTACTGTGGAGAGAGAAAAGAATGGAACTCCGTTTGTGTTTCTGAAAGGGAAGAATCTCAGTTCCTCTACTGACTGGGATGTTTCCTGTGTTCCATTGTACATAGTGACATACTTTATAAAGGCATGTAACTTGATGTGCATCCAGATGTAGCTTAGGAAAACAAGCCTCTCAGTCCTTGAGTAGGCAGTATTAATGAGTAATATAAACATTTTGGCCAGTTCTAAAGTCCAGAGAAATACCACACACAATTTTTTTCCGTGCTCCCCTAAAACCTTTCTTCTCGTTTGCTTTTCTTTCATTCTTTTTTCTCATCTTAATATTAGACAGCCTTCCTATAAATTATTTTCATTACTGTCTTGCTGTCTATTAATCTTCCTTGAAAAAATTCCCATCAGCACGTGTACCATGTTAGATCAGAATTTTCCTATTCACTAGTTAGATTCAACTTTTCTGCCTAGATGTTAGAGACATTCTCTTGCTCTCAGATTATGAAGAAAATTAACACGATGATATGTTCATCTTACCATGACTGTTGTTTTCTGCCTGTCTTCACCTCAATGAAAAAGAACACACACGCACACACACACACACACCCCGATTGTGAGCTCCCTGGGGATCAGAAAGGTTTGTTTCTTGGTTCACTGAAGGTTTCAGATGGTTTTTATAGCCTCTGAGCCAGTTACCCTTTCAGCAGTTAAGGGCACTTTCACACATGCTCTCTTTGTCACTCTGACACCATTAGTTTCCTCCGTACCCCATGTAGCCCTTTCCTTCGTTCCCTGTATGCACTGCAGTGGGAAAGACGGTCAGTGGTCTGTACCTTGTGTTTATCTGGTAGAATCCCCACTCAGAACTCCAGCCACGAAGACTGAGACATGTGTTTAAATGGCTGACACATTTAATATCCTGTCCAACACAGTGGGCTTTTAAGCTGTTGCATATAAAAAGGAAATTTTATTTTGTTTCTCAAGCAGTGAAGTTGTGCAATTATTGAGCATTGGCTGATTTTACATTGTTAGGCAACGACAGTAGAGAAAGCTTGTGGTGTTGAAATCACTGAAAGTCACAACCATTATTTCTGTTGATTAGTGAAAGATTCACGGCTCCAAATAACTGGTTTTTGGTGGACCCCTACAGTAGTGCTTCCCCCCACAAGTTTACTCTAGTAGTTGTCCTGTAGGGCTGGTAATGTCCTTACACCATTTCTATGACCCTGGTGTGTTGCCCTGGAGCAGCCTCGCCTGCTACCTGCCTCACATCTATAGTGAGTAGATGAAAGGAGGCTATTGTTATTTATTTTATTCCCACCCCTCCCCTTTGGTTACATTGGCTAAAGTGATTATTTAACAAACGACAACAGAGCACTACAGAGCTTGTTATCAGAAATTTGGAGAATCTCCAGGAATCCATCCAGCTTTATTAATATTTAGTTAGAATTATTATATAACCATATAAACTAAAAAATAGAAACTGTTGAATAATCTCTATGCAATCCTACAGTTAAATGGGACTTTTTCTTTCCCTGTACTTCCATGTCACATTGTTGGCTTCTTTTTGGTTTTCCAAGACAGGGTTTCTCTGTTGTACGCCTGGCTGGCCTCGAACTCACAGAGATCCAAGATCCATCTGCCACTGCCTCTGCCTCTGCCTCCGCCTCCCATGGGCAGGATTAAAGGCAGGCATCACCACCACCCCACTGTCCTTCTTTTCTTTTAATTACATGTGTGTGTGTTTGTCGGAGAGTTTGTGTTTCTGTGTGTGTCGACTTTTTGCCATTTGTACAAAACCAGGAAACTTAAAGATATTGAAGAAGTGTTCTCAGCTTTTTTGTTTCCTAAAAACACTTAATATTGCTTTCCTATTTATAATATGTACTTTATGCTCATGTGTTAAATCAAACTGAGAATATTTGCTACCTATTAACCCTAAAGGTACCTTTTTTTTTTAATGTAAAGTATCTTTAATTGATGGAGAGAATACTTCATTCTCACCTAACTAAAAACTTCGAAAGTCTGATAAGGACCCATTAGCCCTAAGCCTGGAAGGTCAGCCTTGTTCAGGTTCTGAAAACTTTGATAGTGTTGTGGTAAAACCTTCCTAAAAAGATAGTCTTCCTACTAAAATCTCCGAAGCAGATTTAGGCAGACTGCTATTGTTAAGTTAATCAGCTCTGAGTCCATGGTGGGGACTATATGGGAAGCCATGGCTTCTGTGTACAGGGTTCTAGGATGCAGAGCGACTTCATCCCCACTGTTCCCTCCCAGTGTCAGGTTTCATGACTCACGTTTTCTCTGAGACAGTCCTGTATCCTAGTAAAGACTACAGCTGTGCTTAAGGAAAAGCATCTTTAGACAATTATACTTTAGAATTTATAAGTAGTTCTTTTAAACTGCTTTATTTAACTGCTGTTTTCTTTACAGAAAATTTTCGTTATAATAACTTTCAGCAAGCACATCGTGGAACAGATGGTGGCTTTCATTGGGTGAGTAATTCCTTAAAGACTAATATTAATATGGTTTGAGTGGAATAAATGTGTGTGGAAGAGTAAACTGGGATTGAAAAATTTAAAACAGCTCTGGTTTTAAGAAACAAATTATTTGCCCTATTGTTAGTTATTGAAAAGACATTCTTACTCAACTAAAGGGAAGAATGAAGCTCGCTTTTTCCATTTATTTGGAAACGAAACATGTACCGTTCACATAATTCTTGATTTTATAGAGCTTTGGTGTTAGAGTCTGTCCTCTCTTTGTATGTAGAAAAGGCATGTATGTTTAAACCATTACAGTTTAATGGGGCTTTGGGCCAACCACACGGTTGCATTTAAGTTAAATATAAATCTTACATAAAGTTTTAGTTTCATTAAAAGAAGTGCAATGATATGTTATAATATTCTCAATTTATCAAGTAGGAAGCTGTTACTTCACTAGAGAAAAATTAGACTGCTGAAAGGGCTAAACTATTCAGTGCTTTTTTTTTGTAGTTTTCAGAAGTAACACCATTTTAACATACAATTCAAATGATAATGTCATAAAATTGTCAGCTTCATGTCAACAGATCAGCAAAGAAATACCCATTTTGATTAACTTTCAGCTGGACTATGAGCAGAGCATTATGAGCAAGGTGTTAGAAATAAAATCTGGGATTGTTGGTTGTTTTAGCTTGCTTGCCTTGCCTTTCTTCATATGTTTTTTTTATCCATTTTTTTGCAAAAGAGAATTTTCTTCCCTTTAGTAGTAGAGTGGTATCATGGTGGGACCCACATGGTGGGTCATGTGTTAACTGCAAGTACGCTTTGCTTACTGTTATGTAAATCTTTTTAAAGTAAGTTGATACAACCAAAATAGTTGTGAGAATTTTTACTATTTAAAATGAATTGCTACTTAGTGGTGACTCTGTGTTTATCATTCTTTAAACAAGGCACTACAGAGCACAGTTACTCTTTTGTATATGTTGTAGAGTAAATAATTTTTATAATTTATATTTCATCTCTAATGAAATAATTAGGAAATATTAATGTGGAGTATAACTTGCACCATGAAACTGTAACCACTCTGGTTTTTGTGCTCCCTGAATCTGTGTGAATGGCATGCTTCATACTCACCATATGTCGCTTTCAAAGCAGAAGGGGGAGGGGCTTGCAGGCAGGCCAGTCATCCTGACCCTAAGGGAGGCAGGCGAAGGAAGCGGCCAGAGTCTGAGCCCATCCTGAGCTCATATTGCTTCAGGATGGGGAGGACTGGGTAGTCTTGTCTTCTGTTTTTTAAATATGGGAATATATTGATCCATTCTTAGAGATTGCCCCGCCTTCCTTGAGGAAATTCTGAGAGAACAGACACATTGTTAGCTGTCATTCATTCCCACACATTGTAGAATGACAGGGCGTGTGGCGCCCACGTTCTTCATTTCTCCTCTCCTCCACTAAACATTTGTAGCAGGAATAGTTTCAGTTACTTTATACCCTCTCCACCAACATCTGTTTCTCCAGCCTTTGGAATTTCTTCAGCAGTCGTTCTCAACCTCCCTAACGCTGGGACCCTTTAATACAGTGCCTCGTGTTGTGATGACCCCCAACCATAAAATTATTTTTGTTGCTGCTTCTTGACAGTAATTTTGCTACTGCTAGGAATCGTAATGTAAATATCTGATATGCAGGTGGTCTTATCAACCCCTGTGAAAGGGTCGTTCAAGCCCCAAAGGGGCTGAGAACTGCTGTGCTAGAAGCTTGCGTTACGGAGCTGCCTGTCTCATCTACCCACAGTTTCTGGCCTTTCTGATCGCAACGTGTTACCAACCATATCCTTGTCCTCCACTTGGTCTTTTTCCTTAACACTCCTGCTTGTTTTCCTTTTGCTTAAGAAGGCGTATAGAGCTCAGTGTCTGTCCCTCAGACGATGTCACTGGTGCTTTTGATTCCTTTTGCCTGCCTCAGGTTGTCTTAGCCTTTGGATTCTGGATGTTTTAGGTGAAAACATTGAGAGAGTGTCCTGTGCATTGTTAAGACAGCTAGCAGTGTCGTCCTCTACACATTATATGCCCTTAGTAACTCCCAGTCTGACAATCAAGTTATTCCAGGTTCTAAAGCAATTGCTTAGCAGAATACCATTTGGGCAGCATGCTTGAGGCCCTAGGTCCAATCTCTGGAAGTACAAATAACAGTTATCTCACAACCATGGGTTGCTCAGTTGTCGAGTATAGGCCTCGCATGTAAGATGTACCAGATGTGTTCCCAGCACCACAAAAAGCGTGTGTTATCCACACTGGTGCCAAATGGTGATGATGGTGCCCATCATCCACAGTTAGAATGTCCAATAGAATTAAGCTTTTATCCTCAGAAGACTTGCTGTGATTTGGTGAAATACCCCGAGCCAGGGACCTCTTTGTACAGCAACATACGCTCCATGCACTTAACAATTTTACTTTTGTACTTATGAATGTATGGTTACTTGTAGCTTAAGTGTTTGCTTAGCATGCCCAAAAGCCCTGGATTCAGTCTCCAGTACCAGATGAAACAGGTGTGGTATCGCATCCCTTATGAGCCCAGCACTCAGGAGGTATAGGCAGGAGGAGTAGAAACTACTCAGGATCATCTTCAGTTACATAGAGACTGAGGCAGCCTGGCTGTAAGAAACTGTCTTTTTAAAAGAAGATAATTTTCATTCTAATAATTCAAGAGTTACTAGATTCGTATTTTTATTGAATCAAATAACTAGTGTTCAAAATTATTTTCAGACATGATAGAATTCCCAGAACTTTGTTTTTTTGTTTTTTTCCCAGAACTAGCTGCAAGAATTATCTCATCTTCTAGATTAGCTATTAAATTATTAGCTATTAAATCATATAAGTATGGGAGAGGAATGATGACTCAGTGGTTAAGTAAACAGACTTCGTTGTATACCTTTAAATAATGTAAGTTAATTAGATTTGGCTTCATTATCAGTTACCAAAAGATAGCTTTTTAGGTATTTTTGTCAGTAATAAAAATATAACACAACATGACAAGATTTGCTTTCCTACAATTTGAAATAGAAATTTGTTGTTTTGTTTTGTCAAGACAGGGTCTCTTGGCTGTCCTCAGACTCACAGAGATCAGCCTGCCTCTGCCTCTCTGCCTCTGCTAGGATTAAATGTTTGCACTGCCAAACCTGGCTGAAATAGGAAATGCTTTTACATATAAGTGTTCAAAATGAAAATTACCACTAGGGCTGGAGGTGTGACTCTTAGGTAGAGTGCTTACCTAGCATACAGGGGATAGTTAGCACTGTACAAATACAATAATCTTAAAATGAAGATGACCTGGGTTCATTTAGATCCTGTTTGTCTGGTACTTGCTATACAGCTAAGAATGATCTTGAAGGTCTCCCCCATCCCCTTCTCTCTTGTAACAGGTTCTCAACTGTGTATCATGACTGGCCTGGAACTCACAGTGTACAGCAGATTGGCCTTGAACTCTGTTTTTGAGTGCTAGGGTTAAAAGTATGCATTACCATGCCTGGCTGAAACCACTTTTTTTTTTTTTATTATTATAGTCAGCCCTAGTTTTAATTATGTGTATGTGTATGTATATCTTCATGAGTAAACACCACATGTGTTTGGGTGCCAGTGGAGACCAGAAGAAGGTGTTAACATTCCTTGGAGCTAGAGTAACAGGTGATTGTGAGCTGTGTGTTGGGGGAACCCAATTCAGTTCCTCCGGAAGACCAAGCAGTGCTCTTAACCGCTGAGCCACTTCTCCAGCCCCTCTGGGCTGCTATTGCTAATATAAGTATGGAGTAGCCCAGCTAAATGCAGTACCCTTTTAAATAGTGCCTAGTCCCCATTATAACTAACAGATTTATCTCTACAACAATTCTAGGAAGTAGTTAGTTGCCAGTACCACTCGTTTTAAGGGAAAATGTCCTTATTACCTACTTCTCAGTCAACAGGATGGTCTAGTTATACATGTTAATAATCAGGTAGATCAGGTCACTTACATATTCTGAAAGATTAGGATAGAGATAGCAGCTTTCTAATTTATGGTTTGTTTAGCAGGTGGACAGAGACAAAATTTCATTTTATTTTTTTTTTTACATATTTTGCTTGTAAGTTGTTTTGCACTCCTTGAAGTAAGTCAGAGGGAAGAGCCAAAAGCATCAGGAAACTTGAGAGCTTGATAGGCATTATTATATCTCTTGTGGCATGATTATTATGATGACATAAAACTCATTTTTATTTAATTGTAGACTTTCTCCATTGTGAGACCTGCACAAATTTCTTGAAGTGCAGAACCAAATGATAAAAATTGTAATTATAAAATGACATGTTCCGGAATTCCCACCAAATAGAGGCTAAGAATTCCCAGAAAATAACATTACGCCTATGACTTGCAGCAAGCCATATGCAGAACATTGACTTGTTGTCAGCTTGCCAGGGTCTTATTGGAAGACAAAGTCCCCAGTTTTACCACACAAGAGAAGTTTCCATAACTCAGTCATTGAACTCGAGGGCTGGGGGGTGGGGTTGGCTGGAACAGGGACTTTTTACCAGATACAGAATGTTCCATGCTCTTCTTTGCTGTCTCCTATTTTCGAGTTAACTTGGTGTTTGACCTCAGAGTCAGGCTTGCCTGTGGCAAGAGAGATCATTTGAACCAGTTAGTAATTAAGTGCTGAAATTGGAATGTTGTTTCTTGTTCCTCGCTCTATACAAAGAAAGTAGTTAGAATGAGCTATGTCAGCCTGGACCACGGGAGGAAAACTCAACCTTTTCTTTTTGTTCTTTTCCTGTTTGAGTTTTGTTTGTGAGTTTTGTTTTTATTTTTGTTTTTTATGGCTTCTTGTTGTTATTAAAGGGCCTCACTGTGTGGTCCTGGCTGACCTGGAACTCATTTTGTGTAAACCAGGATGACCTTGAACTCACAGAGTTCTACCTGGAATTAAAAGTAGGCTACCTTGCCTGGCTATCTTTTCATTATAAAATGTAAACTAGCTCGTGTCTCTGATTCTCTTTGACATTGATCATAATGAGATAATTTTCTTAGAAGGTTATAGAAGTCTGGACCACAGGCATTTATTCCTGTGATCTGAGAAGTGTTAGATAGAGCTTAGGACCCAGCTTCGGCGAGCCAGTTCTACATTCCAATTTTAAAGAAACCTCCCTCTATCTTTGATGGGAGCTTCCTTCACAAGTCTATAGAAACTTGTGTTGTTATAGATGAGAAATGGACATTTAATTAGAAAGTTACTGGTGACCATTATCAGAACATTTCAGTGGGATCCTAAGTGAAAACCAGTTAGGTCAGATTATGTAGTTACAAGGGAAAGGGAAAGGCAAGCCAACGAAAGGCACTCCTGACACATTTTAATTGCCCTATAAATACTTCTTGGCTACAAAAATCTATTCTTTCATTAATAGGAACCACTATGTGGTTTTGGATGAGGGGAATCCTAGCCAAAAAAAAAAACTAGAGAGAAAATACAAATTACAGGGCTGGAGAGACTACTCACCAGTTACGAGCACTTGCTTCTTTTCCCATGGACCCAGGTTCTGTTACCAGTGCCCTTATCTGGCCACTCTTCCGTATATATACATATATGCTTGCATGTGTGTGTGCATACATTTGGGTACACACATACACATTAAAAAAACTTTAAGGAAAAAGAAAATACAAGCTGAGCATGGTGATGTTCACCTGTGAGAGAGAGGAGGGCAGAAGAGGGAGAGAGGAGGAAATAAAAAGCAGGCTAGGGGGAAAAATAATAAAAATATAAAAGCTAGCTAGGTATGATGCTTCTTACAAGCCTTTAATCCCAATACTCTGGAGACAGAAGCAGGCAGATGTCTGTGAGCTTGAGGCCAGCAAGTTCTAGGATAGCCAGAGCAACAGAAAGAGTGTATCAATGGAGATAGATCAAAATTCTTGCCTGGTAGCTCACTCCTGTAATCTTAGCACTTAAGAAGCTGAGGCAGGAGAAGTACCATGATTTCCAGGCCAGCCTGAGCTACAGAGTATGACTCTGTCTCAAATAAGCACAGTCTGATGCATTGATTAGCCTCTGTTCTTTGAGAACTGGAATGAAGATGTATTACCAAGGTATGCTGAGGTAGCACTGTAGAAGGCAGTGTTCTGTCCCCCAGTCTTGGAACCTGAAAATTTGCAATGGAAGGCCAGTCTCAGTCAGCTGTTTGGATAGAGCCAAATGATTATTTTTTACCCCATTACAGCAGACTACTCCTTAAGCTCCTGCTTCATTCATCAACAGAAGTCTCTGCCTGTCCTCTGTGCATTCTGAAGAAAGATGCTTCTTCAGTGAGAGCACATTTCAGAGCAAAGCATGTGGAGATCTTACTTCCGTTCAGGTTCTTACAGGAAACAATCCCTAACGTTCAAAAGGAGGAGTATTTGCAAAAACTTGTGTGCTAGAATACAGTGTAAGGCAGTAGCAGCCATATGCCTGAAGCTTCTGAATAAAGCGGTGTGGTCTGGCTTCCCAAGCCTGGCAGAAAGGGTGGTATCCTGTGTATAAATAATACCAGTGGGCACACACTGTGTTAAATACAAAAGAAGTTTTAATTATTTCAGAGGGGCAAAGATGCTAATGAAATTCAAGATGTTTTAATCCCAGGCCCTAAGGTTGAGTCACAGCGAATTTTAGAAGGTGCCAGGGACTATCAGTCCAAACAAGTCCATATAAGAAGCCCTAGATTTTTCAGTGTGGTATGTTAATTCTCACTCTGAATTTATTTTGTGTAGGGGTAATCTTCCAAAATCCTGGTGAATAAAGAAACAATTCAAATCCAAAAGAAAGTAAAATAGAGAAGTCACCAATTTCCCTTAGAATATCAGCTTCATGCATGGATTATATTCTGTGTCAATTAAATGGTAATAATAGTAACAGTTTCATTCCCGGTACCCAGAATTACTAGATCTTATTCTTACTAGGTTAAAAATGCTGATTTTTCAGAACTACAGAGAAATCCTGTCTGCAAAACAAATGCTGATTTTCAGTCAGTGCCAGTCTACTCGCTCACTCCTGCATTAATTAGGTAACAATTGGTGTCTCTTCTCCCCCTCTAATCTCTGACGGCATACAGCTATAAAAATATTAATAATGCCCTATGAGATGACCTTTGGCTTCTTCAGAAGATTTCTTGATAAATTCCCCCACCCTTTCTAAGGAGTCCACCTTAAGAGGAGGATGTCTGGTAATCTGTCATTGTTGAATCAGGACAGGAGTCTGAGGTTGGTTCTGAGTCACTCTGAATAGAGCTCTAGTATTGGTTGGTCCCCAGGGAAACTGGTGGTTAAATACTGTGAGAATCTTTATCAGACAGGAAATGACAACTCATTAAAATACTAACCGTTAAGCCTGTTTAGATCACTCACTGTCTGGGGGATGGGGAGGAAAATTTAACCCTACAACGTTTGACTAGAATGTACATATTTCTAAAAACAGAATTATTTACAGGTCTCTTATCAAGAAAGAGAATTATCACCTCCTTTTTATAGAAGACAGGTCTACGTGTGGTAGAAGTAGAATGGGAAGGGGTTTCTATTTTATCCCCAAATAAATCCCACTGTTACCTTAAATGTCCAGTTCATTCTCTTCAGAAGACTGCTGGCATCAGTTGGGAGACGATCGTTCTAACCAAGAATGTTAGTGTGCGCTTGTGATGCCAACACTCTAAAGACTAAGGCAGGAGGCTTGAGAGTTCCAGGCCAGCTTGGGCTCCATAAGGAGACCCGGCCCACCACCTGTCACCCCTCTGAAAGATGAAGGAAGAACAGATAGTTCTCTACTTATGGCTCAATTCCTGTGCCTCTGGACTGCATCCAAACCATATCTTAAATAACAGAATTATCCAGAGAAGCCAGGTGCACGCCTGTAACCCCAGTACTTGAGAAGCCCAGGCAGAAGGATGTGAATTCAGGGCCCACCTGGACTATATTTTGAGACCCTGTCTCAAAACAAAACAAGCAAAAAAATGCAAGGAAGAATTCTCTGCATCCAAAGGATTTTATTTACTAATGAAATTTACTAATTTAATCCAGAAAATTCTCGAAGACAAACATTTTCTCTCTGAGCACGGATTTTTAGCATAGGCTTGACTCTCCACACTCCTAAAAGACTCTTCATAGCTGTCCATTAGAAAGACAAGCGAATGCTGGGAATAATAGCGATGGCACACCCCTGTAATCCCAGCACTCCAGGCAGGGGCAGGCGGATCTCTGGGAGTTCCTGCAGGACAGCAAGGGCTATGTAGAAAGACAGAGAAGAGATTGTTTTTGTAGAAATAGCTTGCTTTCCCCCTTGGCATTTAATTAGTCTGATTTTAGAAGACAGGTGTGGCACATTCTTCTAATCCTAGCACTTGTGGTGTAGAGACTGGAGGATCAGGAGTTCAGGCTATGTAACAAGTTCCAGGCCAAAGCAGGCTACATGGAACCATGTCTCAAACAAATAAAAAGGGCGATAAAGGTGGCTTAGTGTGTAAGGGCACTTGCTGCCAAGCACGGCCCACATAGTAATTAGATGTGTTTTTTATATGTGGTGAACCAACTTGTTTGAGACACAGTTTGAAAGAATTCCCATGCAAAATAGGAATTATAATAGTGATGAATTCTAGTGTATTTGGAATGGTATAGGTTCTGTATTAAGCAACAAGTGGGATTGTGTGCCTTGTGGGGAAACAGGAGTAATCACCCACCGTCTCAACCTCTGCCAGCCCTGGGGCTGCCTCAGGGCTGTTCCTGGCACATCTGTGAGCAGAAAGTAATGCAAAGCCTTTCTGAGGAAATATGAGGTGAGTTCAGTCGTTAGATACGTGATTTCTACAGAGTTAAATGTGTTCCAAAAACTTTTAAAAATAAGGTTTGACTTACAAATTGGTCTGGGCTCTTATGTTCCTCAAATGTTATTTTGAGTGTATTTATTTGTTGACGTGGCTGGTCGCTTTTTGTTTTGTTTTGTTTGAGATAGGGTCTTACACTGTTGTCTAGGCTGTAGCCCATTGTGGTCTCAAACTTGCAGCAATTCTCCTGCCTCATTCTCTTAGGTGCTACAATTATAGGTGTGAGCCACCACATAAAGCTGGATTTTTCTTTTTCATTTTTTTTAAACAGTAATTACTGTTTGCCAAAAAATTTATCTTCAGTCTGCACTAACATATACTTAGGTACAAAACCATGGGAAAGAGTCAAACACATTAAATCAATTTTGAGTTCTGAGCTTTAGTGTTTCATGAAGTTTTTCTTTTCTTTTAAAGGTTCACGATTCATTTTTGTTGTTTAACTTTGTTGTTTTTTTCTGCTGTTATAAAAGTCAATAACAAAAAACAAAATATCAAATACTTACCTTTCATCCACAGAAAATAATAATGATGATAATAATAAATTTGTGTGTTTTTTGTTTTGTTTTATTTTTTTTGTTGTTTGATTGGATTTGTTGTTAATAAGACAGGGTTTCTCTGTGTTGCCCTATCTGGCCTGTAACTCACTTTGTAGACCAGATTGGCCTGGAACTCAGAACTCCCCCTGCCTCTGCCTCCCAAGCTCCCAAGTCATCCACAGAATTTTTTCTCTTTATTGTTTTTTTTGGGGGGGGGTTGTTTATTTGTTTGTTTTGTTGGTTTGGTTTGGTTTTTGGTTTTTCTGTTGTAACTCTGGCTGTCCTGGAACTCACTCTGTAGAGCAGGCTGGGCTGGAACTCACAGAGATCTGCCTGCCTCTGCCTGTGGGATGAAAGTCTTATGCCATCACCACCACCTGACACTCCTATTGTTTAAAGGTTGACAACAAGGAAAAAAGTAGATGAGATCAACTTCCTTTGTTTAAATGCTTTCTTATTGAGAGCAAATTGCTATTTATAAAGCTAGTTTAAGTACATTTTAATATAATAAATACTGCTAAAAATAGATACTAAAAAAAAAAAAAAGTTCTATTTACATCTCTTCTCCAACCTTGTGTTCCTCTATCACAAAACTAGTTCTTTGAACTTTACTCAGTACCTAATGGCAGGTGGAGGACTTCACCTGCTCTTGAGGGTTGAGATAAGAGTTCTGAGCTGTGTTCACAAGGTGGTTAATGCTTTCAGAATGACAACTGCAAAACCCACACTGAGCTGTATTGTAAGCACGCACGCCTGCGAGTGCATTACCCCTAGTGTATCACAACAGATCCTTGCTTCTGGTCTGCTGCTCAAACAGAACTTGAGGGATGAGTTTATGTGCTGTTTGACTTAAATGTGTGTTAAGAGCTATAGCTGTGGCTGAGGGTGTAACTCAGTTGGTAGGGAGTTTTTCTAGCACCATGAAGCTATGGATTCAACCCCAATCCTGAATAAACTGGGTGTGGTGGTGCAGGCCTGCAATCCCAGCATTCGGGAGGTAGAGGCAGGAGGATCATGAGTTCTTGGCAAGTCCATTACAAGTTCTAGCCCGGCCTGAGATGCTTGAATCCCTTTCTTAAAAAAGGGGGAGGGGGGGCAGAAGAAAGATGGCTTCCTCATTAAAAACACTTGTTACAATAGTTCTTCCCTCCCCCTCCCCCCAAATCTCTGATATAAGAATACTTTGTGAACCCAGGCTCACCTGGGTTTGGTGTCGTACACCTTTAATTCCAGTGCTCTGGAGGCAGAATCAAGCAAACCTTTGCGTGAGGCCAGCCCAGACTACCGACTGAGTTCCAGGATATCCAGGGCCACACAAAGAAACCCTTTCTTAAGGAACTAAACAAGACAACAATAACAAAAAGAATGCTTTGTGGGGACCTGTGAGGTGTCTCAGCAGATAAGGATGCCTAACAGCCTGAGTTAGAGTCCCAGGACCACGTGGTAGAAGGAAAGAATCAGAAGTTGTCCTCTGCTGGGCATGGGGAGGCACACTTGTTGAGTCTCCACCCTCTAAAAGCAAAGGCAGGCAGGCCTCCGTGAGTTCTAGCCTATCCAGGGCTCCTTAGTAAAACCCTGTCTTAAAGTAGAGAGGACTGGTGACATTGCTCAGTGGTTAGGAGCCCTGTTGGTCTTTCAGGGGGTTCAGTTCCCAACATCTGTGGTGGCATCTGTAACCCCGTTTCTGAGAGGGTGCAATACCCTCTTCTGGCCTCCTTGGACATTGTACACACATACAGGTAAAAACACTCGTCTACAAGAGACAAATCTAAAGCAACAGTTGTCCTTTGACCTACATACCCTCATACACAATGGATAAGTAAAAATGTAATTAAAAAATTTAAGAATGTTTTGTGTCAGGCATGGTGGTACATGTCTATAATCCCATAACTCAGAAGGTAGAAAGGTAAAAGGTGGTGAATTTGAGGCCAGCCTATGCTACATAGTAAGACCCTGTCTCAGAAACAATACACACATACAAAGAGCCAGCAGTAATCACATATACTTGTCGTCCCTGCACCTGGAAGGTAGAGGAAGGATCTTTAAGTACATATTCAATTCAAGGGCAACCTGAATGAACACTGTCTCCAAAGAGACAGGTTGTTAATAGGCTACAACAAATAATTGGCTTTAAAACTATACCTAGATTTCCAGTGTGTTATGTTGTAAGTTAATCAGATCATTTGTTTGCTCATAATAGTCTGGTTGGTATATTAAAATATAAAATTTTTGTATAAGAATTAAAGACTTTTATCTGTTTTCATCTTTTCTCTCATCTTTAATGGGCATTTGCAGGAAGAATCCCCCATACCACCACAGCTCTCTGGAGCATGAAATACCTAGCACCCCAGTAAATTCATCTTACCATCGTCCCAAAATAACTCCTTGAAAATCTGTGAATCTGCCACCCTTAAAGACTTAAAATGAATGGCAAATGTTATCTCTTCAAACTGTTCTGAAGGAATTCTGGAATGGATGCTGCCAGGGCCTTCCTCATTGCCAGCAAGAACAGAAGAAACAAAATCTCTGATAACTCTTGCGACCCCTGGTCGTTGGAGATGATGGTGTAGGTGCCCGTATGAAGGCCGAATGAACTGTCCTATAAAGGGGGAAGTTCTCATGGCTCTTGCGCACCTGCTGCCTTCAGAGTCAGTGTATCTGCTCACATATTTTGCTGGGATTGTTTTGATATCTAGATCACTTTCTTTCTGGTGTAAGTGGAGAGACTAGTTGCATTCCTGCCTGTACTATATAAGGAAAGGTTATGTGAAGTACTAAGGAAATACTTTTTTACTTAAAAAAAAAGAGTTTGTCCTGTTTTTGTCCTTTTGTAATTAGGATCATTACTTCACAGCTGTGATCCACCTCAGTAAGATAAGGCTACTTAGAAATCATTGAAATGTGGGCAGGGCGGCTCACACCTGTAATCCAGCACTTGAGACAGATTGTAGTCCCCACTCCTGGGGATCATGGTGAGGCTTTGTCATAGATAAAACAATGTTCTGAGGAAGGATTCCTGCCCGGATGGGGACTGCACTGCCCTTCTGTTTAATGCCACTGTGGGTCTGGGGGAGTCTGCTGCTTTGACTTTGCAGTTAAGTGGCGCTTGCAGCAGGGCAACCCTCAATCGTCTCTCCTCTCTCCTTGTCCTTCTAGCATGAACCAAACATTTAGGATTGTGCATTCTTCTGGATTGTTTTGTTTTAGTTTGTTTTGTTTTAAGACAAGGTATGCCTTTGAGACAGCTAGGGCTGTCCTGGAACTCAACTTTGTAGACCATGCTGGCCTCAAACTCAGAGATCCACCTGCCTCTGCCTCCTGGGTACTGGGTACTGGGACTAACCTGAGTGTGCTAATGAGCCTAGCTGTGCTTTGTTTTGAGGTGTTTTGTTTTTTTCTTTCTAAAGCCTAGACAAAGTAGGGACTCCTTTAATAGATGTTAAGTGATTGCTAGGTAATAGGAATAACCAGCAGTTGGGAAACTGTTCCTGTATACAGTCGTCTTCTATTCTGCTTTTGTAAGCAGCGGCAAGTTGGTACACTGTCAGCAATAGCGCTGGGCACTGCCCACATGCGCCTTCTGTACTTCCACTGGCCTCCTAGCAAATAAGATAGATGAGAAATAAAGGGTACAGGAAACAAGGATGTTTACTTTTTCAAAGTTGCTCCACAGTACCGTTTTCAAAAGCCTGTTAGCTATCAAAAGAAAAAGAAAGGGGGGGGTGAGGTGGAGCCGGGAGCCTGGTAGCTTCAGTTGCCAGACTGGTTTTGCAGCTCTGGCTCCACAAACTCGCAGCTTGCTCCGTCCAGAGCCTTATCAGAGGTAGCTATCCAGACATCTTGGAACAGGCTGTTTAGTAATGTACAGGAGTTTCTGTGCAAACACCCATCATAAACCATGAAATGATTCAACGTCCGTAGTTCCTTCTTTGTTCCTTTGTTAATCCCTGACTTCTGGCTAGGGGGAGGTGCCTCCTGAATGTGCTAATGCATTCTTTTGGATAAGGATGACGCAGGGATTGTCCTAATAAGGACTTAGATTGAGAACGCGCCTCCCACCCCCCCCTGAGAAGATGGGACAGTCATGGGGGGGGCCGGTTTCTTTTTTAACTAGAGATGACACAAGCATAAGTCATTTCCTTATTAATCGGTTCAAACCAGTTCTTACAGGAACTAGTGGTGATAAATGTGGGACTTCTCAGAAGTCATTCATTTTTATTCTCTGCCACACCAGTGTGCAGTCAGCTGCGCTGGCCTCTACAGACTGATAGCAGCGGCTCGGGGCTCACATCCTAGTTTCTCCCAGATACATTAATGTTGGGGATGGCTCTGCTCTAAGGAGGAATTTTTATCCCCTAACCAAGCTTCACAGGATTGCTCCAGCTCTGATTGTTGTGTTTTGTTCTTTTTCTGCAGTGCCTGTTTTTTGTTTTTAAATTAAGTCTGAGGGGTAAGTGGATTGTCTTTAACATTTCTCTTGCTTTTCTTCCCAAATGTTTCTTTCCTTGGGCTTTGCCTGCTTCCAGCGCTGTCCCCGGCATAGGTCCGTCTCTGCAGAAGCCTTTCCAGGAATACCTGGAGTCACAGCGGCAGAAGCTTCATCATAGAAGCGAAGTGGGCACACAGCAGGTGAGAAACACTCTGGCTTCCCCTCGGCAGCTTCAGGCTCAATTTAGATTGACTGCTCTCCCGATTTCTAGATGCAGTGAGGTTGTTTACCAGTCTCTTAGCAGAAGTTGAGGTATTCTCCATGGGGGGAATTTGGCTTGTATCTGTCGGGTGTTTTTCAGAAACAAGGATGGGATAATGTGTACAGTGTTGTCTTGATTGTAAATGGGTTTTTACATACACTTCAGGCTGGCTTAAAAAGTTAAATTTACACCATCGCCAAGTATCAGATAACAGAATCCTTTTTTATTTCTTTGAGAAAGCAACCGTTTGCTTTTTTTTTTTTTTTTCCTTTTGTAAATAAAGCAAAGCCCCTACCACAGCTGAACTTTTAACTTCAATAATCTAAGCCTGCCTTTTTTGTAAGCTGTTCTGAGGCAAACAGGAAAAACCCAGCAGGATGAGTAGGCAGCAGCCTGTACCAGAAGCCTGCAGGAAAGCAGTTTCTTATTGGCTTTAGACTCTTCATTAGCCCTTTACTGCCCTCAGTTGTCCAAGCATGTCTCACATTTAAGTTCTAAAGACAGCTCTAATACTGACACAACAGCTTAGATTTCCTTCCCCTTCCCAGCAAGATCTGCAGGGCAGCTGTAGAGAGTAGACTCTAACCGGACCACCATTCCCACGGCACAGTATAAAAGAATAGCCCATCCTCCCATCCGTCTCTAAATTATATGAGTTAGCATCAGCTGTGCCTCCAACATCGTGAACTCTGATGGCTTGGCCTGAATGTGGGTTTCAGGCGCCTAGAGACCGTGTTTTAATTGTCTGGGTTTTGTAGGCAAGCCTCAAGTTCTCATCATTTCCCTTGAAGTGTTGTACATAGTCTCCTTACTGTGAAATGAGGAAAGCCTTTTTCTTGAACTGTTCTGCCTTCTTTCCTGCAGGGAGAAAACTGGTTGTCCTGGATGTTTGAGAAGCTGGTTGTTGTGATGGTGTGTTACTTTATCCTGTCTATCATTAACTCTATGGCACAAAGTTACGCCAAACGAATCCAGCAGCGCTTGAACTCAGAAGAGAAAACTAAATAAGCAGAAAAAGTTTTAATCTGCGAAAATTAGCATGGAGGGATCCTGCCTTACATTGGGAGGGCTCTAACCAGGAAGGAAGATCCTCCTTTCCAACCTGTATTGATTTTTAAAACATTTCTTCCTGAAAGCAGTTTAGTACATATTTTACACTGACATGCTTTTCCTTTATGTTTTAAGGTAAGGTCTTCACCCTCAGTTCAGTCCACGTTGTATTTTGTTAGGGTGGATGTGATGTTCTGCTGCAAACTTAACAGAAACTGGCCTTCTGTTACTTTCAAAGGGCCCACATGGTACAATTGGAGAACCCATGCCACACAAAACATTCTGAAGTATGTTAAGTAAGTCAGGCTTTTTAGGCTTGTCACAATGATTGTTTTTCTAAGTCATCAAATGTAAATAAGTTATATATATTGGATAGCAGTCTTGCATGTCTATCATGGAATAATTTAATATGCCTTCCTTTCCCACCCTCAAAAAGGCCATTTTATGATGCATTGCACACCCTCTGGGGAAATTGATCCTTAAATTTCGAGACAGTATAAGGAAAATCTGGTTGGTGTCTCACAAATGAGCACACCATTTTTTATTCTGTATATTTAGAATGAAGTCGTGAAAAACTTTATAAAGACATCTTTGATCATTCCGAAATTGTGTCCGTTTTCTTTAGTGCTATGGTTTTTTGCTTCTTTTTCACTTTTACTGAGTGAGTGGGACAGCCTTGCCGAATATACTTACAGCCAGAATTACCTCAGCTCTGTTGCCTGAGAGAGCCACCACCAAGGTGTCTTGTTGTGCTGGGCCTGGAGAGTTAAGGGGGCCTGTGTGGTTCCTAGCACAGGAATCTCGCTTTATAAAAAGAGGTGGTGATGTATAAACCAAAGGACACTAGCAAGAAACACGTTTTCATGTTTATGTTAGTTTTAGCTGTTTATATTCTGGCTTTAACAGGTAGAAGTTTACTCCCTGTGTGTTTCTGTGTTTTCTTCTTAATGTGATTTTCCTTTGATATTTTTCTGATTGAGCCTGTTCATTTTGTTTTGCTTGGTAGGAGATAAACAGTTTTCTTTTCTAGAGTTGGCATTAGGCAGAGATGCTTGCTTTGCTCTACATCCTGCTGAATACCTGTTGCTTGCCGACCACCGTTGACATCCGCATGGTTGTGCCACCTTGTCAGGTAGCTTATCAGACTGATGTTGACTGTTGGATGTCATGGCAACAGCAGTCGATGGGCTGTCTGACATTTTGGTATCTTTCATCTGACCATCCATATCAAATGTTTCCATTCAGACATTACTCAGCATCATGGTTTACAGTCAGAAATTGTGGTCCTTACGTCTGATGTCACTTGGAGCCTATATGCCATGATACTGCAACAGTATCAGAACTTCCTAGGAAATTGGGGTAGCATTCACAATAATAACTAAATAAATAAAATGAAAAGTCACCTTGCCTCATGAATTTTGGAAAAGTTGTTACTTTGTTGTTTTTTAGCTGGCTGGCTGGTTTTTGGTTTGGTTTGTTTATTGGTTTTTATTTGGGTTTGGGTTTTTTGTGTGTTTGTTTTTCTTTTCAGGGACTAATAGTTTGTTACCTGACTATACCTGAAAAGCAATACCCAAATTAACCAGTGGATTTTTTTTTTTTTTTTTAAAGATAAAGTCTCACTACATAGACCAGGTGAGTCTTAGACTTACAGCGATCCATGTGCCTTTGGCTCACAGCTGCTGTGATTAGCTTCCTGCATCATCGCACTGACCAATACAGTTCTTACATTCTTAGCTAGCTCACATCAGAATTCCCATCCTAGTTTCCAGTTGTTTCATCTCCTTTCTTCACGTATTTTATTTTGTGTTTACTTGAAGAACAAGGAGTTTAAGTATGAATAATACTTATATTAAATCTTTGGGATTTATTTTTAAACTTACTTCAGGGTAGATTACAGGGAAAAAAAACTATTTCCTAAGCTAAAAGTTTAGGAGACTAATCAAGTCCCAGGCCCTGTCCATTGGTTCTCCAGCTGGAGCATTGTGATAACCCTTCTATCCAGTGGTTGCCTGCTTCCCTGTACCACTGACATAGATATAGCTACATACCTCCAAAGATACTGCTACATAATTCCAGCCAGTCGGAGCCCAGAAAACTTACAAGTGGGTGGTTTGCTATTCCTGAAACTTGAGAGGGCTTGGGAATTCCAGCCCCATCTCTACGCAAGTCTCATTTGGTTCTTTCCACACCCAGCTATGTAACAGTCAGCTCTTTACATTCTCAAGCACTGCTTTGAGAAAGGGAGCCATGTCTGGCCTCCTGGCTCTCTGGAGTCCGCTTGTATGCATAATCTGGACTGGGGTCTCTGAAGAAGGATGTTTTCATTATTTGGATAGTGAGCACCTAGTCCTGGGTCCTAACAACCTAGAAAAAGATACCACTGCGAATGGCAGCTTTATGCCTACTAGGTATGGAGGTTCATCCTGTCATGAGTGCTCCCAGTCTCAGCCGGTGTACCCAGCATGCTCTGCTGTCTGTAGCATAAGGACAGTATGAGACTCCTGTTTACTAGTGGTGCAACTGTCACCAACCACATACAAATACTGTATTGAACATATAAGTTACCTGTGATAAAGTGTTCCTGTAACTCCAGTTTTTTGTTCTTTTGCTTGTCTGTTTGTTTTGAGACAGGAGCTCACTGTAGCCCTACTTGTCCTGGAACTTCCTTTGTAGACCAGGCTGGCTTCAAACACACAGCTCCACCTGCCTTAGCCTTCCAAGTGCTGGGACTAAAGGTGTGCACCACCACACCTGGCCTTAACTCCAGGTTTTAAGATTGTCAGTGAGGAAGTGTTATTAAGATTTTATTTTTGGTCATATATGTCTGTGTGGGAGTATGAACACATGTATTACAATGTCAGAAGAGGTCATATGACTGGGCAGTGGTAGCACTGCTTTTAAAGTCAGTATTCTCTCTGTCATACTAGCCAACCTTCTTTGCCATTCTGCCATGTTTTGTGGCAAATGATTGGACACAAAACTAGTACATCTGAAAATGTGCCTTTATCCTCAGACAGTGAAAAAAGGGGGCATATAGTCATCAAGCAATTTTAGGAGTCCTCTGTGTGTGGTTGACAGGGACTAGAGTTCCAGTCCACCGGCCCCCCACAAGGCTAAGAGTTCACCTGAGGTATGTTTACCTTGGAGGCGAGGCTTTGGATCCCAGCACGTAACCTACAGCATGCATTTGCATATGTAAGCTGTTCTGGGAAGAGATCTTACAAAAGCCTGAGATACACAGCTCCTTGCTCGGCCTTTAGAACTGTGTGGTGCTTTGATAGGCATGTGCCAACTGTTCTTGCTCTTTGACCCACTGGACCTGCAGTTTTCTGTGTGGTCGTTAATAATAACTTGAAAGGGGGGTTGGTCTAAATGGCCCCTGGTCTTTTCCAGGATTCATTTATTTCAGATCTGGATTCAAATTCTCCCACCAGGAGACTGACCCAAATCCAGTGAGAGTCAGTTGGCTGAGTGAGAACAGACAAATGCAGCTTTGAGGGTTGTCATCCAGATCCACCAACCAGTGACTCTGGAAACACTGGGCATCTGTTCCTCTCAGACTAACATTTTTCACGCGCACGGAGTTGCTGCTCTAATTATGCCATAGGTTTAGGACAACTGGAATCTTTAGGATGCTCTTTAGTCCTGATCTGAATTGCTTTGGGAAGGAAGAGAATTTTTCAGTCAGTGCTGGGTGTACATGGAAATTCCCCTCCCCGGTTTGGAGCCAGGTGTCCAACCTATTTGTTAACCATTTCCAAATGACTCAAAGGACAGACAGGAAGTGCTTGGACACACTCCAGCACCGTTCTACAAAATCAGCTTTTTATTTGCATCAGAACCCACATTCCAGAATTTCTAAAGGCTCCTGGGACCTTGCACCACCTATGCCAACTGACAGTCAGGGTCTTTAGGAAGTTCCTGGCCCCCTTCGATGGTACCCGCAATCTTGTTGATTCTGGGAGGCCTCTAACCATTCTTCCCTCCCCCACTATCCTAAATGTGGCATTTCCCTATTGCCACCTCTCCCTTTTGCAGGACAGAAAATGAGCCATCTTTTCCTTTGGGCCTTTCTAGACTAACCCAACTGGACAGGATTGTTTAATTGTGCTCTAGACTCTTCAGATCAAAAAGAAATCTGTTTTGGGGTAATGAGGCGAGTTAGGCATTTGAGAAAAAGGATGGCTGTGACTTTCCCTGGGTGTTAGATCCCGGTGCTCCCTCCAGCTCCTCACTATGTGCCAGACACAAAATACAGCACAGTTACTCCTTGTGCCTGAGCCGGGCTCGGGCTCGCTGGCCACGTCCCCAAGGGGTGGTGTTTTGCTCAACACAACCACTTTTTAAGAATGCCAAGAAAAAAGTGAGAAAATGCCTCTCTGCAGCCCTTGCCCACCCAGCTGGAGACAAGCCTGGGCCTCCTGCAGAGGCCGAAGCTCTGTCACCTGTCAGAGCCCACCTATTTGGCTTTCAGTGCTCTCCAAGCACCTCCCAGGCCACGGGGCACTTTCTCTGTTAGCTGCACTTTACACTCAGCAGTCCTGATCAGCTCTGATAAGCCCTGAACCAGGAAGCACAGTGGATTACTGTAACTGATAATGATTGCTTGCCTTGTACCCGACACTGTTTTCAGTGCCATTTCCAGTGGTTGTACTTAATCATTTAATCCTTACTGCAGCCCCAGGAGGGCATTAAGACTGGGAGGTTCAGCAGTTTGTGGGTGGTGAGGGCAGGAACAAGGAAATAGACATCGAGGCCTTGGCACTGAAGCTCTTACGCACTGATATGCAGAAATCCGTGCAAAAGTTCAAGTTGTATCTCATGACCACTAAGTTGGTGAAGAAAGGAAGATAGCAGAAAAGCAAGGCCCCTGCCTTCCTATGTCATGGGGTTGGGAGAGCTGGTTCCCTCCCTGGCCATCCTGTGTGGTCATGTTCCCAGAGTGTTCTAGGTGTGGCCATGATTACTAAGCAGCTCATGTTTGTATTAGGCCTTTTGTCTTTTCAATTTTGGGACAGGGTCTCACTTTATAGCCCTGGCTATCCTGAAACTTCTGCCTCTAGATCAAAGGCATGTGCCTTTTCTTCATTTTCAGAGTACTTTCACATCTTAAGTTGTTTTCATCTTTTTAACAACCATGTGAAATCATCGTGCCAGGAATGGCATTCACCAAAATTAAAAAAAAAAAAAATTTTAGAATATGATGGTGCTCTCCCATGACCTCAGCACTTGGGAAACTGAGGTGGGGGGTGGGGAGGTGTCTCAGGTTTGAGGCCAACCTGGGCTGCATCTTGTCCAAAAAAAAAATGTTTTTGAGATAAAGGAATTAAAAAGGAGAGTTTCTGATTAAGAATTAAAAGATGTGTCCTGAGCCTGGCATTAGAGCTGAAAGGCAGCCATGGGGAAAGAGAGTGAAGCTTATTGGAGAAAACTTGGCAGGAGATACCAAGACTAGGAAAAGCAGGGTGTGGTGGCACAGCCTGTAATTCCAGGATTTAAGAGGTAAAGGCAAGAGGATCAGAAATTGAAGGTCAACCTAGGTTGGATGAAACTCCGCCTTGAGAGGAAAAAAAAAGTAGGAGCTTGTATAGAGTGTGTGTCAGGACAGTGTTGTGTCACTGGCAAGGAAGACAGGGAAGCACTTTCAGAGGTGCGAACCCTGCCAGACCTCAGCAGAGTGAACCATTATCATGACCAGAGTCATATTGGACAGTGGAACTCTTGAATTTTTATTGATAGCTAATCTCAAAGGTGTTCTAATGACAGAGCGAGCAGATCCTGAGCAATTTACATAAAGCCAACACCTGTAGACAATACAGAACTCCAAGGCCTAAGCAGCCTTTCTGCCAACAGTATACAAAACACCCATTTTAAACATAACTGGAAGTAAACAAGAGGCAAGATCAGTGGGTGCACCAACTGGGGCTCCTTGCTGTGTTTTCTTGAGGTTGTTTTGGACCTGTGACACAGTTCATGGTAGAGCCTAGCATGCACAAAGCTTCAGTCTCTAGTGCCATCAACAAAAAGGGAAGTACTTAATTTACAGTTCATTTGTCCTTTTTCTTGCGTCTGTCCTGCTTTCTGCCACAAGAACATTATCTGTGTAAGAGTGCATTGTGTGCACAGCCGACAGCATGTGCTGAATGAGCACTGCAGCAGTCCGTTCAGGGGCTACTCGCCAGAGAGAGGCGGGGCTGTGGGGCAAGGCTGGAGACCTGAGGAGAGGGGCTGGGGAGATGGTCAGGGGGTAAGACGCTTACCACACAAGCAGGCCCTGAGTGGCTTCCCCACACTGGGGGAGCAGAAACCAGAGGGTCCTCAGAGCTCATCAGCCAGTCAGCCCAGTCAGTGGGTTCCATGAGAGACCTTGCCTCAAGAAGTAAGTTTGTCAGTGATAGAGAAACGTCTGACATCAACCTCTGGGCTCTACATGCGTACACCACACACAGAGATGGTAAGGGAAGAAAGAATATGGCCACCCTCCAGGAGAGGAGGTGTCCTTGTGAAGAGGCGTCCACTCGAGGTTTCTGGCTCCTAAGGAATGTTATCACCACACTGTTCTGCCAGCACACACACTGGACTTCACAGGACCCCTAGCAAATGCCCTGTGGGCTTTCCCATAAGGTGTAGCGTTTGCACTGTGACTACAGCTTGGAGTCACAGGAAATTTTAACACTTCTTCTCTCCTGTTGTGCCCTGCTGGCTGAACCAGTGGCTCCTCCCTGTGAGGCTGGAGGGTGGTTTTTCCTGGATAGATGGTCTGTCTATATAAGGAGAAAGTCGGGTACTGAGTGTTGCTGTGTTCCCCTGGATGACAGCAGCAGCCACAGATGTGTTTCCAAGGCGGAGGGCTTCCCAGCCGCCTCCACCAAACCCAAGGGCATCATCGATGCTCTGTTGTGCCTTCTGGAGGGTGTGGTAAAGGCAGTTTTCCACGTGACTCCTTGGTGCCAGGCTGTTTACATGTTTTAGTAAATGAGTTATTGCTTATTAGTGGTTAACTGCCTAGGTATTCAGAATAAATGGCATAAGACCGTAATGACACCACTGCAGAGCATCAGAGCTCAGCAAGAGAGATCTAACCTGTGTGTTCCTGTGGTGGAGAATGGGAAAACTCGGAGTTCCCTCAAAGGTTCCTGCATTGTTTTCAAAGACCACAAGGATTTTGATGTTGCTGTTCTAGGGTTCTCGTGGAATCTGGTATAACTAGATGCCGATCCTATGAAGATGTGAACAAGAATTTCTGAAAGAGGGATGCTGTGTGGTCCTTCCAGAATGTAGCAGTCAATTCCCAGATGCTCTGCATTTGCTTCAAAGTAAAGGAATCTGGAGATGGAGAGAGAGCTCTGCTGTTTTAAAGAGCACCCGCGCACTTCCAGAGGGCCCTCTTCCAGCCTCTTTGGGCTCCAAGCATGCACACAGTACACATGCATACAAAACACTCGTACAAGGAATCCATGGAGGGCTAGGGATGTGACTTGGGTGGTAGAGAGCTTGCCTAGCATGCATGAAACCCTGGGCCCATTGTCCTGCACTGCATCAGCAGGGCATGGCTGTTGGAGCAGTGATCCCGGTACTGAGGAACCAGTCACCAGCTCAAGGCTGCACCTCGGGAGATGGCACAGCAGCTAACACTTGCTGCTCTTCCAGAGAACCCAGACTTGTTCAACAGCACCCATGTTGGTAATCCCAGTTCCAGGGGATCCCATACTATCTTCTGGTCTCCACAGGTACCTGTGTACCCATGGCATACCCTCACACCCATCACCTAAATAAAATAAGTTCAAAGTTATCCTCACCTACGAAGCAAGTCAGAGATGACCCTGAATACATGAAACCTTGACAGGGGGAAAAATTCCCAAAGCCCTACAGAAGGAAGTAAAAAGTTCTTTCAGGTGTACATTTTCCTAATTAACTCTTTCCACCCTTTGTTACAGTTTCTGACCCACTAGACTTTAGTCTCTGCTCTCCAAACTGTTTCCACGTGGGTGTTAACATCCTTTAACAAATTATTTTCCTTAGTCACAGTGTTGTGTGCCTGAAGTCTTAGCTACTGGGGAGGCTGAGGCAGAAGTGAGCCAGGAGTTCAGGGCCAGACCAGGCAATATAGCAAAAACAAAGGTGTCAGGCATGGTGGAGCACACCTATAATTTCAGCACAAAAGGCAGAAAGTAGGTGGATCTTTGTGAGTTCGAGTCTAGCCTGGTCTACAGAGTGAGGTCCAAGGCAGCCAGAGTTACATCAGACAAACCCTATCTCAAAAAACAAACAAAAACTGTTTCAAAAATAAACAAGGGGGTGGGGGAGGCAAGGTGTAGCAGTACATCTCTGCTGGGGCGGCTCAACAAAGAAGACAAGTAGGCACTTTCATAGGTGTAAACCTTGCCAGACCTCAGCAGAGGGAACCATCACCCTGGCCAGTGCCATACTGGACAGTCAAACCCACAAGTGTCTGAGTTCAGGTGTTTTTATTGATTCAGGACTCCTTAGGTGTTCTACTGATACCACGTGCAGATCATAAGCAATCGAACATACCCCACATGAATCCAACACCTGCAAACAATACAAAACACCAAGACCTAGGCAGCCCCTCATCCAACAGTTCACAAAACAGTATTTTAAAGACAACTAAAAGTAAAGATGTTAGGGATAAACCTCAGTTGTGAGAGTGTTTGCCTACCAAGCAGGAGCCCGGGGTTCCCGAACACCACATATACTAGACAAGACAACGCACACCTGTGGATCCCCTTAGCTCAGTAAAATGCTTTACGTGTGAGTGTTTTGTCCTCCTGTGTGTCTGTGCACCATGTGTGTGCCTGATGCCCAAAGAGGCCAGAAGGCATTAGATCACCTGGGACTGGGGTTCCAGGGGTTGTAAGCCACCATGTGGGTACTGGGAATCCGATGCCAGCCCCCTGGAAGAACAACCAGTGTTCTTAACTGCTGAGCCATCTTGCCAGTCTGTCTTTAAAAAAAAAAAGAAAGAAAGAAACTGGGTGTTTTGGTGCACCTTCCTCTCCAAACAAGACCCAAAGTGGAGGGAGGGTGCTAAGTCGGGAATGGTGCCTGCCCCACAAGCCTGGTGACCTGGATGCAGTCCCCAGGACCCAAGGTAGAAGGGAAGAACCAACTTCCACAAAATGTCCTCTGGTGTCCACGCACCAACAGCCACGTAAGTAAATAAAGAGAACACAATATTGTCCTCTCGCCTCCACGTGTACACACTTGCACACACACACACGCACACAAAAGAAGCCCAAGATCATCCTTGGTTGTATTTTTCACAGCTCCTTTTTTAGAATCAAACCCAGGACCTGGCACATGCTAGGCAAGTCTCTACCCCTGAACTCCAGCCTCAGTTCCTGGGTATTCTGTATTACGTTTTTCAGCAGGTTGAGGCCTTACAGGTATTGCAGACATTTGTTTTTAGTTACATATAAAATAATTGCTTATGCACTGTTGGATGAGGGGCTGTCTAGGGCATTTTGTGCTGTCTGCAGGTGTTGGATTTCTGTGGGGGTTGTTTAATTGCTAATGATCTGCATGTGCTATCAGTAGAACACCTGAGCTCAGATGCTCGGTGTTCTACTGTCCAGTCTGGCGCTTGCCAGGATGATGACCTCTGCTGAGGTCTGGCAGGGTTTACACATATGAATATGCCTCCTGTGTCGCGTCCTTGGTGAGCCGCCATCACGGTGTACTACTTCATGGGGGTTTTCTGTCTGTGTGTGTAAGAGAGTGAAAAGAATACAACAGTAATGTACTCTGAAACCCACTCCCCTCAAGGGCTGGGATGTCACTAGGTGGTAAATGCTTGTTTAGTATTCATGAAGTCCTGGGTTCAGTTCCCAACACACACACATCCCTGACTCCCAGATTATTAGGGACCTAGTGGCCAGAGCAAAGGCAGGGAAAGGACTGATGTGGCCTGCTCTGCATTTTCAGGACAATGATATGAGTGTTCCTTCCTTGTTTTCTTTTTTTTTTTTTTGACTGTGTCACGTAGACCAGACTGGCCTCAAATTCACAGAGATCTGCCTATCTCTCCAGAGTGTTGGGATTAAAGGCATGTGCCATCATGCCCCCAACCTTGTTTTTCTGAAAGAAATTAAACATCATGTTTAATTATTTTCCATATATTTTTTCCATAATGACATTAAGTACCTACTTCATATCTGGGGAACTATAACACACATGCAGGGAACTGGGGATGAGGGAGGATGGCCAAACTTTAGAGAGCTTTGAATTCCAGGACTGGAAGTTTAGGTTTCAGGCAAAGATTTGCAAGCAGTGATAATTCCTCATGTTTGTTTGTTTTGGTTTTCTGAGACTGGGTCCCTCTCTGTTTGTCCTGGAGCTAGTAGCTATGTAGGACAGGCTGGCCTCAAACTCAGAGATTCATCTAGCTCCTGAGAGATAGGGTTAAAGGCATATACCATCACACCTGGCTGAACTCTTCCTCATGTTTTTAAACATGTCTTCAATTGCATATATGTGTGTGTGTACATATATATACATATATATGCATGTATACATACATATATGTATCATGTTTGTATAAAATGGCCCCAGAGACATTATTATTTTTGTTTTATATTTTTACTTTAATTTTTAAAAAACGTATATGGGTATTTTGCCTGCTTGATGTTTAAACCTACAGAGCCGGAGGGAGTTTCAGATGCCCTGGGACTGGAGTTAGTGGTGGGAGTGAGCTGCTGTGTAGGTGCTAGGGGTGAAAACAAACGAGATCCTTTGGAAGAAGAGCCAGTGCTCCTAACTGCTGAGCCATCTTTCCAGCTCTACAGTTTTCAAAATTTATTACTTATTATGCGTGGAAGCCAAAGGACAGATTACTGGGGCCAGTTCTCTCTTGTCACCCTGTGGCTGAGGAAACTGAACTCACTCTGGTCACCAGGCTTGGCAGCACTGGCTTTACCCACTGAAGTACATTGCTGGTCTGTGAGGGGGGTTGCTGGTTTTGGTTTTGTTTGTTTGTTTGTTTGTTTGTTTTTTAACCACATTTACAGCCCTGGGGCTTTGTTTTGTTTTTTCTTTGTTTGACATGGGGCTTCATGTAGCCCAGGCTAGCCTTGAACTTGCTATGTAGCTGAGGCTGGTCTGGAACTTTTGATCTTCCTGTTTTCTCTTTCCAAGTGCTGGGATTACAGACATGCGCCACACCAACCCAGAGTGTTTTAGGTTCTATTTGTGAGGCTGCAGAGAGTGCAGCAGTCAGGAACACTCCTGCACAATCCTGAGGACCTGAACAGACTTCCCCATGTCCCTGTCACTTGACAGCTGTGCATTTCTTCTGCAGTTGGAGACCTCAGTTCACCTGGCTCGTAAACACGGGGTCCTGTGAGTCAGGCGTGTGCTCGGCAGCACGGAGTGTACCGAGCGGTGAACCTCTTCCCGCCGGGCAGGTTAGACTCATTTCTGTGTCGCCATC
Source organism: Cricetomys ansorgei (assembly GCA_026225945.1). NCBI lineage: Eukaryota > Metazoa > Chordata > Mammalia > Rodentia > Nesomyidae > Cricetomys > Cricetomys ansorgei. The sequence goes on from JAMJFZ010001871.1 coordinate 6,128,334, forward strand.
TCAGCACACTGTCTGCCCTCGCAGGTGTTTGGTGGGTGTTGGTGGAACTCGGCTGCCTCACATCCTGTTCTTGCATACTGACCTCATGGGTCCAGCCTAAGCAAAGGCCTTTTTTTTTTTTTCTTTTTTCCCAAAAACGAAACTCTCATCTTTTGCCTTATGTCATGTTTCTTACATTTATGTTCCTGTGCCCTCTCACCTCGTAAGGAAGCTTTGTTCACACTTTTACAATTCCCAGGACTTTGCTTTTGAACTATCTAGAACAACTCTTTCCCATATGTTTCATTTAAAATCTAATGTGAAAGCATGTGTCTAAATTTTAAATTTTAAGGAGAAACAGGTAAAGTTAATAGTACTAGCCTAATATCTGTACAATTACAATAAAAATACTAACATTGCACATTCTTTTATTCATATGGTTGTTGTTTTGTTGCTGTCCCATTGGGAGTCAAATCCTGGGCCTCATACACACTAGCCAAGTGCTTGACCACTGAGCCACATTCCCAGTACCATATTGTCTTGGAAGGCTGATGTGTTTTCTATATTCATAGCACAAACCGCATGTGCTCAGTGGTCATGTTTTTGGACAACATGGGTACAGAATTTTTGAATTTTTGTGTACCACTCAATTTCAAGCAGAACAAGAAAGCCATAGAAACATATATGACTTCATTGGCAGAAGAGGAACTCTGACACAACAGCATTACAAGTGATACATCATTTGATTCTTTAAAATATTTTAAATGATTTCTTAGGTTTTGTTTTTTGCTTTTTAGACAGGGCTTGACACAGAGCCTAGACCTCCTCTTAATTTCCAAGTTCCTGTCCCCACTCTGCCAAGGGCCACAACACGCAGACTTTTTCTTCTTAAACTATTCTTATAACCCAGTCACAGGTTTTCCCATTATACAGCCAGTAGTTAAAAAACTGGGCATGGTGGCACACACTTTTGATCCCAGCACTCCTGGTGCAGAGGCAGGTGGATCCTGGGGATTTTGAGGCCAGCCAGGGGTGTTTAGTAAGACCCTGTCTCAAAAAACAAACAAAACAAATGACTTTTGAAATGCTCATAAGCTGTATGTATAAACCTCCCTCCCTTTTCTGTTTCCATAGCTTGAATTCCTGTTCTCTCCTACACTGAACTGACAGTCTCCCAGACACTGGAAACATTTACATAGTTTATCTTAGCTCCCTGTGCAAGCATTCTTCCATGCAGAAGTGGAGTTCTGTCTGTTGTTGAGGCTGACCTCAGATCTTCCAAGACGTCTCAGAGGGTAGGAGCAGGAAATTATTAAATAAAAAAATACAAACCCTTGATTTTTTTTGTTGTTTTTTTTTTAGTTCACATTCCTAAACCCCCCACTCCCAGAAAAATTATTTTTGATTGATGGGGCATGAGTCTGCTTTTAAGTTAGTCATCAAAAATGACAAGTGAACTGATAAAACCATGTTTGTAAGAAGATGGCTGAAGAGAGGGTGGACTGCCAAGTGTGGGCTCATGGGGAGGGAACGGAGAGAGACGTATGGAGCATGTTTTAAAACAGAACGATGGACGAGAATTCAAGTGTGATAAACATGGTGGTCAGGAGAGGAATTGCTGGTATGCATGCTGCAGAGTCGTCCTGAGCCAGAGGAGACGTTGCAACATCCAAATCCCAGGCCGGGACGCCCCATTTGTTGTTCTTTCTGGAACTACATTCTTTCCTATTTAAAAAAGAAAGAGTGAATATATACTCAGTCGAAACAATAATTAGGAAGCCAGAATTGTAGCTTCATACAACCAAGGAAACCCTGCACCCATAACACCTCCCTGGATGCCCACTGAGCACTGAATACATCACTGGGTGAATGAATGAACTGGCTGAGAGCCAGTTAGTTAGGTGATGAAATGAGACAAGACTTTAGAGATGGAACTGCCACTGCTGGGGGGATGGGGAGTCCAAAGCTGGAAGGGAGGCAGACTGCAGAGAGAGAAGAGATGGCTTAAGGAAAAAGCCTCTTGAGAAGACAAATAGAGGAGACAAAGGGGTGAGATCCCCCGAAAAGCAGCAGCCTTGCTCCTACTGTACCCACTGCCCATAGGGTGCATCCTCACTTGAAGTTAGTATTTCCGTGTAGCTCAGGCTTGCCCACTTGCCTGAGCTTCCTGAAGGAGTGTGTCAGGTGTGTGTCACCATGCTAGGCTTCACAATTATATTTCAAAAGTTTTCTGTGTCTAACCAGGAGCTTGTGACTGTTTTCTGCCTGGTTGGTGCATTTCTGAGCCCATCCTACGCTTCCTAGCTCAGAAGCTTTGACTTCAGCTTCTCTGTGGATTGTGTTTGTTTGGCTGAGGGCAGGGTATCCCAACATATCGCCAGGGTTGGCCTCAGTGCTGGGCTCAACTAACCCTCCTATCTTAGCCTTCCCTGCCGCTGGAGTTATAATAAGCAAATGCTGCCACATCTGGCCTCTAGTGTAAATTTTTATTAAAACTGCAACTCTAATAAAAAAAAAAGTCATTACAAAAAAAATTTTAAAGCACAATTTTCCAGGTAAATGTTTAAATCCAGCTTCAAGGATGGGTGGTGGTGACATATGCCTTTAATCCCAGCACTCGGAGGCAGTCAGGTGGATCTCTGTGAGTTTGAGGGCAGCCTGGCCTACAGAGCTATAAATAAATAAACAAACAAACACACAAATAAATAAATAACAAGCTTCAAATATTTTGCCATGTCAAATAATGGAGTACTTGAAAAAAAGTTCACACACATGGATGGATCCCGAGTGCCTATTGGAGTCTTCTTCTAATATTCTCCTGATGTTGATTACATGGGTTTCAAATAAAAATACCTTCACCCATTCCTGTCTCAAATATCAAGTGATTTCAACTTCTGACTTCTCTCATGCATTCCTTCTAGCAAGACTCCTGAGTCAGCTCACCCCAGTGAGCTCATCTGGCCACGAGTCATCACTAATGCTGGTTCCATCTGGGAAGTCAAGTCCTTGGATGTCCAGAGCTGGACAATTAATTTTGTCTTGTGAGGCTTATGATCTAATTATTTCTCAAGTATATTTGAGTGAACAACATGCAGCCATTGGGGTGTGCCTTCAGGCAGCTGCACAGACCACTTTCTGCATTCCTTTGGAATAAGATATGGCCCAGGATTTTAAACCATAGCAACAGTTGTTGATAAGAAAAACAGCAAAAAGGTAATCGTTTCCATATGGAAAAAAAAGCAAAAAAATCAAAGCTGGGAGCTATTGCTTTCCATGCAAAAATAAGTCACTACTGGTAGATTGGATAGAAATTGCCAATGCTCCTATTTTGCCCCCATTTTACATTTTTTTTATGTATTTTATTGAAACACATTTCCCTCAAACTTACTGCCAAATTTTATGTGTGTGTGGGTCTCCAGAGTAGAACCAGCATCTCCCTGTGTTAATTTCATTTAGTATTATATTGCCTTGGTGATAATTTTCTCAATCTAGCAAATGTATGGGTGGAGGAAATTCTTACTACAGGTCTGACAAGTTGGCTCTAAAGGCATTTGCCATCAAGCTTACGACTTGAGTGTGATCCTCTGGACTCAGAGAACAGACTCCTCCAAGCTGTCTCCTGACCCCAGAATCCATGCCGTGCTACAAACATGCCCACACATATATACATATCACACAAACACACACAATAAAGAAATGTAACAAAAATGTACTGCGAAGCATATAAACTGTCTTCTCTAGCAGCTCAAAACCTAGTTTCTCAAGCAACTGAATATTCCACAGTCTACATTCTACAGTCCACAACCAAATCTGAAGCAGTTCACTCATTCCCAGTTGATGAAAGCAAACAATTATCATATTTATCAGTTTACCCCCCCAAAAAAATAAATAAATAAAGATGTGGTGGCCATGTCATTAATCCCAGCACTCAGGAGGCAGAGGCAGGTGGATCTCTGCGTTTGGGGGTCAGTCTGGTCTATAGAGTGAGCCGAGGCCAGCCAGGGCTGCACAGTAAGACCCTGACTCAAAATTTAACCATTGTATCTATCACACGTAGGGACATGTACACGCATGGCACAGTGTGGTCAGAGGAGGAGATTCTTCCTTCAATGATGTAGGTCCAGGGACGGATCTCAGTTGTCAGGCTTGGCAGCAAGTGCCTTTCCCTGTGAGTCATCTTACCAACCCCTGGCTTCAGTGTTTGAGACAAGGTCTTGCTGTGTGTCTAGCCCTATCTGACCTGGAACTTGGTATGTGCTCGAGGCTGTCCATTGACTCCTGATCCTCTCCCAAATCCTGGGATTGCAGCCATTTGCCACAGCTTTTCTAAATTTGTTTTTGCCCAGGCTCATCTGAACCTCCTGCCCCAGCCACCTGCGTGCTGTACGTACAGGGCACACAGCTGCACCTAGCCCAATGTTCGATTTTACTTTTTCAAAATATTTTATTTTTATTTTATGTACATTGGTGTTTTGCCTGCATGTATGCCTGTGTGAGAGTGTCAGGTCCCTTGGAACTGGAATTACAGACAGTTGTGAGCTGCCATGTAGGCGCTGGGCATTGAACCCGGGTTCATCTGGAAGAGCAGCCAGTGTTCTTAACCACTGAGCCATCTCTCCAGCCCCCAAATGTTTACTTTTAAATAGTTACATAGGGTAGCTTAATTGCATTGAGAATAGATGGTCACACTGTAGTATTTGACAACATCTCCCTCTTGTGGTTCAAAGCATTCATTTTCAAAGTTAAATATATTTACGGAATTGTAATTCTGACCCAGGTACAGTGTGGCTCATGTTTTACACCTGGGAAGCTGATGCAGAGGCCAAAGAATGAGAGCAAGTTCCAGGCCATCCTGGGCTACAGAGACCCTGTCTGAAAAACAAAACAAAACCAACCAAACAAAAAAAAAACCATCTTGGAGCTGGAGAGATGGCTCAGGTGTTAAGAGTGTTTACTTGTAGAGGATCAGAGTTCAGTTCCCAGAACCCACTCCTGTATCTCCAGGGGATCTCTCGCCCCCTTCTGGCCTCCATGGGTACCTTCATACGTATGCACAGACACACACACACACACACACCCATAAATAAAATCTTTTTTTAAAAGGCCACATGTATACTCAAAAGTATTTATTAGCCTTCATTTGAACTGTGAAAGTTTAGATCATGTTTAGTGTTCTTTTTCATAGTAAAGAGGGAAGATTTAGAAACACAGAGACAAGCAGAACATTCCGTTTTCTTGTATTCTTACCATTAAGCCAAGTGTTTACAAAGTTCTTTTACAGTAAGCTCCACGGTGCAGAGTTTACTGTGCAGGCTGAGGCAGGAGGATCTCTTGAGCCCAACAGTGTGATACCCTGTCTCTACAAAACAACATTCTTTATAGAAGCATTGCTTTTTTCCTTACAAATGAGATTCCAAGTACACACTTTCACTGAAAACACGCTCCGATCCTCTTGAGGTGTCTTCTCCATGTCTGTGGACAGGGTGCATACACTAAAGTCAGCATTCTACTTTCTTATGTTAGCAGATTGAACTTTAGAGAAAGTGTTCTTATCTATTTATTTATTTATTCATTTATTCTGAGACAAGGTCTGATGTAGCCCAGGATCTCAATGTAGCCAAGGATGACCCTGGACTCCTGATTCTCCTGCTTCTACTTCCAGATGCTGGGATCACAGACAAGCATGGCTCAATATTGAAAACATTGTCGTCCAAAAGTGTTATAAGGCGCTTTTCCTTCTGGTTAGGGTCAGACACGTCCATAACTGGCAACAACTTGTTCTAACAATGTAAAACTGTCCAAAAAGTCTTCTTCCTCGATTCCAAATTTTGTGTACTGATGAATGTAGGCTCTGGTAAAAGAGCAGAAAATATCAAATCAACAGTTCCAGGCAAATGAGAAACAGCGAGCACAGGCCTTTCCTGGCTCGTGAGCATTCAAAGCTCACAGAACCTCTTGGGCCCTTTCTGATGTGTGGCTCGCTTGTGGACTCGCATCACAATTAACATCAGCACGCTTGCAGCCTGTAGTCACGCTCCCTCTCCTTTCAGTGTCCAAGAGGGCTAAGGAGGCAGCATGTCAGACTCTCCAGTCCCGGCAAACAGGCTCAGCACATTACAGGAGGGGACTGCCAGAAGTTTCATTTAAGGTTTGAAATTAGAAACAAATCTAGGGTTCTGCCTGGTGGTTTTCTCAGTCCCTCCCCACCCAAATGCTGTGGGCCAGGAGAGACCCAGCTCCCAGAAGAACAGCAAGGGCAGACACGAGAGAAACTGACACCATATTAAGAGTAAGAAGAGCTTGGACCGAAAGAGTCCGTGAGGTCCAGGTGAGGAGGGGATACTTTGGAACAGCCTGGGCAGGACGACTGGGCCTGGGGAATCCTAACCCTTTTCAGTCATCTGAGGAATTTTATTTTGACAGCAAATAACTGTCTGTGGGAAGAGGCTGAGACACTGCTAAACCTCCCTCACTGCCCAGGGCAGATGAACTTCTCATTGCCGGTACTGAGGAGGACCAGAGTCTCCTTCACTCCCCAGGACTTTTTCTTGTCTCTTCCAAGTGCTAGGGATAAAACACAGGCCCTATATGCTGGCCGGTGCTCCACTCTTGAGCAGCATCCCGAGTCCAAAGGAACCTTTTTTGAAAACTATCTTATGCCAGGTGGTGGTGGACGCCTTTAATATTCGTACTTGGGAGGCAGAGGCAGGTGGACCTCTGAGTTTGAGGCCAGCCTGATCTACAGAGTAAGTTCCAGGATAGCCAGGGCTACACAGAAAAACCCTGTCTTAAAAAACCAAAGAGAGAGAGAGGGTAGGGGAGAGAGAGAGAGAGAAAGAGAGAGAGAGAAAGGAAAACTATCTTGTTATGAAATTTTGCATTTTGCCTAGAAACCATTCATTTAGTAAACGAGTTAAGTCTTATACAGACATGGTGGCATTAGGAGTTGCCTGGAGAGATGGCTCAGTGGCTAAGAGCACTGGATGTTCTTTCAGAGGACCCAGGTTCTATTCCCAGCACCTACATAGAGACACAACCATCTATAACTCTAATCCCCAGGGGATCCGACACCCTCTTCTGGCCTCCAAGAACTCTAGGCATGGGTATGATACATGCAGGCAAAATACCCATACACATAAAAGAAAACAAAAATTAAAATAATAGTACAGAACAATTACTGAGCACTTCCTAGTCAAGTGGTACTATGTGCTTTGCATGATTACCTTGTTGTAGAAGTTTAGTTTAGTTGTGTACAAAATACTTGCTTTGTGCAGTTGGGTGAGGGGCTGCCTAGGTCTTGGTGTTTTGTATTGTCTGCAGGTGTTGGATTTCTATGGGGGATGTTTGATTGCTGATGATCTGCATGTGCTATCAGTAGAACACCTGAGGAGTTCTGGATTAATAAAAACACCTGAGCTCAGACGCTTGCGGTTCCACTGTCCAGGATGGAGCTGGCCAGGACAGTGGTTCCCTCTGCTGAGGTTTGGAAGGGTTTGTACAAATGAATGACTCCTTGTCTTCCTTAGAGAGCCACCACAGTAGGTGCACTACTACATTACCTCATCGGATCCTTGCTGCACCTGTGATGAGGGGAAGCTTTTAAGTCACATGTCCAAGGCGCCATATTGACGTGGTGGCAGCGGGGCCTGCCCCACTGCACACACGTTTTACCTCGGCATCCTCTGGCTAAGGTGAGGAACTCTGTTTTGTACTTACTTGGACGCAAACATATTCCACGCCTTGCCCACAATCACATCGAGTGGCTTTACTAGGATCTGGCTATTGCTGACCAGTGCTGCAGACTTCTCGTATTTGTCAAAGGCTCGCTGGGTTCTCCACATGCTGAAAGCATGGACGGGCTCCAACCAGGGCGTGTAGAGAGCTGGGTCTTTAAATCCTTCTAGAGTTAAAAACAGTGTACATATGAGCAAAGTCCCTTCTATAGACATGTGGAAATGTTATAATGAGGGCTGGCGTGATGGCTCAGGGATTAACAGTGCTCACCGCCAAGCCTGATGGATGACCTGAGTTCAATTCCAGGGACCTACATGGTGGAAGGAGAGAACTGACTCTCCTGCAAGTTGTCCTCTGATCTCCATGTATATGCTGTGGCACATGCACTGTGACATGCTTGCCATAGCAAGTACACATGTATACACACACATGCACACACACACACCAAATGTTAAGAAAAAAAATCCCCAAGAATAACAGTAATTCCAAGGAAAGATAGAAAGACAGAGAAAATTAAAGGGAGAGGAGAAAAGAAAGGAGCCCCTCACTCTGGACTCCAGGTAAACTCTCTGGGCTGGAAAGATAGTCCAGGGCCTAAGAAGTTAAGAGCACTGGCTACTCTTCTAGAGGACTGAGGTTCAGTTCTCACCAGCCACATAGTCACAACTGTCTATTACTTCTCTTCTGGAATCTGTGGGTACCAGGCATGCATGTGGTATGTAGAAATGCATGCAAGCAAAATACCTACATAAAATAAATAAAATTTAAGCCAGGCATTGGTGGCTTATGCCTATAATCTCAGCATTTGGGAGGCAGAGGCAGGCAGATCTCTCTGAATTTGAGGCCAGCCTGAGCTACAGAGTGAGTTCCAGGACAGCCAGAGTTACAACAGAGAAACCCTGTCTCGAAAACCAAAATAAATAAATAAATAAAGATTTTCAAAAGAATCATGGTACAATTAAGAAAACTTGCTGTGAAGATTGCCTGCAAAGACAGTCTTCAAATATGAGTGGCAAACTAGCACTGAAGCGAGTTTGAGGCCTAAGAGTCTCCGGCCTTCCTTACCCCTTTCTCAGATGTGCACCTGCAATTATCTGGGAATCTCACAAACAAGACTACAGACTTTGTGTACAGTAAAAGCATGTCTTAGCTCCCTGATTGGATTTTGTCAGTGGCTCAGTCTGAGGCGATCCCTTAGCTTTTAGAGGCCTTCTCTTAGGTAAAATGGATCCTTGGTTTTGTGGGAGAAAAAGATTTCAGAATGAGCCAGGAGGGAGCAGAGCAGGGCTTTACTGAAAGATGTTTTGATACAGAGCTTAAGGACAGGAATTAATAGAATGAGGCTCTTGGGACGGAAGTAAGTGCCCCACCCCCCCGTAAGTGTGGATCTCGAGGAAGAGTTGGGTACCACTGCCGTATAGACGTCGGTGATTTTTGAAGTTGCTGTCTTCAAGGAGTTGCTAAGGAATTTTAGTGAGGTCACACAAGTCCTGAAGGGTACCAGGCAGGACAATGATGAGGTAAACTTCAGATCACAGGGATGTCTTCACTGGAAACAAAGATGCTAGTCTTGTGATTTTCCCAGAAAATGTCTGCAAGAGGAGGGAGGCCCCCCCAGGGTCCTAAGCCTGGGTCACTGTCCTTTTAACATTCTTGTTTAAAGATATTTCTATATAAAATGCCGTGTCCGTGCAGACAATCTCTGCAGCACATGCCAATTGTGCTGGAATCCTCAGTTTTGGGTGGTGAGAGACTCCTTTTCCTTCCTAAGCCCCCAAATCTCCCTCTTTCTAGCCTGCCCTACGTTCACCCTGTCAGCTGTGACCCCGTGTGCATCACTGTAGGTCACTCAGGTCCCTAGGCAACCCTTTGAAACAGGACTTTGGAAGCCATCAAAATTGTACACACCAGGGGGCCAAGAGATGGCTGGGTGGGTAAGAATGCTTGGTGTGTAAGCTGGGGGAGAGTGGTGGGCAAATCCTGGGAGTGTTCCAGCCAGCCTGAATAGCTGAGAGGGTAAGCTTCAGGTTCAGTGAAAGACCCTATCTCAGGGTATCCATAAGGCAGAGAGCAGCAACAGATGCAGACACCTATGTTCCCCTGTGGTCTCTGCATGTAAATGTACAAGCATATGCACCCATATGCTCATGAGCATACAACACACACACACACACACACACACACACGGAAATAAACTCTTAAAATTGTACATATGGCTAGTATAAAGACACTTACGAGTGAGTCTGTCTTGAAAAGCACATACCCACACCTGCGTGTCTTTTATCCTTTCCCTAAATGCCTCTCTTTCTATTAACCCCAGTGCTTAAGCCTACATTATTAATTTCTTCTTGAACCAGGATGATGGCTCGGCAGTGATGCTGGCCCCTAAGCCTAATGACATGATTTGATCTCTAAAACCTGCACGGTGGACAGAGAGAGCTGACAAATTGTTTCTCACTTCCACATGCCTAAGACACATGCGCACCCCAACACACACACAAAGAAATGAACTAAACTTCTCTCCTCAAGGGCAGAGGACATGGCTCAATCTGCTGAGGATCTGAGTTTCATCCCCAGAGCTCAAGTCAAAAAAGCAGGGCATGGTGGCACACATGTGTAATCCCAGCACTGGAGAAGTGTATACCTTGGGGTTCACTGGCCAGCCAAATCTAAGTTACTCCACAAGTACCAGGTTGGTAAGAGACCCTGTCTCAAAAATAAGATGAGATGGGATGGAGAACATACCTGTAATCTTAGCATCTGGAAGGTGGAGACAGGAGGATCAGGAATTCAAAGCCAGCTACATATTAAGTTTGGGAGCTACATGAAAGACTGTCTGAAAAAACAAAGAATAAAATCCCAAGGTTGATGACACCTGAGGAATGACACACATTGACCTCTGGCCTCCACAGGCACATATATGCACCTCACACCACACACGCACCCCACATGCAGATCAAGCACCCAGGCATGCATGCACAGGAGCACACTCATATCTCTTCCTATTAAATTCCAAAGTAAAGAAGACTGGCTTGGCTGGAAAGATGGCTCATATATTTAGGACTCCAACCTCTACATTAGTTTTTTGTTGTTGTTTTTTGAGACATGAAAGGGTCTCACTATGTAACCCTGGCTAGCCTGGAATTCACTATGTAGACCAGGCTGCCCTGAAACCACAGAGATATGCCTACTTTTGCCTCCCAAGCTGGGATTTAAGGTGGTTAAGGCTGTAGCTATAGGTTACTAAGTTTGTATGCAGTGCGTGTGCGGAGGTTGGGGATGCCTTTGCAGAGTCATTTTCTTGGCCACCTTCACACGAGTTCCAGGGACCAAATTCAGGTTTGTAGGCTTGTGAGGTGCCTCTCCCCACTGCACCATCTGGATAGTCCCAGAAGTTGTTTTTAAAACACCAAAGCATATGCCCCAATTTTTACCTGAACTTACGCTTACCCACATCTGCAGTTTGCACGTCCTTCCCACGGAGGATGACCAAGTTAGCAATAGAAGTGTTAAAATGTAGCTCCTTGTGGACAGACATTTTGCCAAGAGGTGGAAGGCCTGATAGAGGAGGCCGTACCTGCCAGTCAATCCCTGGAACACAAGAGAAGCAAGAGAGCTTTTAAATGGTTTTGAACAACATGAGAAAACTGTAGATGTTTTTGGCTGGCTGTGGTAGCACATGCCTGTAATCCCAGCCCTGTCGAGGTAAGGTGGGAGGATCCACAGTCAGATTACCCGAGGCCCTTGGATAATCCACCTCACACTGAGATATACATATATATATATATATATATATATATATATATATATATATATATATATATATATATGTTTGCCTGTTTGTTTTTGAGGCAGGGTTACACTGTGTAGCCTGAAACTTCTGCCTTCTGCCTTGGTCTCTGAAGTGCTGAAGGTTGCAGGGACTATAGATTTTTTAGAAAAATGGATCATACATATGAGGACAGGCATTCAGATCCCAGCACCCATATAAACACCAGGTAGACGTGGTGGAATGCCTCTAATGCCAGCATTCAGGAGGTGGAGACAAGGGGGTCCCTGGAGCAAGCTGGCTAGCCCTAGCAGAACTGTGAGTTCTGAGTTCAGCATGAGATCTTGCCTCAATAAATAACGTGGAGAATGACTGAGGAAGATACCCAGTACATGATACCACATGAACTGGCCTCTACATGCATGGACATACATGCACCATCCCCCACATATGTGAATACACACACACACACACACACACACACACATACCCATGCAGAAATGTCGGCTCCTCACACCCAGTGCCTGCTAGGAGGCTGGAGACATGGCTCACTGGCTGCTCTTCTAGAGGAACTGGGTTCTACTCCCAGCATCCATATGATGGCTCACAACTGTATGTTACTCTGGTCTCAGGGAATCTAAGGCCCTCTTCTAGTCTCCATAGGTATCAAGTGTGCATGTGGTGCACAGACATACATGCAAGCAAAAAGCCCATACATATAAAATAAATAATTAAAAATTGTGTGTGCTACCACTGGGCTACACTCCCAGTCCTTAAGTGAATTTTAACTATTTGATTACTTAATTAAAAAATAATTTAATTGATTTATTTGCATGTGTTTGTGTGTGTGTGTTCATGCATGTAGGCATGTGCTCATGTGTGCCACAGTGCATGTGTGAGTTGGTTGCAGGCAGTGGTTCTTTCCTTCCACCACGTGAGTCCCAGGGATTAAACTCAGGCAGCAGCTTGGACACAAGTACCTTTACCCAGCGAGCCATTGCACTGGTGTATGAATTTTTTTCCTTTGAGGTTGGGTCTAACACATCCTAGCCTGACCCGAAACTTGCTATTGATCTTTCTGCTTCTACCTCTGGAGTGCTGGGATTACGGGCATGCATTTCCACCCCTGATTTTGGTGGAGCTGAGGACTGATCTTAAGGCTTTATGTATGTTAGGCAAGCACTCTTCCAATTGAGCTATATCCCTAGGCCTTAACTACTTGATTTTTAAAACTATAGTCATATATTACTTTGATTAAAATAAAATAAAGATTTAAAATAACATGGTATTTGTCTGAAATGTCCTTTCAAAATGAAATTGTAAAGTCATCAAAAAGCCTTCTGCAATGTCCCAGTGAGCTGCTGAAGGAGGCTCCTTGGCCAGAAGAAGGGGCCTTTATTTCAACAGGACTGAGCCAGTTTATACTCAGGGCTCCCGGACAGGAGCTTTCCAAGTATGTGGGTTGTCTATTTTTAAAATGTCCCTTTACCGTCTTCCATTTTTGCACTGGAAATAAGCATCTGTCTTAAATGCTTGAGGAGGCCAGCCCAGGTAAACGTGCTGTATGCCAGAGAGCTCTCAGACATCTGAGGAATGTTACGAACACCCAGCATCTTAAACTCAGGGTGAGGAACTAAATGCTCCATTAAGTCTCCTGTAAGAAAAACAGAAAACAGAAAAACCTGAAACGTGAGCTAAGTTTACTTCACCCACCATTGTGCCGCTGGCTTTTACATAGCCATGAGCGATGTTCTGAGTCAAATATGTTTTCTCCATCTCCAGGATTGTTTAAACATTAAAACAGTACATTTTGTTTTTCAGAGGCAGTGTCTACTGCAAACTACATTTTTGATTCACTTCATTCATTTATTCACTTATTTATTTTTCCACCCACCCACCCACCCACCCATCCATCCATCCATCTATCGTTGTTGACACAGGGCCTCACTGTGTAGCCCTGACTGACCTGGAACTCTCTTTGTAGATCAGGATGGTTTGGAACTTACAGAGATCCATTTGCCTCTGCCTCTGGAAGGCTAGGATTATAGGCATGCACCATCATGCCCTAATCTTTGCTTTATTTTAGCATGGCTGAAAAACAGCATACTTATAATGGGTATGGTGGCTCATGCTTGTAATCCCAGCACTGCAGAGGCAGAGGCAGAGGCAGAGGCAGAGGCAGAGGCAGAGGCAGAGGCAGAGGCAGAGGCAGAGGCAGAGGCAGAGGCAGAGGGATTGCCCACAAGTTCCAGGCCAGCCCAAGAGCTTACATAGTAAGACCTTGTCTCAAAAAAACAAAACAAAACAAAAAAACCCCTAGACATCCAAGCATGGTTGTATACACCTTTAACCCCAGCCCTGAGGAGGCAGAGGCAGGCAGATTTCTGTGAGTTCAAGGTCAGCCTGGTCTACATAGTGAGTTGCAGGACAGCCAGGTTACATAGTGAAACCCTGTCTCAAGAAAAAAGATGAAAGTAAGTAAGTAAGGCAAGCAGGCAGGCATGCAGAGGAAGGGAGAGAGAAACAGACAAAAAGAATACAAACACCCTACACTTTGCCAAAAGAAATAGAGTAGAAATATAAGTGACTAATTCACTAAACTCCAGGAAAACTAAGTATGAGAGCTAATATGCTTTTCTTGTCATTCTGTATTCACTAAATGTTCCTTAGAAAGTGTTCCAGATCTTGTGTTTACCTGGCTAAATGATAACCAAACCTGCCTGGGGATTGAAACAGTTCTGTGGTAGAGAGGCACCAAACAAAACTGCATGGCATGAGGCAGGCCCGATCTGGCTGCTCCAGAGACTGAGGCAAGAGACTAGGAAAATCTTGTGAGCTCAGCAGTTCTAGACCAACCTAGGCAACAAAGCAAGTCCCAGTATAAAAGAAATAAATAATCAACCTGTAATTCATGCATTTTGGGGCACCGTGAAGAGAAGAAACAGTAAGCAACCGCCATGGGGGTAGAGGTGACCTCCTAGGCCTCTCTTCTAGCTCTATTACTCTAACTCAGCCTTGCAATTCTTGGACCTGACTGAGACCCTTATCCACTGACTTCCTCCCTTTGCATTGCTCCTCTTTCTAGCAAACTACCAATCGTGGGCCAGCCCTACTCCTCACTTTTCCAATCTGACAATAACTATAGGGCGTGACAATACACAGCAGCCTGAAATCTCTCTGAATTTTCTTTCTCTTCTTCTCTTCTTCATCTTCCTGGTCTTCTCTTCCTCCTCTCTCCCTCTCTTCATTATTGCAAAGTACCAAGGAAGCTTTATCCAAAGCAAAACGATAGTATAGGTCAGAGAATGCTCTGTCAAGAGTGGCAGCAGGTCACATGAGTGACAGCACCCAAACCCTCTTCTGAGTCTTCAATCCTTAAACATAACGCCAATTTACATTAGAAGCCCACATCACGACCTTTTTTTTTTTTTATTTTACTTTATGTGTATGGATGTTTTGCCTGCATGTATGTATGTGTACTATGCTCTTGCCTGGTGCCCCTATAGGTCAGAAGAAGGAGTCAGGTCTCCATGACCTGGAGTTATGGATGGTTGTGAATCACTGTGTTAGTACCGGGAACAGAGCCTAGGTCCTCTTTAAGAACAAGTGCTCTTAACCACTAATCCATCTCTCCAGCCCTGTGGGGCTGTCCTAGAGCTGAGAGTGAGTCGAAGCTGGCCTTGAACCCTGGATTTTTTCATCCTGAGAGCAGTAGGAGTTTGGGTGCTCCTCACTTTTTAGCCCTGGCCAGATCCCAGCTAAATATTAAATATTGCCTGCTACACAGAAGGTCATTAGCAAAGGAATGTGGCTTGGTTGGTGCTTATCTGCGCTGTAGCAAAGGGATGAGTCCATTTATTGATAAGGTGTCTTCCTCTTTTTCCCTGTGAGACCACACCTCATGCAGAAGGTGCCCTTGCAAGACCTTGATGCTTAGACTTGAGCTCCACATGCAAATGAGGCTACTCCAGTATCCTTGTCTTAACCAATGGATCCCAACCAGGGGTACCAAAGACCCTCCCCTGCCTGTACCCTATAAATGTAACCACCCTTTCTTTAATAAATGAGAGATATGCTCCTCTGACATCGTCTCTAAGAGTCTGATTCTCTCTTATTAGTCCTCTGATCTGGGACCTGCCAGGATGCGTGGACCCATGCCCTGCACTTTCCCTCCCAGGGGCTGAGCTGGCAGCCGATAGCTCAGTCATGCTCCTGGAAGGGAAGCAAGAGAAAAAGAAAAGAACACAGCCCAACCCCCTTATTTCTGTGAAATCCAGACCTATGTATTTTATCTGTCTTGTGTAGCTCAGTGCTTAGTGTGTGTAAGACCCTAGTTTCTATCCATAGCAGTACAAAACACACATTTTCTACCCAATGAATATTTTTTCGAGTGCTTACTATTCACCATGCACTGTTTTGGGTCCTGGGAGAACAGCCAGATACCCACAGTGTATGCTTCTGAGAAATTTAGTAACTTCCTGAGATTTTTGTTTTTTTTTAGTAAAATTGGAGGCAGGGTTTGGGGTGTATCACGGATGCATCTCCAGGCAGAGGGGAGGAGACAGTGAAAAATAACTTTGGCGCTTTCAGAACATACGGCTTTCCTACAAATAACCAAGGGTGGGGTGTGGGGGTGTGGGTGGGGGGTGGGGGGTGGGGGCAGTACCTAGTGGGTCCCTGCGGTAGTGAAATGAGCCGTCCTCAGAATATGTAGGCTGGAATACGCTCCCCAGCTGATGGGCAAGAACCTGATTTAAGTCTCTGAAGGAGATCTGTTTGATGTTCATCCGTTTGGCACAGATCTTATGGACAGCATCATTCTCGTGAATAAGGAGGGCGTCTGAAGACCGGTACAAGTGAGAGAGAGTCAGGATGGAGTTGTAGTTCTGCACAATAACCTGGGGAGAAAAGGGTCAAAAATGAGAGCAGAGGGGTGAGTGGTTAGGATCGTAGGTTCAAAGGCACCCTGCCTGGCTTCAAGCTCTCAGCTCTCCAGCAGCATGGCTTTGAAGTTATTTCCTAATTTCTCTATGCAGTACTTTCCTCAGGTATAAAATGGGGACAAAAATATCTGCCTCCTATGATGAAGGATATAATGAAAGAAAAGCACACAACAAGGCAGGGCTCGGTGGCACAGCCTTTGATCCCAGCACTCCGGAGGCAGAGACAATGGATCTCTATGAGTTGAGGCCAGCCTGGTCGATCTCACATAGCAAGTTCTAGGCTAGCCAGAGCTATATAGTCTCAAAACAAAAACAAAAAGTCATTGCTACCACATTCCTTGCTGAATCATTTCCTACATTTGATTTTCCTAGTAGGAAATTTCTTCTCTATGGAAAGAATTTAAGATCATTCGAAGGCTAGCCATAATACCATGGACACCAATATGAGGTTAAGGTCCTTCTTTGTAGAGCCAGAATGAACAACCCAGAAATGGGCTCTGGAGAGATGTGCAGTCATCTTTAGAATTCCTTGTTGTTATTCTTACTGTCACCCGGTGTTGGGGATGGAAGCTAGGCCTTAAACAAGCTAAGCACATGCTTTAATAATGAGTTATATCCCTGACCATCATCTTTGGAAATTGTTTTTCTTTTGTTTTCTTTCTTTCTTTTATTTATTTTTTTAGACAGGGTCTCTCTATTATGTAGCTCTGACTATCCTGGAGCTTACTATGTAGACCAGGCTAGCCCCAAACTCACAGAGATTCACCTGTTTCTGCCTCTTGAGAACTGATATTAAAGGCATGCACCACGATAACTGGCTTAAAAAAAAAAAAAAAAGACAATTCAGCTATCCATAGTGACACACACCTGTAATACCAGTTGCTAGGTTGGGTAGAAAGATCTTGAGTTGGAGGTCAGCTGGAATGCATAGTAAGACTGTCTCAAACAAAACAAAACAAAACAAAACCCCTAAAACCAAAATTAAACAAAAAGATTTTACAAACAAAGGATACTTCATATGTTTGGGAAAATGTAACCAAAATTAAATAAATTATTCACATAAATATTACTATCAGTCCTAAATCTGTAACTCAACATTCTCCAAAAAGTGAGATCTATTATGTATTCATGTTCACTTTAAGAACAAAGAATATAGCAGCTGGAGAGATGGCTCAGTGGTTAGGAGCACTCCCTTGTCTTCCAGAGGACCTGGGTTTGGTTCCCAGCATCTACATGATGGCTCACAATCCTGTGACCCGGTGCCAGAAATCTGATACCCTCTTCTAGCCTCCTTGGGCACTAGACATGCAGTGTGTGCACATGCATACAGGCAAAGGAAACACTTATAAAGTAAATAAGTACATAACTTTTAATCAACATGTTCATACCTCACCGGTTCCATAAGGCCATATAATCTGATTCATTTTCAAGGAACTGGGGTACTGATCTTGTAACTTCTGGGTTATGAAGGCTCCCAGCCCTGATCCTGTTCCCCCAGCCATGCTCATTATGATGAAAAATCCACTCAAAGAGTCACATTTCTCCACCTCCTTTTGGATTAAGTTCATTATCGATTCTTCATGCTTCGGTCCATGCACAGAGTAACTATGTCATGGCAAAAGAAACAAACACAGCACCTGTCAGGTTGACCGGAGGGATGTGGTACAGAGGAGAACATTTAGGAGACAGAGGCCTTTTCAGAGCTATGGAAGTGGGTCTCCTGTAAGGTACAGGTGCCTGATTGACAACATTTAATCAACACAGGTTAAATAAGTATATTTAACAGGTGAAATAATAACAGGATCTAGGAAGTTCTTTTTAAATGAGAACAACAGAATTATTTTGTTGCTATTATTATCCCCATATATATGGTGTGTGTGTGTGTGTGTGTGTGTGTGTGTGTGTGAACATGCATGTGTGGAGGCCAGAAGACAACTCTATGGACTCTGTTCTGTCCTTCTGCCATGTGGATCCTGGGGATTGAACTCAGGCACTCAGGCTTGGCAGCACTTTACCTACACAGTCATCTCGCTGGCCTCATACGCCTTGTGAGAGTAGCCCAGGAGCTCTCGATCCTGCCTCAGCCTCCCAAGTGCTGGGTTACCTGGCTGCCCTCTGGAAATTCTACTGCACAGCAGAACTGGGAACCACTGCCTTGTAACACTCCTTAGAGCTGGATGTCTGTGAGATAAGGATACTATATAGGCATAAAGGTTGCAGCAGGATAATGAAGAGGATGGAGACCAGGTTGTAGGATCTAGGTCCATCAGTGGCCTTTACCTGAGCACAGGCAGATGGAGAATGAGAGTTTTTGGAATGAGATCAAATTCTGAATATTTACGGACTGTCTGGTGGTGATGGAAGTTGATCCTCGTGCCTCAAAGGTGCCAGGCAAGGGCTCTCTATGGCTGGGCTATATTCTCAGCCTCTTTGTTTCTATACTTTTAATCTTGAGACAAGACTTTGTTAAATTGCCCAGGCTGACCTTGAACTTGAGATCCTCTTGCCTCAGCTTCCTGAGAAGCTGTCATAAGCTTGCATCACCAGGCCTGACACATTATAAATTTTAATTTTTTTATTGCATATTTTATGGAGGGCATGCATGTGTTGTGGCACATTGTGTGGTTGTCACAAGATAAACTGGGGAGTCAGTTCTTCCTTCCACTCTGTGGGTTCTGGGAATTGAACCGAGTCCAGCAGGTTTGGCAGGAAATGCCTTTACCGTAGAGTGAAGCTTTGCCAGGGAAAAGCCCCTCCCCCGTGTGGTTGTATGCCTCTTGGATTTCTGGGAAAGTTGGAGGGCATAAAAAACGAGGGGGTGGAGACAGTTGGAGACAGTTGGTTCAGGAGAGACTGAGAGAAACGGTTGAAAGGAACTGGAGGCACAGTTGGTTGAGAGAGACTGAGAAGACAGTTAAAAGAAATTGAAGATAAGAGAATTAAGAAAAGACAGTTAAGAGATAAGTTTAGAGATATTAGTTAGATATATAGATATTAGATATAGATAAGAGAGTTAAGAATTAGAGGACAGTTAGTTTAGAGAAGACAGTTCCTTAGTAACTGCTGTGCTGGGAGAAGCTATACCAGAGTGGGAGTTAATTCAGAGCTAGTTTAGTTTCCCAACTTTATTTACATTTACACTTTACCCTCTGAGCCATCGTCCTGGCCCAAATTCTTTATTTTATTTTTGCTTTAAGATGAGATTTCACTAGGCAGCCTTAGAAGGCCGGTGTGGTGGTGTGACTAAGAATGGCCCCACCGGCTCATATATTTGAATGCTTAGTCCTCACACACTACTTGAAAAGGAGTAGGTTTGACCTTGTGTGGAGGCAGTATGTCACTGTGGGTAGGCTTTTACATTTCAAAAGCCCGAGCCATGCCAGTGTCTCTCTCTTCAGGATGTAGAACTTTTCAGCTACTTCTTCAGCATCATGTCTGCCTGCATGCTGCCATGCCCCCATCATGACGATAATAGATTCTGAAACCGTAAGCCAGCCCCAGTTAAATGTTTTCCTTATTAAGAGTTGCTGTGTAGCCAGGCAGTCGTGCATGCCTTTAATCTCAGCACTTGGGAGGCAGAGTTAGGCAGATCTCTGATCTCTGTGAGTTAGAGACCAGCCTGGTCTACAGAGTGAGTTTCAGGACAGCCAGAGTTACAACAGAGAAACCCTGTCTTGAATCCCACCAGCCAAAAAAACCCAAAAAATCAAAAAAAAAAAAAACCAAAAACCAGTTGTGGTAATGGTGTCTCTTCTCATCAGTAGAACACTGAATAAGACAGCCTGGAACTCACTCTGTAGACCAGGCTGGCCTGAACTCACAGAGATCTGCCTGCCTCTGCCTCCCAAGTGCTGGGATTAAAGGCGTGCACCACACACCAGATTCCAAATTCTAAACTTTAATACACCACTTTCAAGATTTTGAGATTGTCGCATCAACAATGCAGCTGAAACACCATGAGTACTTAACAGTATAGCTGTAACTTCACTGGAAGTCATGGTGAGTTGTCCTTACCCATATGCCCAGTTGTTACCAGATCCTTGTTTCTGACAGAAGCATGCGTGCTGACCATATTTCCATTGGCCAGACTGGGCAGCTTTTGCTAGTGTTTGATTGGTAACTTTAGGTTCCATGTCAACAAGAACGGCCCGGGCAACTGGAACTAGAGTAGGGAAAAGAAAAAAAAATCATATATTTTATGTGATTACCACAGAGCATAAACTTCTAAATCACTGAACCCACCAGCCCTAGATGTGGCTTTTCTTTCAAAATTCAAGGATTGGAGGTAGAGTGATTGCAAAGCCTGCTGAGGTCTTGGATTGAAACCCGGCATGGGGTAAGGGGAGAAAAGCAAAGGCCTTCCCTGGGGAAATGGAAGGCCTTAGAGCTTGCTGAGGGCCAAACTGCATACATTCATGTTAGAGCAAGGAGAGGATTGCTGACCATACACACCTACCTCCATTTTCTTCCTCTCTGAAAAATCTTTCTTTGCAAGATGCTTGATATGCCTCGTTTTCTCTCTTAGAGCAGAGTCCCTGGGAACAGTGTGAGTCTCTAAATAAAGCATCAAATACTTCAAAGCCAATCTGGTTGCCACACTGCCCAAGCTGCACTGTTACTATTGACATGCCAAAGACACAAACTAGGTCTAAAGAACAAGGGGGTGGGTAACCTGTAAAAGAAAAAGATGCAGATATGAGAATCCGCTGCATTACTAATAAGAACAAACAATATGTATTCATTATATCTCAGTAAGGGGATGGAGAGATGGCTCAATGGTTAAAGTACTTGCTCCTCTTGCAGAAGACCCAGGTTTGGGGCCCAGCACCTACACTGCTGCTTGTAACTCCAGTTCTAGGGGATCCAATACCCTCTTCTGGTCTTCCAAGGTGATGCATGCACACAGTGCACATACAGACATACAGGTATTTGCATTCAACATAAATAAAATTTTTAGAAAATGAAAACTATATATATACTAACAAAAAGTCATTTTTGTCTGGGCATGGTAGCACATACCTTTAATCCTAGCACTCAGGAGGCAGAGGCATGTGAAACTCTGTGAGTTCTAGGCCAGCTCATGAGATTGTCTGAAAAAAATCTATCTATTTATATCTATCTAAAGCTATAAAATGTGTGTGTGTGTATTTGTTTTTGTTTTTGAGATGGGGTCTAATGACATAGTCCTGGAACTCACTATGTAAACCAGGCTAGTCTTGAACTCACAGAGATCAGCTTGTCTCTGGAATGCTTGGATTAAGGTCATGCAGCACTATGCCCTGTAATCTCTGATTCTTGACCTTGCCTTCAAAAAGCATTTCAGGAGCAGCAGGAAGCAGCACAGACGCTTATTAAGAAGAGATTTTAACATAGATTTAAGCAAGGTTATCCATGGAAAGGGAGGCACTTAAGAAAAGGATAGTCTGTCTCCAGAGTGGGGTGCAGACTTAAGAGTCACTTCGAAGAGTCTTAGCAATAACCACATATATTAATGCGATTTGTTGTCTTCTTTTTAACAATACTTATTTACTTTTTATTTCTTTTGAGATAGGGCCTCACTATATGAATCTTGCTGTCCTGGAACTCACTATGTAGACCAGGTTAGTCTCAGATTCACAGAGATCCTCCTGCATCTGCCTCCTGAGTGCTGTGAACCTATTCTTATACTATGTGGACGTTTTGCCTGCATGTATGTCTGTCCACTACAAGCATGCCGTGCCCTCAGGGACCAGAATCGGGTCTGGGACTGCAGTTGCAGGCATCAAATTCAGGTCCTTTGCAGGAGCAGCAATTTCTCTTAACCACTGAGCCATCTCTTCAGCCTGAGTTTACTGTCTTCTGACATTATGTTGTTTAAAGACTTTCTAAGAGAACTATTTTTTTTTCTTTTTCTTTTTTTGGTGAGATTATAAAGTGGTTCCTAGAGTGTACTGGTGAGGACAACAGGCTGAAAGGTCGAAACCTGGGAATCATAAGATGCGTTACTATAAATGAGAGTCCAGACAACTGCAGCCTCATATCTGTAAAGGGAGGAAGGCCACAGAAAGTCATATACTCTCAGCTCTTAAGCTCGGCTCATAACTATTTCAACATTCTTATTTAAAATATCTCTCTATAAAAGGAATAGTGTTTCTGTACAGGCAACTGTCACAGAAAATTTTAACAGTGTGTGTTCCTTGCTTTCCACCTGGTTTGAGGCAGGGCCTCTCTTCCATTGTTTGCAGCTGTCTAGCAGGCTACCTGCCCCATGATTCCAGTGAGTCTCCAGTCTCCACTTCCCGTCTTTCCATAGGAGTGCTGGGATTACAGATGTGTGCTACTGCATTGGGTTTCACATGGATCCTGGAGATTCGTACTCAGATCCTCATCCTTATACAGCAAGGTCTTCACCCCCCGAGTCACCCCCTCCAGGCTCCTGTGCTGGAATTCTTGACTCTCAGCTGGTGAGACCTCGACTAGACTTTGGGGTAAAGTATCCTTTTCCTGACTTCCCATGTCCCTAAATGATTCCTGTGTGTCTATCCTGCCTCCGTCTAAGAACCTAGTCATTTAAAGAAATATTCTTCCTCTATATAATTTGGGGGATTTAGGGTTTACTGTACCCAAACTCATTCACACACAGTTCAATAGTTTCCCAAAATATGATGTGTACTCACTATTTTCCCAAGTACACTTTTAAAATAAAACAAATCAAGCCAAAGCAAAAATGTTGGTAGTGGGAGCTGTGTAATTGTGAGGACCAGAGTTTAGATGCCAGCACCCACATAACAAGCCAGCTGTCCTGTGCAGGCCCGTAGTGCCAGGTTCCAGTCCAGTGTAGACAGAAGGATCACTGTCAGCTTGGCTGAGAAAAATCAGCCCCAGGTTCAGAGAGCCAGAGAGAGAGGAGAGAGAGAGAGACAGAGAGAGACAGAGAGAGAAGGAGGCTGCCTTAAAGGAATAAATGAAAAGTGATAAAGTGATAGCCATCCACACACACGTGCACATTCACACATGTGGATAAATTATCTAAAGTAAATACAATGTTGATTGAAGGAATTCTTTGTATACATTTCACACCACAGGGACAGGAGAAGTTAGCTCAACAATGTAATATTCAGCTAACATTAATTTCCTGTCTTCCAAGAAAAAGACTTATTTATTTTTTTCCACCAACCACCTTCTGGCTTGGTAAGTACAATTAAGATCGATAAAGAATACTTTGTGTTCAGTTCCAGTATTCAAGTTGGAGACAGGCATAGTGGCGCACGCCTTTAACTCCAGCACTTGGGAGGCAGAGGCAGGCGGAGCTCTTAAGTTCAAGGCCACCTGGTCTACAAAATGAGTTCCAGGACAGCCAGGGCTACATAGTGAGACCCTGTCTCAGAAAGAGAGAGAGAGAGAGAGAAAGGAAAGAAAAAAACAGTTGGAGCTAGAGGAAAATCAGATATTAAAGTAAATCTTTATCATTTTTACCAACAAAAGTGGGTTCTTTGTTTTGAGACGTAGTTCAGGCCTGGAACTTATGTGGGCTGGCTCCAAACACGTGATCCTTCTGTCTCAGCCTCCCCGAGAAAAATTAGCATTTTTGATAAATGCTTCACATCAAGTCTCTGTAGCCTTGGAAATGAGCAGAGGCTTGTGAACCAGACTTTCAACTTAACGTCTAAGCCTGCATAATACTATTCTCATTTTACAGATAAAAAAAAAATCGAGTTACGGAAGGGTTATGTAACTTTCCCAAGCCATTGTATTAGCAAATAGCAAAGCCAAGACTCTCTCTTGGCCTTTCTGCCCTTTCAGCTCCCCATAAGTCCCACACTCACTGACAGCTCTCCGACCTGCAGTTTCAGTTCGGTTCAAACTTCGGAAGACCAACCCTCTCACTATGCGCATGCTCACTTTCAATACTTTAAAAAACTACGGAGGACGAATGCGCATGTTCCTTATACGAAGAGCTCTGCTAAGGTGCTTTTTTTTTTCCCCCCCTCCTTACCCTTCCTCTATTTAGAAAGGTTAATCACGCGTGTTCAATTTCAATTTATCAACTTCAGATATGGTACGCATGCTCCGTGTCTAGCAAACGCCTTAGACAGTAATGCGCATGCTCTACTCTCCAGGCTCCGCTTCGGTTTGGTGTACTGCGCATGTGCCTGCCAGTACCTGACTCCGGGACGCATGTCCGCTGCCCACTCTTTGGCTTCACGGAACCTTGTACGCATGCTCCGGGGCTGAACTTGAGGAGCCAGTCTGGGGCCTAGGCGCAGACGCATTGAGCCTAAGCAGCCGGTGATGGCGGCAGCAGCAGTGGAGTCTGCGGCGGGTCCGGGCCCATGAGGCGACGCCGGAGGCGGGACGGCTTTTACCCAGCGCCTGACTTCCGAGACAGGGAAGCTGAGGACATGGCAGGAGTGTTTGACATAGACCTGGACCAGCCAGAGGACGCAGGCTCTGAGGATGAGCTGGAGGAGGGGGTGAGGCCCGGGGTCCCGGGGGATTGAGGGGGGGAGGCGGGGTGACAGGGCCGGGGTGGCGGCGCGGGCCCAGGAAGCCTGGTGCGTCCTAGGGCGCGGAGACCCGGGGGGACGCGAGCGGTCTCCGGGAAGGAGCTGAGGCGCCGCGCGGCCGAGCGAGGGAGCGGGCGGTGCGGACCCGGCCCTAGGTGCGAGGCCTCTGCGGGGCGCGCAGGTGCAGGTCTCGCCCTCGTCCCTAGATGAGCGCAGCCCGGAGCGGTGTTTCTGGAGGAGAAAAGGCGCGCGGTCGGCTTCTGGAGGCGTGGGTCGTGAATGTGGCCCGGGTGGTGTGAGCGTGTGCGGGGGGAGGGCTGATCTTGCTGGGTGCCCCCGAAGTGCAGGTGAGGCGCGGCAGGGTTCCCCTTGAGTGTAAGATTGCAAGTCTTCGGTCTTCGGACTCCCCACAACCACCTCTCTTCTCGGCCTGTCGCTTCTCTCCTAGGAAGCGCTCAGCTGTTAGAAGTGACAGCTGAAAACTTCTGTCGGGAGTAGCACTGCCGCTGCTGTTACAGCCACCAGGAGTTTTATTTCGGGAGCAAGGGGGCTCTGCTGCATCTTCCAGGGTTTGTTTGTTTGACTTTTATTTTTAACCCCCTTTCCGTTTGTGACTTCTTAAAGGAAAAAAAAAACATTCTTAATGACACACGGCATTTGTAAGTTAATTTCCCTCAAGTTGAAGATGTCTATTTTTTTCCCCCCCGCAATAATTTATGTAATTGTAGGGTGGGGGGGAAACACAGCGTTGACAGCTGTGATTTGTCTCGCCAAAAATAAATTGCTCGAACAGAGACTTGTGAATAGTGGTGTTAGGGCTTTCCTTGCTGAAGTTTAAATTTAGAATCGCTTTTCCTAATGCACATTTAAGTTTCACCTTTGTTGTTCTAGTATTATTTATTTACTTTTCTTAAGGTAAATTTATTGAAACATACACATATTACACCGAATGTCCAAAAAAAAAGAGAAGACAGAGAGACATAGAGACATAGAGAGAGGTCAAACTAAAGAACTGATTCTGGACAAATGTCATCAGTAATAACCTCATGGTGATTTAGGTCTTAAATGCCATCATCTGGATAAGAATATGGATTTATGGCTGATATTAGGTATTTGCTGTATTTGCTTAGAGGCCCCCTTTTCTCACCCCCAGTTTCCCTTCTTTAGTAAGTGAATTGTGCCTTTCTGACAAAAGATTGAAATGCTATGTATACAGGACTTTGTACACTTCATGAAATTGAGTGAGCTAACATAGTATTGTTTCCATAATCAAGTGACTCTCAGTCAGAATTACACAGTTCCAAATGTGGGTATTGAGACACATACTTTTTAAATTCATGTTTTCATGTGGAATTCCACTTAGCCTCTTAATCAAACATGGTGAACACTAAATTTGAAATAAATATAGGATTATTTTAATTATAAATATGATACACTGTTCAGTTATATTGGTTCCATATGGCAGTGACTTTGGAGTAGGGCCAGAGAGAAAACTGGAAAGGAGGCTTGCTTTATGTGAATACTGTCATCAGTTGCTGGTGGAATTTTCAGTCTATAGGTTCATCGTCTTTAGAGAGTAAAGTGTTGTATTATGATTCCTGGTATGAAGTGGGACCTTGTCTGTTTTTCTTTTCAATTTCTTTATGTGCTTCAGGAACAGTAGATGTTTGAGTTTTGGCTTACTCTTGGGGTTTTGCTTTGTAAGGATTCTGCAAAGATGTAGAGGAGGGGACAGGAAAAGCAGATAAGAGAATGAAATACACTACCTCAGGGAAAGGAATTTAGGAGGAAGAGCAGAAAAAACAAAACAAAAAAACAATGTGTCACTGTGTAGCCAGGTGTCCTCAAACTCAAAATTCTTCTGCATTAGGCTCCTGAGTGCCAAGAATACAGGAGTTGTACACTGTCAGGCCTCAAGTAAGTGTGCTAAGAGATGTCTTTATGTCTCAAGGTGGATAAAAAGAGTTGAGATGGGGTTGAGTCAGCTACCTAAAGAGAGTCAGTGACATCTAGCTTACTCTGGGGGGAAGAATGTTTAAAAATTTTTAAAAATTTGAAGTAGCTGGGCAGTGGTGGCACATGCCTTTAATCCCAGCACTTGGGAGGCAGAGACAGAGGCAGAGACGGGAGGATCTCGCTCTCTGAGTTTGAGGTCAGCCTGGTCTGCAGAGCCAGTTCCAGTACAGCCAAGGCTACACAGAGAAACCCTGTCTTGAAAGACAAAAAAATAATAATAATAAAATTGAAATATGGGAGCAGTTTGGATACTTTCAGTTTGTTAAGTAAACCTTTAACATTGGTGCATGTCAGAGTAGCCTCACTTTTCTATAAGGAAACTGAGGTACAGGCCAGAGAAGTGATTGCCCACAGTGTCTTCTGACTCACTTTAGAAGATTATATAGACTTAAATATCGTGGACCAGAGAGATGTCCCGATGGATAAAAGGCACTTGCTACTGGAAGTTGTGAGACTGAAGACTTGAATTTGATAAATTTAATTGACATGGGACTTCTGTAGCTCATGCTGTCCTTCATCTTGTGGTTCTCCTTGATACTCCTGGCTCTGTCTCCTGGGGTTGAAGGTTTACACCCCTAAATCTGGCTTGCACATGGATTCTTTCACATTTATTTATTTTGATGGGGAGGTTCTCTCCTTCCATCATGTGGGGAATCTGAGGAGCAAACTCAGGTCCTCAGACTTTGCAGCAAGAGCCTTTACTAGATGAGCTATTTCATTGGCACCTGCATAGTTTCTTTTTCAAAATATTATTACATTTTTTTGGGGTGTGTGTGTGTGCACGCACACTCTTGGGTGTGCACAAATCGTGCCATAGTGCACATTGTGGGTAAGAGGAGAACTTGTGGGAGTTGGTTTTCCTCTTCCACCTTATGTGGGTCCAGAGGAGCAAATTTGGGTCAACAGGCTTGGTGACAAGCTCCTTTGTCCATAGAACCGTCTCACAGCCCTGTACAGATTCTTGCTTTCGTTTATTAGCCTCATTCACAGGGTACCTATTTGTATGTCAAAAGGGGGAGGGAGCAGGCAGTGGTGGACACAACTTTAGTCCCAGCGCTTGGGAGGCAGAGGCAGGCGGATCTCTGTGAGTTCAAGGCCAGCCTGGTTTACAGAGTGAGTTCCAGGACAGCCAGAATTACAACAGAGAAACCCTTTCTTGAAACAAACCCCCCCCCAAAAAAAATTGAAATAATTGCAGAGACACATATTACACAAGCTTTAGAATGAGGTAGCAGATTTTTGTTTGACAAGAAGTTTATTATTGCCAGGCATGATGGCACATGCATTCGGTCTCAGTAGTTAGGTGGATCTCTTGAGTTCAAGGCTAGCCTTATCTATATAGCAAGTTAGAGCCAATCTATATAGAATGACCCTTTCTCAAAAAAAGTTTATTATTAGGGTCCAGCCATATGGCCCAGTGGGTAAAGGAGCTCTCTGTCAAGCTGACAACCCAAGTTTGATGTTTGATTCCTGGAACCCACATGATGGAGAGAACTGACTTTTACAAATTGTCCCTTGACTCCACATATGTACCATGGCATCGTATGTGTGTATGTGTGTGTGTATGCATACACGTGCGCACACACATTTATTCTTTTGACTTTTTTTTTTTTTTTTTAAAAGACAGGGTCTCACTATGTAGCCCTGGGTGGCCTGGAACTCACAGAGATCCATCTGCTTCTGTCTCCCAAGGTGTGAGCCACCACACTTAGCCTATTTATTATTTTTGAGATAGAGTAGCACGTAGTAGGCTGCCTTCCCTTCACCTCCCAAGTGCTCAGAGTACAGGTGTGTCCTACCATGCCCATTCTATACCTCCTTCCCACTTTGTGTTTTGAAACAAGGTCTCACTGTGTAGTCCAACTTGACCTCAAACTCAGAACCTATTGCCCTAGCATCCCAAGAGGTGCAATTACATGTGCCACCACGTCCCTTCAGTATTTGCTTTAGTTAATGTCTGGATTAAGGATAATTTTTCCCATTGGGAAACAATTCATTTAAATTTTTATGATGTGCTCACTTTCATTGACACTTCATGCTTATTAATTAGACTTTAGATAATTAAAAAAAAATTGAGATTATAACTACAACATTTTTCCCTTCTCTTTTCTCCCTCCAAACCCTCCTGTACCTCTCCCTGTTCTCCTTCAAATTCATGGCCATTTTCTCAACTACATACATTTTTAATTAAAAAAAATTTAAATACTGTGGTAGTATTAGGTTAGTTTCACACAGTCTATCTTGTATAATACTTTGCCTTAGCAGGATGCTACATAAGAAACAAGTGAATCTTAAGGCAGCAGAAGAAAAATTCTGAATGAAGAATCTTCTTTGAAAGAATGTTGTCAATATTAATTTCAGTGTTTTCTATTTACCTTGGAGAAAGGTTGTTGTAAAGGTACAGAGAGTGGCAGAAAAGAATCTGCCTCCAGTCTCTGTTCTGGAAAGTAACGGGAGGAAGTTAGCAGTGTAGATGAAGGTGCTGGACAGGCATGGGAGTAAGCCACAGCCTGAGGGCGTGTCTGCTGAGGTCCCTTTAAAGGAGGTTGCCTGCTAACTACTACTCTGTGGTCTTTAATTTAGAATTAAGTAAAGCTAACATTAAAGAAAAAAAGAAGAAAACAATTATGAAACACCAGTTTTATCACATCTGAGAGAAGTTAGTCTTTTGTCCTTTAAAGTGTGGCCTTGATTATATGGAAGACTAAAGAACCTGGTTTGTTGGTGTGTTTTTTGTTTGTTTGTTTTGGGATCCAGGGTCTCACTGTGTAGCTCTGGCTGGCCTGGCCTGGAACTCTCTATTAGAACACGCTAGAACACACTAGCCTGAACTCACAGAGATCTGCCCGCCTCTGTCTTCCAAGTGTTGGGATTAAAGGTGTTTTCCACCATGCCCAACTGTTTTTAAAAAATATTTTATGTGTATGGGTGTTTTGCCTGCACACCATGAGTATGTAGTGTCCTTGGAAGCCAAAAGAGGGTGTTGTATTACCTGGGACTGGAGTTCTAGATGCTTATGAACTTGCCGTGTGGGTGCTGGGAATTGAACCCTGCTTAGTCCTCTGGAAGAGCAACCAGTGCTCTTAGTCACTGAGCCATTGCTCCAACCCTGC
This sequence comes from Cricetomys ansorgei, assembly GCA_026225945.1. Classification (NCBI taxonomy): domain Eukaryota; kingdom Metazoa; phylum Chordata; class Mammalia; order Rodentia; family Nesomyidae; genus Cricetomys; species Cricetomys ansorgei. The sequence goes on from JAMJFZ010001871.1 coordinate 6,158,374, forward strand.
CAGAATATGTTTAACCTCTTGTTTGTTTGTTTGTGATGGGGTCTCTCTATGCAGTGTTGGCTGTCCTGGTACTCCCTGTGTAGACTAGGCTGGCCTCAAACTCACAGATACCCTTCTGCCTCTGGGATTAAAGGTACCCAACCATGCCTGGCCTCTGTTTAATTTTTTTTTTCCTATGGTTTTTGAGGCATAATTTCTCTGTATAGTCCTGGCTGTCCTGGAACTCACTTTGTAGACCAGGCTGGCCTTGAACTAACAGAGATCCACCTGCTCTGCCTCCTAGAGGTGTGTGCCACCACCGCTTGGCTCTTATGTTTAACTTTAAAAAAATATTTTATGTGTAGGTATGTTTTATCTGCATACATATCTGTGTCACTTCCATGTGTGTTGCCCTTAGAGGCCAAAAGATGTTAGATTCCCTGAACTAGTTATAGACACTTGTGAGCCACTTTGTGGATGCTAGGTTCTTTGGAAGAGCAGCCAGTGCTCTCAACTGCCAAGCCATCTGTCCAGTCAGGCTATGTTGAACTTTTTAAGAGATTGCCAAAATATTTTCTGAAGTACTTATACCATTTTACATTCACACTAGCAGTGTTTGATGATTCCTTCCCTCTCCCTCTTTCTCTTCTTTTCTTACTTTTCTCCCTCCCTGCCCCTCTTCTCCCTCTCCCAAGTCCTGGTGAATGGGAAGAAGTAGTTTAGTATGTCCATGCATTTTCCTTCTAGTACTAGTGTTGAATATCTTTCTGTGTGGTTATTCATTTATGTCTTCTTTGGAGAAACACCTATTCAGATCCTAACTTGTTTTTCAAAATCAGGTTATCTTTTTATTCTTTTTCTATGGGTTTTCTTTTTACCTTTTCTTATGGGAAGTGGAAGGGTTCAATGTACTGGGGATCAAACCCAGGATTTTGCACATACCAGACTAGTGATCTAACCCTGAGTATATCCCAAGACCTTTTAAAAAATTTTTAATTTACTTAAATTAAAAATAATTTACTTTTATTTCATGTGCATTGGTATTATATGTCTGTGTGAGGGTGTTGGATCCCCTGGAACTGGAGTTACAGACAGTTGTGAGCTGCCATGTGGGTGCTGGGAATTGAACCTGGGTCCTCTGCAAGAGCAGCCAGTGCTCTTAACCTCTGAGCCATCTCTTCAGCCCCAACCTTTTATTTATGAGGTCTTGCCAAGTTGATGAGGGTGGTTGTAAATGTACTCTATAACCCTGGCAAGTCTTGAATTCATGATCTCATTCTCTTAATCAAATAGTTAGAATTGCTTATTGGCCTATCCCATCAGGCTTGGCTTTTCCCCCCACTTCCTTCTTTTCTTCTTCCTCTTCTTCCTCCTCCTCATCATTCTTTTTCTTAGTGTTATTGGTAGAGTCTTGCTGTTTTGCCCTGGTTGGCCTGGAACTCACTGTTTAGGCCAGGCTAGCATCAAACCTGCATCATTTCTCCTCCCTACACCTCTCAAGTGCTAGGATTATAGGCATGAATACTATGCCCAATATCTAAGCTATACTTTAAAAAAATGTATTTTATTTTAAATTCTGTGTATGTTTGTGTGTCTGTGCACATGACTAGAGGTGCCTGAGGAAGACAGAAGAGGATTCAAATCCTCCCCCAATCCCTCCCGTGCTGCAGTTACAAACTGCAGTGAGCTGCCCGTTGAGGGTCTTGGGAACTGACATTGGGTCCTCTCTAAGAGCAGCACATTCTTTTAACCCCTGAGCCATCTCTCCAGCGCCACATTTAATGAATTTTTGTTTTGGTTTTTTGTCATTGTTTGTTTTTTGAGACAGGGTCTCACTCTATAGCCCTGGCTGACCTCGAACTCACAGAGTTCCACCTGCCTAGGCCTCCTAAGTGCTGGGATTAAAGGCATGCACCACCACACCAGGCCATCTAAGTATTTTTACTGATTCTGTTGTGAATAACATTTTCTCAATTTAATATTTGGGGGTGTTCATTGCCAGTGCATAATAGGATAATTATAATTTTCACTTTTTTTGTGGCTAGAATAAATGTTTGGCCAGTATATTTAACCATTAGATTGGTTGGGTTTTTTTTTTTATTATTTTGCTTTGATTAGCCACATTATACATTGTATACCTTGGACTAGTTGTGGTTACCTTACACTTAGTTTATGACATGTTAGTCTCCCAAACAGACACATAACTTGATGTAGTATCTCAGGATGTAATGCTTTTAGCTTCAGAATTTAAAAAAATCATACCTTTAATAGATGATAAGTATAATTGCTAAAGGAAAACTCACTTTGTTTTGTTTTAGGTAATGAATGAATAGCCGCTGTAGTTAGTTGTATAAAATGAAAAAACTTGGAAGTGCAGACTCCATACCGTTGCTGGTGTGCTTTATTTGTTCACTGCTGTGTTTGCCTGGTAGTGAAGTAGAAACTTTATGCTGGTTTATTTTATTTATCTCTCAACTATGAGATAAAGCATTGGACTTAATTTTTGAGTTTCTGGTGTTATTTATTTCTAAAACTTAAAATATTTTTCAGGGTCAGTTAAATGAAAGCATGGACCATGGGGGAATTGGACCATATGAACTGTAAGTGTATATTAAAAGGCTTCCATTGTGCTATTTCTTTCAAGTAGGTTGTACCAGTTCACAGCCTCAAGGGGTTTTGTCTAATAATCTGTTCTTAAACATGACTCATAAAGTTGTTTATTGAGTTGTTGGCTATCACATGAAAATTTTAATAGTATGTGTATAGAAAAGATGAAATTCAGAGTATACTGAATGTGAGTTCGAGTTGGTTAGGTATTTTTATTCATTTAATACAAAAAACTTGTTTTTGTTTTGTTTTGTTTGAGACATGATTTCTCTGTTGTAACTCTGGCTGTCCTGGAACTCACTCTGTAGACCAGGCTGGCATCGAACTTACAAAGATCCGTCTGCCTCTGCTTACTGAGTGCTGGGATTAAGCATGAGCCACTACTACCCCACAGAGAACTGTATTTGTAACTGTTTCTTACTGAAAAGTTTATGCCAGTGCCCCCTAAATGCTTTAATACATCATTCAGATAGAGAGATTAATGCAATCTTAAATCATGTTGAATGGGTTCTGTTAGGTGAGTATGTGATTAATCTGCTCCTTACCCTACCCACCCAGGAAGGAGATTGTGAAGACAGACAGCTCATATAAGAAGCGTATACGTGATAAGACACAGTGGCCACTCCTTTTTTTGGAGTCTTTAAGCTAGATTTGGAAAAGCCAGACCTGGGAAGAAATGCAGATATGTTTTATTATCAAGAATTTTTAAACAAAACAAACCTGGCTGTGGTGGTGAGCTTACACTCAAGATACTGAGGCAGAAGGATAACTTTGAGGCCAGCCTGGACTACCTAATAAGTTTGAGATAGGCCTGGACGGTATAACAACTAATGGAGTCATTTCTAAAAGATCCTAGATTTTCTGCTAAAGTTGCCTAGTAATGTTGGGTAATACATAATCTCATGGATATTGAAGGAACTAAATTTGAACATCTAGAAGGCTTGTTTACTTTGTTAGCTTAATAAATGTTTTTTAATTTTCTTAGTTTGGTGGTGCTTGATACTTAAGAAAATAAATAATAGCACGTTCTGTGAACAAGCAGATAAAGAAAGTTACCAGGCCACTCTGATCTTGACCCTGCCATGTCATTGAATCAGTCATCAGTTAACTTAGATCACAGATACTAGATTTACTGTCGTGTACTTTTTTTTCTTTTACCTAATTGGATTTCATTTCTTTTTCTCTTTTCTAATGATATGCTGGATATAACTGAACTTTGTGCAAATTTACTTCTGGTTTTGCTTTTCTTCCCAGTGGCATGGAACATTGTGAGAAATTTGAAATCTCAGAAACTAGTGTGAACAGAGGGCCAGAAAAAATCAGACCAGAGTGTTTTGAGCTACTTCGGGTACTTGGTAAAGGGGGCTATGGAAAGGTAGGAAGTTTTTTGAAACAGTTGTCTTTTACATTGGGTAGTTTGGTTTTTATACACTGGTTCCATTCATCAGCATAGCGTCTGACCATGACTCGTATAATTGAGGGGTGTAAGTTCAGTTTCTCTTCCTTTCCTACCACTATACATAGACATAATGTAGGCCTTCAGTATTTGTTGAATAAGTAAACAGGTAATGTGCCAGGTTAGCTCTGCAATTAAAGGAGTGCTTTTCTTTGGCCCAATGGTACCTTGTATAGGATTCCCCTTTAAACATGGGCAGACCACTCCTCACTTTTAAGTCATGCACATTAAATTATATGTTACTGAGGCTTGAATCTGAATGGATTTTCTTTGACTTGCAGTATCTAAGAAATAGGAAAGCTAAAGACTACAAGAAAGGGATTTCATAGTTTTGCTGTAGGCTTTCTGATTTAAGACCTTATCTATATGTGTTCTGCACAAGACAACTTATACCCCAGACATTCGCTTTTAAGAGACAGTTTAACAACTTGATTAGATCAAGGGCTGTCTATGATATTTTAATGTTAGTTTTTAGAAGTGTGACACTTATAGCTTTTTTTCTTAAGATTAAGGGCACACTAGAGTATGTTCTAATCATCCTGAATATCTAGAACTTTAAGTCTTACATATGTTAGTTGTTAATTGAAAGTGTTAGGTAACGGGTTGGATTAACGGATTGAATGGAAATCTGTCAGATATTATTAATGTTATGTAAAATAATGGCAATGGTATTCCTGTAATAAACTTACATAAAAAACTGAGAAATTTGCTTTTTAAGTTTGGGAGTGCTGATAGTTTGTGCTAGGTAAACTTGATTTTTAAGAGTGGTATTTGGTTGGATATTCCCAACACTGCCATTAGATGGCAGCAAACCACAGAAAGTCTCACATTTAATAGATTTCTCTAGTAAATCCTAAAATGAGGCCCCTTCTAATCGATCATTTTTGTGCACAGTCCTTTGTGATGCACTTTTTACAGTATAGACAACAGTATCATGTTTATTATAATTGAGAAGTATGGAAGATAACATGCATAGCTTGGCTTTTGATAACAAGTAAACACTCATTTCTTTGTCTAGGTTTTTCAAGTACGAAAAGTAACAGGAGCAAATACTGGGAAGATATTTGCGATGAAGGTGCTTAAAAAGGTGACTTTTCCTTCCCTTTTTACTCTCTATGCTATATTTTAATTGCTATAATATTTCCGGTCATAAAAATGTGTCTGTGTGTGCTGTGTTTTTAACTCATTGGTAGAGTGAATGTTTAGTGTACATGGGGCTCTGGATTCAATCTGCAGTACCCCTCCCCCCAAAAAAGGAAAGGCAAAAATATTTATAACAATTCTTGTAGAATGGGAACTATATTGTGAAGTGTATTTTGTTTTATTTCTGCTGAGGAAGAAAGGAGAGCACTTTCAATTTTCAGAGGGACATTCAACTTTTTCTGGTGTCCGTATTTCTAAGTAGTAAGCATACTGTTACTGTTTTTAATATAGCAGTTCTAGATTATGTATTAATTTCCTATTAAGATAGTTGATGATTTAAATTTCTTTTACTCCTAACTTACCTATTTTCTATCTTGCTCTTTTGATTCATTTTCATTGGCTCTACTATTGTGTTTTCTAGTTTGTTTTTTGAGACCTTGAACTTCTGGTCTTGCTGTCTCACCTCCTGGAATTATAGGTGTGCACCACTATGCCTGGCTTCCTTTGGAACCTTTTATTCCCTACTCTTATCTGTACTGTTAGCTCTCTAGGCATGTCTGTCATTAAGAGACTTCCTTTGCCACAGTTCTTGAATCTTGGCTCCTTCAGTATTCTGCATGTTATGAGTTTGTATTGTTTTATTTACACCCTGTTTCCTTGTTTTAGTAACCATCTTGCCTTGAGAAAGAGTTCTTAAAGATTTTTGTGTGTGTGTGTATATATATATATGTATGTATATATATATATATATTCCCCCCCCCCCACCCATTTAGTGACCAGGCTGATCTTGAACTCATGATTCTGTGCCTGAGTCTTCCAGAATCAGGCATAATTTACAAGTGTGCACCACCATGCTAGGCATGTTATTTCTTTCATAGCTGAGCTTGTATAGCTGATAACCAAACAAATATCAAGCAGATTGTTGAATAGAAAAGTATGGAGCTTAGTCAGTGGGAAGTTCAACAGGAGATTTGTATCTGGGAGCTAGTGATAGTACTGTGATTTACCAGAATCTAGAGCTCGAGGGAGGAGCTCTGAGCCCTAACTAAGTCCTAACTCTGTTTCCTAGTACTGTACTAATGTCATTAGAACAAATTTGGTTCATATTTTAAATATATTTATTTTCAATCTTTATGTGTGCACATATGTGTCCGTATATGTGAGTATGAATGTTCATGTACCATGATGTGCACATGGAGGTCAGAGGACAATACTGGGTGTTGGTCCTCACTTTTCATCTTTTCAAGGCAGGGTCTTTTGTTCTCCACTGCATACGCCAGGCTAGCCTATCCACTGAGCTTCTTGAGATTCTCCTTTCTTTTGCCACCCATCTCTGCATTGCCATATCTAGTTTTTATGTGAGTTCTAGAGAGTCAAACTTAGGTCCTCATACTTGTGAGGCAAGGATTTTACCCACTAAGCCTGGTGGATAAAATTCCAAGCCCTGACTCATACTGTTTTAGGTAAGCACTGTATTTCTCAACATAAACTCTCAAACATATATTAAAAATTAGAGAAAAATTCTAAGTGAATATTATTTTTAATAGCAAAATTATTCCAAGGGACTGAGTGGAGAAGAAATATAACACAGTAATAGATGGTCTGTTTAGCACGTATGAGGCCCTAGGTTCAAATTCCAACACCACAAACTGACACACACACACACCTCTAAACAATCAAACAAGTATAAAGGTATAATAAAGAGATTCTCAGCTAGGGAGCCAGCACATGCCTATAATCTAGCACACAGGAGGCTGAGACAGAAAGGGAGAATGCAAATTTGAGGCCAGGCTAGGTACATAGCAAGACTCTGCCTCAAAAATACAACTTAAAAAATAAGAATCTAAAAGATATGGTGGTACATGCCTTTAATTCCAGAACTGTGGAAGCAGAGGCAGGCAACTTTGTGAGTTTGAGGCCAGCCTGGACTATATAATGAGTTCCAGGCTATAGTGAGTCCCTGTCTTTAAAAAAAAAAAAAGGAAAGGAAAGGAAGAAAGAAAGAAAAGGAAAGAATCAAAGACTGGAGGTATTGCTGAAATTTGCATTCTCCCTTTCTGTCTCAGCCTCCTGTGTGCTTGATTACAGGCATGTGTCTGCTGGCTCCCTGGCTGAGAATCTCTTTATTATACCCTTATACTTGTTTGATTAGAGGTGTGTGTGTGTGTGTATGTGTATGTTAGTTTGTGGTGCTGGAATTTGAACCTAGGGCTTTCTTTATACATGCTAAGCAGAGCATCTATTACTGTGTTATATTCCCCATCCAGCCCTTTGGAATAATTTTGCTGTTAAAAATAAGAGCATGTCTGGTACTTACACAAGCCAGAAGAGGGCATGGGATCCCCTGGGACTAGAATTACAGTTTGTGAGCTACCATGTGGGTACTGAGAATCAAACCTGGGTCCTCTGGAAGAGTAACAAGTACTTTGAACTGCCACTTCTCCAGCTCTTTTCTCTTGCTTCTATGTTCTTGTTATAAAATTGCATAGTGATATGTTTTTTACTCTTATTACTAGTTTTGATTTTTTTGTTTGTTGTTTTTTTAGTTTGAGACAAGTAACCCTGGTTAGCCTAGAACAGAAATCCACCTACCTCTGTCTCCTGTGTGCTGGGATTAAAGGCATGCACCATAGTTTTAATTTTTTTTAATCAATAATTTAAAAAAATTAAAGATGTATTTATATGTATGAGGGTTTTGCTGCACGTATGTACATGTACCATGTGTGTGTCTGTTGCCGATGGAAATCAGAAGAAGGTATTGGATCCCTTGGTACTGGAGTTAGAGAGATGGTTGTGAGCTCTGTTGAGAGCAACAAGAGCTATTAGCCACTGAGCCAGCTCTCCAACCCCAACAAATTTTCATTCAAGGGATTTCACATTATGATTCCTTTACTCCTTTCAGGGTCTAAAGCTGGAGTTCAAGATTTCTCTCCAATACAGTCGTGCTACCCCTTTATCTCTTGAGACAAAGTCTCCCTAGCTGGCCTGGAACTCTGTAAATTTTTTGTTTTTGTTTTGTTTGAGATAGAGTTTCTCTGTTGTAGCTCTGGCTGTCCTGGAATGTAGACCAGGCTGACCTCGAACTCACAGAGATCCATCTGCCTTTGCCTCCTGAGTGCTGGGATTCAAGGCGCCACCACCGCCTGGCTTTTTTATTTTTTGGTCTGTAATTTTTTATCAAAGAATATTGTCATCTGTTCTTCAAATTTTTTTTAAAGACTTGGCCATTTTAGTGATGTTGAGTTGTTGTCAGAATCTGGCAAACATTAAGATGAAGGGTAGAAATAAGCACAAATAATCCTACCACTATGTGTATCTTCCATTCACATGAAATACTTCTTAAAGGGGGACATTGGGGCTGGAGAGAACAGCTCAGCAATTGAGAACAGTGGCTGAACTTCCAGAGGACTTATATAAATTTCTGTATGATGGTTCCCAAACATCTGTAACTCCAGTTCTAGGGGATCTGATGCCCTCTTCTGGCCTCTGTGGGTACCAGGCATGCATGTGGTACATACATTCAGACAAAGCACCCATACATGTAAGATATATTTGAAAAAAAAAAAAAGAAAAGAGAAAAACAGTGCTGATGTCATTTTCCTTCCTCCTTTTCTTCCCCTTACTTTATTTTATTGAGACAAGGTCTTATTGCATATCCCTGGTTAGCTTAGAACTCTTTATGTAGACCAAGCTGGCCTTGAACTCAGAGATCTGCCTACCTCTGCCTCCTGAGTGCTGGATAAAGATGTGCAATCACTATGCCTGGCCCATGTTTTGTTTTGGAGACAGAATCTCACTCTAGTCCTTGCTGGCCTAAAACTTGAAAGCTTGTTGGAACTGATGCCTAATCCATGTCAGCCCATAGTTCTCTGATGTGACCTCTTTTATCTCCACTTGAATTATGAATGTGCTAGTGAGGACGTCAAAGTTTTCCTGAGATCTTTAACATCTAATTCCTTCAGGCAGTTTATTCAGAATCACTTTTAGTGTTGATGGATCTTCTTGGTTCTCGGTTGACTACTTCCTCTTAATATGAATGAATTCAGAATTTAGATCGTACTCATCTAAAATGTCACACTTAAGAATGCTATTGTTTTGTGATATATGCTAATAACCAAGGTAAAAAGATCAGTAGATCTTTCATACATATTTAAAATTTTTTTTAAATTACATTTATTTGTGTGGGGTGGGTGGGTGAGTCAGGACAACTTGCAGGAGTCAGTTCTCTTTTTACTGTGTATACTACGTCCCAGGGATCAAAGTCAGGTTGGTTATTAGGCTTGGCAACAAGTACCTTTGCCTGCTGAGCTATCTTTCTAGCCAAGATCTTTCATATTTTGTTAAACATCTCCTTCTGACAGAGGAAACAAACCTGTGAGTAAAACAAACCACAGTTGCTGCCTGAGGTGTCCAATGAAGTGTAGCTACTTGAGAAGCACTGGGGAAGACCTTTCTATTCTTATTCTTAACTGGTACACTTTGGTCCTTTAGAGGAATTCTTGTGTTGTTCATTGACAGTCCTCTCCACTGTCTTATCCTATTGGGATTGCAGTTAGTTGGTGTTGGATCCTGGGCTGATATCTGATTTCCTTACTGTTCTTTTTGTTTGTTTGCTTCCTTTCACTGGTATTTTAAAAAATGTTCTTTTTAAAATTTTATATTTAAATAACTGGGTGTGGTGGCACATACCTTTAATCCTAGCACTTAGGAGGCAGAAGCAGGTAGATCTCTGTGAGTTTGGAGGCCAAAGTGGGCTATATAGTGAGCTCTAGGACAGTCAGGGCTACATAGAGAGATCCTTTCTAAAAAGCAAACAAACAAAAAACCTAAAATTTTTTGTACTTTAATGAATATAATGTTATTTAAATTTTTTTTATTACATTTTAAAATTTTGTGTGCTTATTTGTATGGGTCAAAGGACAACTTTTGGGAGTTTTTCTCCTTCTGCCATGTAGGGCCTGAGGTTCAAACTCAGGTTATCAGGCTTGATGGCAGTCTCCCTTACCTGCAGAGCCGCCTCACCTGCCCTTGTGGCCCTCATGGGCTCTCTCAGTGTACATATGCATTGCATGTCATTCAAATCAGATTAAACATACTTCTTCACCCAGCTAGGATTTTAATTCCTAAACCACTAAATGAGATGATAGTAGCCTCCTTTAGAGTGTTTTTCTTCTGATTTTCTTGCACCATAAAGGTAGAGTACCAGTCTACCAGACCTAAATGTGTGGCAAAAGAATTCCTCTTTCTTAGACTAATAGATGAAGTCAGGGGAGAGCGAAGTGGCCCATTATTTTAAGAGAGTTTTTCACATCTGGAAATTGTTGAGTTTATCAGACTTTACTCTTTATGGGAATATTCCTATTGGTTATTGACTCAGAATGTTGAGGATAAGACTGTCAGTAACCATCTTGGAAGCAAGTTACTCTGTTCTTGCTCGGGGCATTCATTCACCTACATTATAAATTCTAGAAGATGGTCAAACGTTTGTGACTCACAAGGCTACCTGCGCCACCTTTCATTAAACCAATATGGAGACACTATGCTAGATGCTAATGTTCTTCATTTGGGTGAAATGTATTCTGTTTCTAATTTACTTGCTTTGTCATTCAAGGAGAGAATGAATAAGCTTATTTTTAAAATTACTCAGCTGTCTTACAGTCAAAACCATTTCTCCTTCCATTCTCTGTAGCCATTGAGAGCTTTTAACTTAGGCCCCTCTACTTACTCAGCCTGCATCCATCCACTCTGGTCCACCTTTGGAGGCAGTCATTCATGATTTCTTTCAGTTCCATTCTAGTCCCTATCCTAGCATTTTTTACCCAGTGAAATCTGTTCTTTTTGGAAGCTAACTGCTGTGTTTTGGCTCCTGTTCTTTCCTACCTGTTTGGATGCGTTATTTATTGTGTGTATGTGGCACATGGACATGTATGGCACCACATGTGAGTCTGAATGTCAGAGGACAACTTTTGAGAGTCAGTTCTCTGCTTTCATCTTGTTTCTACCACAGTGCAAAATCTTGGCTGCCTGTCCTGCAAACTTCAGTCAGTTCTCCTGCTTCTCTCCCATCTTGATATATGTTTATTTGGATTTTCTGAGTTAGAGCCTTACTGTATTGTTCTGGCTGGCTTGGCATAGGCTGGCCTCAAACTTTTGGTCCCCCTGCCTCAAGTACTGAGATTCTAGGCCTTTGCCATCATGCTTAGCTTATGTTTGTACCCTTTGCTCATTTTTTTTTCTTTTACAAAATATAGCGTATATGTACTATAAATGATACAGTACTTAATATGTTCTTTTCGCCTCACCTTCATAGGAATGTTTCTTGTTCTTTTTATGGCTGTATTATGTAGTTCTATAGGCTTCCAGCCAGTATCTTATTCTAAATGTGAATACTCAATTTGTTTCTAGTTTTTTCACTTTTGTAGATATTGTTACAGCTAATAAAGTGTGTTTGTGTCCATGCTACTGGGGGTTTACCATTGGAATTATATCCTAGAACTTAGCTTAGTCTGTCCAAAACTACATAATTTTTCCAAAATGCTTTTTTTATCATCATCACTATCATCATCATTATTGGAGACAAGATCCTATGTAGTTTATGCTGGTCTCAAACTCACTCATAATCATGGCCCTGAACTCCTGCCCTTCCTACCTTTGTCTTTCCTAAGTGCTGAAATTATAGGAATGTACCTTCACATCCATCTTTCATTATTTTTTAAAACTGATTAGGTTGCAAACACAAGTGACAAACATTTAACCTTTCTTATTTTTTATTTCTATCTTCATTGTCTTAGTTGTAAGGCACTTTCCTTAGTTTCTAGTACTTGCTACCTACTTTGTCTCATTTCTTCCCCAGACACCACAATTCCAGTAAAAGATGAGTTACTCATTACACCCATCTCAATATTTCTTCTTTGCCTCATAAGATTTCAGCACCTTTGCATAGATTCATAGGCTTCCATCTCTTCACCTCTGTCTCCTCCTTCATCTGAATCTCCAACCACTCATTAGCATACTGACCTTGTGGGCTCCCTGGACACATCTGTTTTGTTATGCTTCTTCTCCACTGGAATGCTTTTTTAACCTTCCACATTCACCTTAACTTTACAGTTTTGCTACCATCATCTCTGGGAAGGCTTCTTGCCAGGTTGGGTGCAGTTTCCCTGCTTACTCAAGAGTGGTCTGTGCTTTCCTCCATTGCCATCTTTTCTCCTGATACTCTGGGCTCTGAGGACAGGGTTCCTTATTTTAGTTCTGCTCTCCTAGCCTTCAGCTGAGAGCACACTGAGCCCTCAACTATTAATGAGTACATGCATAAGCTTGATCTGTTTACAGATTCCTAGAAAAATGCGTCTGGGTGTTCATTTACATGTTTACTACAAAACCCGAACAAGTTTAGATGTTTGTAAGCAGTGAGTAGCTTCCATTACTCCCATCTCAGGTTCTAGTAGTAACTATTCTGTATTGGCCAGAAAAGTACAAAATAGATTTTTCCAGTTACCGTAGGATAAAAATGTTCACTATTTTGTTCTTATAGATCATCTCTTTCCCTTTAGGCAATGATAGTAAGAAATGCTAAAGATACAGCTCATACAAAAGCAGAGCGGAATATTCTGGAGGAAGTAAAGCATCCCTTCATTGTGGATTTAATTTATGCCTTTCAGACCGGTGGAAAACTCTACCTCATCCTTGAGTATCTCAGTGGTTAGTACATAGTTCTTGTAATTATTTACATTTGCTCTAGAAACTGGGTTCAACATTGCTTTCCAGCAAAAAATGCTTTTTCTCATTGTGAAGAAATCTTAAAATTGATGAATACATTGAAGAAGGAAATTCACATGTGAACAAATGGTTCTATTTATAGACAAATATGAAAGGAACTTGGAAGGTGTTTTCTTATTTGTAAATTTTTATTTAAATCTTTGTAATCAATTATTTAGCATAATAATAAGCTGGGGTAGCTACTGTAATTTACATTTTCCATTAAATATTCCTTTTTAAATCAAAATGGGGAAGCTTATTGAGAGTATTATGAGATGCTGAATATTTTTGTTTTTTGAGACAGGGTTTCTCTGTTAATAACTCTGCTTATCCTAGAACTCACTCTGTAGACCAGGCTGGCCTCAAACTCACAGAGAGGATCTGCCTGCCTCTGCCTCCCAAGTGCTGGGATTAAAGGCGTGTGCTGTAGCGGCTGCTGTTACCACCAGCAGCAGCAATAGCAGGTTTTTTTTTGCTTTTTTTGTTTTTGTGAGAGATGCTGAATGTTTTTGAATTGTATCTTTCAATCACATTTTCAAGGTACTCCTCTTGCTGGGAACTTAACCACCCCTTATGCTCCCCCTACCTTCACCCCCCATACAAGGTCTCACTCTGTAAACCATGCTGATCTGGAGTTCACTATGTAGCTTATGTTGCCCTTGAACTCCTAGCAGTCCTGCTTCAGCCTCCTATGAGGCTGAGATTATTACTGAGATTATTATCTCTTTTTCTTTTCTTCTCTCTCTCTCTCTTTTTTTTTTTTTTAAGATGAGATCTCTTTATGTTGTTCTGGCTATCCTGGAACTCACTATGTAGACCAGGCTGGCTTTGAACTCAGAGATTAGCCTGCATCTACTTCCTAAGTGCTGACATTACAGGCCTGCGCCACCAGGCCTGGCATGCCTGTGATTTCTAAGAAACAGGTTTTGTAATAGCTCCTTAACATGGACCTGAAAGCTGTAGAATTTCACACATTTTTTGTGAATGCTACTTATCTTGTGACTTTTATTTTCTAATTTCAGATTTATGTAGGAGATTTTATGAGTAGTAGAAGGGTTCCCATGCCCTCTCACCTAGATCCTCCAGATGGTATCGAGTTCCTGTGTCCTCTCACCTAGATCCTCCACATTTGGTTATCTTATTGCATTGCTTATCCTGCCCCTTCATGCATATGCACACGTGTGCATACATATGCACGTGTGTACGTACATATGCACACATATACAGTCAACATTTTTTGTGCTACCCAAAAATTTTTACAACTAAAACTCTATCATTTACTTTCTAAACCCAAGAACATTTTTTTATATAACTAGAGTTATAAAATAATTAGGAAACTAACATTAGCATAATAATATCTTTTAGTTTTCTTTAATTTGGAACAGTTCCTCAGTCTGTCTTTGTCATTTGACATTTTTTTAAGATATGACCCAGTTTCTGTAGAATGCCATCAGCTTGTGTTTATGGATGTTTCTTTAGGAGTAGATTCAGGCTGTGTGCATTTTGACAAGACTGTCCAAGTGAATTGTGTTTCTTCTCAGCAGTTCAGAACAGGAGGTGCATGGTGTTTAGATCTTTGTCCTACTGCTGTTGATGTTCATTTTGGTCACATGTGTAAGGTGGTACTTGTTGGTTTTCCCCTGGCGTTAATAAGCGTTTCTTGAGATACTTTGGAATTACTTCAATATTTCGTCTCATTACGTGTTCAGGTCCAATTCTGGCATCCATTGATTCTTGACTGCAAGCGTTTACTGTGGTGTTTGCCAAGTGGTTTTCTTACTCTGTCATGCCACTTCCATTGATTATTGTGCTTGGCATTCTGCTACAATACAGTGCTTTCCTTTCTCCATTGAAAGTTTATCTGTTCATTTATTTACATCATCGGTTCCTGGATTTTAAGATTACTTAAGTAATTATTAATAATAATTAATTAGTAATAAGTAATTAATAAGTAATAAGTAATTATTTAAGTAATAATTACTTTTATTATTATTTACTTTGATACTCAAATTATGCCGTTGTCAGGGTCATTTATATAAGGATTCTGAAAATGGGGAATAGTCACATTTACTAAAATTTAGCTGACTAAATTGTGTTCTAACATTTCTTACATATGGGAAAAGTGCTAGACAGGCTTTAGTCAACTTTTTTAAACTGTAGGCCTGAAGTCTGTACATATTTTGAAATGTGCAGGTGTAAAAGCTGTAATTTCAAGACGATTTTAGTTCTTAAACTTGGATGTTTCATAGAATAAGAATGCTGCTAAAAGTAGCTTCCTGGAGACTTAACACATTATGTTTTAGGGTTTATTTTTTATTTTTTTATTTTAACTTGCCAATCTTATAGTTAGAAGAAAGTACAAACTCATTAAAAGAGGGCTGGAAATAAAGATATTTATTTCTAACACTTTTTCTTTGTAGGAGGAGAACTATTTATGCAGTTAGAAAGAGAGGGAATATTCATGGAAGACACAGCTTGGTAAGTGAAGTTTTTGTGGTTGTATGGATTCAGGTATGTAATTAAAAGTAAAGCTACATTCCCACTGTGGGACACAATTCAATAAATTGATATGGAGCCAGTCAGTTACTCCGAACGTCAAGGGGGAACTTTGGGACCGAGCAGCTATTGGAGGTCACATGATTCCTTTGCTCCCAGGCCTTGGGTGGACCGTTCTTCACTGCAGAATTTCCTTGAATTGGTAAGCTGCCTGCCTTGGTTGTGGGTGAGTGTGGTTTTCCAGTGAAATTTTGTATGTGGAACAATGGAAAGTATCAGAAATCATCTCCTCTTTTTTTTAGACTTTCCAGTTCCCAAGGTGCAGTCTTAGGGAGGTGATAAGCCTGAACATACACCTGTGGATTGATTTTATAGCCAGGATGGGATCTGCCCTCCTATTCGTAAGATGGCATCTGTTTCAAATTAAAAATAATATACATCCTTTTGTGAAGTGACCGTATTGGGTAACAATAAATCAGTTTGACCTACACATTAATTGAATAGAAAACACTTAAATGTTTTTTCTATCTTAATTACCAAACTGCATTCCATTGTTTAATTTCAGGCCTTTTCTAACACAGAAGCTGCATTTAAGAGCCTTAGGGATGAAGTGCCCTTTTTTGGAGGAGGCTCTCTGAGCCCTGTTGGAGGCTGTGTTCCTGCTGGCTGTGAAACTGCCTCAGTCCTCTAGGACACACCCTCTCCATCCTGGAGTAATCTGCAGGATTGCAACATTGTTATACAGCCAGTATTGCAGTGCTTTGTGGTTTTCGAATCCAGACAGGGTTGATTCAGCCCTTTATTCTTTTGAGGTAGATAAATTTGAGTGTCACACAGTTTATAGTTGTGGGCTGGCTGGCAAGAGGGTGGGCAGATACTGTGGGCATTGCTGTCTGTAAATACACAGCTGTACTATGTAAGGGATGAATGGGCTTCCACAGGTCAGGCTATAAGAATGAAGACTTGATCTCTGAGAATAGCAAAGTCCTATTTCCTGTGGAATTGTAAAGTTGGGGGAGGGTGGGAAGAATTTGCTTGATCTGAAAGACTGTTGGCCTAATTCCTACACGGACAGAATAGAACTTAATCAGTAATAGTTAGCATAGACTGGACATCTTTGCGATTTTAGAAGTATGTTCTAATGGAAAAATAAAACATGGTGTAGTTTAACTAAGTGACAAATGCCCCCCTGCATTATGGCATCATTCTGTGCCATCTCTTTTCCCAGTGTGTTCTTCTACCCCCCCACTAATTTGGTCTTTGGTGCATGTCTGTTTCAAGGAATTTTGTTCCATACATAAACTGCTTTGGGTAGATTACTTTTTAAATTTTTATTAAATCACTTTTGTTTCCAGCTTTTACTTGGCTGAAATCTCCATGGCTTTGGGGCATTTACATCAAAAAGGGATCATCTACAGAGACCTGAAGCCGGAGAACATCATGCTTAATCACCAAGGTGGAGATATATAATGAACAGTTCTGTAGTAAATAATTACAATTCCCCATACAGATCATGGCCATTTTCAAGGCTCCCATATTTTATCTCTCTTTTGTTACATATTAACACCCACCCCCCGAATATATAGCATCATAATACTTGCTGGTACTTTTAAGTATTTAATATTTATGATTGAACTTAAACAGAGTTGAAGATATTAGCCATTCTTTACAACTTAAAAAAATTCTTAAAAAATTTGTGATCCCAAAGCTAATTCAGATGTTCATTTTGATTTATGTCATTGAATTTTAATGATAAGGGTGCATAAATAGTCGAAGCAAAACTTGTTTTGGTTTTGTTTTCTTAGACATGGTCTTGCTGTATAGCTGGCTGGCATTGAACTTAGGGTCTTCCTGCTTTAGTCTCACCACCACCATGCAGCTAAAAGCAAACTTTTTATAATAAATTTCAACTAATATTTGAAGAAGAAAAAGACTGAAATTGAGCCAAAGTATTTGATCCAGCTCCAGTAATAAAATATTTAATTGGTACAGGTTTATCAGAGAGACTAACATTCTGTACAGCTATGGATACAGCAAAGCAATTGTTGGCTGCAGCTGCATGCTCCCGCAGCTCCATTTCTGCTGCTGCAGTCTGAACTGGGAAGACTTTGCAGTTTACTCATGGAACAAACTAGCAAAACAGGGTGTCTGCAGGGTTGTGAGCCTTGGTTCCATAGGATGATTCATGAAAATAGTTACCCAATCAATGTAAGCTCTTGGACAGAAACAGAAAATGGTGGGGCCTATGTAAATGTTCTAAATGGTGCTTGTGAGGGCCTGGAGAGATTGGCTCAATGGTTAAGAGCATTTGCTGCTCTTACAGAGGCCTGAGTTCAGTTCCCAGTACCCACCTTACAACATCTATAACTTCAGTTTCCAAGTAAGTAATCTGGAACTGGTTTTTGCTAGCACCAGGCATGCATATAGTGTAAATACATATGCATACATATATATGAAATACATATTTCATACATATGAAATTAAAGAAAAAACAAAACTAACTTTTTTAAAATGGAAAAATGACAGAATTGACAAAGTGCATTGTGGGAACCATGTTTGTATTCCTCCCTTCCCATTCCAAGCCTGGATTCTGATTTTGAATTTTTTGTTGTTGATTTTGAGGTATTCCTTTGAAATTATTTTTCTGTTCATGGAACTGATTCCTGTTCTTTGTGTATGCTAACACCAAGCTATGACCCTTACCCTTCTGGTTCTCAGTTCTAAGACAAAGGATAGAACAAGGTAATGGAAGGATAGTAAAATAACTTATTTAATCCATAAACTTGTATATACCATTTGGTTCTATGAGAATAAAAACTTTGGCCAGGTGTAGTGGCACACACCTGAAATTCTAGCACTGCAGAGTCTAAATAAGGAGAATAAAATTCAGAGGTAGCCTAGGTAGATAATTGAGTTCCAGGCCAGGTGGGTACCTACCCAGATCCTAAGGGGCTGGAGAGATGGCTCATTGGTAAGAGCACATTCTTCTCAGCTGAAGACCTGGGTGCCCAGTACCTCATATTGGCTCACAACCATCAGTAACTCTAGTTTCATGGTTCCTGAGCTTCTTATGGCTTACTTAGGCATCAGGCACACATGTTGTACTTACATACATGACGGCAAAATTACTCATACACATAAAATAAATTTTTTTAAATGAGAAAAGATAAATAAAGCCCTGTTTCTTTTGTATCAGAATTTAGTAGATATTTACAGTTCAGTAAATGAGCCATTGCCTTTTGTCTGAAAGGAATCTTCAATAATAGGTCCCTTGGTGTTGTTGAGCCACTGGTTAATTAAATGATAGTTGAGAGAAAGTTACCTAAAATTATTTTTGTGTAAGATAGAATTTCTCCTTCTGGAACAGAAATAATTATCCCATGCAAATTTAGTTCTTTTCCTTCACTGGCAACTTTTGGCAGTAAATAATTTGTTTCTGTTAACTGATAGCATTTGGCATAGTAAGCTATATAGTGACTTTCTGAGACTACTGTAAGAACGCTTAAGTATATTGTAAAGAAACAATACAGTTGAGATATGCCGTGACTATTTTTTAAATACAGAATGTTTATTAGGGAATATATTACTTAAACGAGACTTTCAAAAAGGCTTTCTCAGGATGGAACAGAAGTCTGTATATAGGTAAAGCTAGAGCTTTAGACAGTTTCATTATTTTTTGTACTTTCTCCTTACTGCATTGATTATATCACTGGCACTGCCCTGTCTTTAATAAGTTATTACCCCATTGTGGATATAGCACCTACTTCTTGACATCTTCAAGAGAAGTTTTAGAAAGGAAAAGTTAAATAGAAGGAAGAATTATGTATGTGCTATGTTCAAATACTGCATATATTTGAAATTCTTTAGAATAATCATGCTATAATGTTTCATTGTAGGTCACGTGAAACTAACAGACTTTGGACTATGCAAAGAATCTATTCATGATGGAACAGTCACACACACATTTTGTGGAACAATAGAATACATGTGAGAGCTGCATGTTAAAAGAATTAACTGGTTTGGGGGTAATATCTAACTTTTACCTGGTCTAAAAATAGTGTCTTAGTGTTCTTAGTTTAATAATTTTATTCAGATGATATGAAAGTGGGTAAATCTTAAGGCATATTATTTTTCTCATTGTAGGGCCCCTGAAATCTTGATGAGAAGTGGCCACAATCGTGCTGTGGATTGGTGGAGTTTGGGAGCATTAATGTATGACATGCTGACTGGAGCAGTAGGTGCACGTTAAAAGCTGCATGTGTTATGGTCTGTGCTGAGTAGTTATTAAGCTATCATAGTAAGAGCACTTTGCTGTGCTTTCAGAACATGTTCCTATTGGGACTATTTTCAAAGCCTACAGATTTGTTATCAGCATTAATGGTAGCTTATGATTTTGTGGGATTCCATACTTAAAAAAATGTTTTTATTTAAATGACCCATGTAGGGTCTAGAGAGATGGCTCAGTGGTTGAAGAGTGAAGTTTGCCTTATTTCAGTTCCCAACATCCATGTCAGGTGGCTCTCAACCTCCTGTGACTGCAGTTTGGGGGGATCTGATGCCTCTGGCCTTCACGGGCATCCACACACATACTCAAACTCACATATGCCATGTGTACACATAATTAAAAATTAAAAAATATTATATTGGCCTATGTCATGGCAATCTAATGAAATACAGAGGGAGAAATAGGAGCATAAAACGAGATTCCTCACTGACCACACAAGACTTCCATGGAGTTGCTACTTAGGTATCATTGCTTAAAGCCACAGGTCTCTGAGTTAACTATTTCTGAACATGCTTTCTTATCTCAATGTGTAACTGTCCGATTCAGGAACTAGATAATATTCTTACTTAAAATCCGTTTTTATAGCCAGGTGGTGGTGGCGGTGCATGCTTTTAATCCCAGCACTTGGGAGGGGGAGGCAAGTCGATCTCTGTGAGTTCGAGACCAGCCTGGTCTACAGAGTGAATTCCAGGACAGCCAGAGTTAAAACAGTGGAACCCTGTCTAAGGGGAAAAAATTTTGTTTTTATATGCTAAATTTTTCCCTCTTTTTATCCATAGCCTCCATTCACTGGGGAGAACAGAAAGAAAACAATTGACAAAATCCTCAAATGTAAACTTAATTTGCCTCCCTACCTCACACAAGAAGCTCGAGATCTGCTTAAAAAGGTAGGGCTCTTAAATGACAACCTCATCAGCTAGGCTTAATGACATAGAATTTGGTACACAGACAGACAGACAGACAGACAGACAAGAGACAGAAAGGTACACATTCCTGTAGTTTTTGTTTGTTGTGTTTATTGATACTCAGTGTGTCTCACTATGTAGAATAGACTGGACTCAAACTCAGAGGTGTTCCTGTTTCTGCCTCCTGAGTCCTGGAATTTAAAGATATGCACTACTACACATAACTCATAATATGTTTTGTTTATTTATGTTAAATTCTTTGAGAATTTCACATGTGTATATAGTTTCACACACCCCTTCTGCCCCAACCTCCTCTAATGCCACCAGCACTTGTCCCTCCCAACTTTATGCTTTCCTTTTTTTTTTTTTAAATAACGTATGCAGTCCAGTTAGTGTTGCCTGTATTACTATGGGTTTGGAACCATCTACTTGAGCATGGGCAATAAACCAGTGACCACCATATCCCCAAAGAAAAATGAATGACTGTCCTCCCACCAGCTATCAACTGCCTCTAGCTCCTTCACTCAAGGTGGGGCCATAAGCCCCTCCCTCACTAAGAATTTAATGTATATTTTGATAAGAGTCATACATAGATACTAAACAGAAAAGACTTGCAATTGTTTTTAAAGCAAAGTATGTGTTTAAAGATTTTTGTAGCCAGGCGGTGGTAGTGCACCGGTGGTAGAGTTACAACAGAGAAACCTTGTCTTGGAAAAAACAAACATACAGACAAACAAGATTTTCTTTTGTTCTCAAACATTATTTGGTATTAACAAGCTGTATCTTCTTGAGCACAAATAGGGACACATTATATAAAGGAAAAAATCAGTTTGATTAGTTAAAGATTTTCATCAGTGCTTCTTTTCCTCCCTAAAGCTGCTGAAAAGAAACGCTGCTTCACGCCTTGGAGCTGGTCCTGGGGACACTGGAGAAGTCCAGGTAGGGACTGAGATACTTGGTGTTTGGGGGAAACATACTGCTGATTCGCTTATTTGTGATGGTTATATGTGTGTATTTGTGTATGTTTAGCTCATTCTGTGACTTATAACTTCAGAAAGGTAGTTTGTCATTTCAGTAATCCCCCTTGACTTTTCCTAGGCTCATCCATTTTTCAGACACATTAACTGGGAAGAACTTCTGGCTCGGAAGGTGGAGCCTCCCTTTAAACCTCTATTGGTATGTATATATGGAAGCATGAAATATGGAAGACCTATAACCCTTGTTTCCAGTACTGGGGATTGAACCTAGGACCTCCCACAATGCCAGACAATTGCTGTACACTGATACCTCAGTGCTGGTAATTTTTTAAAATAGGAAAAATCTCAGAGGACCAGTTATAGTGGTATACTCCTGTATGGATATTGTATTTACTAATGACTACATCCAAATAAGATCACTTTCTGAGGAGCCAGGGGTTTGAATGTCAGTATATGAATGTGAGGGCAAAGGAACATAGTTCAGTCTATAAAAATGCATATGATTAAATAAGTTAGTGTTTCTTTAGTTTCTGTCTCCTACCTCAGACCTGAAAAAATATACTTTCTCCATTTCTTGGGATATAGGTGGAAGAGGGTAATGAGACTGGTTACTATTCGATCGCAGAGCACAAGATAGCCTTCTTTAAAATGTCAGCATACACAGGGCTGGAATGATGTCTCAGTGATTAAGAGCACTTGTTCTTGTAGAAGACCCAGATTTTATTCCCTGCATCCACATGGGCTCACAATCATCCATAACTCCTCTTTCAGAGGATCCAACACCTTCTGGCCTCCAAGGGCACTAGGTCATGCATGTAGTACACAGCCATACATGCACAGAAAATACTCTTAAAATGACCTTAAAATGTCAGCATACATAATTATAAAGACGATAATTAACTCAGATACCTACCTACTCTACAATTTCAGAAATGACCAGTTCATTTGTTTAAACATAGACATAACCACTAAGTCATCATCACACCATTTCTCAGTTGTTTGATTTTCCTTTTTTTCCTGTTGTTTTTTTTTTCCCATTAAAGATTCATAATCTATATATAGTTTAGGTGTTCTTTTTTATTATCTACAAATATCCCCTTTCATCTTCTGGAGATTTATTGAAGAAACTGGTCCATCTGTCGTATAGAATTCCTGATTAAAAAATGTGATTTGTTTTTAGATTTATTTTTATTTTATGAGTATTTTGTTACATAGTAGGTATGTGTGTGTGTCTGATACTTGTGAAGGTCAGAAGAGGGCATCGGATCTCCTGGAATTGGAGTTATGGATGGTTGTGAGTTACCCTGTGGATGCTGGGAACTTAACCCGGGTCTTTTGGAAGAACAGCAAGTGCTCTTACTGGCTGACCCATTTTTCCATCCCTAAATTCCTTATGTTTTAATTTTGCTAATTTTGTTCCAATGGTGTCATTGACTCTGCTCATCTGTTTCAAAAACATGATAATTAAGAAACTTGATTTGATACAGATGGAACTCTAGATGTATGCCTTGACCAGGAGGCCTTACAGTATAGTTTTATTTCTCTTAGTGCTTTTAGTAGTCAATAAAGAATGCCTGTAAGTCTATAGTTCAAAACCTGGCACCAAAGTCTAGAAACATTTTGATTGTGTCACAGGAGGGCCCTGCTACTAGTACCTACAGCATGGGGGCCAGCATGTGTCAGCTCTCTACAATAAGAAAATTATCTAGTCTAGGAGCTGAGAGATGGTTCATCAGTTAAGAACACTGGCTGCTCTTTCAGAGGTCCTCTTTTAGAGGACCTGAGTTCAATCCCCAGCATTAATATGGTGGTTCGCAACTGTCTGTAACTCCAGTTCTAGGGGATCCTACACCCTTTTCTTGCCTCTCCAGGCACTAGGCATGCATGTGGTGCACAGACATACTTGCAACCAAACACAGACACATAAAGTGGAAAATAAAAAGAATTAAAAAAATAAAGAATTGTCAAGTCCAAAATGTTAGTAGTGCTGAGGTGAGAAACTCCACTCAAGTTCTGTATTCTTATTTAGGGTTTGCACAACGGCCTCACTCTCTATTCATTCTTTATTAACCAGAATTCTCCATAAAGCAAGCTTATCAATAGTTTGGTTATCCAAGGTATAGTTAATACCAAGAAGGTTAAATGATTGTTTACCATTCTTCAAAATAATGAAATAGTTCCTTAGTATCTTTTAAAATTAAACTTTTATATGAGTTTTATATGAATTATATGATTTTCTTAGTGTCATTATGAACTCAGGTGTTTTAACATTAGTATTTCAGTTCATTCTAGCAACAATTTTCTGATTTTTCTTTTTCTTTTTTTAAAGACAAAAGTCTCACCTGGCAGTGATGGTACATATCTTTAATCCCAGCACCTGGGAGGCAGAGGCAGGCAGATCTCTGGGAGTTTGAGGCCAGCCTGGTCTACAAAGTTCCAGGACAGCCAGGGCTACACAGAAAAACCCTATTGAAAAACAAACAAACAAAAAGGATAAGATCCTACTGTGTAGCCCTGGCTGATCTGGAACTCATGGTGACCCTCTTAGCTCTGCCTCTAGTGTTCTAGAATTACAGGCATGTACTACATGCCTGGTCTCAGCTATTTTTGTTTTGGTTTGTTTTGAGACAGGATCTCACATAGCACAGCCTTTAAGCTCACTCTAGCCAACGACAGCCTTGATCCTCTTGCCTTCACCTCCTAAGTACTGGGATTACAGGCATGTACCATCATGCCCAGCATAAATCATATTTTTTAATTGATATTTATTTCCTAGATTTGGCCCATGAGTCCGACTAAACATCAGGAAAGAGAAGGAATTAAAGGAATCTGGTGATTAGAACTTAAATAATATTATTCTTTAACAAGAAAGTATACTCAGAGTAAACTACTACTATAGAACTATAAGTGATAAAATAATCCATAAGAAGACCTTCAGGACACTTTCTGGTTTGGGGAGGTTTGGTGCTGTGCACGCCTTGGCATTTGCTCTACCATTGAGGTATATCCTGATCTGCTATCTTAACTCTGTGACTTGGTTGAACTCTTCAGTAGTTATCCAGACTTACTGTAGACATACAGTGACCACCAAGCAAATTATTGCCAGGAATTTATTGAGTGGACTAGATACACTGAAAAGTCATGAGGGGGAAATTGATATTCAGAGTTTTAATAAGGATGGTAATTATATATTGAAATCTATGTTAAGTCATATATAAAATTTGAAAATGTAGGCTTTGGATCACTGGTAGAGTATTGCCTAGCAAATGTCAAGCCCTGGGTTTGAACTCAGCACTGCAACACACACACAAACACACACACATATGATATTGTTGGGCTGGAGAGTTTCCCAGCATCACATGGTGGCTCACAACCATCTTTAACTGCAGTTCCAGGGGATCCAGCACCTTCTGGCCTCTGTGGGTACCAGGCACACATGTGGTATGTAGATATACATGCAGTCAAAACACCTGCACATATAAAATAAACATTAAAAAAATTTTTTTTTAAAGGGGTGCTGGAGAAATGGCTCAGCAGTTAAGGGCACTGGCTGCTCTTCCAGAGGACCCAGGTTCAATTCCCAGCACTCAACATGGCAGCTTACAACTGTCTCTAATTCCTGTTACAGGAGATCCAACACCTTCACACAAATATATATGCAGGCAAAACAACAATGCACATAAAATAAAAATAAAATATTAAAAAAAAAAGACGGTGATAAAATAATTGACCGTTGATACTCTTTCAACCTGATTTTTTTTTCTTGTCTATGGCTGCTAAGATTATTCTGATATTTTATTACAATCAAACCCTGTGCAAAGAGTATAGGGCTTGAGATACCTTTGATGCATAGCAGTTGTAAGAGTTGGCACAGAACACACCCAGACACCAGAATAGGGGACGAGAGACTATCTCTGGGGAGGATAGAGGCAGACAGAGGACCTTAGGCCAAGATGGTGGTTATATAGGATTCTAGTTGGGAAGGAGAAAAAGGGGAGGTATAGTTGGAGAAGAGTTGGGGTGGCTGAGAGGAAGTATGGACTTTTTGGAGAGAAGCAGGGGCGTTTTGGAGGGTTTTCTGTGTGTGTGTATGTGTCTGTGTGTGTCTGTTTGTGTGTCTGTCTGGGTCTGGGATTAGGTCCTCAGTTAGATTTGGCTGTCTTTTTCGTGACCCATTGCCATCTTGGGACTATGTGGGAGATGTACTAATAGGAATAATATAGACAGTTGACCATTTTCTAATCATTTTGTTCACAAAGCAATCTGAAGAGGATGTGAGTCAGTTTGATTCAAAGTTTACACGCCAGACACCTGTTGACAGCCCTGATGACTCAACTCTCAGTGAAAGTGCCAACCAGGTCTTTCTGGTAAGTGAAAGAATTTCCATGTAACCATAGGAAATTTAAGTATGAGGATGATCCCTACAGTGAGAAGTTCATGTGGGAAACCTGGATGACCTTGCTTTTAAACCATTTCCTTGGTAACTTACTGGTACCTTCAAATTGATTTTCAGCATCTAATATTTCATTTTAGAAATTACAGTAAGAATGGTTCTTTGGCATGATTCATGTTGGTTGAGTGCCAGTGACTTAAAATGATGTTTTGCTTAGCATCACAAACAAAACCTAGCCAGAGTAGATCTATTTTATTCCCCAGTTATAAATTATGTATATTTTCTCTGGACAGTGATGGTACACAACTTCAAAACCAGTACTCAGAGGCAGAGGCACATGGCTCTCTGAGTTCAAGGCCAACCTGATCTATAAAGCAAGGTGCTAACTCTTCAGGGAATTTTTTATGTTAATTATTAATATTTGATAACAAAACATTGATTCATCTTTAATAATAAATGTACTGGTTTTCATTGAAGAGGTTCTGTGTACTACATCTCCAACCCAAGGTCTCTTTAGAAATTAATCTAAAAATAAGAGCAAGGGGCACAACTTAGATGAGAGCATATACTCAACATGCATATGACCTAGAATTTAGTCTCCAGAACAGCCAAAAATAACTAAGTAATAAACTCATTAAGTTCTAACAACCCTGAGTTTAAAAAATATTTGATCTTTGATAAGATTTCATTAAAAATTGGAAATTTAAAAAATGAATAAAATGCAACTTTGTCTTTAGCCCACCAGAACATAAAAAAAAAAAATTCTGAAATCTCAAAATATACAGTGCAGAACTACACCTTCCTTTTGGGGGGCCCCACCCAGTGCCTGCTGGGTCTTATTTACTGTGATACATAATGCTCACTCAGCTAATAATGAGCAGGAAAGAAGGTAGATAGTATGACTGATGGCTACATGAATGAACGTGTAGCAGGGAAATGAGAGCTGGGAGCCAATAGCAAGGTTCAAGACAATTGAAGCTGATGCCTTGGCATTTGTGCCTTGTACAGTGGAATTTTCATAATGTTGGCACTTGGTCAGCAAAAAATAAAATACCTTATATGGCTCAGTGATTAACAGTGTGTTTCACTCCTGCATAAGAACCTGAGTTTGGCTTCCAGGACCTATGTTGGGTAGCTCACAACTGTGTAATGCAGCTTCAAAAGATCTAGTGCCTTGGGTCCTCACACATCTGCACTCACATGCACATACCTGCACATAGACATACATGCATATACAAAATTAAAAATATTAAAAAAGCATTCTATATAATTACTGGTGTTAAAGTGGAAATGTCACACATGCTAAGTCAGAATTCTAATTTTACCTTGGCTTAGTTATAAACAACTGGTTTTGGAAATATTAATCCTAGCTGGTTTTATAAATACATATATGTATATTTATATATGTGTAGTGTATGTATATAGACAATGTGTTGCTGACAATGCACCAATTTATGCTTATAGTCAACATTTTAATATGCAAGCTACATTTTTCCTGTTGTTTTTTCCCCCTACTCCTAACAGTGGGATACAATTTTGTTAGCTAGCCTATGAGGCTTTAAAGAGTGTAAAAATCCCAGATGTAGTGGTGCACACCTTTAATCCCAGCACTTAAGGAGGCAGAGGCAGATGGATCTCTGAGTTCAAGGCCAGCCTGGTCAACAAATCAAATTCCATGACAGCCAGGTCTGCACAGAGAAACCCTGTCTTGAAAACCAAAAAAAAAAAAAAAAAAAGTGATACCAAGGATATGGAAGAGTTTACACATTGGTGATTTTACTTGTACATCAGTGTGTTGTCAGACAAAAAAAACATTTTCTTGATGTGTATGACAAAATGTCATCTTGTAATACACTGTTGCTGTTTTTCAGGGTTTTACATATGTGGCTCCATCTGTACTTGAAAGTGTGAAAGAAAAGTTTTCCTTTGAACCAAAAATCCGATCACCTCGAAGATTTATTGGTAGCCCACGAACTCCTGTCAGGTATTTCAGCTCTTACTCTTTTTTTGCGTTTATGTGCTTGTGTGTGTGTTCATGTTTATGCTGGTGCAGGTGCAAACAGAAGACAGCCTTAGTGTTGCTCCTCAGGCACTCTCCAACTCTCTCACTGGCCTGCAGCTTGGCTAGTGTGCTAGGATGACTGGCCAGAGAGGCCCTAGAAACCTGTTTGTCTTCTCAGTGCTGGGATTACAACCATGTGCCACAGCACCCGCTCTTTTTCTTACATGGGCTCTGGGTATTGAACTCAGGTCTTTGTGCTTGCAAGGAAAACATTTTTTTAAGCCTAGAAGAATATAGCTTAAAAAATGCATGTAAGCCAGGCATGGAGGTACACACCTTTAATACTAGCACTCTGGAGGCAGAAGCAGAGGCAGGTGGATCTCTGTGAGTTCAAGGCCAGCCTGGTCTACAAAGCAAGTTCCAGGATAGCCAGAGATGTTAAACAGAAAAACCCTGCCTTGAAAACCTAAAATAAAATAAAATAAAATAAATGCATGTAGTTAACATAAATAAAAGGTCTGTCATATTTTGTCTAATGTAAGTACAACATCTGTATCTTATGTTTAAAGAACTGGTCTCTCATACACATTATATAGTTTGACCATGACAAATGTCCTCTATGCATTTATCAACATTTCTATGTGCTGCATGTTATATGTATAATTCATATAATACAGAATTGTTCTTTCCTGATGAATCAAGCAGGGATCAGAATAAACCAAAACAGAAATATATACAAGTGTATGTACCTACCAAGTTATGGCCAAGTGCACCTGCACATATGTACACACACTTTCTTTTAAAAGGATGGTAATAGAAAGCAGAGAAAAATGAGGCTTCCATTAACTATGATCAGCATGGCCTCCTGGTGAAGTAACTTCTAGGAACAGGTGAAAGCTAGCTATGGAAAGAAGTTACGTAAGTATTACAGGCAGAAGAGCAGCCGGTACTAAGGTCCTGGGGAGGGAAACATGCCTGTTCTTGGAAATAAGTTAGAATCCCTGGAATGTGATAAGTGTGGAAAATGGCAGGGCTTTAGGAAGTGTTTTATTTTAAATGCAATGGGAAACTGTTCTGAGTGGGAGAGTAAAATGACTTAACAGTATTGTCACCAAGGGCTTTAGGGGTCAAGTGCAGAGGTAAAGAGGCCAGTTTGATACACTAGCTATTAGTCTAGGGGAAAGATGGCTCAACCTTTGTCTTTGTGTCTTTTATGAAAATAAAACTAGAAAAATAAATTCACATCGCCCCTCCCCGTAAATATGAGGGGAAGCATTTCTTAAGATGATCCTTGAGACAAATGAATGATAGCTCTTCCTTGTCTTAAAGCCCGGTCAAATTCTCTCCTGGGGATTTCTGGGGACGAGGTGCTTCAGCCAGCACGGCAAATCCTCAGACACCTGTGGAGTACCCAATGGAAACAAGTGGAATAGAGCAGATGGACGTGACAGTGAGCGGGGAAGCGTCAGCACCACTTCCAATCCGACAGCCGAACTCCGGGCCGTACAAAAAACAAGCTTTTCCTATGATCTCTAAACGGCCAGAGCATCTGCGCATGAATCTATGACGAAACAGTGCTTTTATTGAGGGGAAAAAAAATTGAGGAAGGGGATGTATGAGCATCCCGCAAGATGAAACAAGAATCAAAATGGCAGTCTCAAAAAGAGTCAGTGTCATTACCCAGAACGTTTTGGATGGAGGAAAAAAAAAAAACACGGATTTTTAAAAATTAATCAATGGTGCAAAAAAAAAAAAAAAAAAAAACAAAAAAAAAATACCACACACACACACACACACACACAAAAAAACTGAAGCAAAATAGTATTGTGGAACCCACTGACACATTGATTGACTGGTTCCTATCCTAGCAACATCTCAGCCTTAGCAAGAGTTTTCATGTTGATGGCTCCAAACTGACAGTATTAAGGATAGGATGTTGCTTCTGAATCACCGTTGAAGTCTGATGATGTCAAAGAAGGGTTATCCTTTCATAGGCAAAGTATGAAATTGCCTACAATACTTGCAACTAAGGACAAATTAGCATGCAAGCTTTGTCAAACTTTTTTCAGCAACACAGAATCAAAGACAAAAGAAACTTATTGATTGATGTTTTACGTGCAAACAACCTGAATCTTTTTTTTATATAAATATATATTTTTCAAATAGATTTTTGATTCAACTCATTATGGAAAACATCCCAAACTTTAAAATGCAAAATAATTGGTTGGTGTGAAGAAAGCCGGCTTCTGTTTCTTCTCTTGATGAAATAAAATGCAAATGAATCATTGTTAACCACAGCTGTGGCTCGTTTGAGGGATTGGGGTGGACCTGGGGTGTTCTTTTGTTTTTTGTTTTAGTAACCTAGCTGCAATACCTGTCTGTAATACTAGGAGAAAAAGTCTGTTTAATCATTTCTACTTCCAGTACTGCTGTGTGCTAGGCTTAACTGCAAGCCTTGGGACAGGCAGAAGTTGTGTGTTCTACACTGCATCCTTGTCCTGGGCCTGCACTACACTGGAAAAAAAAAAGTCACCACCTGTTCTTATACCAATATTTGGGTCAAGCCCATGGCGGAGGAAGGACAAGGGAGTCAGGTTAAAATGCGTAATGAGGGCAGTAAGGGGGATGGAGACCTGCAGGGAAGAGGGTGTTGCCATGGCCCACCCTCTGTCTGTCTCTTTACAGCATATTGGTAAGATTTTCCATTTTACTTTGTACAGTTTTTGCTGTTTATCTTCTTTAACATTTTCCCCCCTCAAGAGTTTAAAGAAAAAAATGTTTCTTCCCTCTATACTGGGGCTACATTTTTTAATTGTAAAAATAATTGATGGCCTTTTGATGAATGTCTTCCATAGTGAATAAGAAAACTTAGTGGCTTAATTTAGGAAACATGTTAACAAGACATTGCTTTTGAAATTGTAACAAAATCTACATAAGTGATTTACAGGTACAAAGAGTAAAAATAAAGGTAACTTTACCTTTCTTAAATACTTCCTGCCTTAAGGAGCATTTCCATGACTAGCTGGTGAAAGGGTTTAATATCTGCAGAGCTTTATAAAATGTATTTCAGTGCATACTGGTCTAGGTAGATGGTCACAGTGAGTGAGTCTTGTCACTTCATTTTGTTGGTCTTTTATGTCTTCAGTCAGTGCAGCTCATTTGGTATAGTTGCAGCCCTAGGGTTTCTTTAAGCAGATGCTCTTGCTGTGTTCTTCATAGGATCCAAGCCATAAAATTCTTTATGCAAGTCAGAATCAGGAAAGACCAAGACCTTGCTTATTTAAATTGCAATTGAAGTGAGATGGGGGGAAATTTTCAACAGTGAGCCAAAATGGAATCTTGAAGGGCTGGAGATGGCTTAGTGGTTAAGAGCACTGGCTACTCTTCCAGTAGCCCTTCAATTCCCAGAATCCACATGGTGGCTCACAACCACTTATATACAACTGCAGTCCCATGGGATTAGATGCCCTCTTCTGGTATGCATACATGTGGACAAAACACCCACATACATACAATACATAGAATCTTAAAAAAAAAAAAAAAGAATTGGAAATATAGCCTTTCAATTATGGTAGTAGATGAAAGAATTGATAAAAGTCCATCTTTGGACAGAGGAGTTTTTTAATCATTTAAATGATCACTCCTAGATCTGACTGCAACAGCCTTCTAAGAACTTGGTAATTGCAGCAGGAAATCAAGAGCTGTAGTAACAGTTAAGGGCAGAAATTGTAAAGTTCTTTGTTCTTATTTTGTGGTATCTTTAAAAATAGAACCCCAAAAACCTATTGTGATGCATCTAGGAATCATTTCAGGCTGCAAATGGCTTGAGCTACTTTGATAATGTTTCCAAATGTGTTTATTAACTGTAACATTGACTGCCTGGCCAAATTCCAGTAAAACTTTTACACCAAATGATTTCTCTTGAGCCCTAGTTGCTAGTAATATGTGCACTGTGACCACCCTGTAGTTAAACTGTTTCATATTAGTACTGCCAGTAATAGTGGCAAACACGGCAACTTTTTTTGCATAGAAAGCATTAAGTGTACACCTTCCATCTACACAAATATATAGCTTTTCTATTACAACATTTATAAAGTGAAATTGATTTCTCATGCTGTGGCAAAATTATTGAGAAATTGTTTCATAAATGGATATCCCTATGACTGTGAAAACATGTCAGGTGTCACATGAGTGTCACAGACAGAAAGCACACGCCTATGCAATATGGCCAACTCTGTATTTATTTGTAAAAACTGAAGCATAATTTAAGTATATGTCAATACTAGTTTGAGTTTCTAAGAGAGGTGTTCATGCTTGTACCAGGTAAGTATAAAAAAAAGACTAAATGCTTTTTCTTTCATTACTTGATTATTTTCTTTAAAATCAGCTATTACAGGATATTTTTTTATTTTCTACATGCTGTTTTTTAATTAAAATGTACTCGCTGGACTGAAGTTTACTAAATTTGTTTTATAAGGTTTGTCGTGTTACAGAATAATTAAACTGGGATTTATAAACCAGCTGTGATTAACAATGTATTATTGAACTTGAACCAGACCTTTAGGAAAATTGTTATTTCTTCCCCTTTTGTGATCTTAACTTCAAAGATTTTTTTTCCATATTATTTTTGAAATAGAAGATAGTTTGAAATTTGGGGAAAGGATGCATGTGTGAGACTACATAAATTCAACATTCTGTACTATAGGTAATAACCATAAAACATATCTACATATCTTAGTACTAATATCCTGAGCCTTGGATTTCATATTTAATATAGAGCCATTTTAAAAACATTCAGTTAGTAGTATATTTCCTAGCTTACAAGGGCTTAGATCTAAGATTATTCCCATGAGATATGTTGAATTTATGAAGAATGGATTTGAGGCTTTGAAAATGGTTATCAAAAGATGTTTGTATCCAAACATCTATGTTTTGTTGTAGGAGCAGACACTAGCTAGCTGGACAAAACAGTCCTAAGAATATCTGTCACACAGGACCTATGGTCTGTTGCTGATTAATACAGTACTTTTCTCATGTAAGTCTTTTAACACTACAGCACAAGTATTACTTCCCTGGATTCTCTGGAGGAGCATCTAAAAGATGGGTTTCTGACAGTGTTTGTTTTCTTCTACCCCAAGTTGGCTTTGCATCTATTAAATAAGTTCTTCTGCTGCCTTATTAGGAGTGCTACAAGGGCAACACCTTTTCTGCTTTTCATCTTGTATTTAGTTTACTGTATTAAGATATTTGATTTCAGATTGAATGAATGTAAATAGAAATTAAATGCAAATTTGAATGAACATAAAATAGAAGTGATTTTTTTTATTACCTGAGAAAAATTTTAATATACATATTTACTATAGTATACATCCAGATGTACAATTTTTTCATTAACATGTTAGATATGTTTATGTTCTCATATTTAATAAACTTTTTATGAAGAATGACAAGTTATAAAACTTTCTAAGAAATTGGAGCTATTTAAATATATAACAAGCTTTAGTGTTGATTTTATGTATTAAAAGGTACACATCTTTGTTATTTGGAATATACTTGAATTGTTTGCTTTTTAAGATATTTATGCAACAAGCTATGTGGAATCTAGCTAGCTTCACATGAATATAGTGGGAATACTTTCTTGTATTAATAATCAACAATTTGCTTAACTACACCTAATAACTACCTTTAATAATATAATGTTCATGTACAAATATAGTGCTCAAATTTAGCAAAATGTCATATCTAGTGTATGATGGCCATTTTGTGTAGTAACTTAGCTCCTGAGGCCTTTATATTACACTTGCTAAGGTGTACAGAAATTCTCCAGCTAAAGTTACCTTTTAAAAAAAAGTTATTACACAGAGGCTTGTGGGCTTGCCCAGGCCACTACATGCATTGAAGGTTAGAGGACAGTATGTGAGAGTCGTGTCTCTCTAACCATGTGGGTCCCAGAGATTGAAATCAGTTCATCAGTCATGGTGGCAAGCACCTCTATCTACTGAGTCACCTTGCTGGCCCAGAAGTTACCATTTTATAGAATATGATAGTGTCTCTCATTCTCTTTTTTTGGTGCTGGGGACTGAACAAGTGCATGGTAGACCTCTAGTGCTTGAGAGATGGCTCCATAGTTAAGGGCACTTGCTACTCCTACAGAAGACATGAATTTAGTTTCTAGTACCCACGTGGTGGTACTAGACCATTTATTGGTCTGTGGTGGCATCCTTGACCATTTATTTTCTGCATATGCATGTTCTGCCTACATGTATGTCTGCATCATGTGTGTAGTACCCAAAGAGACCAGAAGAGGGTATCAATATCAAACACGCTGAAACTGGAGTTACAGAAGGTTGTGAGCTGCCATATGGGTGCTGAGAATCAAACCTAGGTCCTTTGGAAGCGCAGCCAGTGCTCTTAACTGCTGAGCCATTGCTCTGGCTCCTCGCACCATTTCTTAATGTTGGCACAAAAATTGTTTAGAGGGTGTGATCTGAATTCACAGGGTTAATTAACCCCCTTCCTTTGAGGTGAAAGCAAGAGAAGCATTTCAGTTCATTACTGAACTCTCATTACTGAATTCTCATTACTGAGAATGAGCTCCATAACCTTATTACATTTTCTGGTTGGTTTGTGTAGCCTTGGTTGAAACTCAGAGATCTGCCTGCCTCTGCCTCTCCTGGGATTAAAGGTGTGCGTCACCACATCTGGTGCCTTAAAAAAAAAAAAAAATTGAAAAGAAAGTCTTATCATATGTGTACATGCATCACTACATGTGTGTGGAGGGCAGAGGAAAACTTGTAGGAGTCGGTTCACATCTTTCATTCATGTTGCTTCCAGGGACTAAACTCAGATCACCAGGCTTGGCAACAAGTGCCTTTCTCCATGCACTACCCCACCCCACCCCAAGACTAGGTTTCTCCATGTAGCCCTTGCTGTCCTAGAATTTGCTCTATAGGCCAGGTAAACTTTGAACTCTGATCCACCTGCCTCTGCCTCTGCCTCTGCCTCCTGCCTCCTGGGATTAAAGTGTTTGCCACCATGTCCTGCCCATTTTCTGTTTGTAAGTCACTGCTTTTTCAAAGAACCCATTGCAATCTTCTACAAAACTTCCTTTGCTATTTAATCATATTAAGAAACCCAGCTGCCTGAACAGCTATTGGGTAAGAAAACATGATAGTGTTATAAGAGGGCTGATGTAATAGTTTTTTGTATAGGAAGTCATTTCTTCTTACTTTTACAGCCAAATTTTAATCACAATTTGCTTTCTTTAATCCATTCCTTGTATACCTAATACAATTAAACTTCACCAACAAGCCAGGAAGATGATTTAATGCCAAGTAAGCTTGTTCAAGTACTTGGCAGTGATTCTCAGTAGGTAAGAAGGTATATATATATATAGTGACTAAATACTAAATAAAGAAGAATAGTAGTTATGATGTGGCATTTACCTGGTGAGAGTGGACTACATTTCTCCTGTACCTTTGTAAATAAATGCAATAGCTATGCAGGCATGATTTCACTTATAGCATGTGGTCACTCTCCCTATTAATCCTTGTACTGGCTTAGCCTGTCTTTAAGATTTTTATTTCTTCTAAATATGGAGTGTTTGTGTGTGCACATGCATGTGTACGTGTGTGTATGTGCGAGACTGTAGAGGCTAGAGGCACTGGATCTCCCTGGAGCTAGAGTTACAGGCAGTTGTAAGTCACCTAATGTGGGTCTGGGAGCTGAACTCTGGTCCTCTGGAAGAGCAGCACACATACTTGACTGCTGAGCCCTCTCTAGAACTCCAGTTTAGCCTGTCTTAATACTGCAAATTTGTTTTCTTCCTCTCTTTCCCACTCTTATTTCCTCATTACTGATGAAAAATGGTAGAACCCTTAACTTAGCAGTAGCGGCCCTTCAAACCTCTCAAGATTTAGATCCTTCAGAGGAAACATGAGGAAAAAATGCCTCATTCCCTTTTCTACTATGCAGAAATCAGCTGGAGACACCTAGCCATACTACCCAAACTTTATGGCTTTCCATGAGTGCAAGTTGCTGTTCTGATTTTTTCCTCAGTGTAGAATTCAGCCAGGACACTGCATATACTAACCAGGCACACCACCACACACAGCCCTTGAGTGCAAGCTTTATAAAACTTCTGAGCTATATCCCAGCCCCCATGCAAATTATTATTATTATTATTATTATTATTATTATTATTATTATTATTATTATTATTTCAAGCTATTAGCAGTACAGGTGATGACAAGAAGCACACATGAAGTCCACAAAGTAAATGAATCAAAATAATTTATTTTCACTGATTACAAGTCATAGAGCATAATACAGTATTAAAATATATCATCCTCAGTAAATCTTCACTTAGAAAATGTGATTGTTATAGGCAAAATACAGCGTTTAGAACTTTCATTTAAAAATACAATTTTATGAAAAATTTAAGCATTTTTAGAATGGAAATTATAAAAGTCTGATGAAGAAAACTTTCAGATACTATGTATCTTTAAATACTATGCAAAATCTTTATTCAACAATACCTGAACTCCTTCAAAATAACTAGTTCTAGTTTCTAATTGCTGTTTGGTATTACTGTTTGGTATTACAAGGAAAAAATTTCCAATTTAACACTGCAGTTATCTCTCAAATAAGTGGAATAAATGTTGCATATATTAAGTTGAATACATACTTTAAAAAATGCAGGGCTCTTGCACTTAATCTTTTGAGAAACTGAACTACAAACATGTCTCGTGATGTCCTAAAACCATCTTGAAACATTTTTTTTCCTACTCCTGGATACCAATTATGAAGCCTTTATCAATAGTTACCATAACAAGATAAAATTAGTGTCTTGTGGCCTTAATAATTTGTACAACTTAGTACACCTGAAGGTGCAATGAAGTGGCTCCATCTTTCCATCTGTTTATACGATCTGAAATCACAGTTCTGCACAGTGGACATGTTTTTTCTCTGTTAAACCACAAGGTAATGCATTCTTCACAGAATATATGCTGTAAGGGAATGAAGAACCAGATCTTACGCATCATAGTGTAGAGGGTTGCATTCTTTAAAGTTGTAAAGGATTTTAGAGAGCACTGACCAATCTCCACAGTTTACAAATGAGAAAATGAGTGTTTTAATGGTAGAAATGGCTACAAGCATTCTGACTCTGCTAACTACTTATTTTCCCAAAATATAAGCTATCCCAGGTGCTGCCTTTTACATATGATCATGTAGCCTGCTTAATGGTAACATACTAGCAGTTACTGTGAAATATGGCAAGGAGCCTTACACATTTAGTAACCAATGCTGCCATTGTTGAGCAAGACTAGTATCCAGTTAGAAACAGAGACTGTTTGCCAGTGGCTCTGGTATCTAAGTTGCTGACCAAATTACTTCACCCCTTTCATATACTACTCTACACAAAAATCAGAATAAATTAACAGCATGTATCTGGAATGTATCCTTCTGCAAAATACTACTTTTACTACTGTAGAACAAACAAATATGATTTTCACAAGCCACATAAAAATGCGGAGTTTGCTTAGAAATCTTACCTGACAAATGAGAAGAACTGGCTTCTGAAATTCAGCTTGACATATTGAACAAATACCGTCTGCATCTGAACACTGTCTCTTGCTGGCAGGCACTCCATAACTCTGAAAACAGATTCTGTTAAAAGTAATTCCTGTGGAGAGTTTGGGTTTGAAATACATGCCTGGTCTGGGGTATGGCTCAGTGGTAGCACATGTGCAAAGCCCAGGGTTCAATTCCCAGTACCATGCCAATAGAAAAAAATGTGCATTCCACACTGGAGACTGATTTAGTAGGCCCAAACATCGGACATTCTAGATGGAGTTATTCTAAAGTCCTAAAAATAGTTTGAGCTCTTTAAGATCTTGATTTTTCACTAAAGTCAGCAGGTTTAATCATTAACCATATGTGATAGTTAAGAACAGTGAAAACTTTCTGTAGATACGAAGAGAAAAAGTGAACAACGCCTTGAGTGCTGTCATGAAAAAGCAAGATGGGTTTCGATTATGATGGGCTAACAAAATCAAACTAAACCTCAAGGATAAAACTAATTCCCAAGTTTGAAGCTGGTGATAGAGATTTCAGAATCAAGTCAGGATACAGTTTAGATGGTCTTGATGCCAATTTTCTTTCAATTAAGTCCTATTTAGCAGAATACATTGCAGATATTTATGCTGACAAACTTTTAGAATACCAGTTTAGAGCTGGAGAGATGGCTCAGCCATTAAGAGCACTGGCTGCTCCTCCAGAACACTCAGGTTCA
This sequence comes from Cricetomys ansorgei, assembly GCA_026225945.1. Taxonomy (NCBI): domain Eukaryota; kingdom Metazoa; phylum Chordata; class Mammalia; order Rodentia; family Nesomyidae; genus Cricetomys; species Cricetomys ansorgei. The sequence goes on from JAMJFZ010001871.1 coordinate 6,196,669, forward strand.
ATTCCCAGCACCTCCATAATGGTCCCACAACCTGGGGAGACTTACTTTAAGTGAAGACTTACCCTGATGATGACTTACATTTTCTTTGTAAAGTTGAAGAACATGTGTGTTTATGTACTCAAGATCTCTCAGGGAGACTCAAGAATAAAACATACTCTACAATTGTCTCACAATGAAGATAATAAGGGCGAGTTTTTTGTTTTAATATTTTGTTTTTCATCTGTGTTGGGTACTGAACCTAAGGTCTCACACACATGCCGCCAGGCAGGCACTCTACAATGAGTTATACCGACAAGGGATTTTCTTGAAGTTATTTCACAGCATTAATCTTAGATTCACCTGAGTGAAATGGCTGAAGATTATAACCATCAACTGAATTAACTTAAAGCTAACCTCTGAACTGTATTTTTTACTTTTTGTTTGGTTTTGACAGGGTATCATTATGTAGCCCTGGCTGTCCTGGAATTCACTATATAGACCAGACCAGGTTAGCCTTGAACTCAGAGATTCACCTGCCTCTGCATCCTGAGTATTGGGGTTAAAAGTGTGCACCATGATGCCTGATTTCTGTCTTAAGTCTGCATAATATGGTATAATTATATAAAAGAAAAATGCTGCTACATACCATATTAATTATTTTAAAAGGTACTCTGGCCAGTCTGGTTTTGAGTACTCAATAGATAGTTTTTGTTTTCCTTTTATGTTTTTGTTTTGTTTTGTTTTCAGACTTTCTTGCTAAATGGCTCAGGCTGGCCCTTAACTTTTAATCCTAGGATCAGAGGCTCTTCCCTATCCATCCCTTTCCCCTTTCTAAACAACTTTGAATAGTATGTTACAAACTGGGGTATAGCTATTAGTAGAGTGCTTGCCTAGAAAACTCAATTTTTGAATACAGAGTTGTAAGAGGAAATTTCTTTTAGTAAAAAACTACAAGCAACATGATTTTTATAATGAGTTGTCCTCAAAATAAAATTATAGTCAAGTGTTTTCATAAACATTCCATAAGTGGAATAGGGAAAGCGTTAATGAAAATCTATGAAGCAAACATCTGTGGATTTAACAAAGGAAAAGGAACAAAAAGTCCATGACATTTTAAAAAGTCTATGTTTATAAATCCTAAAAGATGTCCAATAACTGAATTATTTGCTTTTGTGGTTCCTTGTACAGGGTATATAAATTTCTCTGTCTGAGCCCCAGATCCAAAATGACCAGCTGAAAGGGCAAACAGGCATTCTAGTACATAAGCACCGCAGTAACTGGTGTGCAATGAAATTGAAGAAACTGCTCATGGGGGCTGGAGAGATGGCTCAGCAGTTAAGAGAACTGGCTGCGCTTCCAGAGGACCCGGGTTCAATTCCCAGCACCCACATGGCAGCTCAGAACTGTATGAAACCCCTATTCTAGGGGATCTGACATCCTCACACAGACATACACCAGTGTACATAAAATAAAAATATTTTTAAAAATTTAAAGAGTTTATTAAAAAACGAAAACTGCTCATTACAGACTCACGTGCCAAAATATTAGAAAATAATCTCAAAGTAGAAGAGAAACATGTCATGAATTTCTGCTTGTAAAACTACTAAACTAAAGGAAATTAGTGAAGCAAGGGTAGAAGTATTTTGTTAACTTATAAAAAGTACTTACTGGTCGTGTAAAAAATACTCGTAAAACCTGTCTGAAAGTTCTCAGATGTCCAAAAAAGTCCAAAAGCTAAAAGAGGAAGAGACGGTTTATTAATTCACAACCTCTTATGCTAAATCTAAAGACCAAAGGTGAAGTTCAATTCCCACCTAACTTAATGTTCTTCACTGTATGCACAGCTTGGTCATCCAATCATAGGTTTATTTCAAGTTTAATAAACCAGTGCATAGATTTGAGTCATCTTTTAACATAGAGCTATAATTTCAATTAAAACAAACAAACCTATGCCAAGGACATTTCAGGGGGCTAGCAGTTAAGTGCACTGGGTGCTCTTCCATTCCATCCCCAGCACCCATATAAAGCCTCTCAACCATCTGTAACTCTAATCCCAGGGATGTCACCCTTTTCTGACACCCAAACATAAATACAAGGAAAACATTTGTATACAAAATAATAATAAAAGGCGAAAAAAGACATTAACTTCATTGATTGAAATACCCTTGGCATTTAGATATGAAAGTTTCATTGGTCTACATAATGAGTTCCAAGATAACTAGAGCTACGTAGTGAAATCCTGGCCCAACATACACACAATTAAAGTTTCATAAAGGACTAAGTTGAAGGATCAGGTATAAAGGAATAAGGTGAGATACTCCACTGTTTTGAGAACTGTGTACCTCAAATAGGGTTAGTGTGTTCTATTTATTTCCCTTAGATATCACATGTGTATAAGTCTACTCCGATACTCAATAAAAACTGAGGCCCACAGCTTGGCATGGTAGCAGGTACTTTTAATCTTGGCTAATTAGGAGGCCAGAGCAGCTTGGGCAACATAATAAGAACTAATCCAGCCTCTGTCCCCGAGACCATTATGTTCCTTCTCCTGCCCTTTCTTGATCCCTCTCTTTATTGAGATGAGGTCTTACTAGGTTGCCAACACTGGCAAACTCATGATTCTCCTGCTCCAGCCTCCTTTGTAGCTGGGATTATGCTAGCTCTACATTTCTAAATAGTTAGAGAGCCCAACTAGTGATATGAAGATAAATTTTGAGGCAGCTTAGTAGTGATGTAAAATTAGTAGCAATCACTCTGCCAGGATTATAATGTTACTTACTTTTAGTATGAGGTAGAGTAAAGCCAGCAATATCCCAAGACTCCATCTAGTTACATTACCAAACTCTCCATAGCTGATAAGGTACCGAAACCAAACTGGTATGGGGACAAAAATTCGGTAATACTGACAAAATTCTTCTAAAAGCATGTACCAGTAACCCTAAAAAGGAAGGAAAAAAATAAATCCAGTTACCCAAGTTATTAAAGACACAGCACAGATACTTAATATTGGAAGAACACTAATCACCATAATTGAGATTATATCTCAGAATTATGATTAACACTGACAAATTCAACGTGATTATCACATACCATTTTCATTATATGGCTTGCTTTTTAAGTATTTCCAAAGAATGGCTCTGTGCTGGGCCAGTGAGATGACTCAGTAGGTATGGATAATGACCTTAGTTCAATCCCCAGAACCCACATAGTAGAGAGGTACACACAAAATAAGTAAATGTAAAAGAAAAGGTTTTAATTTATAAGCTGGCCTGGTGACTCACATTTGTAACCCCAGCATTTGGGAGGCTGAAGTAGATGACTGAAGTGAGTTCCAGACCAGCTCAGGCTGTAGAGTGAAACCTTGTCTATAACAACAACAGTAAACTCACTTAGTGACTGCACATGTAGTCACTTACCGGTTGGCAATGACTTGGGGAAAAACAGAAGTAAAAATCTAGAATTTTCCCATATATAATGTAGAGATTAAATTTTCAATTATAACTCTGATTTTAGCCAATTAATATTTTCAGTTCAAGTACCTGAGCAAATGGTTGCCAGGCAGAAGTAATAAAGGTAACTAAAATTAGGTTACTAAGTTGTTGGAGAGAGAGAGCTCTGTAGTCAAGAGCACTTCTTGACCTAAGTTGGGCTCCCAACGCTCACATCAAAAACTCCTGCCCCGAGGTATCTGATGCCCTCTTCTGGTCTCTGCAGGCACTTGCACTAGTGCATATAGCAGCATACAGCTATATAAAAATAAAATTCTTTAGCAAACTATAAATTAAGAGACATTTAAATGAAGACTAAATGTCACTAATGGTTTTGCAAACATCGTTCCCCGCCCCCGCCAAGACAAGTTTCTCTATGGTAACTCTGGCTGTCCTGGAACTCACTGTGGCTGGCCTTGAACTCTCAGAAATCCACTTGCCTCTGCTTCCCAAGTGCTGGGATCAAAGGTGTGCGCCACCACCACCTGGCATAGTTGGTTTCTTACCTTTGATTTAAAAGGCATGATGAAAGAAGGCACCAATAAAATTAGACATTTTAAACCCATGAAGAAGAATTTCAGAATGAAGTCTGTAATTCCAACAATCCAAAGAACTTCCCAGAAGCTCAACTGATCCAGTGTAGGATTTAAGAAAATTAAGCTACCAAGAGAAAAGCATAACATTTATGAAAGCAACATACAAAAACAAAGTATTGGTAAAGGTTTTAAGTTTGCTGCAGTATTTTACATACTTCATGTAATAATTAAGTGCTCTACCCCCTAGCCTGCTCTTTCTAGACATCAAACAGTACACTCCTACAGTAGCTCTACTAAGTCAGAGATGTCGCCTCCTTTCATGTCCAGTGCTGGGCCCTCTTCTCTCTCTAAACGTTCTTTCCTTTGTTGGTTTTGTACAAGCTCCTTTCCTGAGTTCTTTCAGACAGGGTATCACTATGTTGCCTAGGCTGCCCTCATTGGGGTTATAGGCTATGCCCAGTCTTTTAATATCAAACATATAGATCCTGAGAACACCAGATTTGAAATATGTGTGGTGAGGGGATGGTGTGTGCGTGTCTGTGCCTGTGGAGCCAGGAGAGGGCACCATGCCCCTGAGATCCCTGGATCTGGAGTTCCCTCTGGAAAGACAGCCGGTCTCTTAACCATGCAGCTCAGCTGTCTCTCCTGTTTCACATTCATTTACACCACTCATTACAGCCCAGATTTGTCCATATTAACTCCACTGGACCTGGCCTTCTAATTATCTGACTAAAGCTGAAAATCCAAAATATTGGTCACGAAAATGCATCTTAACATGAGTTTTGACTCATTTTTAGAAACAAAAAGTTGATAACCACCTAATGCTACTAATAAATACTGATTAAAACTGTGTGAGTGGCAAATACTTGTATTTCCAGCACTCAAGAGGCTGAGGATGCCTGGAAGTTGGAGAGCACCCTGGACTACACAGTGAGACTCAAAAACAGAAAACAAAAAAAAAAACTAATCAAACAGAAATCCATTTATCAAAAAGTATTTATTGAGCACATGCTGTGTGCCAAAGTACTGGGGATACAAGTCTATATGTCACTCCTGCCAGTCATGGAAGGCGACAAGTGAAAATTGAACTATAATAAGCATTATGTCCAAGTAAGATGTAGGCAAGGTGCCGTGGAGTAAATGCTAATAGACATATATTAGGTTCTCTAATTACCTGTAATAAAGTGACTGAGAATGAAAGGTGTAATATAAAAGAATGGAAGAACCCGCCAGGAACACCAATAACCAAGCACACTGAATCTTTGATGACCGTTCCTGAAAGAGAAACAATTTTGTAATGTGTTTCGTTAGGCCAGAATTTTAAGTATTATTAAATGTCATTTTAATTTGATGATCAAATTTATTGCCTTAGAATGTTTTTGAGATTATTCTTAATAAAATACAGACTACCTGCTAAATTGTTCATCATCATAATGACCGTTTTTGTAATTAATCCTTAATTAAAACAGAACTCTAAACACAATTTAAAAATACAAGCTGGGCGCAGTGGCACATGCCTTTAATTAAAAAAAAAATGACCCGGCAATGCCCAGTCTTTTAAATATCAAACATATAGATCCTGAGAACACCAGATTTGAAATTATGTGTTATGTGTGGTGAGGGGATGGTGTGTGCGTGTCTGTGCCTGTGGAGCCAGGAGAGGGCACCATGTCCCTGAGATCCCTGGATCTGGAGTTCCCTCTGGAAAGACAGCCAGTCTCTTTAATTACTAGTTTAATTCCAGTTGAGCATCCTAACCCAAAAACTGGACAACTTTCTGAGGATGCCCCAAGTGAAAAATTCCACACCTGACTTCACTGCCAGTCAAAATACCTGTAACTAAAAATACCGTATAAAACTGCCTCTGGGCTATGTGGATAAGACGGACATAAAACAAATGAAAGACATGGGCAAAGAAATCAATCTTGTACTAATATTTTTTGTTGTTTATTTTCTTTTCTAAAGACAAAGTCTCACTCTATAGCACAGACTGACCTGGTACTCACTACATTTTCCAGGCTGGCTCTGAATTCATGGCAATCCTCCTGCCCCAGCTTCCCCAGTGCTCAGATTACAGGCATGCACCACCATGCCCAACTGTGCTAGTTTTAAATTATGCACTAAAGTTTTGTTAATAGGCTATACTATAAACTCCCAGATATGACACCTTCTTTCAAAGGCCCTCTTCCCACTTTTTGAGACCGGTTTTCCTGTATAGCCCTAGCTGACCTGGAACTCACTCTATAGACCAGGCTGGCCTCGAACTCACAGAGATCTACTGCCCTCTGCTTCCTAAATGCTGGGAATAAAGGACTGAGCCACTATTGCCGGGCCAGAAAGTGCTCTTAGAGTGAAATATTATAGACTCCTGGCATTTTTTTCTAATGATTTATATGATTAAGACTTTTATATTACTAGAGAAACTTTTTAAGTTTAATTTTCTTTAAGTAAGAGACACCTGCCATTCATGGCACATTACACCTTTAATCCCAGTACTTGGGAGACAGAGACAGGCAGATCTCTGAGTGAGGCCAGCCTGGTCTAGAGTTGAGTTCCAAGCCAACCAGAAAGACATAGTGAAACCCTGTCTCAAACAAACACCTAAAACATGCAATACCCATTTATTCAATGCTTCATTTTGTTTATTTTCAACCTTATAGTACATCAACTACAGTTTTTAATGATACTGTATTACTAAGTATGTTCAAATTAGCTCATAAAGTACAAAGGCCCTTGCCAAACTAGATCTACTTAGTGTGGTCTAAGTCTTTTAATCCTCTTGTCTGTGTTTTCTTTATTAGGAACCAAACAACAAAAGTAAGGTGAGGTAACTAAGTATAAGGGAACTTATACAAATCATTTAGAAAACAAAATTAAACAAAATCCTGTTGCTTCCTAGTCTTCCTGAAAGTTACTTTTATTTCTCTCAAAGTTACCTTTAATTCTGTGGAGAGAAACAGTTAATAATTTAGTTGCTTGTTATACTTACTCTTAGAAAAACCTGATTTACAATGCTTTTGTTTGCATACATAAAAGTTGTTAGCAGCCCAACTCCAAGAGAAATTCCTGTTAGAAAATAAGTTCTAGTTAATTGAAAGAAAAGAAAAAAAGCAAGATTGTACACACTTAAAATATAAATTAAAACAATTTTAATAGCTAGCAACCAAAATAGGTTAAAATTATCAGTAAAAAGAGAAACTGAATTCAGCAATTTAGTCAATATTGCATTATTTCCTACCTGATATATGCTGCATAACAAGTTTAATACCCAAAATCAAAATGTAAGGAAGGCTCTTTTGCAACCACTTGAAGAGATAGCGGAATTCTGAGAAGGAGCCGCTTCCATGTTCTCCAGACTCTGTGCCAAAGTCATCAGGTGGCCTTGCCTCACCGTGGGAGTGCCTCCGGAAACGGCCGTGCACGCATCCATGGGTACAGCTACAGGCACCTGTCCGTGGATTTCTAGAGCTTGGATTTTCAGGATATTCTTTAGGTCCAGAGTTTATTTGGATATGTACATCTCCAGGGTGAAGAGAAGAAGCTTCTCCTGTCAATCTTGATGGGTGAACACACTGGGAGGCAGAGGCATCTTCACTTGCAGTGCCTGGAGGAAGGTGCAGTTGGTTACAGCTGGCTTGCATGGCCCTTGGATATTTTTTCTCTAAGATGTCTTTGCTTCAGGACTCTTTCTCCTTAAAAATAAAGTCAAAGAGCACAAAGCATTCTAAGTTAACAATTAATCATAAGCAGTGTACTGTTTATTAAGTGTCCTTTATTCACCAAAGGAGCAGTTGATAGTCACTGATGGATTTTCAGGTCTTATACCACTCCTTCAATCTCTGCTACTGCAGAGGCTCTGCTGCCTCCACCCCACCCTCAAGAGTCCAACTCAGCGAACCAATGAGTTTTTGAACTTAGGGGTTACTTAAAATACAAAGCATATTTAGTGAACATTTGCTTTTGAACTGCAGATGTCTTGACTTTTCAGCAGACAATCAACGAATGGGTGCCCAGCAGATACCACTATGAAGAGCAGCTCTCATACTGAATACTAGGCACATGTACTCTGAGGTAGAGTCCACATTAAAAGGTTTGCTAAGGGTGGTGAGATGGCTCAGTGAGCAAAGGTACCTGCAGCCAAGTCAAGTCTGTTGATCTGAGTTAAATCCCTGGAACCCATATGGTGGAAGGAACAAACTGATTTCCACAAGTTGTCTTTTGACACACACACATACACACACATACTAAATAAATACATTTTTAAAAGATTCATTATGCTTAGAAGGAAACGAATCTGTCTTATTAAGCATCAACACAGATTATAAACATTTCATTTCAGTGACCTACACATTTCGTTTTATGCTGAAACAGCTAATGAGGTTTTCAATAATGAATGGTGCTACCAAGAATATTACTTCCCCTCCCAAAAGAATGTTACTCAAATACCTTTGAAACTGGGTCCTTATGGGGAGTCATCATGTAATTGCTAAGTGATGCTTTAGTTTGAATAAGGAGTTAGCCTCCGGAATAAAAATGCCACCTTCGGCGGTGTGTGGTGGGGGTAGGGCAGGGTTCCTATGTGATCCAGTGTGGATCTCGGACGAGGGTGTCAGAGTCGCACCCTCGCCTTACGAAGAGCCCGCACGCCCGGGCCTCTCCCGTCTGCCCTGCGAGGGAGCTAGCTGCGGCCGGGGCATGCTCAGGGACCGTGCGGTTACTGTGTGACGTTTCGGAGAGGCTCCGAAGCCACGGCGGCTGTCTCCTCACTCTCGGAAGAGCGACTCGGGACAGAACAGTCTGTGTCTCTGCTATAAGAAAAACAGCCATTCCGCACGCCTTCATACATAAACAAGAAAAGGGAGAAAGAAAAGTAAACGCCAACTCTTCCGGAATCCTCGAGGACAGAGTTCCCCACCCACGTCCGAGCCTCGGCTCTTCTCCCGGAAACCCTCCGCCTCACCGCCCTTCCCCAGGCCTGACCTCTCATGACCAGGAGCTGGCGGCCTCGGCAGCCACAGCGACAACAGCCCCACCGCCGCCACGAGCCCTATCCGCCCAGCCTTCAGCCTCGGACGCCACCAGCAGAGGCTGCGCTCGGCCTGGCCCCGCGGCGGCGCGCGCGCTCCCGAGACGTCGTGGCGCTCGGCCCGCCCTCGCCGGGCGGACGGGGGGCGTCTTTAGGCTCCGCCCCCTCCCGGCCGAGAAGCCAGCCTTTAGGCTCCGCCCCGCACTCACCTCGGCCCCGCCCTCTCCCGGCAGAGACGTGAACCTTTAGGCCCCGCCCTGGCATCCTGGCTCTGCTCTGCCGCCGGGGTGCTGCTGCTGTTGCTGCTGTGGCCAAGTGGCGGTGTGTTAAGGAACCATGCTGGGGCCTGTTACCGTCCTGCGAGCCGCGGTCGGGGCGCGAACGCCGGGCTTCCGGCTGACCCGCTGGGCTGGCTGGGCCGAGAGGTCGCAAGCGACCTGGATTTGGGTTCCAGCCCTGAAGTTGGACAGTGCGTACCACTTCGGGCCAGAACCGGATTATCAGACACGCCAGGGACTTTGCGAGGCAGTGGAAAGTAGATTTAGAAAACCCCGTGTTGGCGAACAGGGAACTGACTTACACAATAAAGGCTATACAATAAGGGGAAAGGTTATAACAGGAAAAAAAAGTCCTTCTGGAAAATATGGGACATCAAGTAAATAACAGGGTTCCTATGATTATTGAAATTAAGTATTCCGTGGGAGGTTAGTTGAAGAGACCTGGGCGAAGGCCTGTCTTTCTCTCCCTTTCTTTCTTTCTTTCTTTCTTTCTTTCTTTCTTTCTTTCTTTCTTTCTTTCTTTCTTTCTTTCTTTCTTTTCTTCCTCCCTCCTTCCCTTCCTTCCTTCCTTCCTTCCTTCTTTCCTTTCTTTCTTTTTAGGATATTTTCTAGATAGGGTCTCACTATGTAGGTCTGGTTGTCCTGGAACTCACAGAGATCCTCTGCCTCCTGAGTGCTGGGCTGAGTGTGTAGTAACTGATACTTTGTCTTTTTGTTTGTCACTACCTGACTTAAACCTTTCAAATAACCTGCCAAAGTCGCTAGTATAATTCCTTAGCCGCGAAATTTCGTCTTACTGTCTTTCATAGTAGTATGACTGAATCCACTTTTTTTAGCCTATTCACCTTCAGACTGTACTTAAATTTCTCCCAAGTTAAAAAGCACTTTAAAAAAAAATCCAAACCTGTTTGAAACTGCTTCTTACTGTGATCAGCACACTGGCTTTTTTTAAAAGCCAGGGTCTTATGTAGTCCAGGCTGGCCTAGACCTGGCTTTGTAATGGAGGACTGTCTTGAACTCCTGATGCTGCTGCTGTCAGTGCTGGGGTTACAGGCATCTGCCTTCATGACTGGCTCTTTTCAGTTTTGAATGTAAGTTTGAGCTTCAAGCTTTTTTACAAATTCCATTCCTGGATGAATAAGATTGAGGGCCATGATCCAGACTATAAATGAATTTTCATTTGCGTATGAGACATTTGTGTATATTCTGCCATTCCAGCTACATGAATGTTTTATTATTTTTTACTATTATTTGTGCCTGTGTGTGATGATCATGGGTGGTGCCTGCACAGGTGTGGCAGTCAGAGGACAACTTTGTGAGATATTTTCTCTCCTACCTTTACTTGAGTTCCAGAGGTCCAGCTGAGATTGCCAGGTTTGTGTGAAACATGAATCCTACATGAATGTTTTTATTTAAAACTAAAATGAATGCCAGCTAAGCACAGAGGCTCATGATTGTAATCCCAGAATTCTGGTGGCCAAGGCAGGAAGATTACTGTGAGTTCTAGGCCAGTCTGGGGTTCAGAATGAGACTCTTATCTCAAAAATGAACATACATAAATTAATGCAAATTTAGAAGGCAGAAAAATCTTGAAATTTCACACATTTCAGCTCAACTACAATGTAACAAAGGTTCATTTCAGAATGTCATGCTTGTAAATTTAATATATCTAATGTTTAAATTCTCATTTTAACATATAACACATTGAAGGCATATCAATACACACTGGAAGTTTATTAGTACATTTTATTCAAATAACTTCAAATTCATATGTTTCGTGTTATTTAAATAACATGACGAAGAGCATTGAGTTGAGATTTGATTTCTGTGATAAAATTTCTTTTCACTGGAATCTAGAATATTAAAAAGGGCAATTTAATTTAAATGATTAATTAAAAAAGCAGCGTTAGTGCCAGGCAAGATGTGCCCACTGGTGTAATAGGGGCATGACTACATGGAGATAACTACTTGCTTTGCGGCTGGATTTGAGGTCTGTTCCACAGGAGGGATTCAGACCTGCTGCTGTCATCCTAGTCAAAACCCATGGCTCAGGAGGTTATGGGCCTGGAGGAGGAACCTACTGCTGTTCTGCTAAGGGACATGTGAAACTGCCTTCTGAATGTTTATGCTTATGTCCATAGACCAGTGCTGCCCACAGTTTTGCCAGAGATGCTCCTCTCTGCAGCAGGCAGCAGTTAACTTCCGAGTGCTGAGCAACCCTGTTGAGTGCTCAGTCCTAGCTGGGCCGTCTGTATCAGTCCTCCCTCCCTCCAAGGCTAAGGAAACATCTGGGAAGAAGGGCAGAAAGGAGATGAGAGCCAGAGGATGGGGAGGAGTGCTGTGAGATTCTTAGCGACATGGCATGGGGCTGCACCCGTGTGAACTCACTGCAGCTGAGATTGACATCAAGTTGTCAAGGTTAGTTGACATTCTGGTAGGCAGCACTAACTGGACTCAATGGGTTATTAACAACTACAACCAAAAAGAGGACATGAAGAGGAAAGGGGGGCGTGCTGGAGGCGCCTGGGGGAGCAGGAAGAAGGTGCTTGGGTATGGGGGCGGTGGAGGGGTACATTTGAACAATATGCACTGTTTACATGTGTGAAATTGTCAAATAATAAAAGAGAAAACAACAAAAGTAAGTAAGCACAAGTCTGCAAGCCCTGGGAGGTAGAGGCAGGAGGATCCGGAGTTCAAGGCCAGCCTCTGTGCTTGAGGCCCAACCAACCAGCAAACAAGAAAACAGACAAAAAAGCATTGCTAAGTATTTACTGTCAAGAATTGCTCTAGGAACTATAGAGAGAACACAAAGCGACATGGTCCAAATCCCACAGGGAAGTAAGTGGTTAGACCGGCCTGCAAGCAAATAATTACCGTATATTGGAGTAAATACTATAATTGAGGGTTGTTTGCATCGCTGTGGAAGAGGTAGGAGCCCTTCACTTTGTCAGACAAGAAATACTTCATTATAGCTGTGACATTTGAGATGAAGGCTGAAGAATGAGATTTGCATATAGAAATGTTTGGCGGAGAGGCACGATACTGAGGTAATGGGACAGTAGGCTTAGGAGAGAACAGAAAGAGAAGACTGGGGTCCTCTTTTAGGGGTCTGTAGTTTCTTTTTCTTTTTTTCAATAATTTTTAATGATTTATTTTTATTTTATGTGCATTGGTATTTTTGCCTGTATGTAGCACTATGCTACAATCTTTTACCCTCAATTTAGGGAAAAAAGGAAGGATAGAAAGAAATCTTCACTGCTTTTACAAGTGGCCTTGCTATACACTGAGAGAAAGGTAGAAATCTTCACAGCCTTTTAGGCTGTCCTAAGCTCGAAGAGGACTAGCTGACAGTGAGTCAGACTAGCATTTTAGCTCTCGGTTTATAAACTCAATCTCTCCAACCTTTGTTCTTTTATGAGTTTTATCACACTAACTAACCACAGCAACCCAACCAACGAACCACCAACCAACACCCATCCCGACTCTCAGGGCTTCAGACTTTTTATACCCTAAGCCAAAAGTTCACATTAACCCATGTGGCACACAATCCCCAAATCAAGCTACAGGTGCCAGAAACGACTGCACCCAACCAAATCATAGCCACCTGCATCAAGCATTCCAAATCCAACTGGTAAAGAACATACCACAGCTGGGCTGGGAACACAAACCTAATCCAAACGCCATTTTGCGTTTTTAAAGAAACCAAAATAACAAAACTTCTTCCAAGCGTTCCTCTACACCTGCATGTGTATCTGTGTGAGGGTATCGGATCCCCTGGAACTGGAGTTGCAGACAGTTGTGAGCCGCCATGTGTGTGCTGAGAATTGAATCGGAGTCCTCTGGAAGAGCAGCCAGTGTTCTTAACCACTGAGCCATCTCTCCAGTCCCCTTAGTTTATTCTAATGGTCTAGGGGGAGCCACTGAGTTTTAAGTGACCAGAATTGTTCCAGAAAATTCACATGCTAGTAGGACACGGTGCGTGGTGAATTAAAAGATTCTCAATTCTTCAGGTAAGAGAGAAGAACTTGAACTTGTTGGTGTAGTGGCATTCGAAAGGAACCATGAGGGCAGACAGACTGTGAAAGAGAACTCATTGGTTTCAGGTGAGAGCATTTGTGCCTCTAGTCCCTCCCACGTGGCACACAAGTGTTTTATGCTTTCCTGGAATATCCTTGGGTGGCCTCCTCCCCATCTTTATAGTCAGGCTTTTGAAAGAACAGAACTGATAGAACGACTCTCTCTATGGAATGTATTAGAGTGGCTTACAGAGCATGGGCTGGGTAGTCCAGTAACGCTGGTCTCATGCTGGAGACTCCAGGCTAAGAATCAGTACATGAGGCTGATGTCTCGGCAGCCCCGATCTGGCGCTGAAGACCTGGAGGATTCCTGGAGAGCTGCTGGTCTTTGGTCTTTGGGCTTCTTCAGTTGTGAGCCCAAAGAAGTTGGTTTTAATATCGACAAAAGAGTGCTGCAGCAACAGATTAGATGAGCTTGCCAGCAAGGATGAGAGCAAGCAGCCAAAAGACAAAGTTCCTTTTTCCTGGGCTTTTTGTCTTTTGTCTGGGCTGCCACCAGAATATGCCACCCACAGTTAGGATGGGTCTTCCTCCTTGAAATGATCTGATCAAGAAAGGAGTTCCTAGCAGTTCGTGCTCCAGTTGGTTCCAGGTGCAGTTAAGTTGACAACCAAGATGTCTTTGGCCATTGGTATAACGGCAGTTATGTTAATAGACTCTTGAAAGCTTTTTGGTCCTTAGGACAAAAAGTTACTGCTGGCAAACTTTTGTAACCATGTGATCAAATGAAGGCTAGACTCTTAGACAAGGGACTGCTTAGTGAGAGGCTCAATTTACTCTGGCTGTCTTCTTAGCTTTCTAGTAGAGGTCCTAACCATGTACAAGGCCACCCTTGACTGAGCTCCAACTGAGGTCATTTGGACCAGAAAAATCAGCCAGTCAACACACAGCACAAGAAAAAATAAAAACAATTTTATTTTAAGCTTCCAGATTGGAGAACTCCAGATTTGTTTCATAATAGAAATTTGTAGTTGTTAGCCACTGTGTGGGCTCACCAAGAGAGATGAGAAGGCATATTCATTGGTGTAAACTCTGCCAGACCTCAGCAGAGGAAACCACTATCATGGCCAGTGCCATCCTAGACAGTGGAACCCTGAGCCTCTCATCTAAGGAGTTTTTTGATCCCTAAGCTCCTCAGGTGTTTTATTGATAGCACATACAGATCACAAGCAATCAAACATCTCCCACATAAAGCCAACACCTGCAGACAATACAAAACGCCAAGACCTAGGCAGCCCTTCACCCAATATGTGCACAAAACAACCATTTTAAATATAACTAAAAATAAACTTCTCCATTTCCCCCTTTTCTGTATAAGCCAATTTAAAAAAATGCTTTCTACAACACAATTTAACACTATATCAGCAAAACTGTTTACAAGAGGAACAATCACAAGGGTTGCTAATGCACAGAACCAAATGAAACCAAACATCTATCAAGCTTTTCACAATGTCTTTGGACAGCAGAAAAACATTATCAGTGTCCAATTATATGGACTTCACTCGGGGTTTTCTGGGCTCCTCCAAAGGGCTTGGGTCACTACTCTGACTCTGCTTCTGCAGCACACACAGCTTGTCCTCCAGGCTCTGGCTGACTCCACTCCACTGCTGCTGCTGCTCTTGGTGGTCGTCTCATGGCACTGGCATCTCCAAAACTGCTGGGGTCCCTTGCTGCAATTGGGCTGCACTTTTACCAATAGCCTCTCCTGGGCTCTCTTCATGGTGCCAAGCCTCAACTTCCCTGCATGACCCCTTCAATCTGGGCCTTCAATTGCTACTGAGGCTGCTGCACTTTTACCAATGGCCTCTCCTATCCTCTTACAGTGCCAAGCCTCAGCTGCTCTCCAAAGACCCCTTCATGCCTTCAAAACTAGTACCACTCACAGTACCAAGTTTGGCTGCCAGCATGAGATACAACCTCGCCAGTTCTGGAAGACAGCTTCTGTGTGCTGACCCTGAGGAAACACTTTCCAGTGTTTAAGATAGGGCCTGGTTTGCAGGAAAACAACTGGTAACTTTGTCTGTAGGAAGGGTTACCTCATAGGGTAGAATTCTTATCACTATAGCAGATGTGTCTGTTCAGGACTGCCTCACTGGTATCTGGACCACTTGTAGACAGGTTTGCAGAATTAAAAAAAAAAAAAAAAAAGACTCTTTGAGGTCTGGAGTTTCCTTTTCTTCTTCCCTGTCTCCACATTGGATTAGCTGGTGTGATGTCATGCCCTATGTTGCAGGCGCCATTTGTAGTTGTACACCTACTGTGGTGGCACAGCCAGGAGGACACGGAATCACATTCATAGGTGCAAGCCCCTCAGCAGAAGGAACCACTATCATGGCAAGCGTCATACTGGACAGTGGAACCCTGAGTGTGTCATCTCAGGGGTTTTTTGATGCCTAAGCTCTTCAGGTGTTCTACTGATTAGCACGTGCAGATTATGAGCAATCAGACATCTCCCACATAAAGCCAACACCTGCCCACAATGCAAAACGCCAGGACCCAGGCAGCCCCTCCCCCAACATGTTGTGCACAAGACACCCATTTTAAACATAACTAAAAATAAACTTCTCTAAGTGTAATTAACCAATATGTAAGTGACTGATCAGCCGCAGGGGGGAGAAAGGAAGTGTCTGGGTGGCTAGACAAATCAACATAGGAAACCACATACTTGAATAAGTGTATAACTGACGCCTCCACGTAGAGCAGGGTGCTGGGTAGGCATGTGTGCCGGTGCCTGCAGAGCCAGAGGAAGGTGTCGGTTCCCTGCATCACCTGCAGATGCTTGTGAGCTGTCTGGCATGGATGCTGGGAACCAAACCCAGATCCTTTAGAAGAGCAGCAAGTGCTCTTAACAGCCGAGCCGTTTCTCCAGTCCCATCTTTTTTTTTTTTTTAAACATTTATTTATTTATTTATTTGTGTGTGTGGACATACATGTGGAGGTCAGAGGACAACTTGTGGATGTCAGTTTTCCCCTTTCACCGTGTGAGCTCCTGGATGTGCTGGTTATTTTTGTTGATTGTTTGTTTTTGTCGATGTGACAAGACCCAGAGGAGTGGTTCTCAACCTTCCTAATGCTGCGACCTTCTAATACAGTTCTTCATGTTGTGGTGAGCCCAACCATAAAATTATTTTTGTTGCTACTTCATAACTGTAGTTTTGCTGCTGTTATGCAGCATAATGTAAATGTCCAATATGCAGATGGTCTTAGGTGACCCCTGTGAAAGGGTCATTTGACTCCCAAAGGGGTCGTGACCCATAGCTTGAGAACAACTGCCCTAGAGTCATCTGGGAAGAGGGAACCTCAGCTGAAAAAATGCCCAAATCAGATTGGCCTGTGGCCATGTCTTTGAGAGAGACTGATGATGGATGCGGGAGTGGCCAGCCCACTGTGGTGATGTCATCCCTGGGCAGGTGGGTCTGTGCTGTAGGAGAAAAGTAGCTGAACATGATCCAGAGAGAGGGAGTGTTCCTCCATGATGTCTGATTCAGTTTCTGCTTGAATTCCTGCCCTGACTTCTCTCAATGGTGGGCTCTGACCTAGAAATGTAGCCAAACAAATCCTTTTCTTTCTGAAGTTGCTTTTGGTTACAGTTATTATCATAGCAACAGAAAAGCAAACTAGCACAGGGATGGAAATGAGGTCATATGGCTTGGCGGTAGGTGCTTTTACCCACTGAGCCGTCTCACTGGCCCCATTTATGATTGTTGGTTGTGTTTATTTAGTGTGTGTGCCACACCCATCTCGCGTGGGCTCATGAGTATGCAGTGGACACGTGGAGGGAGAAGGACAGCTTGAGGGAGTCGGTGTTCTTCCACTCCTGGGTCTTGGGAGCTGAATTCAGGTTGTCAGGGTTTCTCTGTTGTAACTCTGGCTGTCCTGGAACTCACTCTGTAGACCAGGCTGGCTTTGAACTCACAGAGATCCACCTGCCTCTGCCTCCCGAGTGCTGGGATTCAAGGCATGTGCTACCACTGACAGGCAAACACATCTTTTTAGATGTATTTGCATGTGATCCTAAATGTATCTACTGAGGACTGAAGAAAGATTAAGGATGTTAAAATTAGTCATTAAATTTGGAGACTTTCATTATATGTCAGGAGAGTTCAAAAAACAGAGATTAGTTATGTTTTATAGGTCTCCATCCACCCTACATTCTGTGTGTGTGTGTGTGTGTGTGTGTGTGTGTGTGTGTGTGTGTATGTGCCAGTGTGTGCCAGAACTCTGTGCTTCCTGACTGTTGGGATTACAGTCATGTACCACATACTCAGCGAAGCCCTCCCCTTTCCTAGAGCTTTACAATAGCTTTAGAATTTAGACGTATATGTCCTATATGGAGAAAGCACTTGGGCTTCTCTGCCTGCAGCATAGAGGTGCGCTCTCTGACCAGAGTTCTCAGAGCTTCTCATAGAGGAATTATCAGCACAGGTTGGTGCTCAGCTCCCTTAGGTTCAGCCTGAGAAGTGCTTTGACCTTGTTGTGTCTCAGTTTTTGAATCTTCGTGGGGTTGTGATGAACTTTGGCTTACTTAGATAATTATGGGGATGTACACTGCGTTGCACACACCCTCCTGCGGAGCACCTGGGCCAGGTGAAGGACACGATGGGCACCTTTTATTAATGTTTATAAAGCAACTCTAATGCCATCCCTCACGGTTCCTAGCTCCATACCTTTCCTCATGAGAGGATATTCAAATGCATTTTAAATATTCATATCACATTCAGTAAGGTTTGTTTTTTTTTTCTTGACAAATCAGTTTCTTGACCTTAAAATGAGTTTTCTGCTCAAGAAAAGAAACTCCCTGTTTCAAAATTCTTTAAAAATTGTAACTGTTCAGACCACAGTATTTGCTAAAAAGGCTACAGGAGGCATGGCTACCAAGAGAAATGAATTGATTAACACAGCCACCGCATTCTTCTCCACCCTCAATTTGATTTAAATTTAATATCCTCCCACAATGGAAAATGATTTACAATGAGAAGATGAGCTGGAAGGAATAAGAAAATGGAAACAAGATGTCATGTCCTCTCTCTTACAACAGATTTCCCATGCCTTTCAGAACAGTGTTTGGCCATTTACTGTAAATGAAACGCAATGCCTTTTAAAATAACAAAACCCTGCATTTTCCTAGTGGACTCTCCCTCCCCTGCAAGCGCGTTCATCCCGCTGAGCCTCGCTTTACATCTATGTTGTTTTTAGCTCATTTCCTTTTGTAAAGAAGCAATTGGTGAGTTGATTTCCCAGTTTAGCCATTGTAATAAAACATAAAAGGCATTTCTGTTTGGGCAGCTCGTATAGTGAGCCAAGAGCTCCAAAAGCAACAAATATAGGACAGTGTAAAATTAGAAACTGCTGGTGCTTCTTGAGCAGCAGTCGCTCTGCTGGCAGCTGCTCCTCCCCCCTCGCCACCAGCATGAATATGAAGGTCACCCCTGTGTAGCAGATGACAGAACCCCGCGCGCGTGTGTGTGTGTGTGTGTGTGTGTGTGTGTGTGTGTGTGTGTGTGTCTTTAAATAACATTTTAGAATTCACATAGCATAACATCCATCTGTGAAGTATCCAGCTCAGTGGATTTTATTATTTTCACAGACTTGTACAATGAGCATCATTACAAAGGTAGAACATTTTCTTCCTTTCGCAGAAACTCCATGCTCATCCATGGTCCGTCTCCATCTCATCCCCTGGCACTGGAAGCCGTTACCCTGCTTCCTGTGACTTGCCCGTTCTAGACATTTGACATAGACAGTCATAAATAACCAGCTTAAGTCGCCAGTTTCTTTCAGTTGACATGCTGTTTTCAGGTTTTTATAATGTTGGCCTATGTACCAGCACATTTCTCATTTTTATCATCCAATAATATTCTATCGTGTGTGTGTGTGTGTGTGTGTGTGTGTGTGTGTGTGTCTGTCTGTCTGTCTCTCTCTCTATAACCAGTATTGTTTATTCATACAACAGATGATGGGGATTTGGTGTTTCTGCTTGTTGGCTGTTGTTAATGATACTGTTAACACGCAGATAGAGTGGGTTTTGCCACTTGTTTTATGTTTTAATTTGAGGCAGGGTTCCACTGGGTAGCCCTGGCTGGCTCAGAACTCCTCCTGCCTCAAGCTTCCCAAATACTAAGTTTATAGGTGGCATGACGTAGACAAGTTTTTGTGAGGGTTCTAGTTTTTCCTCATTCTCTTGCCGCCATTTGTTATCTGTTTTATCCCCCTCTTACAGTGCACACATGCTGTGTCAGTGTCCTACACAGACCTACATCCCCAGCCTAAAGAAGTGTTTCTGTTGTCATGTTGCTAAGGGATTAGTTAATAGGATCTCTTGGATAGATAGTAAAGGATTTATTGAAAGGCTTTTCAGCCAGGCAAGAGAGGAGAGACTGTTGAAGAACACATGGAATGGCCAGGGGAACTGGAGAAGCAGGCTTAGAAGACACAGTGAGCAAGGGGAACAGGGACATGCCATCTGGACAGTGTGGCAAGGTCCCGCCGCCTCAGCGTGAGGACCCTGGCTCCCACAATCAAATTGGATTGAGATGCCAAGTGTGGAGGCACATGTCCCTAATCCCAGGATTTGAATAGCCAAGGCAGCTGGGCTACAGAGTGAGACTCTGTCTCCAAAAGAAAAATACAACAAACAAAAATGCACCTTAGGAACCTCACTCAGGATTTCAAGAGTCTTGTGGGAGCCTGACCAGACAAGCCCAGATCAGACCCTATGTGATTGCTTCCTGGGAAGGAAGGCGTGATGGTACATCTGAGGCTGTAGCTGTCTCTGTAAGACAGGATGCCATGTTGCCCAGGCTGGCCTCCAGCTCCCTTTGTAGCTGAGGATGCCTTTGAATTCCTGATCCTCTTGTTCTCATCTTCCAAGTGCAGTCATTACAGGTGTGTACCATCACTGCTGGCCAGTGGTGCAGATGCCCATGGCGAAATGCAGGAACTCGATTCTCAGCAATGGATGATCCCAAGGGGAAAGAGTGGTGCAGAATGCAATAACATATATCACCACACCAACAGCCACCCACACCACACAACACCAACCACACCACACAACACCAACCACACCACACCAACAGCCACCCACACCACACAACACCAACCACCACACACCGCACCACCCACACCACACAACACCAACCACCACACACCGCACCACCCACACCACACAACACCAACCACACCACACCAACAGCCACCCACACCGCATCACCCACACCACACACCACACACAAACCATACCACACTAATGACACTACAGTAGCCATGGTAACAGTAACCACAGCACATCAGCAACTGAGCCTGTGTCAGCCATTGATTATTCAAAGTCAAGGTACCTGTACTTGGAATATTCCTCATGTCCTGTGTGCTCATAATCCCAAACCTACAGTTAAAACTGCTTTTCCACTTTTTCTTTATATAATCAAAAGTACCATAGTAACAAAAAAATAAAAAACATCATTTTAAAGTCACTGCATGAAACTTACATTTCATGCATAAAAAATACCTGTCATTCCCTACTTTTTCAAAACTTCTAATTCTAAAATATTGAAAGGTCTTTATTTTGTCATAGATCTTTAGGGAAATATTTTCTTTCTTTCTTTTTTTTTTTTCTATTTTTCAAAACAGGGTTTCTCTGTGTGTAGCCCTGGCTGTCCTGGGACTCGCTTTGTAGACCAGGCCAGCCTTGAACTCAGAGATCCGCCTCTCCTAGACCAGGCTGCCCTTGAGCTCACTATGTAGCCAAGGATGACCTTGGCTTTGTGATCCTCCTTCCTACCGTCCAAGTGCTGGGTTTACAGGTCTGGGCCATCACACCCAGTTTATGCAACGGAATAAAACCCAGGGCTTTATGCACAGTAGGCAAACACTCTACCAGCTGAGCTACATCCCGTCCCCTTTAGCTCTGACACCTTGCATTTTTGTCATAATGAAGTCAGGTATAGTGGCCCACATCTTTAGTTCCAGCACCCAGGAAGCAGAGGCAGGTCTGTGAGTTCAGAGACGACCTGCCGTATTGACAGAGACAGACTGGCCAAGGTCTATAAACAGTTGAGACCCTGTTTCAAAAAAAAAAAGAGAGATAGAAAGGAGAAGGAGGAGGAAAAGAGAGGGGCATGGCCAAACTTTCAAGAGGTTGATGACAATAGCAATGTGAGAACATGGGAAATTAAACTGGGTCATGGGGAAACAGCGAGTTGTGGGGCATGGACCGTCCCTTGGAAACAGAGGGGGTTCTGAATGAGTAAAGGAAAGCAGGCAGGGGAGCTTGGATGTTCAGGAGACAGGAAAGAATGAGCAGAAAGCATAAAATGGGTTCTATTCTCTGGAAAGAAAACACCAAAAACAGTATGCAGGGCCAGTGAGATTCAGCATGCAAAGGTGCCCGCCGCTGTGCGCGAGGATCTGCGTGGTGAAAGGAGAGAACCAACTCCCACAAGTTGTTCTCTGACCTCCACACAGCAGCTTGGCGTGTCTGAGTATGGCACGCACACGCACGCACACGCATGCACACGCACACTTACACACAGTTTTCCTAAGGGCCCCAGGATAGAGAGCCACAAAAGCTCCTCTCAGTTGCTCCCCTCTTTTGAATCTCAGGGATTGCTGGTGTCTAGTTTGGGCAATTTGGGAAGGTAAAAACTGGGGCTTCTGCCAGGATAGCCTTGTTACTGCTTTCTGGCCCAGCCAGTATAGCCTATCTGGCCTCTCGGTTGAACTAGTACCTCACCTGACCCATTCTGTTTTTACTGTTTTCCTTAAGAGTGATGATTCCAACTTCAAATTTCATTTCCTGTCAGGAAATTTTCAAATAAAAAAAAATCCAGCAAAATCTCAGATTCAGTGATTGCCTACATACAAAGCAATCAGGAGAATATATGCTGGGAGTTGGAAGGCTTCCCTTGTAAACACTAATGAGGCTGCACTTCTCGAAGCTCCTGCTTTTATGGGTGCTTTCGTGAGTGAGGCAGTCATTACTGGTTTACAGAAGGATAGCAACTTGAGTCCACCTCCGTGTGGCATTTCAGTCTTGACACATGTGGGGCCTCAATAAATGCTGGATGAATTCCTTTACATACGAGTGGAGTTCTGAGACAGTGACTTCTTACACAATTTAAAAAATGAGATCATTTTATATCCAGTGTGGTCTTTGTGATGAAGAAGAAGTATCTTTACAATGATTTAAATAAATACATATTTATTTTAAAAAGATGAATTAGAATTAGCCCCTGAGCTGTTACTGACCTCTAAAAAGTTTATTTCAAACTCTCATGTATTATAAGTAATGAGTTAATTGACTGCTTTTTCTTCTGGGCATGAGAATAAAATAGCATGCCTGTGTAATATAAGTTCTCAGTTCATAAGTACATAAAATAAAATGTTTGATTGCTTGTAGGGGACTAAATAGGTCTGTGTGAAAGCTAGGAAGGGTCTATATTCCAAGGGTCTATGTGAAGGGATTGAATTCAGAGGCCTGTGTGGTCCTGATAGAATGTAGAAAGAATGTTAAGAATGTTGGTACACATTCAGTATTCAGAAGGCAGTGGTGGTCCATGCCTTTAATCCCTAAGAAAAAACAGAATGTGGAAGCTGACACAGGAAGCAGAACTCAGAAGGAGTCAGTGTCACACAGTAAGTGATGACTGAGATGAGTAAGAGTTAATGACAGGCAGACTGATTAGTCGGAGGAAGAGTTAGCACAGTTGAGTCAGAGTGAGAATACACCCAACTCTTATGAGAAAAAGGCAGTTTCTCATCTCAGCGGAGTCAGTCATTTACAGAGGGAGTTACAGTAGAATCAGTTACTGAGGCAGAGACACGGAAGCAGGCAGATGGGTGGGGGTGGGGAGGACAAGGCACAGAGACAATGAAGTGGTCTGACAAGGCAGAAAAGCAGAGAGGCTAATTGAGGCAGTATGGAGCAGTAAGAGCTCAGAGAGACAGAGGCAGCTCATCAGAAGTCAGTATCAGACAGGAAGAGTGAGTCAGTTTGAAGCTGAGCAGAGCAGTTCAGTCTGAGGGAGTCAGAGACTCAGCCAGAATAAGCCAGAGTCAGAAGAACAGTAAACCAGCTTAGGTCAGATTAAACCAGCAGTTTGAGAAGAATTTGAGCCAGAACAAGAGCGAGTTGAATAAGGAAAGGAAAGTCAGAGTTAAGAAGGAGCTATTCAGAGTGGCTCCGTCAGGAGTGAGTCTCACTGAGGCTGAAGCCTTCAAGGTCCACGCTAGCAGTTTAAATGTTCTAGATTGTATGAAGGCTGAAGCCTTCCAGTTCAAGGATTAAGACTAGATTGTACAGAGGCCAAACTGCTCCAGGGCTCCAGGCTAGAACCAGTGATTTGAGTAGCAAACGAATAAACTGCCTTTGTCCTGAATCACGGTCTAAGGCTACATCTGCCATCTGTGCCTACAATTGCTAGTAATGGTGGCCTATACATCTGAGAAGCTGAGGGAGGAGAATTGTGAGCTTGACACTAGTTTGGGCTAGCAACTAACCTATATCCTCCTCACCCTCCCTCCTCCTCCCTCAGTGGTTAAGGGCTCTTGCAGAGAACTGAGTTCAATCTCCAGCACCCATGTTAGTGGCTCACAACCACCTGAAGCCCAGCTCCAGGAGACACTGACACCTCTGGCTCCAGAGTCATTCACACACACACACACACTTAAAAAATAATTTTAAAATCTTAAAAACAAGCTGAGGGAGGGATATAAGTCAGTTGGTTGAGCGCTTGCTTAGCATGCACAGGGCCCTAGGTTCAATCCTCATCGCTGCATATACTATTCATGATGTCACAGGCCTGTAATCCCAACGCTTGGGAGTTGGAGGCAGGAGGTCATCTTCATGCTATAGGGAGTTTCCCTGGGAATGCATGTGACTGTCCCCCAAAACAACACGGAAAAGCAAAACAAAACACACGCAGAAACCCAAAGCAAGGTTTGGTAGTTAACGTTAATAGGATTAACCACATTCTTTAGTGTTTACTTGAAACAATCACAAATGGGAAAACAGGTATTATTCATTGTATTGCTTCTGAGAGTAAGATGTCTAAAACACTACAACAGAGGTACACACGGGGGCGCCATAATCGGCCAGAAACGGTACGTGTGAGCTGAGAGGACTCTGCTTTGTGAATGTCAGAAGCAGTGCTGAACTTTTACAGACGGAAACATCAAGGTCTCAGAGGACTGTGAGCCAACATACTCTATTCTCAGAGAGTCAACTGGATGCTTAAGATTCCAGGAAAGTCTGTGCAATCCCCGGTTAATGAATTTATGCTGGAGAATTTGACTGTCATTCTGGCAAATCTTTATTTGAAACATTTACTGTTGGCCTGGAATAATATATTTAAATCTTGAATGAGTTTGTTAATAGCATTTATGAATGGCAAGAAGCAGCTGGGTGTAGAGTCCTTGCTTGGAGTGGGTGAGACCCTGAGTTTGAATCCCAACATTGCAAAAATAAAAAATTAAAAAAAAACCAACCAAACAAACAATGCTTATTTTTATGAAGTTTCCTCCACAGTGTGAAATGTGAGTCACGTCTTTTACGGTCGACTCTGACCCCAAACTGCTTTCTTTGGGCTCTGTAGCCCTTTTCTCAACTCTGGCAAATGGCTAGTTATTCCTTGAATCTCACACAAATACAAAGCTGCCTGGCTGCCTGTAGATTTGCCAGAAGAGTCCCACAAATACCACAAAGATTTCATTAGGGACAAGCCGTGATGGGAATATAGAACACATATTATTTTTCCAGACATCAATGTGTACGTGACAGTATTTATTTTACAGGCAACATTTTTTTCAATTTAAGCACTGCCATTATGAGAGGAAGAGTTACTTTCTCACACCAGTGAGCGTCTGGTTACACATTTCTACATTACTCCCCCAAGAAAGATTTATTTTATTATTTTATTATTATTATTATTATTTTAATTATTATTATTTATTATTATTATTATTATTTTGGTTTTCAAGACAGGATTTCTCTGTTGTAACCCTGGCTGTTCTGGAATTCACTCTGTAGACCAGGCTGGCCTCGAACTCACAGAGCTCCCCCAGTCTGTCTCAGGTGTGCTACCACTCCCAGCCCATTTCTGCTTTTCCATTTTCTTTTCAAACAATGATTTATTTTAATTATTTTGTGTGTGAGCATTTTGCCTGCGTGTATGTCTATGCACCATGTGTGTGCAGTGGCCACTGAAGCCAGAGGAGGGAGTTGGGTCCTCTGGAGCTGGAGTTACAGTTTGTTATACACTGCCATGTGGGTTCTGGATACTGAGCCTGGGAAGGACAGCCACTGAATCATCTCTCCATTTCTGCTTTTTCAAAGATTTTTTTCTTTAAAAAAATAAGTTGCTTTTGTTTTGTTTTTTAAGGAGCTGAGTGATGTGCAGTTAAGAGCACTGGGTGTCCTTCCAGAAGTCACATGGCGGCTCACATCCATTTGAAAACCCAGCTCCAGGGACTCTGATGCCTTCCAGCCTCTGTGGGCACCAAGTTCACATGTGGACACAGACGTACATGCAGTAAAGCACCCATACATGTATAGTGCTAAAAAAAAAAATCTTAAAAAATGACAACAGTAAGGATGTTTGAAAAAGCCACAAGGGATTGTATTATTCTTTTTTACTAGCCCCAAATTACACATAACATGCAAGTGTATGTGTCTATGGCTTAAATGAAGTTGAGCCACTTAGGCTGACAATACTCCTTCCGAGAGCCATAGACTATCTAATAAACACCAGTTCCAGTCATGAGAAGCCCTCTTTCGAGTTGTTGGTCAGGGGAGTCCAAGAGATTCCCAACACATGACAGGCTCTTGCCGTTGCCCTTGGCTACCTCCCAGAGGTTGAAGGTAAGACCCTATTGCTGACAGCACCAGGCACTTAGAGCACGGGGCTGTGTCTGACCTGAAAGCCTCCTCCCTGAGGACTAACCTTCATAGCCCCAGAAGGTGCTAATGTAAGATGCCAAGAGAGGGAAGCAAACAATAGTTCTACCCATCTGTGAAGCCTGTGAAGAATGGCTAGCATGACAAGACATCCCCAAAGATGCAATGGTGGCGCTCATATCTCGGTGGTGACCAACAGCTGTCTCATTGGACTTGAAGCCTGCTCAGCAGGAGAGAAATCATGCTGGTACTGGAAACCTAGCCAAATAACTGGAGCCAGTGAAGTCATGGATCTTAGAAGAGAACCCACTGTAGCCAATAGCTACTGTGGGAGCTCAGCAACAAAGACAAGAAGACATTTTTATAGATACAAAACCTTCCTGACCTTAGCAGAGGGAACTTGATGTCATGGCAAGTGCCATCCTGGACAGCAGAACCCTGATCATCTGAACTCAGGTACTTTATTGACACAGAAGCTCCTCAGGTGTTTTATTGATACAAAAACTCTGCCCCCTCATCCAAAGGCCTGTTTGCATAATGAAGGAAACCTGTAGCTTAGTTTCATCCCATAGTCCTTTATCAGCTGAGCTATGTCACCTTTACAGTGGAGAAGCTCAAGGACCAAGGGGACCTTGTTGCTTCTCTCCTTGTTGCCTGAGACTGTGGGAGAGGAACTACAAGAATTTCTCCACAGCATCTTTGCTCTTGAACCACAATGGCTCTCCCAGAGAGCTGTAAGAATGTGCAGGTCATGAGGAAGCAAACACCTGAAACACAGATTTACATAAAGCCAATACCTGCAGATGAAGCAAACTGCCAAGGCTTAGGCAGCCCCTTCCCAAACAATGTACAAAACAATTGTTCTAGAGTTACATGAGCATAACAGGAAACAAAATTTTCCCCAACAACCTACAACTGTTATTTTTCCTAAAGCAGCACAAATACTTACACTTATACCTACAGGTAAATGTAGCTCCTGATCCTCACCAAAGAAGCTTTTCTTTGCAAAAGACAGAGATCATTTTGGAAGATCACAACTGGTCAAAACACAGAGAACTTATCATGTGATACCCAGCCCTAATGGATACATCTGCAACACAACTCCTGCACCTAAGGCTCAGGGAACATTAAGGAAGAGGGGGAAAGACTGTAAGAACCAGAGGATCAAGAAATCTCCTGTGAGATTGTGTCTCCTAGACATGGCTGGGAAGCTTCATCCATGAAACTTCAAAAATATGGCTACTTAAACAGTATCTGAACCAGGACACCACTGATAGACATGGTACGTGGAAGGGAGAAGCCTCACAGGGCCTCATCCCTAGACAGAGAGCTACAGTTGACTCGGGAATGCTGGGTGTGAGTAGTCCTCCCCCAGAGATGAGCCCCATGGTTGTTTATCCATCCAACATGAGTGGTCAGCCGTGAAATCAGGGACAAACTAGCAGCGTTAAGTGGACTCAACAAATAACAAGTAAAGAAAAAGAGACCAGGAGTTTGAGAGGGAACGTATGGGTGTGGTTGGCCCTAGGAGGAGTTAGAAGGAAAGGGACCGGGGGAAATGATGCAATTATATTTTAATAATAAAAAAGACAAAGTAAACGATGAAACTGTACAAAAGCCAGCACTGGATGCAAAATGTCTGCCTTTGAGGAATAGGTTATAACAGAAGTATATGATGAACCTTGTGTCCCCAGTTACCCTTGCCAGTGCTTACATGTGTATATGTTTCAGTTTAAACATGGAAATACATTTGGAATGGATTTACATCTCATGAGTCAAAAATTAAGTCTTTTTCGGTCCTGAAAGTATCTGATAGTCTTATAATAAAAAGCTCAGAGTGGCGTGGTGATGAACACCTTCAATCCCAGCACTCAGGAGGCAGATGGATCTCTGTGAATTTGAAGCCAGCCTGGTCTACAGAGTGAGTTCCAGGAAAGCCTGGGCTACATAGAGAGACCCTGTCTCAAAAAAAAAAAAAAAAAAAAGATAGCTCAAAACATTAGACTAATTTTGAATCGGCTTTGGAATGTGAAGAAAAACTGCATTTTGGAGTCCCCGTAGCTAAGAGCATTTCCGTGGATGGATGCTAAGTAGTCTAGACTTGCTCTATGAAGATGGGCGCCCTCGAGCATTACCCTGGCAGGGATTCCAGCCTTCGGCACAGCAGTGAAAACTTCGCACTTGAAGTCTGGCTGGATCAGAGCTAGAGACTGACATGTTAACTCAGATCTCCCAGGCTGCATGGTTTCCCCATATGCTCCATAGAAACTCTATATGGCTTCTCACTCAAATGGTGCTGGCTGATTTTACACCTTCAACTGCTTAATGTCATTTACATACAATAGAGATTCCCACCGCATCAGCCCAACAGTCTATTGTGAGATACTTTACAGTAAAAATCAGAATAAATGTATACAAAGTATTGATTTAGCATTAATTTCCAAACTATGAAAGGCAATAAGCTGTCAATCTGTAAATAAATCAGGGCAACAAAAGACATAAATGACACTCACAAAGTAAAATCTCTATGCTTTGTGCTATCTCCATGGCTACATGAGGAAAATACATGGGGGGAGGCTTCATCAAATTTCCAAATTAGCCACACCAAAATAACACAATACACAGAGAAATAGACCATCTCCACAAAATTGTGTGGAAAACCACTGAGAATCTGGTTCATAATCCCAAAGCGCTGGCATCACAATTCCGTTGAACGATGCCCAGCAAAGGAAAGTATCTTCACACTCTTGCAATTCCTCCCCAAAATTTGGAGGCAAACCTATAGCACAACCTATGTAATTCTTGGAATATAGTGTTTCTGTTTGTGTGCGTATGTTTGAATATCTATATTTTAAAATCCCACATGGAATTTATCGCTAAGGCTCATGACTGTCCAAATCCCCAGTGGGGATTTGAATCCCCTCTGCTCCAGACTTCACAAGCAACTGTGTAGGCTGGGGGCCACAGCCTGGCTTGGTCCCGAGGTGGCTGGTTGCTCACCACCTCAGATTTGTCTCTTTTGTTCTTCCCTTGGCTGGTTAATCTGAGACCATGGCAGTTTCTGTTTCCATTTGGTCAGGGAAATCTCTCTCTCTCTCTCTCTCTCTGTGTCTGCCTGTCTGCCTGTCTGTCTGTCTCCTCTTTGTTGCTGGGATAGAATCCAGGGTCTTGCACATGCTAGACAAGTGCTTTAGTACTGAGCTATAGCTGTACTCTACATAAGAGAGCCTCTCTGTCTCTCTGTCTCTGTCTCTGTCTCTTTGTGAGACAGGGTCTATGTGGCCCTGCTTTCCTGAAACTCAATTTATAGACTAGGTTAGCCACCAATTCACAGAGATCTGCCCACCTCCTGAGTGCTCAGGTGAAAGGCAAGGGAGCCCTTCTCATGTGACCGCCTTTAGTAGACCCTCTGCAGCTCAGCAGTGTCTACTGAGTCCAAGAGAGACCGTGTATGACAGGTGTGGCGGCTGTTCTTGGTTATCAACTTGACTACATCTGGAATTAACTAAAACTCAAATGGCTGGACACACCTGTGAGGGATTTTTTTTCTTAATTAAATCATTTGAAGTGGGAAGACCCACTTTTAATCTTATCTTTGGGGTGGCAAAATCTACCTTTAATCTGGGCTGCACCTTCTGTTGGCAGCCAGTATAAAGACATGGAAGAAAGAAGCTCTCTCTTTGCCTACTCGTTCTCACTAGCAGGCCCATTCCTTCACTGGCGTGAGAGTCTGCTACTTTGGGATTCCAGCATATACTGAAGACCAGCTGAGACATCCAGCCACCCAGCCTCGTGGACGTTTCATTGGTGGACAGCCATTGCTGGAGTCTGGACCAAAGCCGGTAAGCCATTGTAATAAACTCCCTTATATATATAAAGTCTGTTTTCTAGACAACTCTTACTAATACAACAGTGGTTAAATTAGTTAAAGTGCCATCATCATTACTTTAAAAAAAATGATTAAGTCCTTCATTCTGAAAATCTCATCAGTAGTTGCTTTCATTATTAGGTACTACTGGCAGCAAAAATCAGGATTTTCTTTAGAAAATTATCATATAAGGCTGTGTATTCCCATCAAGAGTCCTGCCATACAAAGGACTGGACTAGGGTTTAGGGTTAGTGGTGTACCTGCCATTGACACAGAGGTCCCAGGAGTGGGCACACCGGGCCTAATTATATGCTTTAACTCCAGGGCTGGGGATAGCAGGCAGTCAGACTACGCTGGCCAAGGAGAGCCTGCAGAGCATCACAAAGGAACACCAGCTCTGTGAGTTTTCTGTAACAGCTGTGCAGAGTGTGCCGAACACCTCCAGGGGTCACCAGCATTTAGAATGCAGCGTGACTATTACCTTTGGGTGTTTGCAGCGTACAATTCATGCAGCTGTGTGCAGTGGCACTAGCTTGAGCCATCTTGCTCTCCTGGCTCTCAAATTTTGGATACACAGATGGAGACTATATCCTTAACATTAGGTAAAACTTATTTCAAACCAACAGCTAGCAAGATACTTAATAGTAAAACATTAAAAGTATTTCCCAGCTGGGTGGTGGTGATGTACACCTTTAATCCTAGTGTTCAGGAGGCAGAGGCAGGCAGATCTCTGTGAGTTCGAGGCCAGCCTGGTCTACAGAGTGAGTCCCAGGACAGTCAGAGTTACAACAGAGAAACTCTGTCTCAAAAACAAAGAAAAATAACTCCTAACAGTGAAGGGCCTACTGTATGAAGACCCCCCCGAGAAGCCACCAGGACTCAAGATCCATGCAAACGCAAAAGGCTTTATCGCTAGCGCGCTAGGGTCAACACTCACTGCCCTGTGAGGCGAGAGAAGGCGTGAGACCCCGAGAACAGCTCACACGGGGTTTTATAGCATTTTTAGAGGCAAAGTCAGTTACAGAGTATTTGGCGCATTTTCATTGGTTCACAAAATAAACACTTGCTGACCTTTAAACTGATTGGTCTTGGGGTAGGGTGCATTCCGAGTTGGGTGGGGGATTTCCCAGTCAGGGATGCATTCCTGCGCACCTGTACTAACGGCTTTTCTCAGTATTGTTGAATTGCTTTTCAGTTTGCCCTTCTGGGAACAACTTGTGCTGTCAGGAACATGAAACTTAGGCCTACTATCTTTTTGTCAAAACTGAAGCCTTTAGCCTTTTCAATAGGGCTAGTGAAATGGCTCAGAGAGCAAAGACGCTTGCCACCACGCCTGAGGACCTGAGTTCAATCCCCAGAACCCACATGGTAGAAGGAGATGACCAACCCCCGCTCCCTGTAAGCTGTCCTCTGACCACATGTGCTCTGTGGTATGTGTGCCCTCCCCATGTCCAAAAATAATAAACAAGTGCTGGGCATAGTGGAACACTCAGAAGGCAGAGTCTGGTGAGTTCAAGCCCAGCCTGGTCTGTATAGTGAATTCCAGACTAGCCAGGAACACAGAGAGACACTCTCAAAACAAAACAAAACAAAAAATCACAAACAAACAACAACAACAAAAACAAAAATCCCACTGGGGCCCAGAAGTTTGAGACCAGCTTAAGAAACATCCAAACCTTGCCAGGCAATGGTGGCACATGCCTTTAATCCCAGTACTCAGGCAGGAGAAGCCTGTGAATTTCAGAGTTCAAGGTCAGCCTGGTCTACAGATGGAGTTGCAGGTTGGCCAGTGCTTCACAGAGAAATCTTTTCTTGGACAAAACCAAACCAAAACAAAAGCAAAAAAAAAGAAAAAAAAAAAAAAGAGAAAAAGAAAAGAAAGAAAGAAAGAGAAAATAAAAAGAAAGAGAAAGAAAGAATGAATGAAAGAAAGAAAAAGAAACATCCAAACCTCATCTCAAAAAACAAAAACAGGCTGGAGAGTTGGCTCAGCATCTAAGTACAAGGCTGCCCTTGAGGGACCTGTGCTTGGTTCCCAGGACCCACGTGATGGCTCACAACCGTCTGTAATTCCAGTTTCAGGGGATCTGATGCCCTCTTCTGACTTCCAAAATTACCTGACATACCCATGGTACACAGACATACAAGCAGGAAAAAATGCTCATACATATAAGGTAAAATAAATAATTAAATATAAAAAGCAGTTTAAAAAAGATAGAAAACAAAAACAGCCAGGTACAGAGGCGAATGCCTTCCCCAGTTCTCAGTAGGCTGAGGCGGGTGAATCTCTGGAGTTTGAGGCCAGCAGAGCTACATGTGAGACCCCAACTCAAGAAAAAAAGCAGAAAGACAAAAGTGACAAAGACATAACCAAGTACAAAGTATGACCCAGCTTTTCTCCAGGGAAGCATAATCAGGATTAGATAGTAGTTGCCGAGTGTGATCCAGGTCTGTAACCCCTTCACTTGAGAAGCAGAGGCAGGAGAATCATTTAATTATTAATGGTACTTCGGTTACGGCACCCACATACACATGTTAAGGCCAGCCTGGGCTGAACAAGGACACCTTGTCTCAGAAAGAGATGGGAGTGGGGAGGAGGGGGAGGGAGAGGAGGGGGAGGAGGAGGAGGAGGGGGAGGGGGAGGAGGAGGCTGGCCTCCAACTCACAGATATCTGCTTCCCAAATTCTGGGGTTAAAGGTGTGTGGTACTGTAACCTGCCATAACTGACCCTGCCTTGTTTTTGGTTTAATTTTTTGTTTGTTTGTTTGTTTGTTTGTTTTTAATTTGAGACTGGGTCTGTCACTGCACCTGGAGGTCGCCATTGTCTAGACTAGCCGGCCAAAGAGCTCCAGGGACCCTCTGGTGTCTGGCTCCCCAGCACCGGGATTACAGGCGGAGGCTCCAACGCTTGCCTTTTCCATGGTGCTGGGGTAGGGACTCGGGTCTTCATGCTTGAGTAGCAAGTGCTTTACCACGGAACCATCTTCCCGGTCCACGTTTATGATCCTTAAACAGGTTTATTTGTGTCACTATCTCATTGCATGTGAACAAAACCGACTCCTTTTATTTTTCTTCCTTACCTCTTTGATTCTTGGGTATCAAATCCAGGCCTCATACACCGAGGCAAATGCTCTTCCATGAGCCAAAACTCCACTTACTCTTTGCTCTTTCTTTGTGGAGAAGGGCTCCCCACATAGCCCTGGCCGGGAACTACGTAGGGTCTACAAACATTGTAAGCCAAACTGGCCTTGAGCTCATGGAGACCCACCTGGCTCTGCCTCCTGGGTGCTGGGATTAAAGGCGCCATTCCTGGTCTTATTTTTGATTTGAGACAGGGTCTCTTGTACCCCATGCTGGCCTAGAATTCACTGTGTAGCCAAAGACGACCTTGAACTTCTGCTCCTTTAGCTTTTTCCTTCCGAGTGTCAGCACCACAGGGTTACAGCACCAAACCAATGTGTGTGGTGTTGGACGGAACCTGGGCCTCTCCCATGCTCACCCAATACTCTACCGACATCCCTGGCTCCATGTTGAACTTTTTCGTCTCACACGAATCTGTCTTACAAATGGTTACCCACTTGCCCTCATCAAACAGCCATTGATAGAGAATTCTGACTGTACACCACTCACGCCCATGGCCTTAATGGAAATGCTAGGTTTATAGATGATTAATTTCATATTTGAGCAGAAGAGAGCAACTTAAATCAATTACGTGTAATATCATATTAATTCAATGTAGTATACCTTTAAGCGAAGGAAAGTACTAGATTGCCAAGAACTATCAAATTTATGATTCCTTTTATATCAGGCTTTTTACAGGGAAGTATTCTATAAAGCTTGTGTTAGAACTTGGATGCCACGAAATCCAGGTTACAGATTTTCTGTCTGTAAATCAACAATTTGATCTTTATATGGGTGCATTCGACTATAAGCCTTGCAATAAATTTAAATTTAAAACTGTGTGGGTTTTACATTCTTTTCAATAGAACTATAAAACCTAATGCAGAAGCCATCAATTCAGCGTCATGCCTCCAGGCAGCTCCATAATTAAGTCATCCCAGACAGGTAATCGTCCATCCCAAGGAAAGTCTATATACGCGCAGTAATCCGTTCTTGTAATGATCTCCCACCCAAAACTTCTTTATTACATCTAATTCTAGTGTTTCCTTTCACCCTAATCCTGTTTCATCTGACTTCTACTGGAGTTTATCTCATGGAAAAGCTTCCCCAGTCAACATCCTTAGGCCATCATTTCATTTGATGAAGTGAATGATGAGAAAACATCACTTCATCTTCATTATTAACGCTATTTGTGCACATTGACTATTTTCTTCCTTCTGTTTCATAAGAGCATAATGATATGCTATTGCATTGGCCATTTAATTGGTATCTGTATATGGTGCAGAGTGTTGATAAAGCAAAGAATGACCTCCATGTATGTATCTGTGAGTCCCAACTGCACTGGGGTAGTAGTTAGAGTCTATACAGGGAGCTATAAAGCTGGCTCAGTACTTAAGAGAAGCAAGGTAAAGAGCGCTTGCTGTTCGATGGCCTCAGTGGCGCATGCCTTTAATCCCAGCACTGGGGAGGCAGAGGCAGGCAGATCTCTGTGAGTTCGAGGCCAGCCCGGCCTACAGAGTGGGTTTTAGGACAGCCAGAAATATGTAGTGAGACCCTGTTTAAACAAAACAGAACACCAAAAAACAGAAAAGAAAAAAGTGCTCGCTGCTCTTTCAGAGGACCCAGTGTGTTTCTCAGCACCGATGTCATATGATTCATAACCACTTGTAACTTTGGTTCCAGGATCTGCTGCCTCTGGCCTCTGCTGGCACTCAGCTCACATACACACACACACACACACACACACACACACTCACTTCAATCTTATCTTTAAGAAGAATTAGTTATTCAAAGAAACATTATTTAAGTTAGATTTCCCAAGAGTCCTCCACAAGACAGCAGTGGAGTTAGTTGGGTGGCTGGAGGAGTTGGAGAAGCAGGAAACAGAGGGCAGATGATCAGGCTTGGTCCATGGCAACGATGCAGAAAAAAAGGAAAAGGGGCAGAATTAAGGTTTTTCTTCCTTCGTTAAAAATTAATTTATCTTATGTGTAAGTGTCTGCATGTGTCTGTGCACTGCATGTATACCTGGTGCTCAGAGAGGCCAGAATAGGGAACTGGAGTTACATGGCTATGAGCTGTCATGTATGGTACTGGGAAGGGAACCCAGGTCCTCTGCAAGAACAGTGTGAGTGCTCTCACTGCTGAGTCATCTCTCCAGCCCCATTCATCTTTTTAATGGAGCCTGGGATTGAACCCTGGGCCTAGTGCATGCTTGATGACCGAATATGGAAGGCAAATAGAAGAATGGCCGGGTGTGGGGGCACATTTGCAATACTAGCACTCAGGAAGCAGAGGCCGTGCTGTATGCTTTGTTTCTGCTTTATATGTTGGGAACTGGGAGGATGCCAGACATCGCCAACTGGCCCTGCCTCTGTGTCACCCCATTAGGCTTTCCTCTGGAATCATGCACAATCCCGGTCCATAGTAGCAGAAACCATCTCTGGATATTTAAGGAAAAAATTAGTTATGAGCCAATGTGATGACACACTTAGGAGGTGGATGCAGGAAGAGCAGGGGTTCAAGGCCAACCTCAGCTGTATAGTATCAGCCAACGTGGACCACATGAAACTATCTCAAAACAAAACAAAACAAAAACCCCAACAAAGACAAAAAAGTGATTCTGAAAAGTGTATGAGGGCTGGAGAGATGGCTGTGTGGTTAAAGCCCTTGGTGTGAGTTAGGCATGGTGGTATACACATTTAACCCCAGCAATTGGGAAGCATAGGCAAGTGGATCTCTCTGAGTTTGAGGCCAGCCGGGTTTACTGAGTGCCAGGATAGTCAGGCTACATAGTAAGATCCTGTCTCCAAAAACAAAAACAAACAAACAAAAAGCCCTTTGTGTGAAAGAGTAAGGGTAGGGTCAGATCTGCAGAACCAGTGTTGAGAGGTGGAGACCGGATCTGAAGAGCAAGTTGGTTGTGAGATTCGTCATATTGGTGAGGTTTGGACTTCAAATAAGAGGTCCTGCCTCAATAAGGTGAAGAGTGACCCAGGATGATTCCTGACACCCTCTGACCTCCACATGCATGAGCAATGGCACACACATGCCCATATATACATGTGTAAACATACACAAACACGCCACACACATATAAAAATGGAAGGAAAGAAAGGTGTGTGAGAGCATACTTGTTCATATTCGGTTTCTCTTCTTCCCCTTTTAAGTCAGTATCAGAATATTTTGCATACATGACCTCTGAAAATAAAGACCACATTCCCCTGCCTCCCTTGCAGCTAGGTCTGGCTAGGTCTAGGTCTGGCTAATGAGATAGAAGTAGAAATAGCATGTACAATTTCCTCGACTTATTCTTCAAGAGTGGAGGTACACACTTCTCCCCTTTTCATTACATAAGCAGTGGCAAAGTAGATCTCTAGAAGGACTCAGCGATGCTACCATCCTGAATGTCAATATTCTCACTTCTACGTGAAGGACAGACTTCTGCCGTGAGTGTTCAGCATTGTTGGTTTCTTCTATATGCACCTGAACCCGTATCTCAATGTTCAAAAAGGCATTAGGGACTCGACAAAATGACAAACTTTGAAGGAAGTTGGGTACAGGGAGCTGTGGAGTTGGGATGACAGAACTGCGCGGCCAGCCTCACTCTGCCGTTGCCGGGAGCGGTCTGACCCTCAGATGTCCCAGTCGTTGGTTCACTCCTTCTAGATTCAAAATCTAGATGATTTTATTACTCGTATTTGAACTTGTATTTGTTTTGCAAGGACACCAAAGGCAGGTGGATGGCCTCCTGCTCCGTGTGAGCATCAGCATCAGAGGTGTGTGCCAGGGGTTGTCTACACAACCAACACAACACAGAATTATCCCTCCAAAGGAAGACTGACCGAGCTCCAGTAAGAAGGAAGATGTATTCATCTCACTGATGTGACAAAACCCTGTACAGAAGCAACTTAAGGAGATGTGTTAGTTGTCTGTCTTGTTGCTCTGACCAAATATGTCAAAAAGCAGTTTAAGGGAAGAAGTGCCTATTTTGGCTCACAGTTTTAGGTCATACAGTCCACCATGGCAGGGAAGGCATGGTGTTTGGAGCATGAGGTAGCTAGTCAGACTATTGGTATTGGTGTGATGGTTTGAATGAAAATGGGCTCCATAGGCTCATAGGGAGTGGCACTATTACCAGTTGTGGCCTTGGGGGTAGGAGGTATGGCCTTGGGTAAGAGGTGTGGCCTTGGGTAAGAGGTGTGGCCTTGGGGTAGGAGGTGTGGCCTTTTTAAAGGAAGTGAGCTACTGGAGGTGTGCTTTGAGATTCCAAATGCTCAAGCCAGGTCCACTGTCCCTCTCTCTTCCTGCTGCCTGCCAATCCAGATGTAGAGCTCTCTGCTCCCTCCCCAGCACCATGTCTTCCTGTGTGCTATCATCCTTCCCTCCGTGATGACAATGGACTAAGCCTCTGAACTGTAAGCCAGCCCCAATTAAATGCTTTCCTTTATAAGAGTTGCCGCGGTCATGATGTCTCTTCCAGCAATAGGACATGTCTAAGACACTTGGCAATCAGGGAATGGGGCAGACAGACAGTGTAACGGGGCTATGAGGTTCCTCCAGTCGCTCATCCCCCATCGCAGCTCCACTGCTTCAGCTTCTACAAGTTTCTAAAACAGCGCTTCAGCTGTTTTAGAGCGGACCTCTGGGGGGCATTTCACATCAAGTGCCCAGCAAGAGGGATTTATTTGGCTCATGGTTTTAGGGTACAGTCAGTCCATCACGGCAGGAAAGAGACGCCAACAGGAATTTGAGGTGGGCGACCAGGTTGCCTCTCATCAGGAAGCAGAGAGAGATAATACAGGTACTCTGCTCACTTTCTCCTGAAAATTGTGCACAAATTTGTGTGTGTGTGTGTGTGTGTGTGTGTGTACACGCCAAGGCATGTGCATAGAGGTCAGAGACAATCTGCAGTAGTTGGTTCTCTCTTTCTACCATGTCGGTTTTGGATATTGGTCTGTGGTCAGAAAACTTGGCAACAAGTGCCTTTACCCACTGAGCCAACTTGTCTGCACTTTCTCTTTCCTCAGTTTAGGACCCAGTCCACGTCATGGTGCTGTCCACGTTCAGGCTGGGTCTGCCCATGCCAACGAAAGCTCTCCGGAAACACCCTCCGCACACCCAGAGGCCTGTCTCCTAAAAGAGCTCAGGCTGCCGACGAGGCAGAGCCGTCCCTGGGGGAAGACGCCGGGCTGCCGGGACGCCGCAAGTGCCCGCCGCGTTCCCTGTCTCGTTCCCACTGAATCGGGGCTGATTCAGAGAAAGCATCGAGAAGTATTTCTCCACTTAACATTTTTCTGTTCCAGTGGGCCCATTTTGCCACCAAGCATTGCCATTTCTTTCACAATATCCTCATGCGGCAGGTGTTCATCGTCTCTTCCTGAAAATTCTGCTGTAAGCAAAGCCCTTCCCAGGCTGGTTAGAGCTCCCGCGCGTGCGCCCTCCTTCTTGGCAGCAGCATCTCGAGACAGCCGCGGCCTTGTGTACAAGCCTCAATCAAAAGTCTTTCTTTGGATCTTCAAAACACTTAAGAATAGCAGGAGTTTTGTTTTTTTTTTCTTCTGTGTATAAAAAGAAGCTCTCAGCCACACACAAAAAAAAAAAAAAAAAAAAAAAGTTATTAGTATTCTTTCAAAAGCCAGTATCTGTCTTGGCAATCTTATATTTTAACACATTTTTTTCTTTTCAGAAAAAAAAGGAGTTGTAAAGATTCAATTACTTAATTTATCTGAAAGAAAAAAAAAGTTCAAGTATTTCTCATTTAACAGAAGGATCCAAGCTGCAGTTGTTGAAAATGAATATTTTCTGTAATCTGGTCAGTCTCATTATCGTTCTGTTGTAATTATCTGACAATTTCTGGGAAATAATTCTTAATATATATTGATACAGGGTCTCTCTGCATAGCCCCGGCTGTCCTGGAGCTCACTATGTAGACCAGGCTGCCTCTGCTGGAATTAAAGGTGTGCACCACCACGTTCAGCTCAATATCTGTTTTCCAAATGCTGCCCAATTTAGCAATACTAGCTGACATTTAACGATGTATAAACAAAACTCATCCTAGCTCAACATTTTGTGAAGAAACTATTCACAGTCTCTGGGTAAAGCATCCAGTTTTGTAACTCCAATACTTTCATAAAAATACTTCTTTTTTGGTGTGTGTGTGTGTGTGTGCGTGTGTGTGTGTGTGTATGCACAAGGACGTACATCCATGCAGGTTTGCATGTGCACATATGAGTACATGCATGCGGAGGCCAGAGGCTGACATCTGACCTCCTCTCCATCACTCTCCACTTGAGTGACTGAGGCATCTTTTGCTGAGCCTGGAGCTCATCGGCTCTGCTAACCTAAGTAGTGGACTTGCCTATTCAATTAGTTTAGCTATCCAGCTTGCTCAGGGGGCCCCCTGGTTCTAACTTCTGAGAACTGAGCCATCTCCCCAGGCCTCATAAAAATACTTTGAAGATATTCTCCCTCCTTCTCATGCAACTCTGATTGATACTTTAAAAAAGAAGAGTTTATTTTTTATGTGAATGTGTGTACCATCTTCTCACCAAGGCCAGAAGAGGGCATCAGATTCCCCAGAGCTCAAGTTCCAGGTGGTTGAGAGCTGCCGACATGGGTGCTGGGAACTCAGGTCCTCCGGCAGAGCAGCAAGTGTTCCTAACTGATGAGCTGTATTGTTGGGGGATATTTCATAGTTATGGATATCCCTGTATGCTCTGAAAGGGCAAGGGTGTTTTCTGATGCCTTGTGGCAGGGAGAGGAACAGCTTCCTACCTGCTAAACAAGGGAGTGGCCACCCAGATCTCCATAGGAACAGGACATTAATGTGGATGAAGGTTAGGTTCCGTTCATCTGTATATTGAAGGGCTGGGTGGAGACAGGGAGGATTTGGAATGAAGCACCCTAGGGCTGGGGCAGAGGGAGAAGAAGCAGGAGCTGGACGGTGTGAGGAGGCCTGGAGTGAGCGCTCTGCCTAAGCCCCACTGGTATTGAATCCCTGAGATTTGTCATGGCTTGTGATTAATATCCCAACAATGATTTAATAGATAGCATTGAGAAAAACCAACCGTGGGTATTTATTAACACTGTGTCTCCAGTCCAACTCTGATTAATATTTAAACATGAAGTTTTACACTTTTGAGAAGTTTTATTTTGAGACAGTATCGCATGTAGCTCATGCCCACCTCAAACTTAGCCACGTAGCAAGGAGACCTTGAACTTCCGATTCACTTGCCTCTGACTACCCCCCATCCTGCCCCCCACATCCGGTTCATGTGGTGCTGGAGATCAAACCCAGGGCTTGTTCACGCTAAGCAGGCACTGGACCAGCTGAGCCACATTCCCAGCCCTGCACTTAGTTTTTTTTTTTTTAAAGGTCTTGCTATGTTGCCCAGGCTGAACTTGAACTGTTGGGTTCTAACCAATCCTCCTGCCTCAAACCTTCACAAGTAGCTGGGACTATAGGCACATGCCACCAGGCCCAATTTTGTATAATTTCTAGCGAAAAACCATGTAACCTTTCATAAGATCTTTTTTAAAGTAAATTGTTTACTATACTTAGGAAAACTGTAAAAATATACAGAAATTAGCTATCCGGTTACTCCTTGGAGAGCTGATGTTAGTGTGTTTTATGTTCTGTCACGCAGCACACAGTGGTGCGCTCTGCCACTTTCAACTGAAGAAACATTCACAGAGCCGCACGGATCCAAGAGGGTGGTACCCTCAGGAGAAGGCAAAGGTTTAAAAAGTTACTTATTTATTTTTAAAAGAGGGTCTCCCTATGTGTCCCTGGCTCACTTTGTGGGTCGTACGGCTGGGCCTGAACTCGCAGAGATCCCCCTGCCTCTGCCTCCTGAATACTGGGATAAAGGGTGTGCATCATCACGCCCAGCTTGTCCCACCGCTTGTGTGTACGTGTGCGCTCGAATGCATTCGGAGCTCAGAGGACCATTTGCAGGGCTGTTTCTGCCTTCCGTCACGCGGGTCCAGGGGACCAACTCAGGCTGTCAGGTGCGTCAGCAAGCCCTGACTCACTGAGTCGTCTCAGCAACAAGACTTTCCCAGTCATCTTTAATTCAAAACTAGTATCACGTCTCCAAGGTATGTTAAACGGAAAAAGGGAGAGGAGATAGAAGGCGTGTTTAGCGCCGCAGAGCTATGGAGATGCTCTTAACAATTTCGTATGCCCGCGGACAGCTGCAGTAACACTGCCTTACGCTCAGGTTTGGGTTAGCGGGCTTTTCCCACAGAAGAGCAAGGGCTACAAACTAATAATATGATTTTGAATAATGATATTTTAAAAATTGGTGATGGAACCTGTCGTTAGGTTATGTTTGAGCAACACGGTTTACTTGTGATGCAAATTGTACGGAATTTGATATCCTCAGAAACTGACTTAAACAGGTCACACATGAGCATGATCTAAAGTGTTAAACATATTTAATGTGTACAGTTTATGCATGTATTAAGAGGTGAAAAACATATGGGTGCATGTATGTGTTCACGTGTGTGCATCTGCATCTGAACAGCAGAGGACACCCTTGAGTATTTTCCTCAGTTGTTTTGCTTTTCTACTTTATTATTATTATTTTTAAATTTACGTTTATTTACTCTGTATGTGTGTGTGTGTATGTGTGTGTGTGTGTGTATGTGTGTATGTGTGTGTGTGTGTGTGTGTATGTGTGTGTGTGCATGTATGTGTATGTGTGTATGTGTGTATGTGTGTATGTGTGTGTGTGTATGAGTGTGTGTATGTGTATGTGTGTGTGTATGTGTGTGTATGTATGTGTATGTGTGTGTGTATGAGTGTGTATGTATGTATGTGTGTGCGCGTATGTCTGTGTGTGTATGTATGTGTGTGTGTGTGTGTGTGTGTGTGTGTGTACAGGCACATGCATGTTGTGGCACACATGTGGAAGTCAAGAATACAACTTGGGGGAATCTATTCTCTCCTCCTGTGTGGGCCCTGGGAATTGAACTCAGGTCATGAGGCTTGGTAGCAAGAGCCTTTACCCTCAGAGCCATCTTGCCAGCCTCTGCCCATTAAAAAAATATTTATTTGAATTTCTATGTATGAGTATTTTACCTGCTTGTCTGTATATGCACCATGTGCATGCCTGCTTTCTGTAGAGGTCAGAAGAGGGCATTAGATCCCCTAGAATTGGAATTATGGATAGTTGTGAGGATGCTGCGAACCAAACCTGGACTCCTGTGCAAGAGCAGCAAGTGCTCTTAACCGCAGAGCTGTCTCTCCAGCCCCTTAGATTGTTCGTTAAATGCACGTTATTCTTACATAGGGTTTGAGAATCTTTTCATATGTTTATTAATATTTTCTTTTTTATGACATCTTTTACTATAATTTAGTTTTTTTCTTTTAATTAAAAAATAATTTATTTTTTTATTTTTATGTGTGTGACTGTTTTGCCTGCATGTGTGTCTGTCTTTGTACCATTTGCGTGCCTGATGCCCACAGAGGCCAGAGGAGGGCATTGGTCACTTGAAACTGGAGTTACAGATGGTTTTGAGCTGCCATGTGGGTGCTGGGAATCGAACCTGAGTCCTCTGAAAGAGCAGCCAGTGTTCTTGACAACTGAGCCATCTCTCCAGTGCCCTCTCTTTAAAAATTATTTAAAATGTTTTCTTACCTCTTAACAATAGGCATTCAACAACTGTTTGATATGACAAATTAATAAAAATCCTGCCCCACACCCATTTTGGTGCTGGGGATTGAAGCCAGGACTAAGCACACATTCTACCACTGAGCTAAAATACTCCAGTCCTTGGAGTCTCTTTCACTTAAAACGCTGGTGCCACTCCCTCTGGTTCCAGAAGGCTCCTTCAGAGGAAAGGTCTGTTGGGAAGTCGTGTGCTTTGTGCTGTGAAGTATTTAAGGATCACCTGCTACATGGCTATTATGGGTATTAATTTCATGGACCAATCAAGGAGGTTTAGATGTTTGGTTTGATAATTATCAAGAATGTTCAGTTGAAATCCATTCCACTTGGAGATAACATTTTTTTCTTTAAAAAAAAAAAGTTTCTGCTTCTGAAATTTTTCTTTCTTTTTTGGTAATTTTTTTGTTTGCTTTAATTTTTTTGTTCTTTAAAAAAATCAGTCACAAGCCAGATAGTGTGTGTGGTGTGTGTGTATGCATGTGTGTGTGGTATGTGTGTATGCATGTGTCTGTGTGTGTGTATGCATGTGTGTGTGTGTATGCGTGTGTGTGTGGTGTGTGTGTATGCATGTGTGTGTGTGCTGTGTGTGTGTGTATGCGTGTGTGTGTGTGCTGTGTGTGTGTGTATGCATGTGTGTGTGTGTACCATGGCATGCGAGTGGGTGGCAGAGCGCTACTTTCAGGAGTCAGTCCTCTCCTCGCCATGTGGCTCTAGCTCAGGCCCCAGTCTCGGAGGCTGGTCCCTTTGGCTGCTGAGCCATGTCAGCAGCCCTCACGGCTTTGTGTTTTAATCTTAAACAACTATTTCACTGAAGGAATGTTAATGTCACATATACTCCATATCCGCATTTTACAGACTGGAAAGATAACATGTTAGTATATGTCTTATGTTGTAGAATTAAATCACTTAGCACAGAAAGGGAGATAATACAAAGAAAATCAAGCTTAGAGCTAGAGACGGCTCAGTGGTTAAGATCGCTCTTTTAGAGTTGAAGTTCGGGTTCCAGCACCTGCC
The DNA here is from genome assembly GCA_026225945.1 of Cricetomys ansorgei. Taxonomy (NCBI): domain Eukaryota; kingdom Metazoa; phylum Chordata; class Mammalia; order Rodentia; family Nesomyidae; genus Cricetomys; species Cricetomys ansorgei. The sequence goes on from JAMJFZ010001871.1 coordinate 6,240,621, forward strand.
CAGCAGCTCATAGGGGTCTGGAACTCACTTCCAGAAGATCCTATGTCTCCTTTGACCTCCCTGGGCACCAGGCATGCACATGGTGCACTTACATGCATGTAGACAAAACATTCATACACAGAAAATAAAGATATGTAAAATCTTGTTAAAAATCAAGCTTAATATCACATAACTAATAAATAATATCATTTCTGGGTGATTAGACAAATTATACCCAAGACTTGTTCATTTGTACTATCATTTCAAGTGTTTCTTTTCTTTTTTTTTTTTTTGAGACAAGGTGTCATGTTGCCCAGGTTGGCTTTGAACTCTGTGTAGCAGAGGATGACTTTGAACTCCCAATCTTCTGGTTTTTCATCTGGAGTTCCGGTATCACAGGCATGTGCCACTACACTTGGCTTAAGAATTTCTAATTCTTGGTTCTGAGTTTAGCATCAAGATTCTGATTTCCATGATCTGGGGCGAAGGCTTAGTGGGAAGCAACACTATTGCACACGTGTGACACTGGCTGGGTACAGCGGCCCTTCTGTGACGCCAGCACTCTGAAGGCAGGAGAGGGATCCCCAGAGAAGCTGGCTAGTGAGACTAGTCATAGCCATGTTGTCAAGTTCTGGGTTCAACTGAGAGACTGTGCCACGTGGATAAGGTGGAGAGCCCTGGAGGAAGGCTCCAATGTCAGCCTCAGGCCTCCATGTGTACGCACACATGTGCACATGCATCTGAGCACACATATGCATTGACACACCCTAACATACATGCAGGCACGCACCTTCCCTCACTCACATGCACATGAGGGGAAAAAATTGGAATTCCAAGATAGTGACGGGTAGTGGCCACACAAACCAGGACACAGGTTTTCTTTAAATCCCGAGTATCTTAGTACCGTTTTGGTTTTTTTTTTTAGTGAATTTATTTGTTACATTGTTTCCTCCTGATTTTTAAAACTTATCTTCCTTATGGAGAATAAATATTTTAAATCAATAGATATGGAAAATCAATCACTGACGTGAGAATGGACATTTGTCAGTGACAGTACAGAAACGATATCTTATTAAGTCTGTTTGCTACTTATCTTGTACTTTATTAATAATTTATTTGATTTCTAAATATGAACAGATGGTAAAATAGCATAATATCCACACGTGTAAAATGATTTGGGAACAGGAAATCAATGGAGATATTTGTGCTAGAGAATTCATCGTGCAGTTGTGTGACTTGCTGGAAACAATTAAAACCCTTGTCGTAGAGATCATTTAATTGCTTAAAACGGTTTCTGTGAGCAACAGAGAAAGACCCCGAGGCTTGCAGGGCTGTGTATGGTAAGGTGCTCCTGGTAACAGTCTCTCAGACTCTGCTGTTTGGACTTGAGCACACTGAAGACTTGGGCAAGCAGGTGCTTTATATAGCCTGGGTGGTTCTGTCGCCAAGTCTCTTTCACATCTGTCCCTTCGTTTCCATTCTCAGTGCAACCATCGCATTTCAGAGCCATCTGCCTTTTCCGCGGTCCATGCGAACAATCTTTTGATTGCCCTCCCTTTCTTGGAGCCCTCTTCTGACTTCTTTGCTCAGAGCTCTTTATTAATCTTCGTGCGGCTCTAATTGTTCTTCCCGCCCCCTGAATGAAATGAAATCTTCTCGGCTAAGCACCCAAAACCCTCCATGAATTCCAACCTCATTCCCTGGCTGGCCTGAGTAATTTATGCCTTCCGAGGTCTGAGGCCTGAGAGTAAAAACACCTTCAGCAGAACAAACAGCCTTCTCTTGCTCTCCAGCACGGACCTGCTAAAGCTGGGGCTCTTTTCCCTCCCCTTGATCGGCTATCCTTTGCTAAGGCCTCTTCCCGGGGTCTCCACACCTATTGAACCCCATGGAGGATAGCCATGAACAAGGCACCCCATTCAAGCTTTCGAGTCATGTGACCTGAGTAAACCCTCACTAGACCCTGTGGAGAAGGCAGAGGTAGAAACCGGTGAGAGGCAACGTCGGGGAGCGCCCAGGGAGGCCGACCCTGAACCACGTCCCTCTGTGAGGATGTTCTCAGATGCCGCAGTGAGCACTAAGGATGAGGAGCAGACTCTACTCTCTCTGTTTTGAAACAGGATCTTATATGACCCAGGCTTGCCCCAAACCTATATGTACACTATGTAGCCAAGGATAACCTTAAACATCCGATCCCCCTGCCCCCACCTCCCAAGTGCTGGGATTTGAAGACATGCCCCACCATGTCCAGTTTTTGTGTGATGCTGGGGGTGGAAGCCAGGATCTCATACATGCCAGGCAAGCACTCTGCCAACTGACATCCATCCCCGCCAGCAGTGCTCTCTCTTGCTTCCACCGAGAGTGCTACTGTACTCCTTCTGCTTAAATGTCGGGGTGTCACAGAGCCCCAGTGCTGGGCTTTCGCCACTCAAGCGGCTCATGACCTTGAAGCTTTGGTGTTTCAAAGCTACCCTGCCCTTTCAGAACCCTCCTGCTGACACAGACCTGTGAGGTCTGCAGGCAGACTCGGAGCCACGCCCTGATCTCAGGCCACCTAGGCTGTTCCTCTGGCTAGCTTGTCTCTCCATATGCTCTCAGAGGCCTCCGTGAAGGCACCCCTTTCACTCTGGCCCACCCTGTTTCAGGCACTTAAGCACACCCGTATCCCTAGCTGGAGATCTCACGAAATAGTAGCTGGTAGGATGCTCTAAGATCCTCCCCTCTCTCACTACGGGAGAGGATGGAAGAGAGAAGCGGTTTCCCTGAACACATCTCTGAATTGTTAGAGTACTTGTCTTCTTCTTTGAATTAGAAAATCCAGTTCATAAATCAGGCATGGTGCACGTGCTTGTTGTGCCGGATAGCTAGACATAAGCTAGAGTCATCTGAGAGGAGGGAATCTTAACTGAGAAAATGCCTCCATAAGAAGGCAGGCCTGTAAGCTATGTTCTTAATTAGTCATTGCTGGGGAGGGCCCAGCTCATTGTGGGTGGGGCCACCCTTGGGCTGGCGGTCGTGGGTTCTGTAAGGGAGCACGCTGAGCAAGCCATGGGGAGCACGCCAGTAAGCAGCACCCCTCCATGGCTCCGGCCTCAGCTCCTGCCACCTTCAGGTTCCTGCCGTTCAAGTTTCTGTCCTGACTCCCTACAATGATGAACAGTAATGCGGAATCGTAAATGAAATACAAACTCTTTTCTCCCCAAGTTGCTTTTGGTCATGGTGCTTCGTCACAACAATAGAAACCCTAGCTAAGAAACCTTTAATCCTAGCACTTGGAAGAAAAAGGTGGGTGGATCATAAGTTCAAGGTCGTCTTTGGCTATATATCAAGTTTGAGGCCAGCCTGGGATACATGAGATCCTGTCTCAAAAAAAAGAAAAAGAAAAAGAAAAGCTCATAGCTGGCTTCCTTCCGCAGGCGCGTGAGCACTGTGAAGGGCGTTTTCTCACTCGTTGGCTTTTGTGATGGTCTCAGTGAGGACTTTGGCTTGTCGATCGTCTTCCCATCAGTTGGCTTGTGAAGGAATGTGTCACACACAGACGTCATTGAAATAGCTGAAGTGATAGGGATTTATGAAAGTAAAATCTGAAGTCTGCAAGGGCGGGAGACTTCCAGAGAAGCTCTTGTTTCCTCCTAAAAGAGACAGATCCCAGCTGGGGCCCCTCTTCTCCCGTCCTGCCTTGACCAGAGGTGTAATGACCCGAGATACAGCTCCATGGAAACTAGCAGTGAAATAGCCTGAAGACAAAAGGCCAATGTGCTGACCATGACAGGGCAGACAGGAAGAGCCAGTGTCCTTGGAGTCAGCTCAGAGGAGGGAGCCAGCTGCAATCTTGTTATCTCCAGGTACGCATTTTATATATACATATATATTATATATTATGTATACATATTATATATTTATTTATATATTATTTCTGATACAGTTTTGGTTTTTTTTTTGCCATTTAGCCTAGGCTGGCCTTAAATTCATATGTAGTTCAGACCAGCCTTAAACTCACAGCAGCGCCTGGCTTAGATGTTTTAAGCTAGTTCTTCAGGTGAAAGTTGTGAAGCAGAAACAGCTCAGCAGCCCCTGAGAAGCTGCCAGCAACAAGCACAGGATTCAGTCCTGCGGTCAGAAACGCAAAGGCCAAAGGGGGAGCAGGAAGCTGGGGCTTAAGGGCCCCGCCAGACAGTCCCGGTGCAGAAGTTTGAGAACTGGCTTTAACCCAAGAGCTACAGTTTGGAAGTTGTGGTCCCGGTGGTGGGGCTTAGAGATGGGGTGGGCCTTGAGAAGGAGGCGGAGCCCTGTGGGAAGATGTTAGGTCACTGGGAGGCATATTCTCTCTCGTTGTCTCTCACCCTCCTCCTCTCCCCTCTCTCTTTCATCCCCCCCCATCCCCTTCTCCCCACTTCACACCCTCTGGTGCTTGTGTTCCTGGCTACGAGAGTACTCCATGTTGCCCAAGGCCCACAGCAATGGGCCCACTTGATCTAGAACCTCCAAAACCATGAGCCAAAATAAACGCCACACGAGTTGTGTGTCTTTAGTCACTCACTGAAACTACAGAAAGCTGACCAGCACGCTAATGCTTCTGGAACTTTACTATGCAGAGGCATCATGGGGAGATCTTGTTAGAACGGTGGTTCTCAACCTGTGGGTCACGACCCCTTTGGGTTCTAATAACCCTTTCACAGGGGTCACCTAAGACCATCTGCACATCAGATATTTACATGACGATTCAAAACAGTAGCAAAGTTACAACAAAAATAATTTTATGGTTGTGGGTCACCACAACATGAGAAGCTATATTAAAGGGTCGCAGCGTTAGGAAGGTTGAGGAGCCACTGCGTTAGAATCTGGCTCAGCAGGTGTACTGAGGAAGAGTGGTTGTGTTGGGACTGGGCCCTTCAGTACTGAGGCTTTTGTTCTCCAGTCGGCCAGGGCTGTGGGCAGATGAAGGGTCTCAGGGAAGTCTTCTCGGAGACTTGCCTTCAGCTGCAATGAGATATCCTGCACAAGATCATGTCCTGGCTTGCAATGAAGACCCGATCACTAAAAATTAAGCGTTGACTCCAAGATGTGGTGTAATTGTTAAGATTTCTAACAGCAGAGGGCTAGGAATATAGCTCAGGTGCTAAGAGTGTTGCCCAGCATGCACTGGGTTTAATTCTGAGTACTTGGATGAGCCCAGGGTGGATGAACTGGAGGGTCACTTGAGAGTTTCAAGGGAAATTGTATTTCTATAATGGTTTGGGAATTGGATGGCTGCTTCCTCTGGCTTTCTTTTAAATTAAATCAAAATTTTAATTATGTGTATGTGTGTGTATGATGTGCACAGGAGTACCACAGGATGTGCAGGGGTGCCTCAGCGGCCAGAGGTGTTGGGATCCCTGGAGCTGGAGCTGCATGTAGCTGTGAGCTGCCTGACGTGGGTGCTGGGAATAGCACTCGGGTCTTCTGGAAGAGCAGGAAGTGCTTTTAACCACTGAGCCAGCTGCCCAGCCTTCCTCACCTCCAGCTTTTGATGCAACTGAAAAAGACAAGGAAAGCTAGCAATCACTAATCACCCACACAAGGCGAAGTGTGGGGACAGAGGCTTCTTGGCAGCAAATCCAGACCCTGTACTCACCTGCAGCAGGTTGGAAGGTGCCAAGAGGCAGGGCTCCTTAAAATGCAGCGGATCTCCAAAGAAGGCCTTGTTCAGCACAGGGCCAAGGTCGGGACTCTGACTAGGAAGGAACAAAGCCCTGAGACCTGGGATAGGGACATCTGGATCACTTAAGATTCCCTAGGTCCACACACTTGAAGAAGGAGGCCACTCCTGTTAACACCAGCCGTCTGTACTTTCTTGAAAACGACAAGAGTTCTACCTAGCAGACAGCTCATACTCTATAAGATTATCTCTTCCTGGAATGCACGATGAATAACCAGGGTCAAGCCATACCGGAATACTGAGTGGACTCACTGGACCTACTGAGGGAGATGGAACTAGAACCAAAGAGGCTTTGGGACTTGTCTAGAATATTCTAGAATGTGCTAGTCTGAGAGATCAGGACTTCACCCTACAGGAAATGAGAGGATGAGTCCTGATGAGATAGTGGTAGTTCAGTGCTTTATAACCGTGTCTGGAGGAATCGGAGGGGGAGGACTTGAGGGGGAAAAGATGGCCAGGTGAGGGTTTAAGGAGCAAGGCATTCCATTTGGAAAATGTTGGAGTATCCTAGAGATAGAAGAACGAACTAACAATGGAATGTTAATCATGACAGACTTGTTAGTCTTCATGTACCTTTTCTTCACTCCTGTGTGTGTGTGTGTGTGTGTGTGTGTGTGTGTGTGTTGGATGCACATGCCTCTGTGTGGGTAGGTGGATGCACATGCACGTGTGTGTGTTAGATGTACATGCAAGTGTGTATGTGTGTGTGTTAGATGCATATGCACACGCATGTGTGTGTGTCTGGTGGATGCACTTGCACGTGTGGGTATGTGCACCCACGAGCCCATAGAGGCCCCAGGAGGACATCAGGTATTCTGTTGTGTTCCTAAGTCTCTTCCTTATTCCCTTGAGAACAGGTGTCTCATTGAACCTGAAGCTAGGCTGGCCACCAGCAAGCCCCGGAAACCAGCGATGCTCTGTCCTGTCCCTTCCCCACACAGTGTTGGAGTTAAAGGCGCACTCTTCTTCCCGAGTTCAGAACCTGAACTGAGGCTCTCACCTACATCTCACCAAAACATAACTTAAAACGGACAAGCAAAAAACAGCTGGATGGTAGTAGTGTACGCCTTTAATTCCAGCAGAGGCAAGCGGATCTCTGTGAGTTCAAGGTCAGCCCTGTCTACAGTGTGCGTTTCAGGACAGCCAGAGCTGTTATATAGAGAAATCCTATCTCAAAAAACCAAAAGGAAAAAAAAAGAAAGATATAAATAAATTGTGAAAGACAGGCCTCCCAAGTGTTGGGACTACTAATGGCCATGTGTGGACAGCTGTGTGGACAGCTTTCTGCTTCTTATTCCTTCTTTCCTTCCTCACAGCTGACGAGGTGACTAGCTCCCTCTAGTCCTCTCCTGGGCTGAGCCAATGGGCTAATGGGCTAGTTAGCTCCTTCTGGTCCTCTCCTGGTTTCAGCACACAAGCCACTTCTGAGTACAGACAGCACTTTGAGCAGCGTCCGCCTGCCCCAGTGACTAGTTCCTCACAGTGATCAAATCACCACATTTGGTGATCAGTAATCTGCCTTTCAGACTCAAGTTACAAAAAGCCCCATTTTACCAGAGACATCTCAAAACGGCTCAGCACCTCTGGCAGAATAAATGCTATCTATAAACCAAAATCCAATGTTTAAGCTCCAAACAGGATTTCAAAATGAAATTGTATAGTATATTTTTAAAAATCACAATTCACTAAAAAGAAAGCAAAGGGGACAAGTTTAGGTTTAGATTTGATAAAAGGAAGAACATTAAAAAATATAGATCATATGTTGGACAGGTTATTGGAGATTGCCTTCCTTGAAAATCTTTAAAAATAGAACCCACAGGGCTTGGGCTGTAGCTCAGCGGCAGGGACCTGCGTGCGCAGGACCTGGTTTGATCCCCAGTGCTGGGGGAAAACCAACAGAATACACAGTCATTCATCTTGGATGATTCGGCCACAGGCCAGCTTGGAAGCAAGAACTGAAGCAAGTGCATTTCTGAATCTCCTTCCACTGACCCTGGCCTCTCCTCTCCTCTCCTCACCGCCTGTATCCCAGGGCATCAGGACAGGGCAGGGATATTGAAGTTGATGGGTGAGGGGAAGGATGGTAGTGACATGTGGGATTATTTTGCCACAGGAATGGAGAAGAAATGACTGCAGTGGTCTCAATCCACCAACTGAGCAGTTAATGACAGCAGGTGGCATAATACAATCCTTCGGTTCTTCCTAGAATCTTGATGAATCAGTCAGCTTGTTCTTGAAAAACTAAGATGGTTACCCCACCCCCAAAGAAACGCAGTAAAGCTGTGCCTCCAATCTGAAGATGATTCTGCTCAGAGCACAACAAAGATGTCTCTTTCTTCTCCCTCCTACGGCGTGTCCAACTCGTATTCAAAGTCTAAAACACACAGCAGTTTCAAAGAGTGTCATATCCGCGGTGAGCCACCGTCGGGAATCTATGGGCTGCACATATTGGCACAGATGTCACGATATTACCAGTATTGCAGAGGCGACCCCTCCAATTCGATTTCTTTAAAAAAAAAATATTGATTTTAGCGTTCGCTTTGGCAGCACATATACTACAATTGGGATAATACAGAGATTAGCCCGGTCCCTCGCAAGGATGACACAATCTGTGAAGTGTTCTATATTTTTATATATGCACTTAACAACAAGAGAGGCTATGAATTTGAAAAAGAGCAAGGAGGAGTGTACGGAAGGGTCTGGAAGGAGGAAAGGGAGGGGGAAGGGTGTGATTAGCGAATAATCTCAAAAAATAAAAAGTTTTAAAAATACTGATTTTGTTATTTGCTTGTGTGTGTGTGTGTGTTTAATCTGAGCCCATGTGGGTGCAGACACCCACGGAGGCCAGAAGGGGCACTGGATCTCTTGGAGCTGGAATTACAGGCATTTATGAGCCTCCTGATGTGGGTGCCAGGACCTAAAATCTTGTCCTCTGCGAGAGCAGTGAACACTATTAACTGCTGAGCCATCTTTCCAGCCTCTTGATATAATATATGTAAATATACAGAGTCTGCCTGTGTGTGTGCGCGCGCGCATGTGCGGGCATTATGTGCGTGCATGCTGGTTCATTTGTGTGGGTGTGGGCATGTGTGTACCATAGCACCCCTGTGGAGGTCAGAGACAACCTTGGGTGCTGGTCCTTGTTTCTACCTTGTCTGAGACAGGGTCTCTTTGCTGTTGTACTGTGGCATATGCCAAGCTGCCTGTCCCTCAGAATTCCAGGGTTTCTCTGGCCTCCACATCCCACGCACCTATAGGAGCCCTAGGATTATGGACACTTGGTGCTATGGCGTCTGACTTTTCTGTGTGTTCTATGGAATCAAACTCAGTCTCTTTTTCCCTGACAAGCATGGTTACACACTGAGCCATTTCCCCAGCCCTCAGTTTATTTTATTTTTTCATGTCACATAATCACATGTCACATGCTCTTTACCTCTGACACCTGGGGACCGATGCTGCAGCATCAGGGTGGGGTGAGCAGGGCCCCACTCTGGTCCATTGGTCCTCATTGGCATCTTCCCAACGTCCCTATCTGATTCCTCAGTCTTTGTCCAGATAGCACTGTCTGCCTTTCCAGAGTGGGAAGCTCCCTGTTCCAGTCTCCCTCTACTTTAATGCTCTACTGTTCCCGGGCTGTACAAAACCAGGTGGGGTGCCTGAGCCCCTTCCTTGCATCTGTGTTACTCTCAGGTGTTTGGAAACCCTTTACTTCTCTGCATAGCACACTGAGCCCAAGGGATGCTTCAAGGCTACATCTGTCCGGCCTGCTGAGTCTCACAACCTGGGTATGTGAGAAGAAGTGTGGGCTCTTGAACCCCTGCCGGCACTACCTGGGTCTGTGTCACAGATCCCTCTACTCTTGGATCCCTCATATTATTAACTACTGTCTAAGCCTTCCTTGCTGCTGATTCTTCCCCTCTCTGGTCCAAGTATACATTATCCGTCTCAGGTGGCATATAGACCTCGCAAACTGTTCGTGCTCTGAGAGCTCCAGTGTTCGGATTTCTTGTACCCCAAAAGCCTTTTTCTGCTGTAGCAACCATTCCCCAGGTACTGAGTGCTCACTGAGAGTTTTTCATTCACAGCTTTTCACGGGAGCACGAAGGATGCACCAGGAATGACATCCTCAGAACCTAGCACGACTGTACTGCTGCCAGAGAAATCCGATTGAGGCAATAAGAACATCAGGGAGAGGCAGAGCCTTCTCTCTCTGGGGCACAAGAACCTCCCAGCCTCTTCCCCAGGTTCACTACACACACACACACACACACACACACACACACACACACACACACACACACACACGGTTTCCTGGCTCTCCTGAGACGAACCATGAAGACTGTTGAGTGCTGGGATTAAAGGCATGTGCCACTGGTGTGTGTGTCTTACTATGTTGCTCTGGCTGTTCTGGAACTCATTATGTAGACCATGCTGTACTTTTAAAAATAAAGATCTTTTATTTTTCTAAGGAATTTGAAATAAAGATGAAGCAAATGTTGCTACTTGTGACAACATGTGCAAAATGTTTTACACTTAGGATGGACTCTGTTCACACAGATTAAAGCCCCTAAATTGTATTTAGCACACTTCACATGCTTTGTTAAAAACTGAATTCTTAGCTGGGTGTGGTGATGCACACCTTTAATCCCAGCAATCCGGAGGCAGAGGCAGGTGGATTTCTGTGAATTTAAGGCCAGCCTGGTCTTCGTAGTGAGTTCCTGGACAGCCAGGGCTAAGACAGAGAGACCATCTTAACCCCACTCCTGTCGCCACCAAAACGAAAGAAGACAAAACAAAACAAAAAACAGTAAATTCTAACTCTAATTTTAATTCCACATTCTATTTCTACAAAATTCTTACTGGCCTTCAGTTTTTACTACAGCTGAATGGGAGACCTTATTTACAGATTATTCTGAATAAATTTGATTTATTTTTTAAGCATCAAAAATACCAAGAGCTCTAACCCACATACCAGTTTAAAATTATAACCCTAAACACTTGCTGTCGCAGACTCGTCACAGTTCTGCTGCTGTTTTCATTCAGTTGTTTACTCATTTTTAGTTTTCATACGATACATTTTGACCATTTTCTTTCCACTTTCACTTCTTCCTGTGTCCTTCCCTCAGGGTCCACCAGCTGTGACTCTACCGCCCTGGGGATCAGGAGAGCCACTTCTGGGCTCCTTCAGGGTTTGAGTCAGGGCCTATTTCCCAAATCTAGGGAGGAGGCTTTTCAGTGGGTACGCCATGGCTTCCCACATACCCTTAGATTGGAAAACTGGGAAGAAAAAGCAGAAATAAATGAATCTCTCCTACCTTGGAAAGTAGTTCGTTCAACAGATTGTGTTAGTGCTTGGAGTCACTGCTTTAACTACTAAAATTGATTAAATTAGCAGTTCTGTGTTTTGCCAAGATTTTTTTATAGGCTCTTCCCTTCGTTCTCAACAAATTAAAACCTGGCTCGCAGGGGCGTGTAGTAGACTGGAGACATTTCTCCTCCTGTCGCTGGATGCTGATGTAGAAAGCTTTTGACAGTTTTTAAAAAGAAAGATTTAGTTCTTGATTACCACTCCTCATGTGTCTTACACCAGAACTGCAGGATGGGTGTGTGGGAGGAAAACTGATATAACATGGAAGAGTTTAATAAATATTTGTAATATGGAGTCTGTACATCATTGCCTCGGGGAAGCCTGATCTAGGGAATGGAATGGCTTCATCTCAAAGGTGGTGCTTGATGTCTATAATGTGCTAATGAACTAAATAAACATAGTTCATAATTATCAAATCTAGTGCAAACTGGTTTGCATTTTGTGAAAATAAATTTAGACTTTGAAATTTGTTTTTTTTTTGTATGTGTGCGTGTGTTTGTATGTTTGAGTATGTGTGTGCATTCCATGTACGGAGGTCAGACGGTCATTTCTCTCCTTCTGTTTTGGGTCCTAGGTATTGAACTCAGGTTGTCAGTCTTGGTGGCAAGCATCTTTATTGACTGAGCCATCTCACCAGCCCCAAAACGTTTTTTTTGAGACAGTCTCATTGTTTAACCCTTCTGGTCTTGAATATAAAGCAATCCTCTTGCCTCTACATTGGGAGTAAAGGTGTACATCACCCACACCTGGCTCCCAAAACATTTTAAATTCAAGTATATTTTAGTCATAAAATCTGCCAGCGATCATACTCCCTGTTCAGAATCCAAAATCAAAATCTCACTGTAAAATCTAGGGAAAATGTCATACACGGCTTACGAGGGCAAAACGAACCAGCAGAATGATGGGCTGCGACGGAATATCACAACCCCATCTTCCAGTTCCAGTGAAAGGCATATTGTCACGAAACCCTGAATTCACATCAGCTTCCAAAGTATGAGACTCTTCCTCGTGTTATAATTAGAAGTGAAAATAGGACACAACCACATAGACTCACTATATGTGTATTTTTAGAATGATCCCAGTGCTGTTAAAAATGTATAAATAAAAGCCCCAAAGGAGATGCGGTGAAGCATCTTTTTGGATGCTGTCTATACATGTGATCTTCGAGATTTCTTATTTTTGACAGCTAACAATTTTTCTGTAACGAATGCCTATTTCTCTTAATGGATGAGATGAATTTTAAACACTGCACTGAAGAGGTCTGTATTGCCCGCGCATTGTGAAGCACCGCATTGTCTTTACGTGGCGATTGTTGGAATGTGGCACGAGCCAAGATGAACGGCTTGCCGTTCAATGCACTCCACGTGGTGCGATCAGGAAGCCGGTATCAGAGCGAGGATCAAACACGCTTTGGTCTTCAAAGTAGTCCAGACCCCGAAAAGTCATAATTTCTGTTGAACTCTCCCCGCTCTGTGACTAGATTGCTTTGCCTTTGAACTGCCCACTGCGAAGAGCCAGGTGTGCGGCTGCTCAGATCTTCTGAGGCTGTCAACCGCTTCCGAGTGTTTTACAGACCGATTTCAGTGTGGGACTGTCACGGTGTAAAGTGGGAGGGAAATATAAGGTGCTAAAAGAAGGTAGGGCAATCCGGTTAAAAGGTTGCAGGGCTGCCTCTTGATCGCTAAGGTCTCTGCAAGATTTTATCCACAGACAGGGTGAACCCTGCGGGTGAGGAAGAAATGGCCACCAGAGCAGCCAGGACCGAAAGGATCAGCTATTTGACTGAACGCAGTGGTCACCATTTACTTGAGAGTACATCCACACCGGCCCTCCTCATCTACTTTTTGATGCAGCTCTTGGTGTTGGTTTAGTCGAAAGTTTGTCCAAGAGTCTTGTAAAAAACAGTATGAATTTGCCTCATGTACCTTCAGATCAGAGTAAAAAAGAAAAAGAAAACAGTCAGGCGTGAAATGGCAGGTCCTGGGGACCCGCTGCCCAGGCAAGCACATTCAGGAATCAGTTCCTCTAAAGTCTATCTTAGTGTGTTTATTGACGCTTTCAGCTGCATTCTGTCTCAGTTCTGTATTCTTAGAAGTATCACAGTCAGGTGTGATTACATGCCTGTAATCCCAGTGCAGGCTGAGGCTGGAGGGCCAGGATTTTGAGGCCAGCCCTGGCAATGTAATGAGACACCCTCCCCCCCCCCCACCGCATCTCCAGAGAGGGAAAAGAAGGGGAGGGGGGTGGGGATGAGAGGGAGGGAAAAAGAGGGAGAATAGGGAGGGGAGGAGGGAGGAGGCCAGAGAGGAAGGGGGGCAGGAGGAGGAAGGGGAGGAGACAGAGCGCCACTTGAATCAGTTCATACTGGGAGCCTGGAGCTATGCCCATTGCTTTGGCTCTAAAACTATTTTAAAGTTTTATAAATGAGTGGTTATATAAGTGAATATCCAAACATCGTTTCAGTGTTTCTCTGTCAGAGAAGAGACCTTAAATAATCATTAAGATATTAAATGAAAGAAAGATTCAGTTTCTACAACAAGGTTTAGAGCAGAAACCAAGTGTTCAGGTGTTCAGGATAAGCCCTGATGGCCGCCAGCTGCTCAGGAGACAAACAGCTGCCATCTCGGGGCCTCACCTGAGTATATTGTCCTCCCCCACCCCACCCCACCCCCACCTCCACCCCCACCCGGCTCACTACCTCCCGTTGAGTGGACTCTGCCTATTAGCACTGGGCCTTGTGAGGGGCAAGAGTACATTGGGCTGGGGAAGATTAGGGGTGGGGGTGGGGCCCATCTGTGAGGCTATGTGAAAGCCACCACCCCTTCTGTGTTGGCCTTTGTGGGGAGAGCACGCACTCTGTAATTAAGCCCCCAAACTCATTGGTTCTCCAGAGGAAACGCTGGTGAAATGGTGCCTCAGTTTGTCCCAGAAGAGGGGTAGACATTGTTCATCTCCCCTGGAAAAGAACAGTAGCAACAACAACACCCTACCTGAGAGACTGCAAAGCTGAGACAGCTTTACAGCCCCACCATAAAGGACCCCCAAAGTTGCCAGCACTTTTGTGTCTGTTAGATTCTACATGCCAAGGAGAGAGGGCTGCATTAAGTACCAGCGGAAGTCCAAGCTTCCTGGGAAACAGGTCAGAACGGGAATGACCTGCCTGTTAGACAGATCAGGGCTGGGCAAAGCCTGCCTTTCAACAAACACAGATGAGAAAAACAGACCCAGGAAGCAGCAGGTGTAAGGGGGTGTAGAGTTGAGTTGGGCAATGGGCCTGGCTGTAAGAAAGATTCTAAAAGCAGAGACAGGGGAGCAAGCAACAGAGAGATGGGTAAAAAGGGGAAGTGGGAATTGATGCGCCACTCCCCCCCAGAAACAGAAAGTATCAATGTCTACCTGGAGGGCTTGTTGTGAGAATTAACTGAGATAACTCCTGGAAAAAGAAGTCAGGACTTAGCAACAAGCAATGAATATGGACAACAAAGAGCACCCACACAGGTGGCAAGCAGGGGTAGCTCTTCATGTGGCTCAGACTTTCCCATCAGTGTTTCTTCTTAAACAGCAGAGCCTCCAGACACTGGAGCACTTCTGGCTACCCAGGTCCATTCCACAGAGATCAGACTCCATTGCTACGATGGAGGTTAAGGATCTACATAGCAAATCTGCTTACAGCCCCAAACTAATGTCCGTCCATGGTGAATCTTCATCTGTTTAGCACTAACTCCCTTCAGGGAGTAATTTTGCAGACAGATCCGTCACCTCACACCTGATGACAGACTCTCAAAGTCAGAAGAACAGGAAGAACCACGGTTTGGGATCACTTTGTATTCTCCTTGCTTGCTTATGGGCACACTTTCCTCTTCAAACAAGTGGGTAGAAGTAGTGCTTTCATGGAGAGCAAAGAGAAGATGGCCTCAAACTCAGAGATCTGCCTGCCTCTGCCTCTGCTGGGATTAATGGCGTGTACTACCACCTCCCAGCCTCAGAAGGTGAGTCTGAATTGAGTTGGGACCTGTTCATATTGATAACTTTTGCCTAGTGATACCACTTAATTTCTTTTTTGAGATAGAGTCTCACTGTTGCCCAGGTTGGGCTATCTGTAATTGAGGATATTCTTGAACTTCTGATTCTCCTATCTCCACTGAGATTGCAGGTGTGCGGCCATGCTTAGTTCACGAGATACTGAGATTGAACTCAGGGCTTTCTGCACGGTAGACACATACTCTACCTCTGACTGCATCTCCAATCCATATCATTGATTTTGTTTTTATATAGCCCAGACTGATTTTAAACTCATGATTCTTCTGCCTTAACCTCCGGAATGCTGGGATTACAGGAGTATATTTGTAACCATTTATTAAGTCTGGTGATAAATTAATAAAGACCATGTCTGGCTACATCACTGATTTTTATCAACCTTGCAGATCACTGTAACTCCTAGATTTCCTGCATTCATGTTGCCATTGAACCAAGCATTCCTTATCTTGAACCCATGCAGGTGATTTTAGGTCCCAGTTAGGATCTTCTATTTGTCCCTGTTAGGTATTTCAAATACCTCATATGCAGGCCTCCTGCATTTTCTGATGACACACAACTTTTACAGCAAGCTATTATTGACGTGCTAGTTCCCTCAGCTCTGCGATGTCAATGATTACAAGATGCACCACGGATTTAATAACAGCTTTTTAGAAAAAATAACATTGCATTATCTAGATAAATCACCCATAAGAGAGGCACTATGATTTCAGAAGTACTGTTATAGGAAAAAACAGTATCAGAGTTAAGGAAATAAAAATGCCGCTTGGTGACATTAGCATTCAGAAAGATTTTACCAGCCTAGAATAATTGGATATATCTGAACCAGAGCCAAGAGCACAACTCTCCTAAAGGTAATTTTAATTATTTAATCATTCCTCTCTTTATTCATGTGTTTATGGAAAATCTACTATACCAGAGGTAGCGTAAAGCAAAGACGGGTGAGACATGGACTCCTGTGTTCTGGAACTCACATTTTTTATTTGTTTGTTTGTGTTTTTGTCAACTTGACACAAGCTAGAGTAATCTGGGAAAAGGAACCCTCAGCTGAGAAAACACCTCCATCGGATTGCCTGTAGGCGAGTCTGTGGGAGCATTCCCTTGAGTAATGACTGTTGTAAGAGGGCCCAGGATACTATGAGTGGTGCCACCCTGGGCAGGGGGTCCTGGTTGGAGAAAACCAGCTGACCAAGAGCTGGAGAGCAAGACAGTGATCACAGTCCTCCACGCTCCGCTTTGGCTCCTGTCTCCGGGTTCCTGCCTTGCGGTCCTGCCCTGGCTCCTCTCAGTGATGGAGTGTGACCTGTAAGGTAAAGTCAAATCCTTTCTTTTCTTTAGTTGGCTTTGTTTAGTGTTTTATCACAGCAATAGAAAAACCTAGTTAGGACGACTTTTACCTGGTGTCCTGCTTATCAGACATGACTTTGAGAATACCGACTTAGCAAGCTCACTTTTTCAGTCCATCTCCTTGTGGGACCTTGGCTTTCTAAAGAACCCACAAAACAGAGGCATGTGCTAGATCTCAATACCCAAAGACCCAATACTTCCTTCTGGTTAAAAAAATGTAAAGATATGCAGACTGATGGATGAATGGGTAAATGAATAGATACATACATGGTAGATACTATGGATCTGCGATAAAACAGAAGTTACTTCCACACTTTCCAGAAAAGATAGAACTATATTTTGGTAAGTGAGAAACGTGTGTGGTCAAGGAGGAGCTATGAGAGCAGAGCGCCTCCCAGTCAGTGAGGGTCGAGGTCTAATGTTCTTAAATTCCTGGACTTACTTATATATTTATTCTTCCTTCCTTTTTTCTTTCCTTCTTTTTTTTGAGACAGGGTTTCTCTGTTGTAACTCTGGCTGTCCTGGAACTCACTCTGTAGACCAGGCTGGCCTCAAACTCACAGAGATCCTCCTGCCTCTGCTTCCTGAGTGCTGGAATTAAAGGTGTGCACCACCACTGCTTGGCTTGCTTGCATATTTCTAATGTTATTGAAATATCATCCACAAACCATACTGGTTCTCCCACTTAAAGTGTACAATTCAGTGGCTTTTAGTATATTCACAGATCTGTGTACCTAGCTGTGTTCTCAGCTTGTGCGTCACCTGAGAGAAACAGGGAGAGAATATCTTTTAAAGTTATGCCCCCACTGACTTACTTCCTCCGCTGAGGCCCCATCTCATGATAGCCCCATTCAGCTATGAACTCGACACATTAACCCGTTGATGAAGTTAGTGCCCTCGTGACCCGGTTCCACTCAATAGCGCCATCAGGTGGAGACCAAAACTTCAAAACGTGAACATTTTAGAGAACACCCAACCTTATACTCAATTTTAGAATACATTTAAGATGCTGAAAAGAAATTCCATGTCCATTTACCCCAGTAAGCCGCTCCCCAACTTACCCCAGCCTCCTGCTACAAACGGCCCCGTGCAATCACTAACTTACTTTCTGCATCTGCTCCGGACAGCGCCAGTGACTGCAATGAAAAGGCGTCTTTAAATTTATTTTTACATTTGTTGATTTATCGGGTGTGTGTGTGTGTGTGTGTGTATGTGTGTGAGTGTGAGAGCACGGGCCATGGCACATGTGTGTCTGTGTGTGGTCAGAGGACAACTTGTGGGAGTCAGTCCTCTTCTTCCACCATGCAGGTTCTGGGGACCAGACTCGGGTCGTTTAGGCTGGATAGTAAGTGCCGCTACCCACTGAGCCATCAATGCTGGCCCTGAAATGTGGTCTTCGCTGACTGGCTTCTCTCACTTAGTATGAGATTTTCAAGTTTGTCCATCTTGTTGCAGGTCAGAGCAGTTATTTATTTCTTTGGATGGCTGAACAGGATTCATCGTACGTAGATGTCTGATCCCGTGTATATATCCATCGGTAGTGGACACTGGCTATTGTAAATACCCACGTACACGTTTTGTGTGGACATGTGATTCTCATTTCCACTGGGGAGATCGCTAGACCCTGTGGTAGCTTTGTGGTCAATCCTCTGAGGGGCTTCCAGACTGTTTCAAAGTGGACTCAACTTTTCGTATTCCAGCCTGCAACGTAGGTGGGTTTCAACTTTTCGATGTACCGGTGCCTGACCTTTTGACTATATGTAGTGTCTGTGAAGGGGATTCTCATGGCATAAGGACTGATGAAGATGAGGTTCTTCACATCTGCTCATTGGCCATTTCTATAGGTTTCTTTTTTAGCAATGTGTGTTTAGATATGTTGTTCAATTTTAATTGAGTTGTTTGCTCGTTTCAAAGATTTATTATTTATATGTACCTTTGTGAGTATGTGTGTACATGTGTGTGGATTCTCGTGTGTATGAAGAAGCCAGAAAAAAGCAGCGGGTCCCTCAGAGTTGGAGTTACTTGTGTTTGCTGCTTTGTTATGTGGGTGCTGAGGTCAGGGTTCCAGTCCTCATGATTGAGCAGTGAGGGCTCTTAACTGCTGAGCCATCTTCCCAGGCCTGTTTGTTTTTAAACTGGGTTGTAAGAGTTTGTTTCTCAGTAGCAGAAAAGACTGGAAGCTTTGGTGGCCTGACCCGGCAATTGTGAGGCTGAGGTTGTCCTGGTTAATAGCAAGGCTCTTTCTGATGGAAACCAAACCAAGCCAAACATCTGGAAAGATGTCACTCCAACTCTCTCATTCTTGCTTTTATTCTTGATTTTTTTTGGGGGGGGTGTTGTTGGGAATGCACCTGGACCATAAGTATACTAGGCAAGCAGTCTCCCACCGAGTTCCAGTCCCAGCCCCATTCCTTGTTTCCAGTATAAAGGCAGCAGCTAGACTCTGGAATAGATGGCAGACGTTAAAAGAAAAGCAAGAGACAACATCCTATGTTGCTGCTTTGGAGCACGATGGTATTTCTGGGGCTGGAGAGAGGGCTCAGCAGGTAGACACCTATAGCCCAAGCTGATGAGCTGACTTTGATGCCCAGAATTTACACAGTTGAAGGAGAGAGCTGACTCTAACAAGTTGTCCTCTGACCTCCACATGCATTCTGTGAAACACACACACACACACACACAGACACACAGACACACACACACAGACACACAGACACAGACACACACACAGACACACACAGACACACAGACACACAGACACACACACAGACACACACACACACACAGACACACACACACACACACAGACACAGACACACACACACACACACAGACACACACACAGACACACACACACACACAGACACACACACACACACAGACACACACACACACACACACACAGACACACACACACACACAGACACACACACACACACACACAGACACACACACACACACACACACACAGACACAGACACACACAGACACAGACACACACAGACACACACACAGACACACACACACACACAGACACACACACACACACAGACACACAGACACACACACAGACACACACACACACAGACACACACACACACACAGACACACACACACACACAGACACACAATGTAAACGTTTAAAGAGAGTCTGGAGAGATGACTCAGTGGTTAAGAGCATTGGCTACTCCTACAAGGCACCAGGGTTTGGATGCCGATGGCTATGGCGGCTTAGAACTCTCTATAACTCCAGTCCCAGGGGATCGGAGGCTCTCCTCACCTCCATGGGCACCAGGCATGAACATGGTATACATCCATAAATACACACCTACACGCAAAATACTCATAGATATAAAAAAAAGAAGTTTAAAAAATAGTATTTCTGACCAGAAAAGTTACCAGGGAGATGATGCCCAGGGGATACAGACAGTGTCTTGACTTTAAAGCTCTTGGCATAGACTGATTCCAGTCAAGAATGAAAAGTCTCGCCGACACTCGACTCATCTGCTGGTGTCCTCTTCACTCGCACAGCAGAGGCCTGAGGACTGGGTTTCAGAATGCACAGAGCACTCCACTTTGTAAACACTGCAAGTGAGCTTGCCAGCCGCTGTGGGCGACGTCCATGGGTGGTTTGTATAAAGTGGGTGATTTATGATTATCGAGGAACAGAGAGCTGTCCATCAGGGGCCACGCTGGCCATTGTTCAAATTGACATCTATTTATTAGTAATTCAGTCTGCATTTTGGGCTAATTCTACTTAACAATTTATAAAACTCGCTCACCATAAATCACATTTTTTTAGGTTGAATAGCGATATTTAAAAGGATGGGATTGTCATAATAATTTGTAGAATTACTAATTCTTCCCCAACAATTCCTTGGTACTTTTAAGTTTGACTAAGGATTATAATGACACTTTATTACTGTGTGTAGCTGTGGTCCCCTGCTAAATTGACTGATTTGATTTGTCGTGTTTATATAAGTATAAATATTTTAGAACAAAACCCAATTTAATAAATGAACAAAGTTATTAGACTGTAATTGCTTTTCTAAGTTCTGTGTTTTAAAAGTCACAATTAGAAGGTGGATTACACACTGTTCCTACACGGAGCCTTAGGGAGCTCTGGCCCCTCCTGTAACTCTGTCGGGTTAAAGCTAAACACGTGCTGATGTGAAATGCAAGGCTTATAATCAGAGTCATTTCATTTTGACAAAGCAAAGCTTCATTAAAACAGATGTAGAATCACAATGAGAGAACGAGGAGGAAAGACATTCCAAGTGGATGAGATTTCTGACTGGGCTTTGAAGTTTCCTACAGAGAAACAATGAACCAGGGTGCAGCTCAGAGGTGGGGTCTGGCCTGTGTGTGCAGAGCCTCAGGTTTGGTCCACAGTTCCACAACTAAATAGTGCAAAACCAAGTAGCGAGTTTCCTCCTACGTGATAACGGTTGTATTACTCATGAACGTAAAGTATGGCTCTGGGTCAGATGTACATGAAGAATGAATATAAGCCTGTGTATGGCAGAAGACAGCGCGTGGCCGGAGGGGACGGGAGACGCTTTCGGAGTCGTAATATTTTCCCACTAAGTAGAGCGAGAAAGTGGGCGGATTCCTCTCGCTACTGTCTGTGTATTTGAAATACTTCATTAGTTGAAAATTTAGAAACGAAACAGCTTAATTCTTGAATTTCTTTTTCTAATGGATCTAAACATTTGCCTCATGTTGATGGGGAAACATGTTTAAATAAAGCTTCCAGGGTACCGAGGGAGTTTATTTTTAGATGCTTAGCATATACTACTATTAAGGAGAGCCACAGTTCATTAAGAGAACAGCACCTCCATCCCACTCCTGGCTGCTCCAACAGACAGTAACAATTCAGGAGGCCGCTTCCTGCATTCCCATTTAACAGATGGCCAGGTGAGCTGCAATCCCAGCCCGTGCCTAGTGATAAAATATGCTACATGAAAACTCAGACTTTCAAATGTCAAATTTAATATCCCAAAGATCATTTCTCATGTGATAGTATTCTTTTTCTCAAGAACTACCTCCACATTTTAATATGTTTACTTGAGGAAATCTGAAAATTTGGACCGAGAAAAAGAAAATGAAAGCCACCTCTAATTCTCCTGACTCCCAGAGCTGACAGGACGTAGCATTTTGGTAATTGCCCTTTGTATGTTTCCACATAGAAATTTGTATGAACTTCCAAATTCCTTGGGAAGAGGCTGTGCTAACAGTTTCTCTCTCTCTCTCTCTCTCTCTCTCCCTCTCTCTCCCTCTCTCTCTATCTCTCTCTATCTCTCTATCTCTTTCTGTTTTTTTGAGAAAGGGTTTCTCTGTTGTAGCTCTGGCTGTCCTGGAACTCACTGTGTAGACCAGGCTGGCTTCGAACTCACAGAGATCCACCTGCCTCTGCCTCCTAAGTACTGGGATTAAAGGTGTGCGCCACCATCGCCTAGCATAAGAATCTCTTTATTAATGTTGCTTATGATACATACTATAGAATAAGTTATAAGAGTGCCTTCTATTTTGTATTTGCCTATATGTGTTGTTTAAATTAAAATCTCAGCTGGGGAAAATGTTTAAATACCCATGCAATGGAGGATGGAGAAGATAAGCTATTATTATTATTGTTGTTGTTGTTATTATTGTTATTATTCTGGTTTTGTTTCTTTGAGACAGTCTCACCCTATAGCACATTAGACTCAAACTTGCTATCTTCCTGCCTCAACCTCCTCCTTGTGCGGGGATTATGGCCATGCATCAACATGCTTAGCCTTAGATAGAGTATTTTCAAGTTGTTTTTTTATTTCAGTTTACGTGTATGGGTGTTTGCCTGCATGTCTGTCTGGATAGCTTGTGTGCTTGGAAGCATGTACCCTATGGAAGCCAGAAGAGGGCATCGGACCCTTTAGGACGGGAGTTATAAATGGTTGTGAGCTGCATTGTGAGTACTGGGAACTGAATCTGGGTCCTCTGAGCCGTGTCTTTAGCTTATTGCATTGACATTTAACACAAAGGCCAGCTGGATGATCACTATGTCTTTACCAGCACACTGTAAAAACAGTTACGATCTTACCAGCCTGCTATGGGTAGCTTCTTTCAAAGGACAAGTGAGCCTCTATTTTAAGAAAATGGGGGCCAGCAAGATGGATAAAAGTGATTGCTGTCAAATCTAATGACCTGAATTCAAGCCATAGGATCTCCAAGGTGGGAAGAATCAGTTCCTGAAGGTTGTCCTCTGACTTCCACAGGTTTACCAGGGATTGAGTGCCTCGCCCCACCCCCACACATACGAGTACAGCTACCAGAAGCCAATATTTCAAAGTTTAAAATTCTATCCTGTGCTTACAAAATAAAAAGGCTCAAAGGTTAAACTGAGAAAAGGTGATTTTCAAATATCCACGTAGCTATTTTATATGTCCCGATACCTTTGTTGACAAGTGTGACCTAGGCAGGCTTGATGGCGCACGCCTTTGATCTCAGCGCTCAGGAGCCAGGGGCAGGCGGACCTCTGAGTCCTAGGCCATCTTGGTCTACAGAGTGAGTTCCAGGACAGCCAGGGATACATAGAGAAACCCTGTCAGGGTTGGGGATTTAGCTCAGTGGTAGAGCGCTTGCTTGGCAAGCACAAGGCCCTGGGTTCTGTCCCCAGCTCTGGGGGCAGGCAGGACAACAAAATAACAAGAAAGAGAAAACCTGTCTTGGAAAAAAGAAAAGAAAGGAAGGATAGGGGCAGGGCACAGAACACCTTCATCCCTGGAGGTGTTCCCCTGAAAAACCAATATAGGTTACGTATCCTCACGAACAGCCATTGACAATTCGGGGGATGCATGGATCCAGAGCAATCCAGACCGCACGGTGTCATCGCGTGGTGTGTTACCACATTTTGATCTATCATATGCTCACTATGTGCTAAATGCCTCTCTAAATAGCAAGCTCGCAGTCATTTCTTACACTGCCTTCATTTAGTGTGTGTGTGTGTCTGTGTCTGTGTACATGCTCAGGTGCGTGTGTACATAGAGGCCAGAGGCCAACCTCAGGTGGAAGGTGGCATTGAAATGACTCCTAATGACACGCTGCTATATCCACAGATCAGTGCCTCTCTCACGCCCACACCAGAGAAGCTTCCCTCTGCGATAGATGGGATTTAACACAGAGACCCGCAACTGGACGATGTGTGAAAAGTGAGAGTCTTTGGAGCACTCAGTTCTGAATGGGTATCTTCATCAAGCCCCTCCCCTGAAGGCTCAGGGGTCTGTTCAGGAGAGGAAACAGAAAACTGTAGGAGCCAGAGGTGGTGAATGACTCCCAGGAAACGGTGCCTTCCAGACGCAACAGGACCGATGCCCACACGAACTCACAGAGACTGTGGCAGCGTGCACGGGGCCTGCACAGGTTCGAGACCCTTGGAATCTCAGTACCGAGGTGGGGAGGTGGCATGGGGTCCCACTCCTAACCAAGAAGGTATCTGCGATCTGTTCCCATCGACAGAGGGAAAGTCGGTTTTCTCCGGTGTCATGTCACTGGGTGTATCACCCACATCCTGGGACAGACCCCATGCCCAGGAGCAGTCGGCCAACACAGCAAATTCCGTGGTGTTTGCTTTTTGTGTCTTTGTTTTCAGGTGTGGGCCTTTTGTTTCATTTGGGCACTTTTGTCTTGTTTTGATCTTCATTTTGTGGTTTTGTTGTTGCTTTGTCGTTATTTGTTTTTGAGAGAGAGGTGGAGAGAACATAAAGCTGGGTTAGGGTAGGGAGGTGAGAGGGTCTGGGAAGAGTTGGGGGAGGGGAAAACAGGGTTGAAGAGTATTGTATGAAAAAAACCTTTTCGAAACGAAGAGAGCCGGAAGTCTCAGAAGAAAGCATACAGGAAGAGTGTCATGACGTTGAGCTTAGTGACAGTTTCTTGGATATGGTACTATGAGTCTGTGCAAGAAACAAAAAAAAATAGATGTGTTGAACCTCATCAAAATCTGGGGAGGGGGGGATCTTTTGTGTCTAAATGGCCATTGCCAAGGCCCCAGAGCTGAGGACGCAGCTCAGTTGGCAGGGTGCTTGGCTTGCACAGCACTGGGTTTGATCTCCAGCACTGCAAATTAGGAAGAGAAGAGGGGCTGGTGGGGTGGCTCAGTGGATAAAGCTCCTGTGGCCGAGCCTGAATCCCACAGACTAGGGGGAAAACGGATCCCTGCAGACCAGTCTCTGACCTCCACACACGTGCATCTGCTCACCACACAGATAGATGTTAAAGAGGGAGGGGGGGGGAGAGAAGGAAAGAGACTGGAAGGAAGGAGAATGAACGAAGGGGCAATGTTTAAAATGGGGGAGGAAAGACTTGTGAATTACTTATCTGAAAGAGGATATTTATTTATTTATTTATCTATTTATTTATCTATCTATCTATTTATTTATTTATTTAGAGGCAGTGTCTCAGTATGAGCTCTGGCTATCTTGGGATTCATTATGAAGACCAGTTGACCTGGAACTCACAGAGATCTGCCTGTCTCTGCCTCGCAAGTGCTAGTATTAAAGGTGTCACCATGCCAGGCTTGATAGCTAGAATTTATAAATAACCGCTACAATCCAGTAACAACAATAAGAGCCCCCTAAGCAACCCAATTTAAAAATGGGCAAAGGATAAAAACGGACTTTTCCCCAAAGAAGGCAAACAGATCACCAATAAACATGGGGGTAAAAAGCACGAAACAACTCATTACTAGAGAAAACAAACCAAAATCCCAATAGATAACCCTTCGCACCACATGGATAACCATTATAAAAAACAATACTCTGCCCAACTGTCAGTGAAGGGCAGGGAAATCAGTCACTCTGATGGGCGCGCACTATGACACAGCCACTGTGGAAAACGGCATGGCAGTTTCTCAAGATTCTTAAAGACAGTGGCCGATACCGTGGCTCTGCAGAGAAGGGTGTTTTCTGCATGCCTGATGACCTGCATTCAACCCCTGGGTCCCACTGCGAGAGAACTGATTCCCGCAAGTTGCCCCTGATCTCCACATGAGTGCACCCACTCCCGTACACATACACAATAAATAAATAAACGTAATCTTAGAAATAAAAGCAATTATCAGAAACAGGATTTCCACGTGATCCAGCAATCCCACCTCTGAGCACATGTCAGAAAGGGGCTCTAGAACGTAATGGGCACGCGTGTTCACAGGACGGGTCGGAAGTGTCTAACAGTAGATGAGTGGGCCGACATAACGAGCCAAATACATATGCAAGTGGGGTACTGCTGACCTCAGAAAGGGAAAATAACCTGACATATGGCTCAGGCTGGGTAAAACTCGGCAACTCGGCACACTGGTAAGTGAAAGAAGTCAGCCTCGAAGACGGACTGTGATTCCGCTGAGATGAGTGACCAGGAGCTCGGTGCACAGCGGCAGACCGTAGAGCGGTTGCCAGGGCTGGTTGGAGGAGGAGGGAATGTAGAGCTTCAGAGGTCAGGGTTTCCACTAGGGAAAGTGAAAACCGAACTATCCAGAGATGGACAGTGTCGCTGGCTGCAGGATCGTGTGGCAAAAGCACCAAACAGCGCACATCAAATCTACCTAAGTGGAAAGTGAACGGGGTGATTATTTACACATTTTCAAGGGAAGGAAATACTTAGCTCTTAAAAATAGCATTTGGTGGTATGTTGAGGTGCAGTGCTCAGGAGGGGGAAACAGGAGGATCAGGGGCTGGAAATCATCCTTGGCTACAGAGGGAGTTTGAGGCCAGCCTGGGCTATGTGAGACCCTGTCTCAAAAAACAATCAAACAAAACAAAACAATAACAACAAAGAGCAAAGCCAAAAATGCTGCTTGTAGAATGGTTGGGACGGAGTGAGAGAACAATCTGAAGGAAGGCTCCCGAGTTCCTAGCACAGTGAACTGAGTGGTGCGTCATTAACGTCCTGTGCAATCCTAGAAAAGGGCATGTGGTCTCACTGCCCTGCTCAGGCTAGTTTCAGACTCCTGGGCTGGAGCAGCTCTCGGGTGCTGGGTGCCTGCACACCTGGCTTCGGGAGACACAGACTCTGAGATGAAATGATGCGGTCTGCTCTGGAGCCTGGGGTTTCCCATAGGCCATGCAGAAGCTAACCGGATGCAGGACTTGAGTCTCAGGTGAGGAGACTGCGGACCTATGAGTCAGTTGTCTAGATGTGGGAGGTCCCTGGGACTCAGCTGACGCCTGTGACTTGGGGCCAGGGTTAAAGGCACTCATGTGAAACTTGCAGAAAGATAGAAGAATGTAGAAAGAGGCTGAAAGAGCTTCCAGGAGACAGGAGAACGTGACTCCAACCAGAGGAAGAAGGTACCTCAGGAAGTGAAATCCTTAGAGAACAGAAAAACCAGTGAGGCCAAGATCTCAAAATTACCCACTGTACCAATCAACTAGAAAGCCATGTTTGTGGAGCATAGCCTTTTATGCAGTGTGGTTTATGTAGAAGCCAGATTGTGGTCAACTGAAGAATAACTGAAAAAAAGAGAAAAAGAACACAGCCACTGCAGACAGACCCTTTAAGAAGAGTGGGAAGAGGAAGAAGAAAGAAATGAATGTTCTTTTCCCCCTGATTCACCACAGCAAGGTCCTTATTGAGTGCCTCTTCCTGCATCTGCCCATTTCACCACAGCAAACCCAGTCTGGTGGTCCCTGGTGGTAGCCACAGGTCACAGGTCACCCCCTCTCTGATGCCTTCCCCAGGGAAAGATGGAAGCATGAGTATACACAGCCCTGTTTTCATTCTGTTGCTGTGATAAAAACACCTCGGCCAAAAGCAACATGGGGAAGAAAAAGTTTACTTAGCTTATGCTTCCAGGTCATGACCCATCATTGAGAGAAGTCAGGGCAGGAACCATAGAGGAACACTGCTTGCTGGCTACCTCGTTCACAGTCTAATGCGTAGCTAGCTTTCCTATACAGTTGGAGAAAACCTGCCTAGGGATTGTGCTGCCCACAGTGAGCTGGGCCCTCCTGCATCAGTTAAAAAAACGAAGACAGTGCCCCACAGATATGCCCTCAGGCCAATCTGATCTGGCATCTCCTTCAATGGAGACTCTCTTCTCAGGTGTCAAGTTGACAAATCTAACTAGAATATAACAGTAACAGTTGAGTGCGGGCTTGAACACAATATATTTAAAGCGTTTATTAGGTTGGGTAACAGAGAAAGCAGTATTTTTATGACATGTATAAAGAGAAGGAACCTAGGGTTGTAGATCAGTGGTAGAGCGCTCTCACAGCACGAGTGAGTCCCCAGGTTCCACCTCAGCACTGCAAAGAGAAAAAAACCAAACCAAAACAAGACCAACAAATAAAGGAAGCAGGCGGCTCCCGGGGGCTGCTGGAGTCCAAGTTGTTTAAAAAGGAACCTCATTTGTCTGTATTGTTTGTTCTTGTTTCTACCTTTATTTTTACTCTTTTGCAATTTACTGAATCAGACTCTTTGGGGAGAATATACTGAAGGATTTAAAATTTAGACTTTGCAACAGTTTAAAATTCATCCCGGGGAAAACGAACCAGCTTGGTATTGCGCATGATTTGATTTTAGAATTTCAGTTGACTTCATCTGCAGCTGTTCATGGAAAAACTGATCAGCACACTCAGGTCAGTGCTAGGGAGGTTTTGTGTTTTAGGGTGGGGAGCGTACTGTGTCTCTTATTTCTATCTGGAAGCATTGTCTCCTTGGCTACAAGCCGAACCAAATAACCTTTCACTAGGAAGGTAAGGTGTTTGGTACATGAGAGTGAACCGCACATTCTTGGATTTCATGATATCCCTAACGCAAGTGTCTGGATTCCTTCTTTCTTTCTTTCTTTCTTTCTTTCTTTCTTTCTTTCTTTCTTTCCTTCTTTTTGCTTTCCTTTTCGTTGTTGTTGCTGTCTTTTAAGACAGGGTCTCACTATGAAGCCCTGACTGTCCTCAAACTCACAGAGATCCGGCTGCCTCTGCCTCCCGAGTGCTGGGATTAAAGGCGAGCGCCACCACCCGCTTAAGAAGCTCTTATTAGTTCAGTTTGGTCTCTGTGGGCTGAGGAGCGGGTTGAAGCAGCTGTGAAGCGCCTCGCCCTCCCAGAAGGTGAGCGAGTTGGACGTTCAGCAGCTCCTCCTCTTTGGCCCTGGCCAGAGCCCAGCTAAATGTTAAATATTGCCTGTTTCACAGAAGCAATAGGAAAATAACTTGACAAGTGCTTGTCTGCCCTGTGGATGATAACCTCCCTCTTTGACTCCCCACCCTGAGGACCCAGAGCCCTTCCCTCTGGGGAAGATACAGGTAGGAAAGATGCTGCATTAAAGAAAGTACGGCTTCTACCAGAAAGGCTCCTGGGACTTATTTATTGCGTCTTGTTCCTTCATTCTCGGCACCGGGGTCAGAGTCCACACTGGTTCCAGAAGCTCACTCTCTTCACCTTCCCGCACTTTTCTGCCGCTCCCTCAGCGCGAGTTAGGGGAACTTCCAGCTGCTGAGCAGCAGGCTGGGACAGAGCAGCGGGAGGGCCGAACCAAATTCACTCTATAGCCAAGGGTGACCTTGACATCCTCATCTTCCTGCTTCTGTTCCTGAATGCTGGGATTATAGCTATGAACCACCATGCCTGGCTTCCCATTTCTTCATGCACTTCTGTCCTTAACTGAACAGAACTATAAGTTCCCCCTGGTTTTTATAATACTTACTATGATACTATAATTGTTTTGTTACCTATGAACTTTAATCTATGAACTTATTTATGTTAGAGACCACTAATAGACCCTCAATAAGTAAATAACAGTTAGGGATGGTGCTGTATGCAGCGCTCAGGAGGCCAAGACAGGAGAATGGAGAGGTGGAGAGTTGGACCCAGCCTGGAATAATGTCATAACAGGTAGGAAACCAACCCGCATCCATCCTGCATATGGAACATCACCGAAGGTCCTAAGTTTCACTGGGCAAAGCCTTCTATGTGATGGGCAGAAACTCTGAGCAGCCTTGCCGAAATTTCAAAGGCAAGTTAGCCATTACACTAGCCTACCCTGAGTATTATTTAAAGTGGATCAAGGACAGTCCAAACACTGACCTAGTCTCTTCAGATCACTGTCTCTGTCTCCGTCTGTCTCTCTCTCTCTCTCTCTGTGTATGTGTGGTGCATGTGTTTATACACTGTGCTGAATAGATTTCGCCAACGTGATACAAGCTAAAGTCACGTGAGTGAAGGGAACCTCAGTTGAGAAAATGCCTCCATAGATCAGGTTGTAGGCTAGCCTGTAGGGCATTTTCTTAATTAGAGTTATGGGGGAGGGCCCAGCCCATTGTCAGTGGTGCCATCCTAGGCTGGTGGTCCTGGGTTCTATAAAAAAGCAGGCTGAGCAAGCCATGAGGAGCAAGCCAGTAAGCAGCACTCTTCGATGGCCTCTGTATCAGCTCCTGCCTCCAGGTTCCTGCCCTGTGTGAGTTCCTGTCCTGGCTTCCTTCAGTGATGAATTGTAATGTGGACGTGTAAGCCAAATAAACCCTTTCCTCCTCAACTTACTTTTGGTTATGGTGTTTCATCCCAGCAATAGTAACCCGAACTAAGACATACATAAAACTCTTATTAAATTATCAAATAGGGGCCATCACTCTCACCTTTCACAGATTAAATAACGAAATTCAATAACTAAGTTTTTAAAAAAATTTTTATTTTATATGCATTGATGTGAGGGTTTCAGATCCCTTGAAACTGAAGTTATAGACAGTTGTGTGCTGCCATGGTGCTGGGAATTGAACTCAGCTCTCTTAACTGCTGAGCCATCTCTCCAGCCCCCCGAAATCCATGATCCTTGATCCAGGAAGAGATGGTACTAGCCTTGGAATTCACGCCTGCCTCTCCTTCTTCACTGTCTTCCATCCAGGCCACACAACATGCGTCTCAGCGTGGAGCATGAGGAACGAGGGGCGCTGGGGCATCACCTGAATTAGCTTTCAGATGGTAGTCCACAAGTCAGAGACTAATGCCCCCCCCAGCCTCAACCCTGAAATTGAAATACTGTAATGTTAAACATAAAATGGACTTGATTTCCCCCCAAGGATTTTCCCTCTTTTACCCACACAGTGAGCATTAACAATTAATGGAAAATGCTTTTCAGGCAGCAGAGCATCACTCTTAATATTTATGATGCCCATGAAACATACAAACATCTGTTCTGCAGAGTGATAGCTATTAAGGCATACTTCAGTGCCAAGCGCTCCTGCTCGTGTCGGTGAGTCAGCGCGTAAAGCATTTGCCTCTCTGGAGTTATCAAGACAGCAAGGGTTCCAAGACGATGGGAGAAAGACGATTTTAGACTCATGAGGAACGTTAGTTCATTTTATCATGGCTGAAAGCACCTAGTAATTCTTAAAATCATGCATACAATTACTATGACGACTACCACTACTACTACGACTACTACTATAGTGAATAGTTGCTTTGCTTACGGATATATCTGTGCACCACATGCATGCCTGTGCTCAGGGATGGGATGGCCAGAAGGGAGGGCATTGGATCCTCTGGAACTGAAGTAACAGGTTGTTGTGAGCTGCCATTTGTGTACTTGAAATAGAACCAATGTCCTCTGCAAAGAGCAACAAGTGCTCTTAACTACTGAGCAATCACTCCAACCCTTACATAGTAACTTTAAATTGGACAAAGCTATTTTTAAATAGTTGGCATGATCTTTTCATATTAGAGATGACTGTATTTTAGACCTGAAGTCAAGGTTTCTGTGTAAGAAATGCAATTAGAAAAGACTCAAAGGTGATGGATACGATCATCTACCAACAAGAATAATAGGTCTAAGAAACATACCACTAAAATAAGACTGTTATAGAAGTCTATTTTTAGTTGTGTTTAAAATAATCGTTTTTGTGCACTGTTGGAAAAAGGAACGCATAGGCCTTGACATTTTGTATTGTCTGCAGGTGTTGGATTTCTGTGGGGAATGTTTGATTGCCAATGATCTGCACCTGAGGAGTTCTGAATCAGTAAAACACCTGAGCTCATATGCTTGGGGTTCCACTGTGGAGTATGGCGTTGGCCATGACGGTGGTTCTCTCCGCTGAGGTCTGGCAGGGCTTGCACCTATGAAAATGCCTCTTTGTCATCTTTGCTGAATACACAGCAGCTTACTAGTAGTAAGACTGAAGACTTGGGTGTACTGAGAAACCAAGCATGGTGTGGCCTGTGCATATCCTTGGGGAACAGGATTGAAATGAAACATTTCTAAGAAAAGATGATATTTGACTACTTGTAAAGAGATTGTGTTAACGGTCTGCTTGAGTCTGATAGCAGAGTTGACTGAGTGCCATTACCTTCACCAGAACATCATAGGCCACAATAAAATGTACTGTGATAAATAACAGGTCTCTCTATGCCAGCATGCCCAGTGTCAGCTGCTGTCTGTGGATAGCGACAAAGCTGAAGACCAGACCCCTACCCAGACTTCCCCCGCTGACATTTATTCAAATTGCAGCAAAAATAGATTAATGGCAGCCACAACAACAATAATAAAAATGGTAGCAATTGTGGAGCACTTACTAAATGTCAGGTATACTCTGTAAATTATCCATCAAGTCCTCAGGGCAATCCTCTGAGGTAAGTGGAAAAATGGATATAAGTGGAGGTTATGTAATTTGCACCGAGTCATCAGCAGATGGTGGTGGAACCTAAGCTCTATCTTAGAGAAGGGATCTGCTCTTTGGTTTGGTTTTTGTTGTTGTTTTGGTTTTTGACACAGAATCTCATGTGGCCAGGGTTAGTTTCAAATTCTCTATATAGCAGAGGCTGTCCTTGAACTCCTGATCTTCCTGCCTCTCCCTCCAAGGGCTAGGATTACAGGCATGAACCATCATAACTAATACTAATTTAGGGAAGCTCTCTATTTATTGTTTTATTTTTTTATTGTTTTATGCATGTGTGTGTGGTTGCATGTGTGTGCGATTGCATGTGTGTGCGGTTGCATGTGTGTGCGGTTGCATGTGTGTGCGGTTGCATGTGTGTGTGATTGCATGTGTGTGTGATTGCATGTGTGCATGGGCGTGCTTTATATATGGAGGCCAAAGGATAAACTCAAGAAACACCTTCAAAAAGTCTAGCCATCTCCTTTGAGACAGAGTTTCTCACTAGCCTGAAGCTTACCTATTAGGGTGGCTAGCCAGTGAGCCCCAGGGATCCTCCTGTCTCTGTCTCCCCAACACTGAGATTACAAGCATGCACCACCACCTCTAGCCTCTTGACAAGGATCCTAGAGCTCTGAGCCTTCAAGCCTGCACGCTCCTACCCCACTATCTGTCTGCTATCTTAATTACTCCTGGTGAGGAGAGAGAAGAAGAGGGGACAATATGTACATGTATTTTTCTCTCCTCATCTTCGTGTGTGTGATATTCAGATGAGTGTCTGTTTGCCTGTGGGTGAGCACACACGCATGTGTGGGTAGAGAGGAGCATGCATGCGCGAATGTGTGGAGGCCCAAGATTGATGTCAGGAACCATTGTTGGCTCTTTCACCTTGTTCACTGAGGCAGGGTCTCTCACTCAAACCCAGAACTTGCCTGTACAGCTAGTCTTGCTAGCCAGCTTGCGCTTGGGGTCCCCAGCCTCCATCTTCTGAGGTTAGAATTCCAGGCAAGCCACCACACCCACCTGACATTTATGTGGCTTCTGGGGATCCAAACTCTAGCCCCCACATTTTCATGGCACACCCTACACGCCGAGCCCTTCCCTCAGCCACTGGCTATGTATGTAAGCACAGAGGTGCTCAACGACAGGTTCTTCTGGCTGCAATACACAAAGTCTCACTTAAACCCCTTCAAATGGTGTCGGGTGGGGTTCACCATGAAATGCTCCTCTCCCATGACACCTTGCCCTTTGCTCTCGTATTGCATTTCCTAAACTGGGTTATATTTATCTGTCTATCTACATGTTGTAACTGATCATGCTTGATCCCAATAAATTCATGATTTTTTTCTCTTTTATTTAATATTATATCTTTAGTGCAAAGAACAGTGCCTGACAAACGGCAGGCGTTGAATAATTATTCACTGGCGTAAAAAAGAGGAGGCTGAGGCTGAGGCTTAGTTGGTTGAGTGCTTACTTAGCATGCAGAAAGCCCTGGGTTTGATCCCAAGAACTATTGAAAACCATTAATCAGAAGTGATTTGTGTCTGTAATCCCAGTGCTTGGGAGATAAAACAGGAGGGTCAGAAGCTCAAGGTTATTCTTTCCTATGTAGTGAATACAAAACCAGAGAGGGATGCATGAGACCCTGACTCCAAATTGATAGATAGATAAATAGATAGATAGATAGATAGATAGATAGATAAATAGATGATAGATATAGATAGATAGAATTAAAAAAACAGGGAACTACAGAGATGTCTCAGCAGTCAAGAGTACTTGCTGCTCTGACAGAGGATTTAAGTTTGCGTCCCAGGACCCGCTTCAGGACGCTCACAGCCTGTAACTTCAAGTCTAGGGGATTAGCATGTATGTAGATGTATGTGCGTGTCTCTCTCTCTCTCTCTCACACACACACACATGCATAAATAAAAATAAACCTCAAAAATCAAGTGAAATTGAAGTTGAGTACTGGCCATGGGCAGAAGTGTTAGCTGTTTAATTAATTAATTAATTAATAAACCATTTTGTGCTGGGACCAAACCCAGGCATGTGCTCTACCACTAAACAAAATCCTCAATTCTAAGATGATTGATAAGTTAGAAAGTAAGAAACAAAGTCATCCAGAGTTTGTGGGACAAAAAAAATCAAAGACAGACCTCTTTTCCCTCAGCTGCCTCCAGCCTGGCCTCTTGCCTCTGCCTGTCCCTGCACAGGTAGCTCTCTTCTTCATGGGCTTCCTCTGCCCATTTGCATGTCTCTGCTCCTCCATAATTTTGGCTCTTGTGAAACTTAGTCACTGGTGCCAACTTTAGCTTCACCTTGACTTGCCCTTCTGGAGCCCTAGTGCCCACCTATTCAATGCATACTGATTCATGCTCTGCAGATAACAGTCAGGGCCGCCGAGGTGGAGAACATTCTCCAATTAGCCCGGGCTGAAGTGTTTGGCAAAAACGGCCACCTGGACTTCCTGTTTTGTCAGGAGAACACTTCAACAGAAAGGACTGTGGGCTGAGTGTGCACCCCCAAACTGGCTTCCTTCTAATGTCAAGCCGATGTTGCTCTCCTTTTGAATTTAGATAAGTTTTGTAAACCATGGAGGAGTATACTTTAAATCATACTGAAAATTTACCATTGGACTGTATTTTAGCAGACAGCTTCTATGCACTGTCGTTTTCCAGTTGCTTGCGTTTTCAATTTCACTCTTTGATTGCTAAAGACACAGACATCTTTTCTTTTCTGCCATGCAATGAAAATGTTCTATTTTCACACGGTCTGTGTTAGTCATAGTGTTTGCATTTTCATTACAATTTCAAGAAGTTGCTCTGTTCCACCCTTCTCATCCAGCATAGCTAAGGGCTTTTGATGGTTTCTTGTGATAATTGCATTATGATTTTCACCCTCTTATGTTTTAGACTTATATAATTTTTGAAGCTCAAAGAGAATTGCCTAAAATTTTCCTGATAGCTCATGATTAATGCTAATGCTGAAGAGTCCTCCACTGCCCCTAATTTACAAGTGAATTCCAAAAGCTCACTTGTAAGTCAGTTGCTTGGGACTTGAAATACATTTTCCTAGTGGTCCACGAGAGGTTACTTAACCTATAATATATTCACTCCATTATTCCATAAAGAACCACTATTTGCCTGACACTGTGGGAAGCAACTGTGTGTATGTGTTTGGAATTACTGGTTAGCAATTCCACTCAAAACATGAACAAGAGGCCAGAGAGATGGCTCAGCAGGTAAGGGCACTTGCAGCCACCAGCCTGCTGAATTGAGTTCAATCCCCAGAACCTACATGGTGGAAGGAGAGAACTAACTCCTGTAAGTTGTCCTCTAACCTCTACATATATGTCATAGCACAAGCTCCCCAACCAGAAAATAAACATTACACACACACACACACACACACAACTTTGAACAAGGGGATGGAGCAATGACTGAGCCCATCAAGCACTTGTCACCACGCAAGCATGAAGATCTGAGCTCAGATCTCCAACATCACATAAAAACTGGCATTAGCTGCTGAGACCATACTCACTGTCCAAGTGTTAGGACCTGAGTCAGATCCCCAGAACCCACGTAAAACCAAACTCAGTAATCCTTAATCTCAGCATTCCTTGGCAAAGTGGGAGGCAGAGGCAGGAGGATCCTAGAGGCTCCGGGGCCAACTAGAATAACATATGCAGTAGCAAAAGACAAGAGACCCTGTCTCAAATAAGATGTAAGGCAAGGACCAACACCAGAGACTGTTCTTTAACCTCCATAGGCATACGATGGCATTCGTATGCCTGTACTCACACATATGAAGACATGTGTACATCATGAACAGAAGATTTTAAAAATGGGAGCAGGAACCCAATGAGATGGTTCTGTGGGTAAAGCACTTGCTATGTAAGCCTAAAGACCAGAGTTTGATTCCTGGAATCTATGTAAAGGTGGCAAGAGAGAACTGACTCTACGAGCTGTCTTCTGTCCTCACGCACATCTTAGCACGCACACACACACACACACGTACACTCCCCCCAACACAAGATAATAATAAAAGCTGGATGTACTACTTCTTTATAATATATATAGTATCAGTATTGAGGA
Organism: Cricetomys ansorgei; assembly: GCA_026225945.1. Lineage (NCBI taxonomy): Eukaryota > Metazoa > Chordata > Mammalia > Rodentia > Nesomyidae > Cricetomys > Cricetomys ansorgei. Next base: position 6,276,756 of record JAMJFZ010001871.1, read on the forward strand.
GGTAGCAGCAGGTGGATCTTTAGAGTTCATTGGCCAGCCATTCTAGCCAAATTGGTAAACTCCATCTTCAGTTTGTGACCCTGTCTCAAAAAACAAGGTAGAATGAGTAAGAAAAATGCCAACATCGACCTCTGCCCTCCACATATGTGCACACAGGTGCACCGAGACGAACATGTACACACACATCATACACATAACGCAAAATGGATAAAATAGATTAGTTGGTATCTCTACACGGCCGATAGTCTGGTTGAAAGAACGTAAACAGAAAGGCATGGTAGCATGGACCTGTAGTCCTAGGGAGCTGAGGCAGGATGATATTAAGTCTGAGGGCAGTCTGGCAAGCAATTGCAGGAGCCCTGACGGCAGTAGTGCTCCTGGGTGCTTGCAGTATTCATGAGATTCATCATCAAAGAGGTTAAATAATTCTTAGTTATGATTTCATTTTTTTATTCATTACCAAATCTTTACAATTCTTTGAGGAATTTATTTTTTTAATTTGTATATTTTTATTTTTGTGTATGAGTGTTTTGCCTGCCTGTGTGCACCCACATAAAGCCTGGTGCCCATGGAGGCCAGAAGGGTGGTAGATCCCCTGGAACTGGAGTTACAGATGGTTGTGAGTCACCATGTGGGATCTGGGAACTGAACTGGGTCCTTTGTAAAAGCAGCAAATGCTCTAAACTCCTAAGCCAACTCTCTAGCCTCTGAGAAATCTACCTTTTAAAATATTTAATCCTAACCAACCCAGTTAGTAATTCCACTCAAAAAGACAAATTTAGAAAAGAGATATTTTAAAGCTTTTATTGATATATAATATCAATAAAAAAGTTGTGTGTCTAAAGTACAACTTAGTGCATTTTAACTGAACCCAAGAAACTAACAAGAAGCTGATAATATGAACATTCCAGAAGTTACCCCGTGTTTCTTTATGGTCACTATAGTCCCAAAGGGAATTATTGAGAGTATTGTAGTCAATGGATGATGTATTTGAGAGGAAGAAGGCTGCTTAGATACTAATTTGTCCATTTGGAACTCAGTAAAAGGTGTTACTGGGCTTGTTTGTGGGCTATGATTAGATTCAGATGCACATAATTGAACACCTGAGACAGCAATGGCGTAAGTAGGTAGCCTGTTTATATTTCACGTGCAGACAATGCTTTCAGGGCTGGTTTGTAGTGTTACCCTAGATCCAGATTTTGTCTAAGATACAGATCAACCATTTAGTGCTCAGCCAATGGTCGTCCCTTGTCTCCACATTCCACAGAGAAAGCAAAACAAACAAACCCAAGATGGAGAAGCTTTGCACCACCCGGATGCTTTAAGTTCATTTCTAAGGAATCTGCCCCCAAGTCCTCCATAAATCCTGCTTGCTCACAATCTAGTCATCAGGGCCATGGTTTTTAGGGGGAGCTGGTCTTTCAGCTACTATATTGATGCCCACAATAATATGGGGGTTCTTTTTTACTGAGAGGAAGAGGCCAGACTTGGAACTCAGTCTGTAGTTCAGGCTGGCTTTGAACTTTTGGTGATTGATACTCCTGCCTCAGAATGCTGAGATTACAGGTGTGAGGCACTAGCAAGGGAGTCTAACATTAGAAAGAAGAAAAGACTAGTCTGGGGTGGGGGATTGCATTTACAGTAATCATGTCGTTTCCCGTGCCATTTCTCACTCCCTGTCATATTGCCTGAGGAAAAGCTTTTTCCTAAGAAGAGAAATTCAGAGAAACAGAGAGTTCAAAGAAGTCCTAAAATCACTTGCTATACAAAATGATCTTCTAGCTAGATTCATCTATTTGTTATAGCACTACGTCCAGACAGCAAGATTCTCTTGCTGAGAGTCACAAGTAGAATGTCACAGATACACCTCCTCTTTAACTGTAGGGGAGTCAAGGCTAGAAAAATGTCCCTAGAAAGTGTGTGTGAGTGTGTGTATGTGTGTGAGTGTGTTACATGTGTGAGTGTGTGTATGTGAGTGCGTGTATGTGTGTGTGTGTGTGTGTGTGTTATGTGTTAGGCATTGGTTGACTAGAAACATTCACAGTATTTAGTCCTCAGAGGCATAGTTTCTTTCAAGTTTTGTATTTCTGAGGTCAGCAAAAAGGTAAATATAAGTTACAGCAAAGCCCAGCTTATCATTACATGTATTTCTATCTAGAACAGGTTAGGTCTTGCATCCCCCAAGAAAGACGACCTACATAAAAAGGCCAGCACCCCATGATTACAAGGCAGGTGCCGTTCTTGTCTCCCCTCTCCACCGTGTTATTAATGTTGGGCTGAATTCCAAGATGAGCCCTCTAGGGCGGGGTGAGATGCAGAAGAAGCTGAACTCTGAGGCCTTCCTGCCTGTCATTTTTGAACAGGTGAAGTCTGGTTAGTGTGAGCCTCCAGGGCAGCCTCCTGTCAGTGGAGCTGAGGATGTAAACACCAGGAAGAGCAGGAGGCAAGGGGCCCATCAGCAGCTGCCAAAAGAGTGGGTAGGAGCATTGTCTGGGCTTAATTAGGAGACTGGGTAGGGAGCAGGGCTGGCAGACAGGAACAGTAGAGGGAGAGCGAGGAGAGGGACCAAGGGAGGTTCCCAAATTAAGCAAGGGAGTTGAAATAATCACCTATAGAGCCTGGGGCTCCAGGGAGCTGGGAACTGCTGCAGTGTGAGGGCCAGGTGTTTAAGTCTTGGGCTGTCCCAGAGCACCTGCTGTGTAAAGGCACTGTGCTTGGTGCCAGGCGAACACGGGTTCGCCTATTAGACAGATGTGGGCCCCACCCGGGAGCACTGGGGCTCTCTAGCCTCTTTTGAGGGCCGTGGATTAAAATTCAGGGTGGCCAGTGACATAAAAGAAAGTTCTAGAAATCCAGGGGGACTGCAGTAAACCTGCAGGATGGTGAAGTGGGGGAGGGGACTAAAGAAGATTTGAAAATCCTGTGTCCTGTGGTTAGGGTTTGAAGGCCAAGTGAGAGGGACAGAGGTGAGAAGAATGGTGTTTTTGGCAATGGGGTGGTCTTGAGACACACAAGTGATAGCAGGTGATACAATTCCATTGTTTTAAAAAAGGAAGACGACATTCAGGACCTCGCAGCCAGACTCTGCCGTGAGCCAGAGCTTCCAAAGGAGCAGCCGGGAAGCATCCGCTCTCTCCCCTGCTGTGGAGTTTTGACTTCTGTCTGGATTTTTCCTGCCCCATATGCAGCCTCACAGTCACAAGGCTATGTAGAAGCACTCTCTGTGACCTTCCAGCTAGAGTGAATTAGAGAGAGTGTGGGTGGAAATGGAGGGGGAAAGAGAGAGAGAGGGAGAGTGAGCGTAACCATACATAGCTCTTTCATAACAAACCTGGTGACTTGTAAGAGTTTCTCCATTTGTACTTTACGTGTAATTCCCTTCAAGAGGCCACAGCAGGGGACTCCTAGGTAGAGGTGACAATGGGAGGAAAGACAGGAGAGGAGAGACAGCAGGACTTAGGAGAAAAGTCAGGCTGCATCCCATTTGATAAAATACAGGGAGGCAAGGGGCAAGGGAAAGAGGAAGAACAGGATGTCAGTGTGGTAGCCATTATTCCTGTTTCATTTTTATGTATCTGTGGTACTGAGGATTGAGCCTAGGGACTCACAGCTCGCTATGTAAGTTCCCTACCGCTATGCTAACATCCCCACCCAACATACATCTTAATTTTTTTTTTTCCCTAAGATGTGTTACTTAGTCTGCCTTGAACTCCTGGGCTCAAGCTGCAGCCACAGCTTCCACAGTATCTAGGACTACCAAGGAGGGCCACTGTGCCAGATTCATGGATACGTTCTTCATTTTATTTTCATGACTTCATTTTACTATTTATAGCTTTTCCTTTTCTTCCTTTAGCCTTTCCTCCATTTGAACAGCTAGAGGTTCTGACATTCCTGGGCTCAGGAAAAAATTTAAAAGGCACACTAAAGCCTCAGTGCAGAAATGATGGAAAGCATAGCAGTAGAGAGACTTCTTTCTCCTCCCCAACCCCCCACCTCCCATGGGGAAAAGCAAATGGAGACCAGGAGTCAAGGGAGGTGGCCAGTGAGTGGACCTGTTGGCTACTAGTGCACTTTACACACCTGGTCAAACTCCCGGGAGGGAAATGAGGGGGGGGTCACAGAGACACTAAAGAAGATTAGATAATCCAGAAGGAAATGACCTGAGTCTCAGCTGTCAGATGGAGCCTGAGGCAAGGTAGGACTCCAGCCCATGACTGCACAGAATACCAGGTGTACTGCTTTCTGTTGTCAGTTTCGTGGACTCGAGACTCACTTGGGCAATGGGCCTCCGGGGCACGCCTGTGGAAGAGTGTCTTGGTTGTGCTAACTGAAGTGGGGAGCCCGGCCCACTGTGGATGGTGCTGTTCCCCGGCTGGGCCCCTGGACTGTATAAACGGTAAAGAGGCGGAGGCAGCAGCATGCATTCATTTTCCTCCACTTGTGGCCTTATTGTTACCAGCCAATCCAAGCTCCGGCTGCCTTGACTTCCTGCCACAACAGACGTGCGCCCTGAAGTGATAGTTGAAACAAACCCACTCTCCCCCAGTTGCTTCTGTCAGAGTATTCCATCACAGCAACAGAAAAGAAACTAAGGCACCACGTGGAAGAGTCTGCTGTACACCTCCTTTCACTGGTTGGGTAGAGGAGAGCTGGGTGCCCAAGAGTGGACAGCGAGAGTGTCAGCCACACAGTAACCTTAGGGGGCCACACAGAAGGCCCCGCATGCACTTCTGCTGAATCAGGCTGGCCTCGCCCACCCAGGGGCCTCGTGCCTTACCTGTCTTTTCAACCAACATTGTCGTCACAATGTTTTTCTGAGTTTGTGAAAGGCGTTTTCACAACAGTCGGCGAAGGCTTCTCTTCTATTGCAGTTCCCTGGTTGTACTGATCGTAGGCATTCCTAGGATTCCACTGTGGGAAATTTGAAATATGCCATCTTAACTGCAAAGAGGCATTTGGAGGTGTTTCAGGAAAACAAGGAAGAGCCTTCTTCTGGTCTGGGCGGATATAAGGATGGCCTCTCTTATCATCCTTAAGTAAGTGTTCCTTTTGTTTTGTTTTTGAGGTGGGTTCTTCCTATGTGGCCTGGGGTGGCCTTGAACTCCTGGGGTGAAGAAATCCTCCTGCCTCAACCTCCTGAATATCTAGGGCTACAGGCATGCCACCCCATTTGTCTTCAATGTATTCTCTAAAGAAATGAAAGATGATTCAGATGAAGTGAACAGTGAAAACTCAGACATAAAATCAATTGATCTGTTTTTATTCCAAGGAGCAAATAATAATAATAATAATAATTCAATATATTATTATTATTATTATTATTATTATTATTATTATTATTATTGTCTCTGTGTAGTTTTTGTTTTTTATTTTGTTTTTTAGTTTATTTGTTTTTTTTTTTTGGCCTGTTGGCTACTCTGGAATTCACTGTGCAGACCAGGCTTGCCTCAGACTTCTTGCACAATCCTCTTGCCTCTGCCTTCTGAAGTCTGGAATTATAGACATGCACCACCACACCTAACTATAAAGCAAATTCAAATCTTGGCTTGTAACAAAAGAGTGATTTATTGGCAGGCCAACTAAATTTTCAAATAAAAATAGTGAGTAAACTTTCAGATTATTCAGTCAGCTGACTAATGAAGAGCACACACTGAAAACATATTGGGATTTCTTTCTGATTTAACACAAATTAACAGTGTTATCAGAACCAAGTATAATGACATATGTGAAACCCTATACTTTCCCATTAATTACGTGAAAATTACAGAAGTTCCCGACATTGACAAGAGTAACTTAAAAGTCACTAAAATGCTGCCATAGTGATGATAGATATAATGGTGATGACGTTGATAATACACCAGCTAATGTGTTTGTTAGTTTAAAGATTGAGATTAAGCCAGGCGATGGTGGCCCACGGCTTTATTCCCAGCACTCGGGAGGCAGAGGCAGGTGGATCTCTATGAGTTCGAGGCCAGACTGGTCTACAGAGTGAGTTCCAGGACAGCCAGAGTTACAACAGAGAAGCCCTGTCCTGAAAAAACAAACAAACAAACAAACAAATTGAGATTAATATTTCAAATATGCAAAACAAGCTCTTATAGCTATTGAATTTAAAAAATTGATAAAGTTCCAAACTGGAGCTGGAGAGATGGTTCAGAGGTTAAGAACGTGTACTGCTCTTGTAGAAGGCCTGAGTTTGGTTTTCAGCACCCACATTAAAGTGGCTCACAACCACAGGAACTATAGACCCATGTTATAGAGGTTTATCACCATTTTTATGCACTGTTGGAAAAAGGAATGCATAGGCCTTGGCGTTTTGTATTGTTTTCAGGTGTTGGACTTATGTGGGGGTTGTTTAATTACTAATGATCTGCACATGGTATCAGTGGAACACCTAAGGAGTTCTGAATCAATAAAACACCCGAGCACAGATGCTCGGGGTTCCACTGTCCAGGTCGGTGCTTGCCATGGCAGTAGCTCCCTCTGCTAAGGTCTGGCAGGGCTTGCACCTGTGAAAATGCCTCCGTGTCATCCTTGCTGAACACATAGCGGAGTAACTGCGGCAGCTCCAGGAGAGCCAACACTCTCTTCTGAGCTCCTCAGGTACACTTACATACACATACTCACACATAAATAAAGGCAAAATAATTTTAAAAAATTCAAACTGGACAACTCTGGACATTCATATATTACCTTAGTGAGCTGTAAAGCTGAAAAAAACCCTCAGGTAGTAAATTAATAAAGATGCTGTGGGATGTGCCGTGGCTTCTTAGTCTAAATAAGAATTCACATTTACACATAATTTCATGTTTAGTTTTTGCATTCTTTTAAGAAACAGACTCCTTCTCAAATTTATACATTTTAAGGCCCATGAGAGCCAAACACACTACTGCTTCTACAGCAATTCCTGATTGCATATAATTTTCTTAGCACTACCAGATGCAGTGGTGCAGGACTTTTATCCCAATACTACTTGGGAGACAGAGACAGACCTATCTCTGTGAATTCAAGGCCCACCTGGTCTACAAAGTAAATTCCAGGCCATCCAGGTCTACATAGTGAGACCCCATCTCAGAAAACAAAAACCATTTTCCCAGAACTCATTTGTAACCTGGAGAAATACTGAGAAATGTATTTGCTTGTTTTTTGAGACGGGTCTCCATGCCCCAAGCCGGTCTGGAACTTAATCTGCAGCAGAGGATGACTTTGAACATCTGATGGACCTGCCTATTCTGCTACTTCTGGAATTTCAGCTGTATGCCATCATTGTGAACATGCTATATCTGGAATTTAGACACATTTCTGTCTTTTTCAATCTCAGAATTTATTGAATAACAATAAATTCACAAGCTCTGTCAGTTTTGTGGGCAGCAATTTACCAAGTTATCTTAACTTCCCTTGATAGCCAGTCAACGAAAATACAGGTGTGTGTGTGTGTGTGCGTGTGTGTGGTGCAGAGGAGCATACCTGTGTGTATTTGTGTCTGGAAATTAGAGGTAAGCTTCAGGTGGTACCCCTTGGGGCACCCTCTTTTTTTTGGCTTGGCTCTCACTATGTCGAATGGCTCAAGTCTTTTGACCAGTGATACACTTCCTCTAGCAAGATGACACCTCCTACTCCTACCCAAACAACTCCACCAACTGGGAACCAAGTATTTAAACATCTGGGTGTAGGCGGAACATTCTCATTCAAACCACTACAGCTGTCTAGGGGAAAGAATGAGTTCTCAAATGAAAGAGAGAGTATAGCTTAGTGGTAGCATATGTGCTTAGCATACATGAAGCACCAAGTTAGATCCCCAGCAACAACACACACACACACACACACACACCATAAAAGTAGATGCAAAATAGAAATAGTGAAGAATACACGATAGAGTTATAAGTATTTCTGCTAACCTAAGGCAAGAGAGACTTATGTACTGCTTTTTTTAATATTTATTCATTACAGGAATGGTTAAATTGGTGCTTTCGTTTAAAGCCCCAAGGCATCATGTTTTCAGAAAGACTAACGATCACTTCCTGATAACACCAACTGACTTATGTATGTTTTTCTTCTTATCTTGGTGTTTGAGAGAAGGAAGTCATAAAGCCTTAGCTTAGCTTAGCATCTGGTTTCAGTATTAGTCTTCAAAGGTGCAGATTCTCCTTCTGTGACAGAGAGCTGGGGCTCCGAAACCCTTTCACTCTTCATTTATCTCCTGAAAGTTCCTGCACAGTGTGCCCTGTGGACCACCCAGAGATGAGGCAGCAGCCTTCTGTAAAGGATGCTCCTTATTTGGTGTGCTTGTTGAGCTGTAGAAGTCATTTCACATTGGTTTAGGTACCTATCTTTAGCCAAAGGATTGTTTTCCTCCCTCCCTCCCTCCATTCCTACCTTCCTTCCTTCCTTCTTTCCTTCTTTCTTTCTTTTTTTTTTTTTTTATTCTTTGAAACAAGGTCTCACTATGGAGGCTTGACTGGCTTGGAATTTGCTCTGTAGACCAGGCTGGCTTTGAACTCACACAGATCCACCTGTCTCTGCCTCTCAAGTGCTGGGATAAAAGGTGTGCACCACAACATCTGGCCTAGCCAAAGGATTCTTCCATCTAAGTACTCACCAGTCCCAATCCTGCTTAGCCCTGAGATCGGACAAGCTTGGCACCTATGCTGGGTGGTGTGGCTGTGCACTGACCAAAGGACTGATGTCACGGTGTCAGAAAGACAGCGACAAGGTGAGCCGAGACCCACCTGAGCCAATGCGATGAGGGAGTGATTCCACAGCACTGCTTAGTTTAACATAAATACACGTTTCATGGTTCCTGAAGCAGGCGACAGAAACCAACCTGAAGTAGATTAAAGCTAATCAGGGAATTTAAAATTTATGGTGCAGGGATCTCCCAGGAAGGGAGGTAGCCAGGTTCAGGAAATGGCTTTGAACTGAGGGGAGCTGACAAGGTATTGGTCTTCTTGCTTCTCTCTGCACAAGTTCGTCCTTCTCTCTGTGTTGTGGGGGGCTTTTTGTCGTTAAGTTTGAAGAATCTCAAGGGCCCTGGACAAATGAGTCGCCAATGTCACTCTCCTATAAATTCACAAACGTCATTTCAACCAATAACTTATCATTTCATTTTTACATGGATTTATTTGCTCTGTGCATACGTGCATGTGTTTATACACGTGTGGGTGGACATGTGCCATGGCAGGAGTGTGGGGGTCAGAGGACAGCTTGTGGGGAGTCCTTCCACCATTTAGGTCCCAGGTATCAAACTCAGGATGTGAGGCTCCAGCGAGTGCCACTATTCACTTCACTGGCCCCTAGCGACTACAATTTCAAAGAAAACTGTAAAAAACAGCTTCCTAAGAGTTTCACAGGCTTTATATAGGCGACTGGCTCCATTAGGAAATGTATAATCAATAGGGAAACATTATTGAGAATTTGCCTTAATCGTCTATGGGAAAACCCTTTCTATTTCTCTAGGAAATTGAAATTCCAAGTTGTGTTAATCAATAAAATGAAAAGCAACACACAATTTAAAAATGATTTCTCCCAATTCATAATCAATACACCTAATATATTCCTGATGTGGCTTGCTCCTATGAAAACAAATTGATCTTTATTTCCAGAGCTAAACACACACACACACACACACACGCACACACACACACTCGCACTCACTCACTCAGACACACACACACTCACACTCACACACACACTCGCACACACTCGCACTCACTCACTCACACACACACACTTGCACTCACACACATACACACACTCGCACTCACACACACATGCACACACATTTGCACTCACACACATGCACTCACACACATGCACTCACACACATGCACTCACACTTGCACACACACACACAGGATAATATGAAATGCTGAGAGAGGGTTTTTTTGGTGGAATTTTTGAGGGGATAATGTTCATGGACTTTGGGGTAAAATGATATCGGCTTCTATTACGATACACACACAGGCGGACTCAATGTTACTTCCAGTTAACTCATTCAACTCAAGGACATTTGTAAGTAACTACATACTTAAAGTGTAAAAGATATTTAAAGAATAGGAAAAAGCATTTAAAATTAATCTAGTTAGTGAGGTGGTGATGCACACCTTTAGTTTCAGCACTTGGGGCAGAGGCAGGTGGATCTCTGTGAGTTCAAGGCCAGCCTGGTCTACAGAGTGAGTTCCAGGACAGCCAGAATTACAAGCCTATCTCAAAAAACAAAACAAACAAAAATAAAATAAAATAGATCTAATAATTTTGACTGTATTATAATGATTGGAAACTAAGGCAATGTTGAGTCAAAGAATTTGCCCTCTTTAGAAATACCTAACAATTTTGATTTTGCTTTATAAATTGTTAGTGATTTTGGTTTGGGCATTTCCAAAACATTCTGAAAACTATTTGAATAAAATAGACTTTTAAAAGTAAGTAGGGGCTGAGGAGATGGCTCAGCAGGGAAAGAGCTTGCTAAGCAAGCTTGAGCACCTGAGTTCAGATCCGGGGCACCTATGTAAATGCCAAGTGTGGTGGCCTGTGCCTGAAGCCCCAACTCTGGGGAAGTGGAGACAGGAGGCTCTCAGGGGCTCATTGGCTGACTAGCCTTGCAGAAACAGCTAGTTCCAGGTCAATGAGAGACCCTGTCTTAAAAAATAAGATTGATAATAACAAAGGAAGATACACTGGTCTCCACATGTCATTCACAGGCATGCATACCTGCACACACATACACGCACAAAGGCAAATGGTATTTGATTGTTATGTAAAATTAATCCAGTACAAATACATCTATGTAGAGTTTAGTGTGTAATTCTTACTATAATAGAAACTTAGGTGTATTTATTTACTTTAAAATTGTGCTAATTGGCTCAAAATATTTGAGAAAATAAACTCATTTTAAAATCCTAGTGCCAAAACAAAATTTTCCTGACTGCAATTTTCCCCCCATTGGTTATCAACTTACACACATGACATCAGACACAAAATGAAGGCTTTCAAGTAAAGGTGTTTGCTGTGCAAACTTGGTACCTTGAGGTTAATCTCTGGAACACACATAATGGTGTAAAGATAGAACCAACTCCAAGTTGTCCTCTGACCTCCACGTGCATGGCATCATATACGCCCATTGTGTATTCATACACGGGCATACAATTATAATAAAAAATTAAATTTAAAAATTAAAAAAATGAAGCTTTTTTTGGAGCAGTTGTTTGATAAATATTTTATCTAGTTTTCTTTTCTCCCTGTCTATAATACAAAGTTAAAGATATTCATCTACATGATGTGAAAAAGCCAGGCATATGGCACATACCTTTAATCCCAGTACTCGGGAGGCAGAGGCAAGTGGATCTCTGTGAGTCTGAAGACAGTTTGGTCTACAGAGAGAGTTTCAGAACAGTCAGGATATGTTGAGAGAATGTTTCCAAAAAACTAAATACGACTACTACTACTACTACTAATGATAGTATAACAATATAAAATGATGTGAACAGCATACCTCTTAGAACTGTGTGAATACTTGTTTCCATTGGGAAGGAGCGGAAGAAATCTGGAATTGAAAACCCTATGCCACTGAGCAGGCTATATTTACATATCTAGGCATATATAACATATAAACTGAAGAAAAAGAGGCCACGATTTTTGGAGGTAGCAAGGAGAGATACATGGGAGCAGTTGGAGGTAGGAAAAGGAAGGGGGAAATGATGTAACTATATTTTAACTTTAAATAACTTAGATTACTTTAAATGGAACACTATGTAGATTTATTTGTTTTATTATTTTATGGATATGAGTGTTTTGCCTGTGTGTATGTATGTACATCATGTGCATGACTTTTCTCAAAGAGTTCAGAAGAGGCCATCAGATCTCCTAGAACTAGAGTTACAGATGGTTGTGAGCCACCATGTGGGTGCTGGGAATCAAACCTGGGTCCCCAGCAAGAACAACAAGTGCTTTTAACCTTTGAGTCAACTCTCCAGCTCTGTTTTTTTTTTTAAATTAAAAACAAAAGCAAACAAACAAACAAAAAACAACCAAGCAGTCAGGGATTATCCCACCACTATTTTGCAGCGGGAAGCCTTCTGAGACCCGCCAGGAAGCTAGCGTCAGTTTTCCTGGCTCACTAGTTGTTAGGGATTTTCCTGGGAGAGATTTTGAAAGGATGGCAAGCAAAAAGCCTTTGACCTCTGCATCTCTTGCACATTCCAGTGCAGGGGGGCCAGCATCAGAAGTACAGTGCTAGCCAGAGGGGAGTGCAATACATTCCTAGACCAGTCAAAGACACTGTCGTCAGCCTAGGCAGTCGCTTGTTCCACTGGGGATGTTTACATCAGCGGTTGGAGACCAGACCTAAAAGTCAGGTGTGTCCCATTCGCAAAGCCAGCTTCAACTTAGACATGGCCATCCTGACCCTTGGCAGGGGGAATACTGGGCAGCAGAGCTCCAGGAGGAAATCTCCCTGGTCCTCAAGGCCAGAGCTGGGGCTGGAGAAGAGAGGGCACTTTCAGAAATAGGTTTGGACATGGTGGCTTCCTGCTTGGATATTTGCCACAGAATTTAACATTGATGATGGATGGCCTCCCCCAGCTGTCGCTGGGATATCCCAGGATATGGCTAAACAGTTCCTGTCACATCTCTTATTGTTCCTAGCCCCTGGTGATTGTGTTCTGGCTTTTGAATCCATAGCAAGGCCATTGCACGGTGATAAGCCACCCTTAGTCCTGGTGTGACCAGTGTGACCGCCTGGCTAATCTTGGCCCTTGCAATCAGGGGTCAGAAACACATCAAGGAGTATTGCTTCTGGTAGAGCCTTGAAACTCAAACCCAGTTGTCCAGGACCCCCATGGGTGGCCACCGCTGCAAATACCCTTCTGTAGCCCCAGGCCACGGTAGCATTGAGCCCCTGCCATGGCTGATGGTGTGAAATCCTGTTCCAGCCTGCTCCAGCCTGCTCGGCAGGTCCTGACTACACAGGGAAGGGATGGGAAGAATCGGTTAGAGTTTCTTTTGCCTGAGTGTTCTGTTACAAAACAAAGGGATGAACCAAAGGGTATTTATGGAAACTTACTTTCATCTCTCTAAATACTCCTTGGTAAGTGGCCGCCAAGGTCAGCTTCTTATACAAAGAGGTTCCCTTCTAAATCCCAGGGCTACTCTGTCTCTATACTCCCCACTCCTTGGCAGAACACAGAGACTTCTGACTCACAAAGAGCAGAAGCCCAGCATCCAAAACTGAACAGTTTCGTGAATTCACCAGAGACACAAAGGTTTCCCTTTGGTTTGGAGCCAGGAACAGTTCACATGACCTCCAGCTTTCCTCCCTGATGAGACATGGTGCCTCACTCACAAATTTCCCATCAGTCTTTACTTCAAAGCCATGCGCACTGGCGCCTCCCTTCCAGAAGACAGACAGCCTCGACCACTGCTAAAGCAGAGATGGACTGTTGTGCATTCAGAAAAACCTGGAATTCATCCTCTGGTGGGAGTCAGGGCTCTGCTGTAGGAGCTCCCAACAAGGAGCCCTGCCCTTGAGCTACAGGAGCTCAGTACCGCCTCCCTCAGGATCCACCCAGGGGAAACTGGAGGCTTTGCCAGGCCCGGCTAGTTATGTGTGGAAGACCCTCATCCAAGAAGCCAATACCCTTTTTGAAGAGGCAGGGAATTGGGGAGACCCACTCCACTGCAACCAGGGAAGACTATGACCCTGAGCAAGCAGCCCTGAGATGCGTAAAGCTGAGGAGGTCAGAGGTCTGCTGTGGTCTCCTACCTCTAGGATCCAGGCCACCAGCTTCACAGAGCGCCTGAAACATTGTGAGGTCGAAGGAGTCGGATGGCTCAGTCAGTAAAGTGCTTGTCTAAGCCCAGTGACCTGAATTTGATCTCTGGAATCCACATAAAGTTGGGAGGAGAAAACTGACTCCATGAAATTGTCCTCTGACCTCCACATGCATGCTGTGGCATGTGCAGGCCCACGCACAAACACAAATAATAATAATAATAATAATAAATTTTAAAAAATCCTTGGGAAACCCCTCAAGTATGTTCCTTTTATCACCTGGAAACCCCTACATCACATGGGCTCCTGGATGGCATCTGTTCTTGAGAAAATTGGTGGATCCCTAGGTGGAATGGTCTCAACTAGCAGAGCGAAAACTTCAGCCAAAGAACCCAAGGCAGATGAGTTTCTAGGAGAAGCTTTAAAGAGGGATTGTGGATGAATACACAGACAAACATGAAGTTCAGAGTCCAGTGCGATGGAGTAAGCTCAGGCGAGTTCTCCCAGGAACACACTGTGAGCAAAGCTAGGGTGGCCCTGTGCCCTTTGCTTGCAGGTTCTCATGCACCTCCTGCCAGGATCTGGAGCAGGAGAGCCATCTTGGGATCACTGACTGAGCCCTCACAGGGCATTCCGTCCACCAGCCCTCACCCAGCACCCTTTAGCCAAGGCACCTTTCCTTTCTTTTATGTTCTCTGCCTCCTCCTCCCTACCATCTCTGTAGACAAGGACCAAGTCCTGAGCACAGCCACAAAATGGCAGGTGTCAGTATTAACATCAGTGCACCTTGACCTGTCAATAGTGCTCACCGTTGTGAAAGTGGTTTGATTTAGGATCAAATACGTGGCTTAAAAGATGGGCAGGCAGAGCTGGGTTATACTTTCTAGAGCTGGGTTATACACTTTTACCAGGAATCACAAGGATTAACCAATAATTTTCAAATCATTGACAATTTGTTTTTCTTACGTAATATTTGAGCCATTCGAAACAACACTGGGGAAGTCTGGAGAGACGAAGCAACAGGTAAGAGTTGCTCGCAGCACTTCCAGATGATCTGAGCTGGTTCCCAGCACCTGTGTAGGGGGATTCACAACCACCAGGTGTAACTCTAGCTCCAGGGACCCGATACCCTCATTTGACCTCCACAAGCACCCCCACACGCATACACATTAAAAACAAAAAAGAATATCAGGGTCATTCTACTGAAACGTGATGACTAAACAAATACCTGTTTGCCGGCCAATCTGAGGACCGGAATGTTAATTTCTGCCTTTACAGTGTGTGCAGAACCTGCCCCGTCCTTCTGTGCCCCTCTGTCCCGTTCACTTTGTCCCATTCCTCTATCCCACCTCCAAAGAGAGAGCTAATATCCTGCATTTAACGTATCAATATATTATTCCCTTGCCCTTTGAAAGGAGAGTAAGCTAGGTGTGGTGTTTTTAATCCTAGCAAGTCCAACCTGGGCTACAGAACGAGTTTCTAGGCTACAGAATGAGACTGCCTCAAAAGAACAATAACAAAAATTTGTAATTGTGTATTCATGAATTTCTAAGCAACATATTTAGCTTGTGAAATTCTGTCTATACAAATATTTTCTGATACTTTTTTCTTTTTTTCAATCAGTCTCATGGTTTGGGCGCGCAGGGTGGGGGAGGTTTGGGGCTTGCTTCCTCCAGCAATTTCAGCACTGTACGTGTAGCTGGGTGTGGTGACGCCCACCTTTAGTCCCAGCGCTCAAGAGACAGAGGCAATCGGATCTCAGAGTTCCAGGACAGCCAGGGCTACACAGAGAAACCCTGTCTCAAAATACCCAAAACAAACAAAAATCTATACATGGATGGCAATTCCAATTATCCAATTTTGTGAATATGAATTTGTTACATCTGTAGATTATAACTTAGGGTGGCTTATGTAGTGATGGTTTTTTAAAAAGATTTATGTATTTATAATTCATGTGCATGAGTGTTTTGTCTGCTGCATGTCTGTGTACTATGTGCATGGCTAGTACCCACAGAGGCCAGAAGAGGCTGTTGAGTCCCCTGAAACTAGAGTTACAGAAGTTTGTGAGCTGCCATGTGGTTACTGGGAATTAAACCCAGTCTTCTGCAAGCGCAGCAAGTGCTCTAATCCACGGAGCCATCTCTTCTGTCTTGGTGATGATTTTTTTAAAATTGTGAGTGTCCTGGGTCGTTTTATGTCAACTTGACGCGAGGTAGAGTCACCAGAGACAAGGGAGCCTCAACTGGGAAAGTGTCTCTATAAGATCAGGCGTGGGCCCACTGTGGGTGGGGCCACCCCTGGCCTTGTGGTCCTGGCTTCTATAAGAAAGCAGGCTGAGCAAGCCATGGGGAGCAAGCCTACAAGCAACATAGCTTCAAGGCCTCTACATCAGCACTGCCTCCAGGCTCCTGCCCTGCTTGAGTTCCTGCCCTCCTTACTTCCTCTGATGATGAACAGTGATGCAGAAGTGTAAGCCAGATGAACCTTTCATCAAGCTGTTCTGATCATTGTGTTTCGTCACAGCAATAGTAACCCAACTAAGACAGTGAGTGAACTCAATTTGTGTCAGTTCTAAGTACCTGCACTAGGGTGTGTGTCCCTCCACTGATGCATGGGGAGCTTTGCGGGGGAGTGGGTTTGGCTCTCTGTAGTGCCTCCTCCAGATCCAGGGTCCCCCAACGCTGTATCACTCCAGTGTTTGTAGTACACCTCGCTCTTAGCTCCCCCCTGCTAGGACACACCCCGCACCCCCATTTCAGCGCTGGCTTTTATGTTCATTTATTATTCCTTTTTCTTGTTTGAATTCACTTTTTCCCTGTCATTTTTCAGCAGACTCCAGAAAAACCTGCAAGTGCATGTTAGTTGTAATTCAAATCAAGATTTAGTTTTGCCGTACCACCTGACTTTCCAGGCTGCCAACGCTAGACATCCTCACAATATTTCCCGTCAAGTAGCAACTCTTAGATGAAGGTTGGGAAGACTTTTCCTGTACAATGTTTCTTAAAGCCTACCGTTGAACTTAAGTCAACAGGAAGTCAGAGATCTCCAGGCCGACTCAGAGACATCACTCACACCTGTCAAATGAGCAGCTTTACTATTTGTTGTGCTAAAAATGGGGGTTAGGGGACCATGCACCCACACATTGTTTTTAAGCTAAAAAGGGGAACTATGCTGGGAGAGAGAGAGAGAGAGTGAGATTGAGAGAGAATACCTTGACAAATAGTGAAGTAAGAAAGGAAATTTAATGCCAGGCACAGTGGCACACCCCTGCAAGTCCAGCTACTCTGGAGGCTGGGAGAGTTAGAAGTTTGAGTCCAGCCTCTCATGCAGAACAGAGAGATCTTATCTGCCGTGGATAATCTTCACTATCTACTTGAGTGGATGTGGGATGGGCTGAGACAGGCATCGGGATGCGTTTGCAAGTATGTTTCCTGGAAGAATTAACTAGGGTAGAATAGAAGGAGACCATTCTCTCTTAACAGAGACCCAGATATAAGTAGTCTGAGGGAAAAGCAGGCCTGCTTTGGTCTGCCTGCCTTGGCTCCTTGCTGGTGAGCGGTTTACCGTTTCTGCCATCATGGCTGCCATCTCTCACTCACATCAGAACACTGCTTCTTTAGCCTTCCAGCATGGGCTGAAGACCAATGGCTCTCCAGGTCTTCTCCAGGCCGTCAGGGCCACACTGTGAGTGCTGAGGCTCCTAGTTTTGTGGACTGAGCAGCTACTGTGTTCTTAGCTTCTCCAATGTGAAGACAGCCATTGCTGGAGACCCCCCAGCCCATGTTGTGAAAGCCAATCTGGTAAATCTGCTTTGTAATATATCCACTCTATTGGTTCTGTTCCTCTAGATCACCCTAACTCAGTGGTTCTCAACCCTCCTAATGCTGTGACCCTTTAATACAGTTCCTCATGCTATAGTAACTCCCAACCATAAAATTATTTTTATTTGCTATTTCATAACTGTAATTTTGCTACTGTTATGAATCTATGAATCATAATGTAAATATCTGATATGTAGATGGTCTTAGGTGACCCCTGCAAAAGGGTCATTTGACCCCTAAAGGGATTGTGATCCACAAGTTGAGAACCACTGTCCTAACTAGTATATTGTCTGAGTGGGAGTATGATAACAGGTTTAGCAGTTTGCTAAGCTCTTTATTTACCATCACAGGCTCTTCCAGCAACTTCCATAAGATGCGAGTTATATTAGTTACGTTTGTTGTCATTGTGATAGGATAATTGACTTGCCACTAAAAGGAAGAAGAGTTTCTTTTGGCTCACACATCAGGAGACAGTCTATCATAGAGACAAGGCGTGACCACAGTACCTGTCTGCGGCAAAGGGAGTGTGATTCTGCTTGTTCGCATCTCAGAGGAGCAGGAAGGGGAGAGCTCCCACCAGATGGCTACACGGTGGGTCTATAACCCGTAAGCCCTACATCTCCTGTAACTCCCAAGCCCTATATCTGCCAGTTAGGTCCCTTGTCCAAAAGCCTTCACAACCACCCCAAGCAGGACCACCATCTTGACTAAGTGCTCAAATATGAACCTGTGGGGAGACATCTTGCATCAAACCATAACAAGTACTAATATTCTGATCAAAGGAAATGAGGATCTAAGAGACTGAAGGTGTCAGACAACAGTGCTGTTATTTAAGGGTGTCTCGTTCTCATTGTGGAACAATACCCAGCTCAGTTATTATGATGAACAGAAGGTGAGCTAAGTACAACCAATCACTCAACTACCTGAATGACTTTCTTCCTGGTAAAGAGAAGTATGTTACAGGGATGTGTGCTTATTCCCCAATGTACCCACTATGCTGAAACCTTCATCCTGAGGGAGCGATGTGTTTTAGATAAAAGCATCCTTAGCTATGAAGACTCCACTGCAATTTGTACAGCTGTGTAATCGAAACCACTAAAAAGCAAGTTAATATATTATTCTACTCACAGAACAGCAGTTGGATTCCTATGACTCCTTGGCACATCTGTTTGGGATATAAATCCTGAGCAGACTGAGCAGTCACTTTCCAAATCTTCAAAATGCTTTACTAAGCAAAGTCTTTAGTGTGGTTAAGGGGGGAAGAAAATTAATAGACTCCCCCGTGAGTGGAGCCATCCAGCTCACTGCAGAATGGTTAAGGCAGGTGCAGGTGGGCCTGGGGACTTGCAGGAGGTACACAGTGAGGTGGAGTATGGCACATACCTCCAAGGACTAGGGGTGAATTCTCTTGCCAACCTGAGATAATTAGAGAGAGCCTTTGGGGAACGGGTTGCCCGTGTTTACAACAGGTTTAATTTTTCTGATTGGCAAGAGCTCAAATTACACTTAACTGGCCTTGATAAGAGATACCAATTATGACTGGCCATGCCCATATCCCTTTCTGGTAAAAATTCTACCTATCCACCTGACTAAGTGGGCAGTGAGTCACATGACCACGGTCACAGTTAATTGGATTCCTGCCCAATGTGTGGCTATAAACCATATCCAGCAACCTTTGCCCTGTGTGCTTTGGTTTTAAAAGATAAGCGGAAGTCAAGCTTCTCTCTTGGGAACCTGCAGTGAGAGACACAAAGGGAAGCTTCAATTCGGTTATGTGCTAAAACAAGAAGACCATAGAGGCACAGAGGCTAGAGGGGCCAGGTTCTACAATCAGGTGCAAAACTAGGTTGAGAAGGCTGGTGGAGGGGGAGGGCAGGCCGACTCACTGAGAGGTCAAAAGGCTCCCAGGGAGAAAGGCAATGGCTATTCCCTAGTACCCTGCTGTAGGCCTCCTGGCTCAGTTAGCCTAGGTTTTGGTATACATAATTTTCATGAGTCTTCCTTTTGACTGGCCTAGTCTAGCAATTTGACTCTTTTTTTAACCACCAGTTTGGATCAGATATCTCATCAACATTCTGTCTCATGCTGCTCTAGTTATTAATGCGTTGAGTCTCTTCAAAAGCACCCTGTTTGGTTGCTGTTTCTGTAGGGCCCCTGCATTGCAAGTCAAAGAAAACCACATCAAATGGATATAAAAGGGGTGGGTATTGCAAGGACTAGTGTCTGATGCCAAAACCAGTCTGGGGGAGCAGAGGAGGGAGCGGAGGGTCTTAGGAATAACTGGAACCAAGGACTCAAGTCCTTTTGGGATTTTTAGCTCTCTCTTCTTCCTCTTCTTCTTCCTCCTCCTCTTCCTCTTCTTCCTCCTCTTCTTCCTCTTTCTCTTCTGTTTTGTGAGACATGGTTTCCCAATGTCATCCAAGCTGACCTCAAACTCACTCTGTAGCCCAAGCGGCCTCAAACTCATGATCTTCCTGCCTGTGCCTCCTAAGTGCTGGGGTTACAGGAATGTGCCAACAAGCCCAGCTTAACTGACACCTGGCCCAGTGTGACTATAAATTAATTGAAAAATTTAAATTCCTCAAGTTGTGCTCTGATCTCCACACCTAGGCCATGGCTTGCGTGCATACACACACAGATAAATAAATACATGTCTATCTTGATGTAAGATACATTTGTGTGGGAAGGAAGACAGGGTTTTCTTTGAATTTCTCCATCAGCAAATGGCAAGTGGTGAGTGGCTAGGGACCTGGAAGAAGTGGGGTTTGCTGAGACCTGACAGCAGATCCCTTTACACTGTCACAGGAGGGCTCAGTGACAGGGCAGAGATCTGAAGCTGAAGCCAAGGTACACCTATCTACCACCGGAGGGTGCCAGATCCCTGGGCTAGGGGCCTGGCCAGGTCCTTCTCAACAACTCTGGGAGACTGCTCTGTGAACTGAGAGAGAAGAGAGTTGACCCAGGAGTATATGCCCTGCTTACTGGGTGGTGTTGTGGGGCTCTGGGGACCTGGGACAAGCCCTGAGACAAGCCTGGAGAACTGGGAAGGGACCTCAAGCAAACTCAGAGCCTCAGGAAACCCCAGCCTGGGTTCTGTCTGAGCTAAGGTTTCAAATTACCGCGTCTGGAGGAGAGTGGGCCATTAAGAAGTCAAGATGAGAGCACTGGGGGAGATGAAGAAACAGATTGGAGTTGAAGAACCTATACAGAAGTCAGATAAGGTCAAGAGAGCAAGAGAAAGATATGACCCGTGGCAAATGGAGCCGAAGCAAACGCTTTGTCCAAGCATCTGTCCTGCAGGCTGCCCTCGGGGAGTGCCCTGCCACACGGCTCAGACTGGGCTGTAAAACTATTATTTCAATCTTAAAGTAAACTCTATTGATTAATGCAGCCATACACCAAGATAATAGATATTAAAGCACGAAGTTATAATGATATCTATAAAAACCCCAAGGTTAGCTAATGTATAATTACCTAATATGGACAGTATTATTTGTCAGCTATTATCTAAACTTTACCTCTCTGGGCACTACCAGAAACACACCTAATGGTCTGAAGCTGTAGAAAAGGGAGAGAGTTCCATCAGTCAGAAGACCAGAAGACAGTCAAGAAACAATGTGGGCTATGGAAACAAGGAAAATATAGACAAATGATAATGAGAAAGTAAACTATTTCATGGTGGCATGTGCTTGTAATCCCAGCACTTGGGAGGCTGAGGCATCACAAGTTCGAGACCAACCTGGATTATATCGCCAGATCCTGTCTCAGAAACCTCAAAGAAGGGTGGCGAAGGCTGGGTGGGGGAAGGCGACTGACCCGAGTCTGATCCCCGGGACTCGGACGATAGAAAGAGAAAACTGATTTCTGAAAGTTGTTATCTGACCTCAACGCATATGCCGTGGCACGCATGTGCCCACACACACGAACACAGAATAAACAAGTTAAAAAAAAACAAACAAGCAAAAACATTATTTTGTATTCCCATCCATCTTTCTTGGTCTTTGAATCTTATTTGAGAAACATAGTTTATGAGCATGTTCAGTTTGATATTCTATCTTTTATATCTACCATCATCTCACAAATGTCTTTATAATAAAATTATTTCTCACGACTACATATGAAAGCCATGAATTTAATGTGGGTTTATCATAAATTACGACTTAGGCTATAATTGAATACTAAATTTGTTTTCAGTTATAATTATACTGTGGTAAATACTTTTATGCATAGAAATTTACTCACATTTTTATTTCTATCCTTAAAAGCTATTCTTTTTTAAAATTTTCATTTACTTGTTTTTGTGCGTTTGTACATATATAATATGTACGTATATCTGCACGTGAGGGTGTGCAGTCACCATGGTATGCATGTGGAGTCAGAGGATAGCCTTGGGTGCTGGTCACCACCTTCCACTCTGGTTGAGGCAGGCTCTGTCTTGTTGTTTGAGCCTGCATTACATACTCCAGGGCCGTTGGCCTCAAGTTTCTGGGGGAGTCTTGCCTCTGCCTCCCACCTCACTGTAAGATGCTGGGATTGCAGATGTGTTACTACATGTGGCTTTTACATGGTTTCTGAGGATGTGAACTCAGATTATCAGTCTTGCTCAGCAAGCATTTTTATAACTCAGTGAGCCCACCTCCCTGGCCTTCTCAGAAGCTATTATTAAAATTACTATTATTATTATTTATGTGTGTGCGTGTGGTGTGTGTGTGTGCGTGTGTGTGTGCGTGTGGTGTGTGTGTGTGTGTGTGTGTGTGTGCGTGTGTGTACAGGCGCCTGCAGAGGCTAGAAGAGAGCTTCCTTGGAACTGCAGTTACAGGCAGTCATGAACCACCTGAGAACCAGGCTCTGGTCCGCTGGAAGAGCAGCAAGCGCTCTTCACTGCTATGCCATCTCTCCAGCCCCCTTAGAAGTGATCTTGAAAATAAAATTATTGGCTCAAAGAGCCTGGCCATTTTAAGGTTCTTCATACATTAAGGTCAAATTGTTCTAGCCAGGTGGTGGCATATGCCCTGAACTCCAGCACTAGGGAGGCAGAGGCAGGCAGATCTGTGAGTTTGAGGCCAGCCTGGGCTACAGAGGCAGTTCCAGGACAGCCAGTGCTACACAGAAAAACTCTGTCTTGAAAAACAAAACAAAACTAACTTGTTTTACAGAAAATTCAATCAAATCCCCCCTCTTCTCTGCATTCTCAGCAGTGTGAGAGCCTGTCTATTTAAATCAATGACAGTCCCTTAGGCAAATAAGACTGGTAAAATTACACTTTTCTACAATTTTGGTCATCTGTGTAATACCCATGATGAATTATCTTTTCAGATTTTTACCTGCTTTTCAAAACTCAGATCACAGCGATTTCTTATAAACTCATTTAAATTCAACAGATTTTTAAACATATTATTTAAACATATTCTGTTATTGATTATCGACATTTATTTTCAGTGTGACATTTTGCTTTAGAAAAGATGCATCTTTTGTAGTATTTATCTAGTTATCTTTTTTTTTATTTTTTTAAAGATAGGCTCTCAATGGACAGTGACACATGCCTTTAATCTCAGCACTTGGAAGACAGAGGTAAGTGGATCTCTGTGAGTTCAAGGCCAGCCTGGCTTATATAGCCAGAACTCTACATAGTGAGACCTTTTTTTTAAAACAAAACAAAACAAAAACAAAAAAAGACAGAGTCTCATTTTGTTGTATTGACTGGCCTGGAGCTTGCTCTGTAGACCAAGCCATCTGCCTGCCTCTCTCTCCCAAGTGCTCAGATTATAGGTGTGCACCAGGACACTTTTTCCCCTTTCTATTTATTCTTGAGACAGGAGCTCATGTATCCCAGGCTAGTCTAGAGCTCCCGGTGTAGCTGAGGATGACCTTGAACTTCAGCTCCTCCTTCCCTCACCTCTTTAGTGCTGGGGTTACAGAGGTCGCCCCACGTCTTGTTTTTATGTGATGTTGGGGATCCAAACTCAGCTTTGTGAAAGCATGCTACCAACTGAGTCAAATTCCTAATCCCTAGTGTTGCAAGTTTGCCTTTTATTATTATTATTATTTTATTTTTTCAAGACAAAAGTTTTCTCTGTGTAGCTCTGGCTGTCCTGCAACTCAGTCTGTAGACCTCAGCCTGACTTTCAACTCACAGAGCTGTGTCTACCTCAGCCTCCCAAGTGCTGGGATTAAAAGTATGCACCACCACTGGCTTGTAAGTGTACCTTCTTATATTCAAAGCTTTAAACTAGCTGAGTTTCCTTTGGAGGTATGATATGAGTTGGCAAACAGTATACTTTCACAGAGAGACAAGTACAGCCACTAGTGTCTGTGAAAGGACTTGCTGGTGACTGGTGTCTCCTTGTCTCCCTCTTGGTGACTCTGGTTCCACACTGGGTGCTTTATCTAGGTGCTATAAACACCAAACATTGGATTGCTTTTGTTAGTTGTGACAACTGAACAATTCTCCTGAACAGAGATGCTTCCTGGACTCCCTAGCGCTTTTGAAACAGGAAAACCACTTGGCCATTTCTCAGCCTGAGTTATATCAGACAATAAAGATGGAAACCTCCTCCTTCTCCTCCTCCTCTTCTTCTCCTCCTTCTCCTTCTTCCTCTTTCTCCTTCCTCCTCTTCTTCCTCCTCTCTTCTTCCTCCTCCTCCTTCTCCTCCTTCTTCTCCTTCTCCTCCTTCTTCCTCCTCCTCCTCTTCTTCTCCTCCTTCTCCTTCTTCCTCTTTCTCCTTCCTCTTCCTCTTCCTCCTCTCTTCTTCTTCCTCCTCCTCCTCTTCCTCTTCTTCTCCTCCTCCTTCTCTTCTTCTTCGGTAAGGTTAACTTTGGTTAAGTGAAAGTAAGGCCTACAAGAGTCTCAGGAATAACTCTGTGCAGTGAATGAACCTGGCTGAGTCCAAAGTACAAGACCACTGGGTAGATAACTGCAGGGATCTCTGACACAGTTCTTGGACTTAGCCTGGAGTGCTGCTGTGACCAGTGGCCGATGAACCTAGTTCACAAGTTCATGTCAGACTAGGGTATTCTCATAGACTGTGCAGCTAGAGCCTGGCTTTCCCAAAGCCACACAGGATGTTGTTCATGAAATGACTGAGAAATTATGTGGGCAAAAGACAGTGTGAGGATCTGAGCTTAGAAACCCTTAAAGCCATTTCCCCTCACTTTTCTTTCAAATCTGGGTGAAGTTATAGATTTCTTTAAATTTCTATTTTGCAAAAGATCAGAGATTAATTGGAGCAGATAATTATCATGGGTGGGAGACTCATAGAAAGAGTCACTCTACTGAGGCAGAGTTCCATTTATGTATGTATGAATGCATGTATGTATGTGTATATACGTATTTAAACAAATGGTACTGGGAGTAGCCTGAGGGAGGTAAAGAGACTGATAAAAACTACCATGAAAGGTCTCTGAGATACCACTCCTTCCTGATGATCTTGCTAGTTGCTGGAGGTGAAGAGACATGTTTTTCAATGATATAGTCACTGGTAGGTACCCATGCTCCAGTAGATAACCCCTCACCCACACTCATGAAAGCATCTTGATTAAACTCACTGGGTTACCAAAACCAAACCTGAAAGTAGAAGAGAGACTGGTTGAGAGAAGAAAGAGAATCAGTGGGAAAGAGACAAGTGTGTGTGTATGTGTGTGTGTGTGTGTGTGTGTGTGTGTGTGAATATGATCAAAACACATTATATACATGCATAAAATATCATTAAACCAACCTATTAATATGCAAAATCAATATATGCTAATAAAAACTTTTTTTTAGGTCATTTCTCACTATGCTCTGGCTGTCCTAGAACTCATCTTGTAGACCAGGCTAGCCTTGAACTCGCAGAGAGCTGCCTGCTTCTGCCTCCTGAGTAGACTAAAGATATGTGCCACCATGTATGGCTTAAGAAACATTTTTTTCAAAAGGTCTCTGACTATGATTCTGAAAGCAGGGTGCAGGGAGGACCCTAACTCGGCAGCAGACTTGTTGTATGGGCTCTCCCCGGGAGCAGGGATGCTCTTTCTCATCTGTGTATAAAAGCATATGAGTCTTATACTCAGTCAGAAATCTTGGGGGGAAAGGTCATAGGTGAGATAGGGTTTGGTTGGGAGTAGGATGAGGGGAAGTACTGTGTAACAATGGCGGAAATACACTAGAGGGAGAGGGAGTATATTCTCCAAGACATGGTTGGGTCATGGGCCTCTAGAGTGACCAGAAATCTAGGGGAAACATTCACATTGACTGTATCCGTCGCTATTCCTGCTGCAGCTGTCACGCGTCAAGTGGGAGAGAGACCAGTTAGACCAGAGAAAGCTGCCTGAGGCCCTGAGCCCGTCAGGATTTCATCTGAAGACTGGAGCCCTCAGACCCCAGCTCTACCAGGAAGCAAAACATTGGCTTCTTTATGTGTGAGGACTGGCTGGCCCATGGGCTGGGAACAAGGTGCTCCCTGGGACTGTCTGGTGAGGTAGATTGCACCTTTCTGGACCATGAAGAAGCCTGCCTTTTCAGAAAAGCACAGCCAGTCCGCTAATCATGGAGCAAATAGCAAATGCCAACTGGATGAACTGAAGCATACCTTAGTGTATTTGGGCAACTGTTTGGTTTAAATTAAGCAGACACACTTCCAGACACTTTGTCTCAGTTATTTTTAAATTACCATTGAATCCTAATTCAGTCCAATTTACTGATTACCAAGGAATGGCACTGCAATTTTTCCATGTTCCGAAAATACTTACCATTAATGTAACTGAATATATTCATTTCCCTCAATAAATGAGGTAAAACCACTGGTTACCATCGAATAAAACCATCATATGTATTATGTCAACGGCCACATATGTCAAGTAGCACAGAACAGCATTAGAACTCAGTAACCTGTCTTCAGGGACTGTTTATAGTAACTGTTCCACTCACCCACCTTTGCCTTCTCAGGCAAAAGCTAAACTTACCACATTTTAGTGATATGCATTTTTAAATTTTTGTATGTGGGAATGATACGCCATAGCCATGCCATTTGTACATTTACAACTTGAGGTGCTTTAGAAATTATAAAGCAACAGATTTGCTTGATTTATCAATCTTTGGCCAGCAATGTCTGCATTAGTGAGAGTCCCTCAGTCATATGCTATGGACTATGAGTTACTTAAGTAGAAAGCATGTGTTGGGCCTGGGGAGATGGCTCAGGTGATAAATTGCTTGCTGCATAAATCATGGCCTGAGTTCAGATGCCCAGTCCTCATATGAAAGCCCGGTGTGGTGGCATGCGCCTGAAGTCTTAGCACTGGGGAAGAAAGACAGAAGGATCCCAGAGGCTTGCTGATCAGCCAGCCAAGCAGAACTGGTGAGCCCCAGATTCACCGGGAAATGCTGTCTCAAAAAATAAAGTGGAGAGCAACGGAGGAAGACAATGTTGACCTCTGGTGTCTACGTGTATACACATACACACACAAACACACACACACACACACACACACACACACGTGAATACATACATGTACACATATACCATGCACATACAAGGAAAGAAAAGAAGTGTTAGGAAAATGACACAAAGCCAATGCAACTAATGGGAAAGCTGGAGAATCTGCTTGGGGGGACAGGAAGCAGGACAGCTCCAGAAGCCCGAGGGCAGGAAGTCCTTGAGGGTTCAGGAGGAGAGCACAGGGAGCAGGGACGATAAGGTTTTCAGGGTTTAGGTCATATCATCCAAGATTAAGTGCTCAGGAGAGAACAAGGCATTTTGACTTAAGTCTCATCATGACTACACAATAGGGGGAAGGAACTGTCCCAGGCAGAGCGCTACCACTCAAAACAAGCCCTGTATGGTATTAGGGCTTTAAGTCCCCTCTGTCCTGAATTACTTTAGTTCTGAGCATCCAAGTGACTCATGCTGTCCTGCAATGGCTTCAGTGGCTCGGCCAGAATGAGTGTTGAATCCTCACTACTTCTCTCAGTTACCAGCACCCACATTTGTCATCATCCCCCCGACTCTGGGACTCCAGATGTTATGATAATAATGATGTTCCCAGCTAACAGGGAAGACATTTGGTCTATGGAAAAGTGATAGTTCTGTTCTTAGGCTCCTTCAAGTGCCACAGGGATCTTGGAGCTGTGTGTTCTCCAAGTAAGAGTATCTGAGTATCTGTATTCTGTGCAGGAATATTTCCTGCTGAAGCCACTTGTGTCCTACCTAGGACATGTTTCTAATCTCATTCCAACTGGCATTAGGAATAGTTCTCTCTCCCTCTCTCTCTTTCTTTCTCTGCCTCCCTCCCTCCATTTATTACATATGTGTATGTTCCATGGCATACATATAGAAGTCAGTGTTCAACTTGCAGGGGTTGAGTCTTTCCTTCTACCGTGTGGGTACCAGGGCTCAAACTCAGGTCATCAGCCCTACTGACCAGTGTCTTTACCCACTGAGCCATATGCTAGAGCAAAGAATCTTCTATTGGTCACCCTGTCCCTAGTCAAAAGTTGTACAAGGCCTAGCTCCCATCCCAGTGTCTCAGAGATTATGTTAGTCTTCCATTCCATTTCTTTCATGATGTGAGGACTCCTGGTCCCCTCCCCTGACATCCCAGAGACAAGTAAAGTCCTTTATATGTCAACTTGTGACTGGGTATGCAAGGATATTGACGGTGAGGCTCAGGGACTGAAGGCTGAACTTAGATCACAGGCCAGGGTATGTGGTAGGGGGTGGGGTAGGCTCAGTAAAGATGAATTGCTTGAAACTCTAGCTTGCATCCTGTAGCAACAGTAAGCTACCAACCTGCCCTCTGCCACATAGGGAGCCATTCTGATAAGAATCAGCACTGTGGGAATAAGGTCAAAAGTCCAGAGGACTTGCAGGGCTGAGGAATGTGTGTTACGGGCATTAAAACTCTAAATGCACTTTCCCACAGAAACCCTGTTATAAACAGTGGTCAGGGGCCTCAGTGTTATTAGTACAGTATTTTAGGCACATTAGGGAAATGTAAGTTTCTGTGGGTTGGTGTTGGGGTAGAGCTACCATTTGGAATATTGTTTCTATAGGAACACTTGTTCCTGATTCCAGACAACAGACCAACAAATAGACTGAGAAGCCAGGAACTGCCCGTTTTTATCAGTAAATACAATAGACTCACTGGCTTTCAGAGTCAGTCAAACTCAGCTTATAACTTTCTGGTCTAAGGTGTTGGCTCTGAGCCCAGAAGTCCTCTGTCCTCACTCTGCTGAAAATCTTGATTTAATACCCTCAAGCCTCCAGAGTCCATCAGCTAGGGCTGCCCTCCCTCCACCTCCAGGCCCACCTCTAGGCAGCCACTAGGGTCAAAAGTAAGGATATCCCACTAAACATTCTCATCCAAACATTTCAGAGTTATGAAAAGATACAAGGAAACAGTATGCATGTATCTGTCCTCAGAAAGAAAATGCCACACCTAAAGCTGAAGTCCCGCAAGCCTGTCCTTGGTTGTGTCTCATCTCCCAGATGTAATCACATTTCTGAAATTGGTGTCACAGCCGTGTAAATTCCCATCTGGTACATTCGCTGTGGGCACCGCCTCTGCTAGAGCTGTAGGTACGGAGGGGAGGAAAAGGATCGTTCAGGAGAAGTAGGTGAGTCTGTTCCTCAAGACGTGCTGTGGAGATGCTCTTTTATAAAAAATGGAGAAAACCCTCGTTGTGTGTCAGGCCCAGATTCTTGGACGATGCCGGGGGAAGAATGAGGACAGGGTGAATCTCGAACTGGATTTGTCTCTTCTGGCAAATGTGGAATTAAGGCCAGGAAATCGGTAATCATGGAAAAGGGTGGACAAGAGTGAGAAAGGCTTACCTCAGAGGCCTCTTTGCGGAGCCTAACGTTTCTAGATGACGGGGAAAAGGCGACAAGAGAGCCGAGTCCGCTCATTTCTTTGTTACCATGCTCACCTGACTGGGTCCCGGCAGTGCGCTCAGCCCTGGGGATGGAAGGCTAGAGATAAGAACAGGAAGTGGTCCCGGGTCTGAAGAAGTCCATGGAATAGAATATGTCTGTCGTGTCATATTCACGATAGGACACAAATTAGAAGATGGGGAACTGGGTGTTAGCTTAATAACTAGCCCAGGGTCAGCGTCTTGGAGGGGCACCAGAAAGTGGGTGGGGCAGTGGAGTAAAGAGGTGAAGGAATTCAGAATTCCAAATTCCACGGGTGAAGATGAACAGGCAGGTGCTTACACCGCAACCCGGGTTTCTTCTGCACACGACAAATGTGACACAGCACACTTACAGGGCCTCCAGTAGCTACCGTTCTAGATACTACCTTCCCGACGCCACCATTCTGAACCCACAAACCACTCTGATCCCCACATTGCTCTGTGTGCGCTTTTTCTTTAACTTGTTCGACTCCAAGAGACATCCCGCTTGTGTCTTTTGGAACACCTGTCCGTTGAACAACGTCTCATACTTCCTCAACTTCACAAAACTATCTATAGCTCACATCTTTGTGGAGTATTCATGCAGCTCACAGCATAGCACTCTTCCCACACACAATGGTGGACTTGGGGCACATGGTTCAATATGTGCAGAACATCCCTCCTCCTACCGCAATCCTCCACTCCCCACTGACCACAGGTGGTTACAATCGGTTTCTGTTAAATGCAACCAGAAACATAGCTGATCTCCTCCACCTTCTCGCCTGAACTGAAACCCCTCAGGGTTACCACTTCCCCTATCGTCATTTTAAGTAAACGCTATTTATTCTCCCATGGCTCATGTGCAGGAGGCACTCGCCATGTTCTTCTAGTTCTCTGAGACCCTTCCAAGCATTTTTTTTTCTCTTTTCTAATATGAGAACTCTCTGCCCCACTGAGGACCAATACCATTCGACCTGTTGCCTTCCTTTATTTCATCTCCCAACTGGGCTGTACCCTAATGTTGGGTGGCCACACCTGTCCTTGGTCACTACTGTAATAGTTCCACCCTGGACATCTAAATTATCACTGTAAACATCCAGCTCTCTCTCACGCAGTCTGATGGACAGAGGCCTCTATACAACACCAGTTGTGCCTTCATCATACTGGATAATATTTAGTTATTTATCTGTTTATTTAGCGTGTGTATATTATGTGGGTGCACATACGATGGCATGGGTACGGAGGTCGGAGGACACCTTGCAGGCGTGGGTTTTCTCCTTCCACCATGTGGTACTCAGGTTGTCAGCCTTGGGAGCAAGCATCTTTACCCATTGAGCATCTCTCTGGCCTTTGGATAAACTTGTTTCCTATCAGCTTTCCTTGTCTTTTCCTCTCTTAGCAATCATGACATAGGTTCACTATTCTTCCCTCATGGCTATTTTGTGCACTAATTAATTTAGTTATAACTATTATTCAATCAAGTACTTATTACACATGTACTGTGTTCCAGGTTTTGGCATTGCAAGGGCCGAGCTTTCTCAGCAAGCAGCTCACAGCCTTGGAAGGAGGCAAATCTAATAATCACGCACATAAACGCAATTATAAGCTGTGATGAGACCTGGGTGTGAGACCGGGAGGCAGAATGCATTTCAGGAAGAAGAAAGATCATGAGCAAAACCTAGAGGCGGAAAGGAGCGTGGCTTAAGGAAGTGAAATAATAACTCAAAAGGCCTGTGTGGTTGGAGACAGAAAGCTGGGGAGTGGACTGGGGTGAGGCCGGGTGAGAGGAGGGATGGGGGAAGATATGCATTTTGAAATGACCACTGTCAAAAGATGACTAGATGAATCACAGGGGATTTTTCCAGGCAATGAAACTATTCTGTAGTCACTATAATGGCAGACAATGACATATATGTCTCTCAGAACCCATAGGGATGTGAGCCCTAACGTCAACATGGACTTTAGTTAATAATAAAAAAATCATGCTGGGCATGGTGGCACACACTTATAAGCCTACCACTTGGAAGGTGAGCGCAGCAGCAGGAGGAGTTCATGGTCATCCTTGGCTAAATAGCGAGTTCTAGACCAGCTATGTGCTTACTTGTCTATAAACCCATACAATTGCTCTAAAAATAAATTCTATTAATTGAAAGAGTAAGATGATGGAGGAAAATCTCCAGTTGCTGTAAGAAAAATAGTGTAGGGGGTGACGAGATGGCTTAGTGACTAGGAGCACTGGCTGCTCTTCTAGAGGACCCAGGTTCGTTTCCTAGCACCCACATGGTGGCAAGTTCCATGGGATCCATCCAACACCCTCTTCTGGCCTCTGTGGATACACAAACACTCAGGCACACCCACATACATATAAAATACATAAACAAATAAATAAATATTTTTTAAAAAGTAGTTTAGAGGCAGAGGAAACAGACAGATCACCAGAAAACTACCTGAAGGAGTTAGGAACGTGCTTCAGTTCTAGAGGGCTTGTCTAGCAAGGGTACAGCCCTAGGTAGGGTTTTAAGTCTCTCAGAGAAAGAAAGGAAACAGAGACAGAGAGACAGAGAGAGAGACAGACAGAGAGAACAGAGACAGAGAGACAGAGAGGGAGAGAGACAGAGAGAACAGAGACAGAGACCCAAGCCAGGCATAGTGTAGTGTGTGCCTATATTCCTGGTACTCTGTAGGTCAAGATTTCTTAAGCCCAGGAATTCAAGGCCGGCCCAGACAACATAGTAAGATTCCATCAGAAACAAAGATGAAGGAAGGAAGGAAGGAAGGAAGGAAAGAAGGAAGGAAGGAAGGAAGGGCCCCAGAAGTACAGGCAATAGAAAATGATGACTCAGCCAGGAATATTGTAGAGAAAAAGAAGTGGGCGGAACAGAAGGTGGCACTGACCAGATTTGATGATGGACCGGTTATGGGTTTGGGGATCAAGAGCCACTGGGACTTGTGGCGTGCTAACTCTATTACTAATTCTCAGGAGCTATGTGATGTCATTTGCCAGTTATTACAGAGACTCTAGGGCAGTTTCATGTTCTATTTCTCCAAGCTGAGACACTTGAATTCAGCAGGCATGTGAATGTGATCCTCTCAAAAAGCCACTCCGTAGCCTGCTTTCCCAGCTCTGGCTATGATCATTCCCAATGCTATCATGAATCCTGTTCTTGTGTCACCATTCATTGAACTAGGCAAGATAAGTTGTCTTCTCGGGGCCTTGGTGCTTACACTAGTGTTATGAGGAAGCTGAGCCAGATGGCCTCTGAAGGGTGTAAAGCAAGCTCTAGTGATTTCTTATGAGTTTCTCTCTATGTCTCTCTCGGTCTCTCTCTCTCTCTCATCTTTAGGAATGCTGTCCACTTCCTTTGACACAGGGTCTTCCTCACTTATTAGGACAGTAGGCTAGCTGGCCAATGTGTTCCAGACATCCTCCTGTCTCCACCTGCCCAGCACTGGGATTATAAACACATGTTACCACACCTGACATTTTTACATGGGTTGTGGGGTTTGATCTTGGGTCCTCCTGCTTGTAAGGCAATCACTTTACTGGCTGAACCATCCCCACAGCTCCTGAGGCTGGTGGTTTCTAGAAATTAGAGGTCTCTCAATCCTAAAAGACTCTGTGCCTCTCCAACCCCAGGGCTTCCACCATGAACACTACTATACTCTATTCAACTTGTTGCCTGGTATTCTCCTGCTGTGCCAGATGTGCAGCTCCTGGGTTCCTGTGCTCCAGGACTGTGACTAGGGTCTATACAAGCTTCCATAACCTCAGGTAACCCTGGACCAACACTGAATACTCCTTTCCAAGTCACACGACCAGATGGTCCCAGGGGAAATTCAGTTCTCTGTGTGTTTTTATTTCCAAATGAAGCCTATCTTCAGACAACAGAACAAATGTGCCAACATCCTGTTCCAAAAACCAGAAAACACAAACTCCCAAGAACCACCAGCCCTTTAGTCAGTCTGGCTCAAAGAGAATGCTCTTACTAATTCTAGATCACTGTGGCCTTGCCTCATCTTCTGCCGTACTAGTAACACTGCACAGAACATGTAAGCAACTGAGTCATACTGTTTGTTGTTGGCTTACCAATTAGATGCGTGAGGGGCTGCCCTTCAGTCTGACCTTCTTTGGCTTCCAGTGGGGCTATGAGTGGGGATTGGGGTGTGGGGGTAGGAGGAGGGGGGAGGAATGACTCAAGGCCATGGGCTAGCATTGTGCCATGAAGGTTTTGTATGGCTTCTCTAAAATACCCCATTGAGTACTGCATAAATAAACACGGTGACCCACAGTCTGGCATAAAGAGCCAGGGCTGTGTTGAAATCTATGCACTTGGACCCAGACCAAGGACCGTCCCATAGAATCCCTGAGAAGCAAACCTCGGGAATGATCATCATTTACCCCTACCCAGGGCCATCGTGCTTTCGTACAAGGAATTTGGCAGGTTCCCTAATCCTTACTCTGGCTATCATTTGAATGATCTGCAAGGCCCTGTAGTCTGCTCGAAGTCAGCCCTGTTCACTCCCTGCCCTGCACCCTGCCCAGAGTTCCTGAATCAAACAAGTAGCCTCTAGCTTTCTCTTCCACAGTGGGTGGAAGGTTTCTTTGGGGTATAAGATTTATCGCCCCGATGGTAAACGTGTCGATTTTATATAACGTGTGCTATAATCTCTTCCTTGTAAAGGAAGCTTATTAGACTTAAACTGCTGGTTGCCGGCCAGTCAATGTATTAATTGTTCTTGGTCAAATGCCAATCCTTAGTTTAATCAGCTGTCTTGACTTCGGGAGATGGGATGGATCATGTGGTGTTAAACAGGACAACCTGTTACTTGTGTTCCTGAAAGCAGATAGTGCACGAAGCATTGAACTTATCCAGGGACCTCGGTTGAATAAATACGCTTAATAAATCAGAGTGTGCCTGGAACAACTTTGTAATTATTTGGTTAATGTCTTTCTCTCTCTAACTAGTGAAGAAGGTGCAGGGGTACACACAGTAGGTGCTCTATAGTTACTTTCAATGAAAGAATAAATTTCTGAGCAAAGCTGGAAATCTACAGGGTAGAGAGGAGTTGGAAATATCTGGAGAGAAACGTAATGAATCAAATGTTTGACTGAGTCAGGTTATGAGTAAGCAGAGTTATGAATAAGCAGAACCTACGGCGCAGAAGAGACCCACAGAGTGGATGACACGAAAACCAGGCAGTAGTGAGCAGAGAGCATGGCAGGCACAGAGGAAGTGACCCAGTCGCCTAGGAACACATTCCTTGAGCTTCCCTCCTACTCCTGACTCCACTAGCTCGTCCTTCCCTTCCCTGAGGTCCTGTGAACGTGTAGTCTTACAGTGAAACTTACTGAGGTTAATTTGAGTGAAACGACACTTCTTGGTAATCTCAGCCTTTGGAAATTCATTGTTACTTAGCTCGAGTAGCTAAAGAATCTGCAAAGTAATGAAGCTGATCATCTGGATCCCAGCTAAATCTGTCAGCCACACAGGTTCTGCTGTGCACTTGACTGCGCAATTTAGCTCATATATATGAATGTGGCTATATCACAAAGGGGTTCCTCGGGGACTTTAGGTGAAACTTCCTTTAACTTTTTAAATTTTATTTATTTTTGAATAGGATCTTGCTATGCTTCTCAAGTTGGCCTTGAACTCTTGGGCTCAGTTAATCCTGATGCCTCAGCCTCCCGTGTAATGGGGACTACAATGTATGTGACCATACCCAGCTAGACTCCTTAGACATAGATCTGCCATTAATGCTCCAGAGAAAATATAATCTCAGGCAGAATGCTGTCTCTGTTTTCCTGCTGTGTTATATGGCCGGAAACACTGCTAGACTGCCCCCACTTTTTTTTTCTTCCAGAAAAAAGCCGTTCTATCTGCCATTTTGTTAACTAGGAAGGCTGTGGATCTGAAGCTTGTGGATTCACTGATCTAGTTCATGCTCTAATCTCTCTCTCTCTCTCTCTCTCTCTCTCTCTCTCTTTCTCTCTGTGTATGCTCATGATGTGTATATGTATGTGTGGAGGGGAAGGTCAACCTTGGGCATCATTCCTCAGGAGCCATCCACCTTGCTTTCTGAGATAGTTTCTTACTGGGTTCTGGGGCTTGCCAAGTAGACCAGGTATGCTAGCTACTGTGAGCCCCAAAGGTCTACCTCTCTCCATCTCCCCATCAAGAGCCTCCACACTGGGCTTTTAATGTTGTTTCTGAGGATCTAATTCAGATCCTTATGCATGTGTTGGCAAATATTTTACCAACTTAGTTGGTTCAACTATCTCCTCTATTTTGCAGCCCTGGTTGGCCTGGAACTTACTACATAGACTAGGCTGGCCTCAAATTCACAGAGACCTGCCAGCCTCTGTCTTCTGTGCTGGGATTAAAGGCATATAGCATCTATTTTCTGTCCCCCCACCCTACCCCCACCACTTTCTGTTTTAAATTAATGGAACTCAGATAAAACTGGATCCGAGAAGCCAGTGAGGAAGTCTCAGCCTTATTCCTACCCACCTAGTTGCTATCACCAGCACGACTATAGACCAGGCCCTCTAAGGATGCACCAACAGCAGGAGGCAGGCAGTCCACAGTGGCTTTTGAAGCCAAAAGAGGGTGTGACCTCTATTTAGAGAGCATCTTCCTGGTCTGGCTATCTATCTGCCTGTTCTCCCCTAGTCCTGCCTCTCCTACATTCCCTGTTACTCTCTCCAAGTTTGACTGTTTGATCAAGAGCCCTCCTCTCTGCAGACTATTTGTATGTACTTTGGTCATCCTGCCTTGTTCTGCCCTCTGATATTTATTTGCCCTTGATTTCTGTTGATGAAAGGGCCTCTATTCCACTACTGCTCAAACTCTTGCATTTCTTGTTGTGGCCTTGTTCTCTCATACCCTAGCCCGCTGCCATCTTCAGCACTACGACCATTTATTTATAGAATTCTGTATGGGCAGACCCAACATATACTGCTATAATCCAATCCATTTATTGAGATCAGCAATAATCAAAGAGAATGACTTTAAATTTTTATTACATTTTTATTCTTGTTTGTTCTATGTGTGCATATGCATGTTGGGGGACTGTGTGCATACCATGGCACCTGTGAAGGTCAGAGGCCAACTTGGCAGGAGTGGGTTCTCTCCTTCTAGCTTGCCGGTCCCAGGGATCAATCTCAGGTCATTCGACTTGGCAGCAAGCACTTTTACTTACTTCCTGAGCCACGTCCCTGGCCCTAGGAGAATGGCGTTTTCTTGGTTCTTTCAGTTTCTTGGTATTTATGCTTTCATGGTGTGGTGTGATGTGATTGTACTGTCTAATTTATATTCTTGAATTGCATTCTTCTGCACCTCAGAATGTGTTCTTTGCAGAGTCTATTTATGCTTCTCTTGGCTGACACTCATAGAGAGAGATTCAGTTTCAAATGTCTGAGCAAATCTGTTTACTTTTTCAGATCAACTAACACTATGCAGTAACTAGAAGGGCGGGTATAATGACCAGTCTAACAGCAGTGTTTAACCTTAGCACTCAGCTTTGATTAAGTAGCCCATAAAAGCCACATGTTAGAACTCACATATTATTTAATCCTTTCAACAACTCTCTGTGTCTTCATCTCAATGTTACAGATCCAGTAAGAAACTAAGGAAGGCCTAGAAAGATTAAATAAGTTGCCAAATCTTTTAGCAGTGATAGTTAGAGCCAGGATCTTAACCTCACTTTCCAAAATGCAAGCTCCTACTACCCTTCCAGGACTGCTATTGGTTCAGATCTCAGTTTGCAATATGGAGAAACAATATCAAATTGCCAGGAAAACAGCACAAAGTGTAGATAGGAGAGAATTTTATTACTCTCTTCTGATAGAATAAAATAGGATCACAGTAGCTAGGTAGGGTAGCATCATGCTAGGGCATCTATTGCCCTCACTGTCCTGGAGGGGTGCCAAGACATAGAGCCAATCTAGATGGACAAGCAAGGGAACTGAGCAATAAGTAGCAGCAAAAGGGGGAGAAAGGACCGTATCTGGAGGAATCCCCAGTGTGGGGAACGCCAGCAGTTCTCCCCATGAGAGTCACAAGCCAACTTAGGTGTTTTTGCCAAAAGCAGTAACAGCTGAAACAGACTGGAGCAGGGAGAGAGTATCCGAGAGTAGGTATGGGGGCTCCAGGAGCAAAAAAATGGTCATGAACTCTAATACACTTGCTTTCCCAGCTGCTCTCTTTCATTCTCTACTGGATCCCCACACTGGTAGTCTGATGGACAGGCATATAGATTAGCTGGAAAGGGTTGGGGCAGGCAGGGATTTTGTAGGCTACAGGGTAGAACTTCTCACCTAAGACAGTGTAGGGTACCCAAATCATAGAAACCAGAAGAATGTCCAGGAACCTAAATCCTGGAAGCTAAAAGGTAAGTTTGGAGTTGGGATGTGAGTGGAAGTTGTCACCAAAGCAATGAATGAAAGTAAATAAATGAGTAGTAAAAAGAGGATATACTTCCTGTTTGTTTATTTGTTTGTTTTGTTTTTTCAAGACAGGGTTTCTTTGTGTCATCCCAGCTGTCCTGGAACTTGCTCTGTAGACCAGGCTGGCCTCGAACTCAGAGATCCACCTGCCTCCTGGATGCTGGGATTAAAGGTATGTGCCGCCATGCCAGGCAAGTATAGACCTTTTCCCCTCCATGATGGCTTGGCCCTTTTACCAGCTCTCTCCTAATTCACGGAAGCTAAAACTTGTTTTATGGAAAGCCCATGACTCCTGATTCCCATGCCTCATTTTCTATCTAGTCATTTGCTCTGTTCTGAGGATGTCTGCAACCTGCTGTTACACACCAATGTTCCGCTGCCCTGCCTGCTGGGTTTGGTTAGGCAATTCACCAAGTTAATCTTCGTGATTTTCAATTCCAGCTTCAGCACTTGACTTCATTCTGCTGCTTATGAACTCTCATCCTGAGCCAGTTCCTCATCCTCGGGCACCATGAATCCTTCTCAGAAGTAGGCCCCAGGTGATATTCCTTTAATCCCACCTTGGAACCAAGAGGCGGAGACCCTCGCTGTGGGAGCTGTGAACCACACCAACAGTCAGGACCTCCCAATACTGTAATCTCCACTTGCAGAACAGAGCAAGAAATGACCATAGCATAGGATTCAGAGCCGGTTGCCTAGGCTTCTCCAAATGGCAAAGAGGAACACAAGAAAATTCATTTGCCCAGCACTAAACCCGAATGTCCTCTACTACAGATTTAGGAGAAGGCAAATAAGGCTTCCTTTCTGTCTTTTGTTTTTTCACAAGTCTACAGCGGAAGGAATTTTTTGCAAAGCCATCACACTTGATCAATCAGTCCCTGGATTGAGGAAGAGAATGCCACACGTGCCCAGTCCTTCCATGCCCTGACCTGGCTGATCCTCCTCATACGCTAACTATTTTTCTGACTCCTAACTATTTTTGCCTGGTTTAGAATTTCATACAAATAGAATTGTACTCCGTATTCTTTTTTCTTCATTATTGCATTTGTAAAATTTAACCATGTTGTACATAGCCACACTCCTCCCCCTGTTGTATATTTCATTGTATGAATATATTACTCTTTATCCATTCTACTGCTATTGGACGTTTGGGCTGTTTCTAGTTTTTAGCTAGTTTTAACTAACTCTTGCTGTGAACATTCTTGTGTATGTCTTTTATGAACATATGTGTGCATTTTGGTTGGGTCTGAATCTTGGAGTCAAATTCTTGGGTAAAAAGTATATGCATATGTTCAGCTTTAGTAGATACTGCCAAATGGTTTTCCAAAGTTGTAACCAAGAAGTTTTTTTAAAGACAGTCTTATGTAGCCTAGGTTGGCCTCAAATTTACTGCATAGCTGAGGCTGACTCTGAAATCCTGATCCTCCTTTGATTCCTCATCTTGTTGGTTCTACCTCCCAAGAGCTAGGATTTACAGGTATGTACCACCATGCCTGATTTTTTCTTGTTCATTTTGGTTTTTTTCAGAGGGAGTGGGTATAGGGTATCATATAGCCTTAGGCTGATGTTAGATGACCTTAGTAGATGACCTTGAACTCCTGATCTTGCCTCCTACCAAATGCTAGGATTACAGATGTGAGCCACCTAAAAGACTAGAGATTATATGTAATCTCCCAAATCTCTTGGAACTAGGAGGAAAGGGGTACAGAGGCAGGCAAGGAGAAACACGGCTGGTAGTGTCTGCCAGTAAGTGGAGTTTAAAAGTAATCCTTCTGGGCTCAGTGGTTACAATCATGGGCTACTGTTCCAGACAGCAGGGGTTCAGTTCCCAGCACTCAAATAGTGGCTCACAACCATCTTTAACTCCAGTCTCAGGGGATCCTATGCCTTCCTCTGGCCTCCATGGGCACTAGACATGTGCATGGTCCACAGACATACACGTGACAAAACATCCATACACATGAAAATGTATAAATGATGTTTTTAAAAGCCTAATCCTTTTCTCCATTGTGGTTGAGAGTCTTGTGTGTTTTTGTTTGCTTCAGTAGGGTTTCTCTATGTAGCTTATGCTTGTCTTTAATTGCAGTTTTCCTGCCTCATCTCCCAAATGCTGGATTATAGGTGTGCGCCACCATTTAGGGCTTTGCCACTTTTTTCCCCAGACAATTTCTTCCCAACATACAAGGCTTGGACAATATATGCCACCCTGATGGAATTTTGCAATTCAAGAACTTAGGACTTAGAATGGAGTATCTTAGTACAGTCAAACAAGAGAGCAAGTCAGAGGGGTTAGTACATCAGGGAACTAGGCAAGAGGTCAAAGGCCAAAAAGACTGAAAATACAATAGGAAGACATGTAGAGTTGACAAAATAAAAAGAGAGAGATACATATAGCAAATTGGAATAGAGGGCTTTGAATCCAGGGAGAGGAAGAAATGCATGTATGTGAACACATACAAAACACACACACACACACACACACACACACACATACACACACACACACACACACACTGTAGAACAGAAACAGGCCTGTGGTTCCCAGCTGGCCTTTATGCACCAGCCTGGAATAGGGTGGCAATGGTCAGCCGAGTTTAAGAAATGAAAAATACCAAACAAAATAATCTCATCCTACTGACAACCAATGCTGAGTAAGCCTTGTCTGGAAGCCTCTTTTAAGCATAATTGCAAACTTCTGGGAACTTGAATGGAGAATATGGGGGTGGAACAGACAGGGTTTTCTGTCAAAGATCTGATGTTTGTGCAACACACATTTCTCCAGACACTCTTAATGTGGCGGTACACTTGGAAAACAGTGACAGCAGCAGCCCCCCAAAAGATGCCACAAGTACCTCGGGTCCCTTCTGTCTCTCAGGGATCCTGGAGACAGGGAGGCCTCACATGCACTTCTGAGAAGCCCTTCACTGACTTACTTCACTAACCACTTCTGACGCGTAGCCACTTCTCTGCTGAAGTGGAGCGATGGCTTCCTCCCACCTGTTCCATAGTCTAGCCACAAGAAAGACTGACTTCGGGCCCTGTTTCCTTGGGTGCCTCTAACGGCACAGAGCTTTCATTCAACTTTGTTTTTCACTTAAACCAAAAACAACCGAGGTGATGTGACTTCATAATATATCATACTCAGAAATCATCTCTCCTTGCTTCTGACAGGTAACTCCCTCACCCCCTCCCTATCATAGTAAATAACTACTGTGTGGCCGTGAACAAGTTACTCAATGTTGATAATGCTTTACTTTCTTCATGGGTAATTCGGGAAGAAAAATATCAACCTTTAGGGCATAGTGAGGGTTAAGTAAGATAATTTGTACAAGGGTCATTGAGTGTGTATCTTTCAGAGCTCCTCTCTCTCTCTCTCTCTCTCTCTCTCTCTCTCTCTCTCTCCCCCACCCCTTCTCCCCCACCCCCTGACAGCCTTGCATCTGAACCCAGGCCTGTACTCAGATGCAGAGTAGGCATGCAGTGAAGCTGAAGCCTGGGTGTCCATTCGTCCGCTTGGAGCTCAGTGCTCTTTGTTTCCTATGTCTCTGATTTCTGTTTCTCCCTCAGACTTTGGTGAGGTAGGGAGTGGGGTTGGTGGTGATGGAGAGGGATGAGAGTGTGGCTGGAAAGGTGGTACCTGCAACTCAAAGTGGAATTCTGATATTCTTAATTTAATATTGTCTAATTTGATTCCAAACCAACTATAATTTTTAATATTAGAAGCAATTTGGTTGTTTAGCTCCACTTAATGAAAACCACTCTAAAACTTAGTGGCTTAAATTTGTTTTAATTTCTCATGGTTATATGGGTTGATCCGTGGGTGTGCTGTCGGCAGTCCTAGAGGTCTTGTTGGGCTTCTTACATGATTGTAGTCAGAGGGTTTTGTTCATGTTTTGGACTCGTTATTAGGGATGTCTGGAAAACTAGGCAAAGCTGGGATGCTACCAAGGCTAGACCTTTTCCTATCATTTTATAGTCTCAGGGCCTCTCTCTCTGCACTTGAACTCAAACAATGGTTCAGGGCTTCAAAAATCATAAACCAAGCGGTGGTGGCACACACCTGTACTCCTAGCACTCGGGAGGCAGAGGCAGGCAGATCTCTGTGATTTCAAGGCTAGCCTGGTCTATAGAACTAGTTCCAGGACAGCCAGACAGACAGACAGACAAAGAGAAACCCTGTATAAGCAAACAAACAAAAAGCATAAAGTAGAAGCTGCCAGACCTCTCTGAGTCTTAGTCCTTGAACAGGTACGGTATCTCTGTAGTCGTATTGTATTGTTTTTATTGAGCTCGTATCTAGTTATACAGCCTAGGCTGTCCTTGAACTTGTGAACCTTCTCAGCCTCCTAGATGCTGAGACTGACTATAGGTATGTGCCACCACATGTGACATATTC
The DNA here is from genome assembly GCA_026225945.1 of Cricetomys ansorgei. NCBI lineage: Eukaryota > Metazoa > Chordata > Mammalia > Rodentia > Nesomyidae > Cricetomys > Cricetomys ansorgei. The sequence continues at coordinate 6,319,050 of JAMJFZ010001871.1, forward strand.
TATTTCTTAAAAAAGTAGCCCCGATTCAAAGCAAAGGGACTCCTTATGTACTAGGAGGTGAGGTCCATAGCAGGGGGTGATGTTGGGGGCACTAATGTAATGGACTTCTATTAGAAATATTAGATTGTTTTATCTTTAGTTCATACATTTAGTAAGTGTATGCCAGAATTTTTCTGCCTTCCGTCTCAGGATGTTTTTCCTATATAAGGAACCATCTCCATAAAGTACTTCATGACAGCTTGGGGGTCTTAGCCCATGGATAAGTCATACTTAACACCCCAGTTAGCAGGGGGGTACATACTCCCCAGCAGTATATGTGGAGGACAGAGGACAACTTGCTGGAGTTGATTCTTTCCTGTTTGGGTCCCTGAGATCAAACTCAGGTAATCAGATTTGGTGGCAAGCTCTTTTATCTGAGGAGCCACTTCATCAGCCAAGTCTCTTCATTTTCATTTCTAACACTGTGTGCATGTATCCACGCATGGACACAAACCACATTCTTGTCATTTTTGGTAACTACGTGACATTCCATCATATTAATACGGGCGTCGGTCCATCATGAGTCATTCACAAAGAAAGAAAATAAGCCAATACTAATGTGTATTAACTGTCTTTAAAAATGAAAACAAACATTTTCAGTACTGGGAATTAACCCAAGTGCCTTGTGCATGCTGTTTTATTACAGCAACAGAAAAGCAACTAATACAGTGTTTGGGGGCACTGTGTGTATGTGGGGGGTAAGCGGATAGCCTTTGAGAGTCCTCTCTCTCCTTTTGCCTTGTCAAGGCAGGGACTCTCTTGTTATTTCTACTGTCCCATGTACTCCAGGTTAGCTGGCCTGTGATTCTCCTGTCTCTGACTTCCATCTTGATGGTGGACTGCTGGGATTATGGATGCTCACCACCACATCAAGCTTTTTTATTTGGATTCTGGGATTGCATGTAGGTCATTGGGCTTCTTTAGTATCTTCTTTCATGTCCTGCTGCTGTGATAAGGCATCTTGACAATAGCAACTCAGAGGAAGAAAGGTTTATTTTAGTTCACAGTTCCAGGTTACAGACTATCACCTTCAAACGTAAATTCATCCCTGCTCCAGACACAGGAAGAATGCAACCTTCTTCTTGGGGGGAAAAATCACACTAATGCCTTTAATCCCAGTGCTTGGGGGTCAGAGGCAAGCAGACTTTGTGAGTCTAAGGCCAGTCTGGTCTATATAGTGAGTTCCAGAACAGACAAGGCTATACAGTGAGACCCTGTCTCAAAAAGGAAGAAAATCATACAAATGTGGCCCAGCCCAGTTCCTTGATGAAACCTCATGAACCAGATTTCTTCTGTTTACATTTCCTTCAGCATTGCTGTTTTCTAAATTCCCACTACAATGACCCATTCAACTCTACTTCCAGCATTCAGTGAATTTTCAAGTCCAGACTTTCAATCTCTCTTATTCCTCCTATAAAATACTTCCAAAAGCTTGAAAGCCGTGCACTCAGGTTTATCATAGTAACAACCCCACTCCTGGTAACGATATTTTGTCTTGGTTTCATTTTATTTTAGTTTATAATTCCACCTTACAAGCTATCATTGAGGAGAAGTTACAGCAGCAGAATGGGACAACTGAATATACTGGGTCCATATTCAGGGAGCTGAGTAGGATGAATTAATACTTCTCTATTAGTTCTCAGATCATTTCTCAACTCTTCCTCAGTTCAGGAACCCCTGCCTAGGGAGTGATGCTACAAATAGTGGGAAGGGTTTCCCACCTCAATTAACATAGTCAAGATAATCTCTCATAGACATGCTCACAGGCCAAACTAATCCGGACAATCCCTCCCTCTCTTCCTAACTGATCTGGATTATGTCAAGTTGACAATTAAAGCTAAGCATCTCACACTGGCATGTACTTTATCTGCTGACCAGCCATCTAGCTGGCCCAGAAAATGCTTTAAAATAGGACCAGATAATATGATGTTTTAAGTATGGCCTACTTGGTTTAACTACTCAAGATAGAATTGTTTTGCAAGGAGCTCAGTTGAAAGGATTATAGACAAAGGAACATAAAAAAATGAAAGTCATGATGTGGTTGTGAGCTTCTAAGTTAAACTAGAACGATCCTCCTGTCATGTGGGAGGACATTAAATCAAGGCTAATTTGAGTGACGGATAGATTACGACAGTGTTACACTTCTGAGGCTAGATAATAAGGTCCATTGCAGATTCTGCTATGGCCTTTGTGAAAGCTGGATGCCACGGAAGCAAGGACCTCCTCAATACAGACCCATATGAGCAAAAGTAAGGCATTCTGTTAGTTGCCAGAATCAACCTGACATCCATGTGAGTGAGCCCCATGGGAGGAGGTTCTGCTGGGTAGAAACCAAGACTTTAGATGACCAATGTCGTAGCTGAGACTCTAACTAGAGCTACTCAGCCAAAGAAAATCAGAGAGCTATAGTTCGTCGTTCAAGTCACAAAGTTTTGAGATAATTTATTTTAGATGATAGAAAACTAATATGCATGCTACTTTCATTTTTTGTTTTTTCTTTCTTTTTTCCTTCCTTCCCTTCCTTCCTTTCTCACTCTGCAGTCTAGGCTGACCTAGAACTAACTATGTAGCCCGAGTGGTCTCAACCTTGCAGCAGTCTTTCTGCCTTAGCTTTCTGAGTGCTGGGATTAAAGGCATGAGCCACTATGCCCAGCTCCCCTCCCTCCCTCCCTCCCTCCCTCCCAGGGATTGAACTCAGGATTTCTTGGATACTAAGTATGTACTCCACCACTGAGCTACACTCCCAGCCCTTTCGTGCAACCGTTTAAACATTGCTTTTACCAAAGGGATGTTTGTTCTTTTTCTAGTTATAAACTCATTGCTACCCAGAGTTGTTCTTCCGTGTTCCTTATTTATAGCCAATTCTGTTCAAAAGAAGTCTTCCACCTTTTAAGCCGTTTAAGAATGCTGTTTTAGAGGGGTATGCTAAGACATTTCATTTTTCCCCTGAGGGTCTTCCTATTTTAAGCATTCTCTTCTATCATATTGATAACATAAGCCAAACACTATGGGGCTCCCGAAGCTTGGGCCTTGTTTCTTTAAACCTGCTGAATCAGATGTAAAGGTAGTAAAAAGCAAGAAGTTGAGAGCATAATTGTCTTTTCTCTGTTTTGCTAATTGTGCAAAGCAATCCTAGTTACAGTTGAAAAATAAAGTGTATTGCTATAATTAAGTAATTTAGGTAAGTAATTCTAACTTTTTACCTAGCAACCTTCAATGAGTCCCATGACCTTAGGACCAGGGTCGTCAAATACATTGCCCTATATGACTCAGCCTACCACTGCTGTTGTTTTATACATATATATGTGTGTATGTGTGTGTGTGTGTGTGTGTGTGTGTGTGTGTGTATATAAATAAAACTTTTTCTTTCATGTGTTCATTGTTTTAGTCAAACTAAACTGATGATTCTTGTTCATCTTTTTTCATGCTAGCTATGATGCATGTAAAAGCAAAACACAAAAATAAGGTTTGTGAACAAAAGAGCTGGAAAATGCTGCATTCTCTAGAGTCCTCTGGGAGATTCATAGCACACATTAGCATATTAAAAATCCTGAGGAATTCTTCAGTAAAGAAATCAGTTCAGCTCATAAGACTCAGATTAGTCAGGATCCAGGAAAAAAAGTAGAATCTATATTAGGGACTTCATTAGCACACACCACACTTATAAATACATTAAAAAAAAAAAAGCTGGAGGCGTTTGAATAGTAAATAGCAGAATGACAGGGCACTCCAGAGATGAGTGGCATGTGAGAGATGCCTCTCCCAGGACTGAAATAAGGTAGGTGGAAAGGAAGGATGATTCAGAATGTAAAACCCAAAGCCTACACCAGGAATATATCCAGATGTGGACATATATTTGTTTATTTTTGATTTTGGTAGGAAGAGTCTCAGTCCCACTTGAGCCTTGAGAAAACTGCAGCCCCAGCTGACACAGGGACAGAGTTATTGATACACAGTTAATAACTGTACACATTAGGGATTACTATGTAGTATTTGGATGTATGCATACATTCTGTAATCTGGCTATGTCTGGTGCAATCTTGTGAGAAACAGACCCAGAACCACGTGGCCGACCCAAGTCTTAGATTCTGCCCTCAGTAACTATGTGAGAGAATTAATAATCGCTGTTTGAAACTTTACCAAGTTTCAAATTAACTTTTTTAGACAGAAATATACAGCATACCGATTTTTATGTTAGTGGTGTTCTGTTGTAGCAAAATCCTTAAATTCAGATACGGATTTGGAATTTGGGCAATAGTTTTGAGGATAATGTTAGATAGTAAAGATCTTTTCTTTGTTTTTGATTTTTATTTTGGGATAGAGACTCATGTAGCCTAGGCTGCCCTCAAATTCTCTATGTAGTCGAGGCTGGCTTCCTCCTGCCTCCACCTCCTAAGTGCTGGTATTATAGATGTGGACCACTGTGACCAGCCATTTTCTTACTTTTTGGGCAGGAATGTATTTAGCTATTATTGTTATTCTTGGCTCAGTGGCTTAGTTATCTCTTTGTTTCATAGGTAGACAGGAACTGTACTCAAGGCGTTGTACTTAAGGAACTGCATCCAAGGAGCCTCAGCTATACTTGAACTTAACTTTGATGTTGCGATGCTGGACTTTATGCTAATGCTATAATGAGATGACATTTCTGCTGACTTGGCAGGAGGGAGTGTATGAGTTTTACATGTGAAACAGACATGAATAACTCGGGACCAGGAGGTGGGCCACGTAGCTAGTCTCCAAGATAGCTGCTAGTTTTTAAGACAGTTCATTCTCAGTTGCCCCTGGTTCTTGATGTCCATACCCTTGTGTGGCTTCCTTCTACAGTGTACTACAGTTGGTCCCATGACCAGCAGCTTGTGGCAGAAAGTGATGGCGTGTTACCTCTGAGATTAGGATGTGGAAAGACTGTGGCTTCCATATGGATCTCTGCCATCACCCTGATGCCCAATCTTGGATTACTCACTGTTGGAGAAGTAGGCTGCATACTGTGCAAAGTCCAAGAAGAAATCCACCTGGCAGAAAACAGCTGTCCGGGAACTGTTGCTGCCAGTGGCTGTGTGGAAGCGATCGTGGAAGTGAATTCTTCAGCCCTACTCCAGCTCTAACTGACTTCTTGACAGTTTCGTGAAAGAACGTGAGGCAGAACCACCTGGCTAAGTCAGTCACCCTCTATTACTAATTCTCAGGAGCTATGTGAGATAATAGCATGTTCATTCTAAGCTGGGGTGTTTCCATGTCATTTTATACAGCAGCAAATAACTAACAGACCGAAGTTCAGGAGCCTAGACAGCTAAGTAGGCACCACACTTCTCTTTTCTTCTTTAGGATAGTTAATGTGGATCAGACTGACCTTAAACTGGCTATGTAGTAGAAGATGACCTTAAACTCCTGATCCTCCTGCCTCTACCTTCCAGGGATTACAGGCATGCACCACACCCACAAGAGAGCATTTCATCTGCAGTTAGATTTGGCCAGTGCTGGGGAATTGCCTGGGGCACAAGGAGAAGAATCTGGCCTCTTCACAGCCCCTTGTCTATCACCTTGATCCCAAACCAAACCACAAGGAAATTAGTGAGAGAGAAATGTGCTGTTTGCAAGGAGTAGTTCAGCATGGAGCAAAGGAGGGTGCAGATGTGAGAATAAACAGGCAGATTGCCAGCACAACTAAGAACCCCCTATTCAATAAAATTCCTAGTAGCATTCTTCAAAAATTTATCCTCGGACTCCTGCTAGATAAACACTATCTAAATTCTTCATCCTATAAAACAGGGCACGTCCTACCAAGTCTTATTCATCAGTTAAGATGTCCTTTAAATGGAAAGTTCTCTTTTAGCTCTTTCTTCCTCAGTATCCAGGGTACCTCCCCTACACATACCCCCTACACCCCCAGGCTCTTCTTTAAGCACCATCATGCTAGATCCACAGCCATTTAAACCATTTGGGAACAAAACACAATTATAGACCTGTTTATTGTATGAGACATAATAAGCATCTTAAGAGTCAGGTCTGCTTCTGATTCACTGTTGTGCACTGCTCATCACAGCACTTAGTACAGAACCTAGTAAATACCAGTGAGTGTTAAGTGAATGAATGAATGTTCAAACCAGAGGCTGAAAGGCTGGAATAGGTATCTTCATTTATTACTATTAGCTATCATGGAAGCTTGTGGTGAACCCAAGAAATTACAGAATAAATTTTCTTGGCTGTCACACCTTTTGAACTTCTCTGAACCTTTCTTGAGGGGAGAGAATAATGAAATGCAAACTGGCTGGTCTCTGGGTAGGAATGATTATCCTGTGAGACCGAAGTCCTGTCCAGATTTCTTTCCCCCTGAATAAGGTGTTGGTTCAAAGAATTGCACTTGCCTTCTCTTTTAGCTTTGGCTACTTGGAAAAAAAAGTCACCTCAAGTATGAAAAGCGTGTTCAGCGGTTTGCCGAAGTGATTTCCTCTACTTTCCCAGGCTTCTTGCTGGTGCCTGGACAGTGGGAATGAATGGGAAACAGAGAGGGTGTTTGTAGACCAGCTCCTCTTACTTTGGGTAGACCTCTCTATTTCCGGCCTGATTACCCCAACACTCCACCCCACCCCACCCCATTCCTAAAAACAAATCTTAGCTTGTCACATTCATATTTAGTCTTTCTCTTCTGGAAAAAATCCAAACTCTTAATGATTAGGACCTGGGATTTCTTCTCCAGCCAAACTGTCCGGCCTCTTTTCTTTATCTTTTTCCTTCTTCTGTGAATTTCCCCTCCCCCATCAGTCTTTTCCTGGCTCAACCCAACTCATCCTTCAAGATTTAGTTTCAACTGTCCCTCCAAGAAGTTTCTCTGGAGGCCTTGTGATATATTATGCCCCTTAGCCTGCTTTGCAGGCCGCTTTGGCAGCAGAGAAGCTATTTCTAGATCTCAACATTTCAATCTAGAAAAAATGGGATAACATAATAATTATAATAACAGTAAAACGCTTAAAGGATGATACAAGGAGCCCTGTGTGATATGTGTCACCTGTCACGAATTAGCTGTTAATAGGAGTGGTCATTTAACCCAATCTCTTCATCCTTTTGTGAAAACAGGACATCCAGAAAGCAGGTTGTTGGCTGGAATAAAGATAGGGAAGGAGACTGTGGTTTTGCTAATCAAGGTTTGCAAACCTAATTTTAAAGTAACAGAAATAGGAGGAATTGATTTCCAAGTTTGTGTTAAAATGAAACATTTTATAGAAAACTTGAGGCTGAGAATAGATGTTATCTTATGGAGAAAGGATATTCTATGCATACAATGGCCATGTTTCCTCATTTTCTTAACTTGCTGATTTACTCTGCTTTGTCCTGTACCTTTGTGTATTCAGTGTAGTGAGGACGTGTGCACATTCACCAGCTAAAGAGCTGTGTAACTTCTTAGTCTTCTTTTCTATTGAATTAAGTACATTAAACCATTAACATGACCTTAAGAAAAATCAATACTGTCTCTAGGCTGAAGACTCACTCTGTGGCTTAATTGGTTCCTTCGCATTCAGCTTTTGACTCTAAACTTGTATTACCCAACACAGTAGCCATTAGTCACACTCAGCTATCGGGCTCTTGATATGTGGCTGGTTTGAATTGAAATGTGCTATGAGAAAAACAAACAAACATAGATTTTGGAAGGTTTCTCTAAAAATAAAAAAAGGAATGCATATATTTTGTATGAACTCATATAAAATGATATATTGGCCAAAGTTTTTAATATGTCTAACACAGAATGTCTAATAAACAATAATTGAAATTATAGGATTTGGCTTTGTTCATTTCTATTGGCTGGCTCTGTGCTAGACTTGCTTTTTTTCCCCCCCAAAATCAGGGTAGAGAATTAATCCCAAACTCAGGCTTCCCTCTTTCTTGGACTTCTCTATATCAAGTAAGGGGTCATAAGTCGGAGCCTTCACCATTTCATACAGAGTGGAGTCCCTGAAAGCCTACAGGAGTTAAAGAATGGTTTAAATGTAGAAGCTGCAGAATGGGTCTGGAGTTCACAGAGAAGATAGCCAGTGCTTAGTGGCCCAAGGCTACCTGTCCAAGTCACCTTGAAATTCCTCGCTGGATTACTGTCGGTCGCTATTTACTTGGAGTCTCTTAGTCATTTCAACAACTCTCACATCTGGGCCCATTGTACATACCCGTTTTATAAATGACTAAATCAAAGTTGTGTGGGCAGCAGGAATAGTTTTGACTTCATTGGGTCCAACTGCTCAGCTGGCAGGCCTAGCAAGATTGCATCTTCTCCATCCTATCTTTGTAAGGCACTTGCAAGTGCTGTGTAAACTGTGTAATGTAAAATGTGATCCCAGCCACGCAGAAAAACATTCTAGGGAAACATTGGAAGGGTATTTATCAAAGTATAAAAAGACAATGAATTATGCTGATGTTATGAACTTTTGGGGGTAATAAACAGTTTTTATCATTATACTTTTCTACACTTTTGTGGGTTTTTTGTTTTTGTTTTTCCTGTTTTGGCAGGATTCTGTTATGTAGCCCAGGCAGGTCTCAAGCTTGCTCACGATCCCCCTGCCTCAGCCTCCCGAGTATACGCGCCATTCCATCTGTCTTTTCAGACTTTTTTTTAAAGCAGTTGATGAACCTACATCCACACATTGCTATTTCCTAAAGTTTCTATTTTTGTTTCTCTTTAACTCACACAAAATGCCATCTTAACACGATGTAGGTGGTTCCCAAGATGCTCTCTGAGAATGATGCTGGCCTCATTTTCTCCCTTTCTCCCCAGGTTTCCATTTATTTCTCTGTTGGGATCTTAGTACTTTACTGTGTCTCGTCACTCCTTCTTTCGGTCTCTTTCTGCTGTCAAGGCTTCCCCCTCCCCCCACCCGATTCCCAGGATCCTCAGAGTTCTTTCCTTCTTGGGACTTCTTTCTTGCCATCAAATTCTCCTTGCTTTTGGAGAAGATTGACATTCAAATGAAAGTTCAATCAAATGTTACTTCCTACGTGGTGGATTTCAGGCAGACTCTCCCCGCCACTGGATTCCTAAGGTATATTGGAGGTGTGTGTGTATGTGTATCAGAGAGGGGTGAAGGGAGGGGAGAGAGGGAAGATGGGGAACTACTAAGGAGGATGGATATACTTTAGAAAAGGAGCGAGAGAGGACATTCCCCCGAGCTGGGGGAAGCAACAGAACAGATTCTCTGGAGAAGGAAAGGTGAGTGGAAGAGCTTTCAGCTCTCACCTCGCTGAGTCTTGGGATCCCTGACTCCTGGTGCTGGCACTCAGTCACAAAGGATGCCGACCTCAGTTGATTTGAACTCCTGGATTGAATTAGTCCTGGTTGTATAATTGACTTTGATATGTGGCCTTTGGATCTGAATTGGGTTTAATAAGATTTAACTGCTTCAAAGAGCTTTATAAGAATTCATTTTATCCTTCAAATCTGATTTCAGATGCTGCCTACTTGATGACGCCCTCTCAGCTTCGATACTCCGCCTCCAGTGCTCCTAGGGTGTCACAGTTGACGCGGGTCTCGTTCAGGTCACTGCCGTTTATCTTACTCTCTAGGGAACATTTCTTTTATTGCCTCTCTAGAAATCCAGAAGGACAGGCAGATACCCAAAAAATTATTCTTCTTTTCTTTTTATTTGAGGACAAGTCTTGTAATGACCCCAGGCTGGTCTTGAACTGTCCATTTTCCTATCTTAGCCTCTCAAGTACAGGGATTGCAGACATGTGCCACCGGTCAGTTGGGATTTTAAAAATTGTTTTAATGGTTAACATTAATGTGATTAGGAGCACTAGGACGAGCACTTATGACCAACATCGTTTCATCAAGCATTTTAGGAGAAAATATTTTTATTATCCTTGATTTATGATAAACTAATTTGATTTAAGGTCAAATTTGATCTAAGGTCAACTGGCAAGTGGCAGAATTTTTTTCTACAAGTTTTTGCCTTCAGGATCTTGTTTCTTAATCAGCATAGATGGACAAATAGGTGGACGAAGAATAGTTTTTCTTTCTTTTTGTCTTTTTTATTTTTAAAGGGGAGAGCGTGGACACAGTCCCCCACTACCACAAATTATGCAGTCGAGTTTCTTGCGTTTGGGGAAATCGCAGGGGTCAGCACATCCAGAGTGCAATGGATAAGCCTCATTCCGGAAAGCCACCTTTGTGATCATGGTGTCTCCCCTGCCAGGTAAGTATGAAGAGTACTTTTCATTCTGTGGCTAAAGAAGCAATCTTTAAGAATTCACTATTTTACAGAGTTAATTATGACTTAGAATTATGATAGCTCCTGTTGTCTGTTTTCTTCCCGAGACAAGATCTCACTATGTATGTAGCCTTGGCTGACATGGAGCTTGCTCTGTAGACTAGGATGGTTTCAAACTCAGAGATCCCCCTGCCTCTGCCTTCCCAGTGCTGGGGTTAAAGGCCTGTGCCATTACACCTGGTGTCCTTAGCTTTTAAATCCTCTTTTCCTTTCCTTCCCCCTCTCTCTCCCTCCTTCCTATAATCCTTTTAAAGGTCTCAAAGAAAATGTTTTGAACATTTATACTGAAGAGTAATCCAGCCCAGAATGATTGCTTGGGAAGGAAATTAACATCATATGTGGCTATCATTTATCTGTAAGTTTTCAAATATCAAGAACCTACTGTGTGCTAGGAACCTTTTAAGGCACTGGACAGCTATAAACAAAGTCCCAATTCTCATGATTCTCTCAGAGTTCACTTGCTCCTCAAAATAACCACATAAAATAATGATGGCGATATAATAATGTATGCCTTTACAGCACTTATCTGCGCCAGGCACTGAGCTGGTGCTCAAGTTGTATTAATGCATCATATAGCATATATGAGATTTGTTTCCCTCATTTTACAGGCAAGGAAACTGAGTCACAACGAGGTTGAAAGGCTGGCTCCAGCTACGAATCCTGGACAGCAGGACTTTATTTCCAGTCTATTAACCACACGCTATATCGTTTCATTTTTACCTCTTCATGATAACTCTTAAAAAGAGCAGCTGAGACAGGTCTCCATACATCTCTGTTCTCAAGTCCAAGAGTTTTGCTCTGGATCCCGGCAGCCTTATGGAATAAGTGAGAATGCAGTGGAATTTTTTTTTTTTTTGTTGCCAACTTTCTCTTCCAAAGAATTCGAACTGACTTCCAAGTAATTCTCGTCGATTTTGAAGCGAACCTTCCCGTACAGCACATTCCCCAGCCAGGAGAAAGCTAGGGCCAAGGCCCGGGTCATCTTAACCGGGGCATCCAGCAGATGGCGCTATCTCAGTAGCCACCAGCTGGCTGGCCGGTCCCCGGGGCTCCGAAAGCTTCCCTGCCCTCCCTCACTGCCTCCTCTCCCCTCCTCCCCACGGAGCCCGGGACCACGTGACCTCACGGCGACCAATGGGCGAGCAGAGAGGGCGAGCTGGTCCCTGTGGCCGCCATTAAAGCGAAGGGAAAACCCGTGAATTCGGATTAAAGGGGGAAAAACACCGCCCGCTGGGCCCACAAAATGGGGGAGACTACGGCGTCCAGGCGGTGAGGCGGCAGCAGGGCAGACGTTAGGCAGGCTTGGCCCAGGGACAACACGAGGACGCAGCCAGAGAATGGACTGAGCCCGCAGACGCCGCCAACACCTCCGCCGCTGAGGAGACTCTGGGCTTAAGGACATCGCCGCTGCCGGGCCGGCGGGCCCGGGCTGCTCTGCCGGTCTCGCCCTTCCCGCCCCTCCGCGGGCGCCCCGGGCCGGGGAGCGCCCTCCCGGGCTTCAGGGCTCGGCTCGCTCGAACTCGGGCTCTGACTATTCATCGTGTAACTGATTGTTTTTTCCCCCCCTTTTTCTCTGGTGGAAGGGACACACATCCCTTCCCGTCCTCTCCGGAGAGGGACGCGCGTCCGCGGGCTCCGCAGTCCCGGCGGCCGGCCGAGCGCGGCGCGGCCCTCCCGCCTGCGGCCTCGGCCCCGGGCGGCTGGGTGCCTCCGGGCGGCGGGGGCCGCGGCGGCGCCGGGGGGCGGCGGGGAGGGCGGGCGGCCCGGCGGCCTCCTCCCCACCGCCCCCCGCCCTCCCCGGTGTCTGTGTTTCTCTCTCTGGTCGGAGGCGGCGGTAATGGCGGATGGTGGGTTGTGGCGCCGGCGGCGGCTGCTGTGAGGGACGATGAGTTCCTCCTTCGTGTCGAACGGGGCCAGCCTGGAAGATTGTCACTGTAACCTCTTCTGCCTGGTGAGTGCGGGGGCCGCGGGCGGTGGGGGAGGGGGCCGCGCCGTGCGCCCTTGGGCCGTGGGGGAGGGGGTCCGGGTCGCATCCAGATGCCGGAGTCCCCCGGCTAGGCCCCGCCGGAGTCGGCCTCTTGCGAGGCTCGGCGGCCGCCTCGGGAGACAGCGTCCGCTCTCCTACCGGCCAGGGCTCTGCTTGGAAGAGTCTTGTCTTATTTTCGCCTTTCTCCTCCTCCTGTCTTGTGTTGGACGCTTTTCCCCCTCGTCGTAGTCTTGCCCTTAACTTGGGCTTCTCATCTGGCCGGACAGTAATATTTTCTTCTGTGCGTCTTGCTCAGCCCCCCCACCCCCACCCCCCGTATCGAACAGTGGTATTCCCTTTTCACACTTCGCGTGATTGCCCCTACTTCACTGCCTTTATGCTTTTCCCTGGTAATTGGACTCCCCCACCCCCAAACTTATGTATTAAAAGCCTCTTCGTTTTGTAAGTTAAGCTCACACATGGGTAGTAGTTTCCTTACGGGTGACTTCAGATCTTTGTGTAAAAACAGTGTATGCCCGTTCATATGTTTTCTTTTTAAACTTTGAAAACATTTTGCCATTTTGACAATTTCTATCCATCTTGCTTTTATTAGAACATTATGTTCTTGTGAGAGTGGAGGGGCTAATGGAGGACGTACTGTGGTTTTGCACTAAACGTTCTATATTTGTCTGTTTTGCTTACGTTTTAAGAATGTTTTGAGCTGGCTGCTCCTTTTCTTGAACTGAAAAGTCTGGGGACTCTGGAGGTAGGGATGTTCTAGTGTTGTAGGTTGGCCCGAGTCGGGTAATAATACCAATAGTTAAGACTTCTGACAAAGTACCAACTGTTGCAAATATGCAGTCCTGAATTAGGCTATAGCTGAGCTTTGTCAGTGACTTTAATTTGGAGTGACTTTTTCATCTTTTTCTATGAGAAATATTAAGTCTATCATAAGGTAAGTGAATTAAGTGGGTGGAGCATAACAGTTGGCAAGTGTAAACTGCCAGTCATGTATCAGCAGTTTCGTTTTTGGCACCTTATGCTTTCTGTCATTAAGTTAGAATAAAGGATTAGTGAATTTCCTTTGTTGAATTTCTTTGACTGTGCTAAATGGGGATCTTTAACATACTTCTGCGTACAGAGTATGTTGGTTTTCTTGACAGTGTCCATTAACCAGCATCTCTTCACATGTAGTGAGATGTACAGCAGGTTTAACGTTTCTGTCTTCCCCAACTGAATCTATTTTTGGCACTTTGGCTCTTTGAAGATAGATTAGCACAAATCTGACAGCTCTTGGAAGTAGTTCTTTTCCTAATGATGTGTGCTTGTGAAGAATTAACAGGCCCTTTTTTCTCTTTTCTTTAGAAAATTGCTCAGATGTCTTCTCATTAGAGCCATGACTTCTTAGAAACTTGGAATGAGTGTCTTAATTTTCAGTTCACCAAGGAACAAATGTGACTGACCAGTTAGAAAAGAATATAGGAAAGAGAGGAAAGACTGACTTACTGTGCAGTACTGAAGTGCATGTTTAACATCATTGTTTCATTTATTCAACTCTGGGTATATTGTATTTATTTTAAGCGTGCTATTCAGTGACATCTTTGTTATTTTTATAAAACTGTTTTGTGTTCTTTTCCTTATGTTCTTGCTGGTTGAAGTATTAGAATTATTTGCATGGTGTTTTTGTTTGTTTTGGTCATAGTCTTTCAGTGTCTTAAGAGCCCATTGAAAATAGCAATGTTTTAATGAAATCAGGGACTTTATAATGAATTTTTTTTTACTTGAGTGAATGTACAATAATACAGAAACCATGCTTTCTTTCCTTCAGGCCGACTTGACAGGAATTAAGTGGAAAAGATATGTATGGCAAGGCCCAACTTCTGCCCCCATTCTGTTTCCGGTGACAGAAGAAGACCCCATTTTGAGCAGTTTTAGTCGATGCCTTAAGGCAGATGTTCTTGGTGTTTGGCGTCGCGATCAAAGACCTGGAAGAAGAGAATTGTGGATATTTTGGTGGGGTAAAGATCCCAATTTTGCTGACCTTATTCACCATGACTTATCAGGTGAAAGCAATTTATCATTTTTGAATGTTACTTAGCAACATTATATATACACTTTTTCCCCCGAATGTTGTTGGTATTACAAATTATAGTGTTAGTGTGTATCTGCTAGTGTATATGCTAGTGTTAGTGTGAAAGCCGTAAGAACAGTTTCAGTGTTGTATTTCACCATGATTGTTTTATTTCACTTAAATTATCCGTGTATATTATGGGAGACTTAAGCTTTGTATAACTTTCTTCTTCCACCACCCAGGTTCCTTCCTTAATTTCTTCCAGGCAGTTTGTACCCAGGGAAAGCATTTCCATTAACCTAAGAAAAATGGAATCTAGAAGCATGGTGTTTCTTTCAGTTATGTAATACTTTGAAGCCAAGTGTAACTCACCTTTGAGTCTGTTCTGCTCTGTTCTCGTTTGTGTGACACTGTGGGCGGTTCTAGAAATGCAGCTTTATCTGGGATATTTTTGGAAAATATATTGTTATTTTGATATTATTTATGATTATTTATTAACCTAGGGAGGCATATACTATTTTTTAGGGGGAAAGTGGCTCTTAGATACTGCTTCTTCAAAGATTATATTAATATGAGACAAGTGCTACTTCAACTTTTATAGGACAAAGGTCATTAATCTGAAAAGTTGCACAGAAATAGTTTATTATGAGCACAACAATATTACTTCCTTCATATTTTCTTCACTTTTAGGGCCAAATGTACTTTAGAAAGAAACTGTAGCTCTTCATGAAATTATGTTTTCTTTAAAGTCAGTCAGTGTAAATGATTCTGAGTGATATGCTTTGGAGTCAGAGAACCAAGTTCTAGTTTGATAAGATTTTTGACAGTTAAATTGAAATTTTTTTTTAAGGTCTTTAAAATTTTTGTGTATGGAGGGAGTGTGGGTGGAGGTATATGTGCCACAGTGTTGTGTAGAAGTCAGAGGACTCTGGAAGTTTTCTCTCTCTCCTTCCACCTTGTTGAGACAGGGTTTTTCTGGTTGTGTCTGCTGTTATGAGGCTTACTTCAAGCTAGCCAGTCCTCCAGTTTTGGACTGATTTTCCTTCCTGTCTCTGCTTCCCATCTTAATGTAGGAGTGCTGGAATTACAGATGTACCACCATATCTGTGGTTTTTTTTTTTTTTTGTTTTTTTCAAATGTGGGTTCAGGTAATTGAACTAAGACTTGTCAGTGCTTTTACCCCCCTGAGCCATCTTTCCTGTTCCTTAGATCATTTGAAAAAAAGCTTTCTTGTATGAAAGTTAGTACTCTGGTTTCTGGCTTTGAACTGTAGGATCTGTTTTATTTTGCATGAAATATAATCTAGGTGACATGTAGCCATGGTCTTGAATTTACTATGGAGTTGAGACTGGCCTCTAATTTCTATTCTTTCTGTAATCTCACTGGGATTTGAATTTACTTTGCAGTCAAGACTGGCTTTTAATTTCTATTCTTTCTGTAATCCCACTGAGATTATGGTGTACATCAGACTAGGCTCCAGATAGCTCTATCTTGAACTAGTACTTTCTAAGGTCAACACTTGTGTAAGAATGTTATATTTTTAAATTACCGTTTGTTCTTAATGAACTCTTTATTCCGTATTTTGAGAGTGGTGCAGTTGTCTTTATGATAGAGCATCTCAGCTTTCCCAAGGTACTTACTGAAGAATCTAGTCCTTTGTTCTAAGTATTATCATTTATTTGTAGTTTGTTTTGAGGCAGTGTTTTGCATAGTCCATTGGACCTTGCATTCCTGATCCTCCTGCCTCTGCTTCTCAATGTTAGGGTCATAGATGTGTGCTACCACACGTGGCTTAATATAATTCTAGATAGTAAAAAGATGACTGTGTATCTAAATACATAATGTGATATCTATATGTGTAGCAGAATACCATCAGTGGCTTTTAGCAAGATGATGCTTTCTACTTGTCATGCTAAAAACTAAGGTTACCAGCTTCCTTTTTCTTTCAGTGACTTAGGTGAGAGTTATTTTAAACTTCGAAATGATTCATCAAGACACCTCATTAAAATGTTTATAGGTTGTTTGTTTATCTATTGATTTAAAGTACTGGATATTGAATCTAAGGCCATTTGTATATGATAGGCAAGTGCTCTACTGCTGACATTTACCTCTGGCTCATTGTTAAAATGATGATAGATTGTTTAGAAACTGTTAAGTTGAAAGTTTTAAACAAACACAATCAGTGTTAAAACTATAATGCTGCTTGAGATGTAGCTTAGAGTGTTTGAGTAGCCTGAGTAAGATCCTGACTTTGAACCCCAGCACCCCAGATAATTATATAAATATTCTAAGTCTACTCAATGGGGTTTGGTCTTCTTGATAAGCTGGCACAGCATCTAAACACAGGTCTTTAAATTTGAGATTGACTCTTGCTGTGTTACCTTGAATTCAAAGCAATCATCCCAGCTCAGCTTCAGTGCTGATATTACAGGTGTGTACTATCCTACACAGCCTTGAACAAACCTTTCCATGTAATACATTTTGTGGAATCAAGGATAAGTTTTAATATGCAGTATTTCATTTTACCATAGTGAGACTAATGTTTTGTGAAAGTTTAAAAGCCTATTAAAGTAGAATGTGAGATGTTTGTGTATATGTTGTTAAAACACTCTGTGCAACTCTTTTTCTTCTAGATTTCAGGTTATCAGATTTTTCTGTTTTCTGATTGGAGTTTAAATTTTTTCTTTCAACTTATTTTAGCATAATTTAAAAAATACCTGCTGTACTCTAATACAGATATTGATCCTTGAATATGATGAAAGTAATTTTTAGTATCAAATTTTCATTGCTGTCAGATTTTGCTGAATGCTGTTGAATAACTAAATGTTTTTATCAAAGTGATCTAAAGACTAAACAAACACTGTCGAGTAGCATGTGAGCATACCTACTGTTCCAAAGCTAGCCCTGAACTCTTGGTTCACAAAGTCAGTGGTATTTATATAATGTTTTAGCTTCTTTTTAACCTGTCGTTTACTTTAGAATGTTACTTAAATCAGACATCCTAAAGAATAATAAGGTCTTTTCACATGGAGTATATTTGTCTTGCCCTTTCTTTGCTCCAGGGACACCGTCTGCCTCCCTTTTGGGGTAATTAGTGCGCCTCTGTGCTCTAGCTAACCCCCCTTTTTATTTCTTCCCATCTGTGGCACTCAGTTCCCTTCTCTTAAGCTCCCTTGAGAAGAGAGCAGCTGGACAGTAGGGGTGGCATCAGCTGCAGGAGGCAGTCCTGAGCTCCAAGTGGAGGTGTAGCAGTGAGGAAAGGGGACCAGGAAGGACCCAGGTGGTAACTAAGCAGCTAGTTAATTTGGCTTGAGCCTGCTCTTCTCAGGCAGTGTCCTTCTGTTTGGTTCAACACCTACTACTTTTTGTTACTGAAATGTTTGTGATTATGGTGATACTGCCCTCCTTATTGGGGGTAGGAGTAGAAGGAAGACATTCATTTTTGTAAAGGTTAGAATTCTGTTTTTTTCACTGACATGTTCAATAATAAAACCACAGACTTTGTCTCATCTACAACTTTTTAAATATAATTTTATTTTGGGTAGTTTTAGATTAACATAAAAGATGGCAGCATAGTATAGAGAGTGCTATACATCTCTCACTTTCTTTATTCTTAATATCTACACCAAAATGATGTATTTTTCATAACTCATAAATCAATATTGCTATGATGTTAAAATGTTCACTTCACTTGAAATTTCTTTTTACCTACATCTTTTTCTGTAGTTTTTAGGATCCTATCTAGGTTGCCACATGATATTTACTTGCCCTCTCATCTTTTGCTCTTCTAGGTTATGATAGTTTCTCAGGGAACCTCCCTGCTCCCTTTTGAAGACTTTGATAGTTCTAAATTCTATAGTCTAGTCAGGTTTCACAGTGCATGTTACATTTCACCTTCTTTTCTGCCTCATATCTTTTAGCACATGTTTGGGTCACCATCTTAGGTTTAGCTGATGTATGGAAATAAAATATAAACGCATTTAAATTGGATTCCACACTTTGAATTTTTGCTTATTTTGTCACAGTAGTATTTGATACTATTTAGCAAAGTAATTTGGGAAGGGCTGGTGGTTTTTGGATGATAAGGATTTGTGCTCATTGGTGTTAGGACATTGGTGTCTGGAAAGACATTTGTTCAGAAACATCCCTTGAATTTTAAAGCCAAGTATATGAGTTTTTATTCTATTTCCAGGAGAATGGACACTTGAATCCATATTACTTTATTTTGGTAGAAAAAGAATTAGGGAAGAATTTTCTGGTTACAGGTTTAAATGTTGTTTAGTACTTGTATAATAATGAGTGACATGAAGTTGGTGGTGGGAAAATCTTAGCTTACTGTCTCCTGTCAAGTCTCCAGTGGGTATGATTGATTGGTTCTTTCACATGTACTGTTAGTTTGCATTTTTAAAGCAAGGTTGTTTCAATTTCATTGCTATGTCTTTGAAGAAATTTTCTGTCTGCTTTTATTCTGTGTCCTAAGATTTGGAATTTTATTGCTGCCATTGGTTTTTATTTTTAAAAACAAAACTATTCTCTTCCCCAAGATTGTTGTCTTAAAAGAATAAGGTAGATTATGATGAGACTTTGAGAGAAAAGTGATTCCTTGAAGTATGAAGTATACTAAATCAAGGCTAAAAATATTTTCTCTTTTTTGTGGTTTTTGAGGTCTCTATACTGGAGTTTAGCAACATATCCAGATACTTTCATTATACTAGAATCTCTTCATAATGCATACTGCTTAAGTGGGTCATTGTTCCAGATTTAATTTTGGATGCTTTTATCAGAGGACATTAATTATAGTGGACTTTACCTTACAGGGTAGCTTTTAGCAGAGTTGGTAAACACATAAACAGCAAGCTAAGTCATGCTGAAGAGAGTTAATTCATTTCTATCTTTATTTTAAACTTGGTAAACTATTGCCTATTTCTTTGTATTGGCTAGTCTTATGAGTGATGACTTCATTTGCTGGATGGTGTGAGGTATCCTTTTTTGAGCAAGAAAGTATTATCTTTTGGATTGTCATGTCATATATAGGAATCACCATATTAAGCTGTTTTAAATAAACTTCCAAGTTTTGCCCTAAGTGAATGATGATACAGCTTAAGGCAGTTAGTAATATTTGTTGATTTAATGAGTTATGAATGAGAAATAATTATTAAGAGAAACACTGATCTCGACATGTTGATTTTTTTTTTTCAAGAAATCTGTACTATTTTCTAACATGGTAATTTTTGAGTCATTCCTTATTCATTGGCAAATGTTGCATTTTAGCTGTTTAGCAGAATTATAGGGAAAAGATTCCTTTTTTAAAATCAGCTGATCATTATGGAGATATTTAAAGATGTCATTTTTGAGGAAAATTGAGTACTGGTTGTATCAGCTTTTTTGGTTTTGATACTGATTTTTTTTCCATTTGTAATTATTTTGATGACCTATGACACATCCTTTGGCACTACTATAATCCGTGTCTTCAGGAAAACAGTAATCAGATTTAACATTTGAACTTTTGTGTTGCATTCTACAAATAATTTGTAAAATTTTTCGAGTAACACTGATGATTAAGAGTTCTAATACTAATAGCAATGGAAAAGTACTAAAAACAGACTAGAAACTTTGTTTTCTCTGGGGATTAGAGATACAAGGGGAGAAAAACATTTATTTAAATGCATTAAGCAGACTTTTTTCCATTAGGCTCTGGTTAAGTTCTAAAGTGCCTGCTAAAGCTTGCCATGTGTTCCCTACTCCTTTCTTTCCTTGTTACAGTGCTGGTGTTGAGATTCAAGGAGCTTTTAATTAGCATAAAATAAGAGATACACATTACTGTCTTAGGTAGTTGGTTCTGCCATTCGCTTTTCATATCTGTGAGTACAATATGTAGAAAGTACTTTTAGTTTTTACAACATTAGGATATTAGAATCTTGGTTTAATATACTTTTTGTTTCTAAGTGATACTCCACCCAAAACAGAACCTAAATTCTTTCGAGTTTTCAGTAAGTATTAGGAATTATTATTTCTATATCAATGAAAAATGATATAGTTGCTTGGCCACTTACCATATAGATGAAGGTGTATTTCAGGTAGGTCCTGTTTGTATTAATGAGAATTAGGAGCATTTGAGGCAAGATACTCCTGAAAGCAATGTTGTTTCTTTAGATAAAGGTGAAAGCAATGAGAGAAATCCTTGAAAATGTATACTACTTTTCTATTTATTTACTTATCTATCTCTATCTATCCATCTACTTACCTACCTACCTACCTACCTACCTACCTATCTATCTATCTGAATGTGTAGGGCTCGAGTGCCCAGCACAATGTGGAAGTCAAAAGACAACTTTTTGAGTTGTTTCTCTTTCCAACTTTATGTATGAATTCTGAGAATCAAACTCAGGTCATCAGGCTTAGCAGCAAGCACTTTTACCCACTGAAATATTACTGATTACTTCTCAACCACATTTGGTATTCTTAGCTTAGGTTTAGCTGAACTATTTTGAAAAATAAAATTAAAGATTTTAGAACATGTGAAAATTTATAAAGAATTACAACTTTTGCTATACTAAAGATTTTTTGTTTTTAAACTTGCAAAGCAGTTCATAATGTTATTTTTTTAAATTTAAATTGCATTTATTATTTTTGTGTGTTAATGTGAATGTCTGTGGCTGTACAAGTGCCATGGTACACATGTATTGGTCAGAGGACAACTTGTCTGAGTCTGTTCTTGCCTTCTACCGTGTGGGTCTTGGGTTTCAAACCCAGGTTGTTAGGCGTGGTGGCGAGCACCTTTACTTGCTGAGCCATTTCATTGGCTATGAAGAGACTTTTAGTGAATTGAAACTTTGTGCTTAACACTCTTGCTTTAAACTGAAGGAAGAAGGTAAATTATCCTTAAGTTCTAAATGAATAATTTATTTGAAGGTTGTAATAACTTATAGCCTAGATATGTTTAGAAGTAACTGCATATCTTATGTCTTCCCTTTAAAACAGGAATTAGGGAATACATTTTTGTAATGGCTACTTTATATAATGCAAATGTTATAACTTTGTGTTTAGAAGGTAGGGATTTTTGAAGGTGGCAGGTAATAAAGAACATTGAACAGGCGGAGTATTGGGAGCAGTTTCTGACATAGTTCTTTTGGAATTAGGGACTTGTGTATTTCTATTACTATAGTTATATAATTTAAGGTAAAGTTTTAATGAAGTTGTTTGGCTTTGAAATAAGAAGTCTGGATTCTTTTTTTCCACTCAGCTCACACATATGCTTGTGATCTAGACCTTTAATAAGTGAAGTCTCTATGTGCCAGCTCCTTTTTTCTAGGCAAATATCTTTTTAATAAGATAAGACTCATAAGCATTTTAGCTTTAAGTGGAAGTAGATAAGGATCTCTCACATAAGTGAATGTGAAGTTTTCCTACTTAAAATTACTTTATTCTAGGCCTTAAGTATTGCCATCTTCCTTTGTTTTTCTGTTAGAGGAACCATATTAGTTGTTTTGAAAGACCTGACAATGATTTAGGAAAGAATACTTGACAGAACAACATAAAATCAGCATTAACCTTTGTAGTGGAGTTTCCATTGCAGTTAAAGTCCACTGTCATTATGGTTTTTAGTTAATGTTTACTCTGCCCATTTGTTGTAATGCATTCTGAATATAAACTGTGTGTTACTCTTAATGCATCTCTTTTTATTAAAAAAGCTAATAGTAAATGTTATTTTTCTATGGGTTCAGCATGTTTATTTATAAAGGGAGAAATATTTGTCCTTTTTTGTTTTGTTTTGTTTGAAAATTGAATGGGAGCCAGACATGGTAGCACAGTCCTGTAACCACGATTCTTGAGAGGCTGATGCAGGAAGATTATGAGTTCAAGGCCAGCCTTACAGGGCAAGCTCCTGTCTCAAGGGGGGGAAAAAAGAATGGAGATGGTGATGCATAAGTAGAAAATGTTTATAGCTGGGTGTGGTAGCTCATACATATAATCCCAGTGCTGAGTTCTGGGAGAATGAGACATTGCTGAGAGTTCAAGGCCAGCTTGGTCTATGTAGTTAGCCCAGGCCAGTTGGTCTAAAAAGAAAAACAAAGGAAAGGTTATATAAAGATATATTAGTTATATTTTATATATATTATAATTTGGACTTAATTATATTTGGACTAGCAAGTTAAAATAAAATGTAAGTGGCTGCAGTGGAATCTAACATTATTTGTTACTCTTATTGAAAGTTTTGTTATAGATACAGGAGTGAAGTTTTTTCTCTGGACTGTGTCCAGACTTACAAATGACTGATTTTTGTGCCTGCACGCCCTCAAGTTAACTTGGAGTGACTAATAGATTTAGTGGGAAATTTGAGGCTGTGCCGTTAGTGAAGAGAAATACTTCTTATGACTGATACGCCATTTAAAATTTAAGTCTTTATATTTTCCTCCTATACTGAATTATCATGTGAGTCATTGATTGAAATGAGCTCTAGTTTGATAATTACCACATTGCTTGTTAGACTTAGTGGCAGCAGCTTCCTTTATATTCGTCACTTAGTTTTGTAGTTGAGTCAGAGAATAGAATGCTGATGGTCATGAAATGTTTTGAGTTTAATTATTAACTGGCTAGGTCTTTTTTCCACCCCCATTCTTCAGGTTAAATGATTAGAGGAATTAGGACAAAGTGACAAGTGAGCCAGTTTAGAAACAGGCATCATATGGTATGTTTAATTTTTTTCAGCTTATACAAGCAAATACTCTTTTCTTTAATACAGAAAACAAGTCATTTATGTTTATGATACCATTGCTATATTTTATATTGTGGGAAATAATTTTTAGGTAGTTTTTATAGAGTGCTTAGGCATTTGATATTTTGTAGAATTATCTTTGAAATCTAATACTTTGATGTTTAAAGATGAATTAAAGAATACCAAGTGTAGTGGTACATGTTTGTTATCCTAGCACTCAAGAGATAGAGGCAGGGTTGTTGTGAAGTACCAGGCCAGCCTAGACTGCGAGACTCTCTCAAAAACAGAACAAAACAAACAAGATCCCCCCCTCCAACACACATACAGATTGAGAGATTAGAAGATTGCAGCTCAGCATTCTGCGGTAAAGGAGAAGGCTATGAATATAGATGTTAATCTGTCACACATTTTAGTTTTCTCTGAGTAGATGTAGTCTCACTAACTTACTTTCTACTTCATTTTTCTTTAGAAGAGGAAGATGGAGTATGGGAGAATGGCCTTTCCTATGAATGCCGTACTTTGCTTTTCAAAGCAGTTCATAATCTGTTGGAGCGGTGTTTAATGAACCGAAACTTTGTACGAATTGGCAAGTGGTTTGTAAAGCCGTACGAGAAAGATGAAAAACCTATAAATAAAAGGTAAGCTATTTACCTTTTTGATAATTGATGTTTGTTAATTTTATGAGATGTATAATAAAATGAGTTAATATCTTACAGACATGTTCAGAAGTTAATTTTGGCAAAGTACTATAAGTATTCTGTTTCTTTGACTACTTCCCTCTCCCCTTTATACGTTTTAAGAATTTTCTTGCAATGGGAATAGACTGTATATGATTTTCTTTTCTCCTCCTCCTCCTCCTCCTCTTCCTCTTCCTTTTCCTTCTTTTCTTCCTTCCCTTCCTCCCTCTCTTCCTTCCTCCTGCACTGTTTTTGTAGATTTGGCTGACCTTGAACTCATGATCTTCAATTACATTTTGTGTTAGGTTGACACTTATCTTTATCCATTTAATTTTTAAAGATTTATTTAGTTTTACGTACATGTGCAAATGTCTGCCATGTATATATAGCATGTGTGCCTGGTACCTAAGAAGGCCAGAAGAGGGTTTTGGATCCTTTAGAACTGGAGTTACAAATGGTTGTGAGCTGCCCTCTGGAAGGTGTGAGTGGAACCCAGGTCCTAAGCAAGAGCAGCTAGGGTTCTTAACTTCTGAGCTGTCTCCAGCTCCCAAACTCCCCAATCTTTTAAATTGCTTTAACTGAAATAAATTGGTGTTCTTCTGCAGAAGATGTGCTTAATTTTGGGGAATTTAATTTTCTTGGGCTTTGAATTAGATTTATGACAGACAAATGGAAAAGTTGAAGACAGAAGTACATAGGACTTTAGGGCAAGCATCCTTTTTTCTCTCTTCTTGCTCTCGTTCTCTCCTTTTTTTTTTTGAGATAGGATCTTACTGTATAGTGCAGTCTTAGCTGTTCCTGGAACTCACTGTGAAGACCAGGCTGACCTGAAGCTCACAGAGACCAAGTGCCCAGATTTTTTTAAATAGAAAAAATATATAATATTTTTGTCTTTTTGAGATATTATATCATTTCCTCTCTTCTCTTTTCTCCCTTTAGCCCCTCCTTAGCCTCTCTTTTTCTCATTTAAATTTTTAGGCTCTTTTTCTTTATTGTTGTTTTGTGTGTGTTTGTGTGTGTGTGTACTCCTAAAAATATTAACACAATCTGCTCAGTCTGTATAATGTTTCCTGTATGTGTGTGTGTGTGTTTTTAGGGCTGACCATTTGGTATTGAATAACCAGTGTTATGATCTTCCCTGGAGAAGTCTTGTTTGTCCCACTCTGAGCATTGCTTAGTTTGTCTGGTTATGAGGTTTCACTTCCACTTCCACATGTCTTGGTACAGTTCTTGTTTAGGTTGTTTAGGTACCCATGTTGGTGAGAGAGACTTCATGGTTGTAACTTCTCTGACATTTCTAGGAGACACAAGAAATTTTATGTTTCTCCTTCTCTTACAATTTTTCCATTCCTCTTTTCCACAGTGATCCCTAAGACTCAGACGTAAAGGTCATGTTGTAGACGTATCAGTTGGGGTGGGGTCCAGAACTCTGCATTTTGGTCAGTTGTGGTTTTCTGTAATGGTCTTTCTTTGTTGCAAAGAGAAGTTTCTTGATAAAGAGTTAGAATTACTTTTTCTTACGGAAGTAAAAGCTTCAGGTGCTATGCCTCTCTGGTTTACATAAATAGTACAATACATAATCTGTCAGAAGACTCAGATTTTGAGATGAACTGGTAGAAAGTATAATGGGATATAGGAGAGGAGCGATTAAAGGGAGCTGTTTTCCTGAATGTGGTAGAATACAAATTAAACCAGCTTTTTATTATTTATTTATTTAAGCTATTTTTTGCTTTAAAACTCCCCCCCAAGCCCATTGCTGGCCTTGAATTTACTGTGCAGCTGAGGATGACATTAAAATTATGGTACTCTTATTTCTACCTCCCAAAGGTTGAGAGTACAGCATGTACCATTGTGCCCAGTTTTATGCAATGGTGGAGATCAAAACTCAGGTTCTTGTGTAAACACTCTACCAACTGAGTTACATCCCCAACTCTAACAAACTTTTATTGTTAACAAAATAATTATAAAAGTTAGGAATGCATTCTCCTGCGAATTACAGGAAAATATAATTACCAAACTATTGTAAGTACTTGGATTTCCCCAGAGTTTTCTGCTCTGCTAGCTTTATTGCCCCCTCCCCACAATCCTTATGGTCTCTGTTGTTGTTGATCTTCACATTGTACAGAAGATTGCAGGTAGGAAATGGAAGGGAAGTAGGAAATGAGTGATGCCTGGCTCAGAGAGACGATTCTTTTCTGGAAACCTGATGTATGTAGGCTATACGGAGAGAAGCAAATATCTTTTATTTGGAAGCATTACCACTCTGAACTTGAAGAAAAGTAGGGCTGGAGAGATTGGTTCAGTGGATAAGAGAGCTGGCTGTGAAGCACAACTACCTGAGTTAAAATCACTAGCACCCACATAAAAGGCCAGGTGTGTGTGTATACACGAATGTCTATGAAGAACGTATACACCTAAGGTGGATATTGTGAGTCTTCTACATTATTCATTGAGGTGTAGTCTCAGTCTAACCTAGATCTAACTGATTTGATTTGTCTCGGGCTAGTTTGCTGTGGGGATGCCAGCTCTACCTTCTGAGGCTGGAATTATAGTTAAGCCACCATACTTGCACTGTGCATTTCTGTGAGTTCTGGGGCTGTGAAATCCCTGTCCCTTTTGCTTGAGCTGCAGGTACTTTTAACTGCTAAGCCTCAGATTTTTGTTGTTACTATCATTTCCTGTTCTAGTAGTGCTCATCCATCAGTAATTTTTCTTGAAAAGGATGCATGGGAAGGAATACTTTCAAAATCCTGAATATCTGTATTATCTTTTGATTTACCCTTATGGATGACTTGTAATATTAACTTACTGTAGAATCTATGGAGGATTAGTAATTCTTTCCTTTTAGATTGCTGGAAGTTGAGAGGGTTTATTTAGATAATTTATATTTGTACTTAATTTCTTTTAAATAGTTCACTAAATAGTTCACCTTAGCTATGTTTATGTTTACCTGTGTTTGAGCCAGTTTGAAGTTACCCCCCCCCCCCAAAAAAAAAAAAGTAAGAAGTTGTAAGATTATAGAATTGGGCTTAGCACTTAGGAACACTTACTGCTCTTGTAGAGGACCCAGGTTCAGTTTCCCAGGCCATCCACACAGTGACTTAAAACCATCTGTAACTTTAGGTCTAGAGCAGCATGTCTCAACCTGTGGGTCAGGAGGACCCTTTTGTGGGTCAAACGACCCTTTCACAGTGGTGGCCTTAGACCATCGACATATCAGATATTTACATTATGATTCTTAACAGTAGCAGAATTACAGTTATGAAGTAGAAAGGAAAATATCTTATTGGGGGTCACTGCAACATGAGGAACTGTATTAAAGGATCACAGCATTAGGAAGTTTGAGAACCACTGGTCTAGAAGGAAAAGGTTTCATCATTGTAGAGAGGTAAATGAATGTACTTATTTAGCCATGCAACTACTGGAAATATCTTTATTTTTCTTAGTAAAAGCTCTCTTATATGATTACTAATAATTGAAAATACTACCTTGAATTGAAGGTTCTCATGTATCACATGTAAACTTGCTGTTTACCTAAGTAATCGAGCACTAGTGTTTTTCCCTGGGATTTCCTAATTGAGAAGAGAGGCTAAATTAATTTTTATTACTGGAAATACTGTGTGTTATTTTGAATTACTTGTGGATTGTAGTTGTATAAAATAGACTTTATCTAGAAAAAAGGAGTTAAATGCTTGTTTTCAAATCATTGGAAACTTGAAAAGTTTCAAATTTTAAACATCCCATATCTTATACTTTTGGATCAGGGATGCTCAACCTATATGAGTATTTTATAAAAGAGAAATGGAGTTGTCAAGGAGGAATGTTTATGCTGTGAACAGACTTGACTTAAACAAAAGAGAAAATATTCCCTATCTTCTTACATTTAAAACAAGCAAACAAACAAACAAAAAACAAGGTCTTGCTATGTAGTCCATATGGACTATATGTAGTCCATGAACTATGGACTCAAGACCTTGTTTTTTGTTATAGTCCATGGACTATATAGTCCAACTTGGATTGGCATCAAATTCATAATCCTGCCTCAGCCTCATAGGTGCAGTCAACTTGGCTATTCTTTTTTTTTTCTTCCCCCCAAATATGAAGATTCTCTTGGGGCTGGAGAGAGTGTACGCAGTGGGTAAGAGTCCTTGCTGCACCTGAGTTCAGATTCTAGCACCCATGTAAAAAGCTGGGCATGGTCTGGAGCAGGTCTGTAACCACAGTACTGTGGGGAGGTGGAGACAGATGATTCCTAGCACTTGCTTGCAAAGTCTGGCTCTAGATTAGATGAGAGACTCTGTCTTAAGGGAATAAGATGGAGGGTGATAAAAGAGATGGACACCTGATACCCTCCTCTTATCTCTTACCCCATACCACACGTCTGTCTCCCCCTCCCATTTGAGGTAATGGCATCAACCCGGGCCTCACACATGCCAGGCAAGTACTCTTCCCACAGAGTTGTATCTCTAGCATTTTGTTGTATTTTTATTTTGAGACTGACTTTGCATGGTGCTCAGGTTAGCCTCAATCTTGCAGTCTTCCTGTGTCAGCCACTGGAGTAGTTAGAATTGTGGCATGCACACCACATGGTAAATCTAGGGAAAGTCTCATTTTCTAATAATCTGGATATAGACATGGTTAATTTGTCTAGTTGTTTCCAGGGAGTGGAAGATAAGAAATGGAGTCACCTTCTTTCTAGTGATGGAGCGAAGAAAGTATAGAGGACCCTTAAATTCATAAGAGTAATTAACCATTGAAACAAATTACTCTTCAGATGATAGGATAAAAGAATGTTTTAGTGTTTTTATCTTAAATAGTTGAGGCATTGTTCTGCAGTACATGGAGCTTGTGATAGTCACTGAGTTTGCTGGTAAGATTATAAGCAAACAGGATGTTTTAAGAACCAGTGACTTTCTACACTTGTGATGCTTGAAAGTATATCTGAGCAAGACTGTATTGTTGTAGAAGTTTATTTTTAGTTGTGTTTAAAATAGTATTTTGTGCACTGTTGGGAGAAGGGCTGACTAGGCCTTGGCATTTCGAATTGTCTACAGGTGTTGGATTTCTGTGGGGCATGTTTGATTGCACATGATCTGCATGTGCTATCAGTAGAATACCTGAGGAGTTCTGAAAGAATAAAAATACTTGAGCTCAGATGTTCCGGGTTCCACTGTGAGTATGGCGTTGGCCATGACAGTGGTTCCCTCTGCTGAGGTCTGGCAGGGTTTGCAGTTATGAAATATGCTTCCTTGCCTCTCTTGCTGAACATACTGCTACACTGTATTGAGTAAGAATATTATTTTTGAGTTTGTGGTTTGATTAAGCTTTTTGACATGTTAAAATATAACCATTTTACTGAGTGAGCTATCAAGTTTGTACATTTGGCAATATTTATTTATTTATTTGTTGATTGATTGATTTTGGGCTGGTCTCATTTTGTTGGCTATTGCATCTGACTCCTTAACTGATCATCCTGTCTCAGGCTTTCTACTAGTTGTTATTATAGGTAGGTCCCACTGTACTGGCTTAACATGCTTTGTTTTGTTTTGTTTTAAATTGCATTTATCTGTCTGTCCATCCATCCATCCATCCATCCATCAGTTCATCCATTGATCCATTTGTATATTTGTGAGTGTTGGCCTTCATGTGCCACATAGCGTACCTGTGAAGGTCAGTGAACATCTTTTGGATGTTCGTTTTTTTCTATCTTATGACTCCTGGGAATGGGACTCAAATTGTCAGGTTTGATGGCCAGTATCTTTAGCCACTGAACCAATTTCCCTGGCCCTTAATTCAACAACATTTAAATGCTTCGAGGAAGGTATGCAGGATAGAATGACATTGGTATGCAACTCTTGTTTGAGACAACTAATATGATATCTTACAAAGTATATTGACATAGGAGATTTTGCTCAGTAGCAGATGAGATTATATACAATAATATGGAATTTGTAGCCTAGACTAACCTAGAATTTGTGGTGATTCTCATGCCTCACTGTCTAGAATGTTGGGTTTGCAGGCAGAATCTACCACATATAGCTAGTATTTGATTTTAATACATATTATAATCTTATCCTATATGTTCAATTGTAGATATATACATTTTTGTGAAAAGATATTGCTAGCTTGGTAAGTCTTTTGACATATTTGTTCTATGTATCTTTAGCCTCAATTTAAAAAGGCAACATAGAGCGATTGTTATAAAAAACATATACACATGAGCATGTATGCACACCCATATAAATAACACGGTAGAATACGTACTTGCTAGATATGACAAAAAGAAGATAGGATCAAACTGGTGATTCAGTATGTTCTTTTTTGTTTGTTTGTTTTTGGTTTTTTTTTCAAGACAGGGTTTCTCTGTTGTAACTCTGGCTGTCCTGGAACTCACTCTGTAAACCAGGCTGTCCTTGAACTCACAGAGATCCACCTGCCTCTGCCTCCCAAGTGCTGGGCTTAAAGGCATGTGCCACCACCACTGGCTGGTTCAGTATGTTCTTATCTTGTGTCCTGAGAAAGAACCTGATCCACAAAGATTAAGGTGTTCTTGGTTTTTGTTTTGTGAGGAGGGAGAGTTCACCTCAAGCATTTGTGGTAAGTTATTATGATTAGAATATTAATGCTGAGCATGGTGGTACTTGTCTGTAATTCTAGCACTCTGGAAGTTCAAGATCAGCCTGGACTACATAGTGAGACTTGTCTCACCTCAACCTCCCCTTATCCTCTTAAAAAAAAAAAAAAAAAGGAAAAGAATATTAGGGTGAAATACTGAAATGCAATGCTTTTCTTTTCTTTACATATGTTTAGGCCTGTACTGTTTAATATAATAGCCACTGGCTACTTGCTGCTATTTAAATCCAATACATTGAAATTAAAATTAAAAATTTACTTCAGTTTCACAAACTATATTTTAATTGTTAGTCTACATAATAGCTATTGTTCTGTATAATAGCAGTGCAGAGATAGGGCATTCCTATCATTGTAGAAAGTTCTTTTGGATGGCATTGCCTTTATACTTAAAGCAGTACTCTTAGTGTTTTATATCAGCAGTTGGTCAAGTTTTTTTTTTAATTAAAATTAGAAGACATAAGAATATGCTTTAAATTGCAGTAATAAAACTGTTTACTCCTACACATGGCTTTTACTTTATCTCCTGATATCTCTCTGATCTCTAAAATTAATTAAAAATAAGAACCATGACATGTAAATCTCTACTGGAAAGAAATTAGTAGCAGTTAATAGGTTTAGGTTGTTCTCTGTTCTGTGTTTGGCTGTCTTAACTTCTTCTGAAAAGTTGAACTTAGAGGTATTGCTTTGGGTTGTCATTATTGTTTGTTGAGAGAATGTCATGCTTATGTAATCCAGCCTGGTCCTGAACTGCCTCAGCTTCTGCATTGCTGTGCCTCTAGGTAGGTACTACTATGTCTCCTTTGGTATTATGTTTCTTTTCTTTGTAGCATAAAGAAACAAGATAGATGTGATCCACAGGCCTAGTTTAAATTTTCTGTTAAGACTGTTACCTGAGCTCGGTGATGTGTTTGACAGACTTAGGTGTGTGTGGGTGTGCATACACACACTAAATAAAATTAAAACAAAGCCCAAATCAGATGAAACTGATTTTAATATTATTATTCTGAGTTTGGTACTCTTGAAATAAATTTTAGAGTGTAAATCTACAAGAAATGCCATTGAGATAGTTTACATGTTTTTCTGTGAGGTCTTTGAAATTTAGTGTGTATTTTATCCTCAAAGCATCTCTTCAATTTGAATTGGCCATAGTCCAAATGATTACAATTACATGGTGATTGTCTAATAACTAGATTCTAGGGCTTTAAATTTAACTTGTTAGTGTTGGTTGGTTACTACCTAATACCTGGTGATCTTCTCCTGGAACTAATTGTGGCCTAAGTTGTGAGTATGTGGTAGAATCCCAAAGGTACCCATGTCTGCCAAGTTAGGCTTAGTTACTTTAGACTATCCACTTTCCTCCTTTCCATAGTCCTTCTAAGCTGATTTGTTCTTATTAAGACTGATCTTACCTGATGATATAATACCTATACTCGGATGTATTTTGCTATGGTACTTGGATCATCAGGATTTTTATAGCTTTTAACATTTTCATTTTTTTCTAGGAATATTTTGAGAAAAATTAAGTCCTAAGAATGACATTCCCTCTCTCCTGTGATTTTTTTTTTCTTACTACCATTTTCTGCTATAATTCTTAATATTGGCACAAATCTTTAAGTATTGCTTTTAGATGCTAATAATGAAACCTTTTTTTTTTCTGAAATGAGGAAGAAAGTAAGAGGACATTGCATAAAGTAGGACTGAGGCACTGTTCAGAACTAGAGCGTACTATATATGAATGCAAATCTCAAAACAACCCTGTAATTTCTCTAGCTTTACAAGTAATGAAACATAAAGCACAGAGCAGTTCAGTAACTCCTTTCTACAAAGCCTTACTGGACTAAGGATTGGAGCTGATCGATAGGACATGAAAAACGAGAATTGTAAGCCCTATTAGGCAGACCATTATATCTTAAACGCTTAAGTCTTTTTAAAAAGTATTATTTTCTGAGTGTTCTAGGCGCCTCATATAAATGAAATTATATAACATTTGTTGTTTTGTGTCTGACTGACTTCACTTGGCATATCTTCAAGTTTTATTCATGTTGTAGTATGTGAGAGATTCCCTCCCACCCCTCCCCCCTTCCTCCACCCTCCCTCCCCCTTCCTTCACCCTCCCTCCCCCTCCTTGCCTTCCTTCTTTCTTTCCTTCCTTCCTTCCTTCCTTCAATTAAATAGTAATCCAATTTATGTATAGAGTGTATTTGTGTGTCCATTCATTGACTGGCATCTGAGTAATTTCATCTTTTGACTATGTGATATAAACACTGGTGTGCAAATATTTCTTCAGGTCCCCGCTTTTCATTTTTGTGGCTACGTACTCAGAAGTGAAATGGCTGGATGATATGATAATTTAAGCTTAATTATCTGAAAAATTGTTATACTGTTTTCCATTGTGGCTGTAGTGTTTTACACTTTGATCAGCAATATGAAAGTTTCAGTTTCATTGCATCCTTAACAATGCTTATTACTTACTGGTTGTTTGTGAAATAATCACTTTTGTTGGTGTGAAGTGATATCTTAGTGTATTTCTGATTTGTATTTCCCTAATCACTACTGCTGTTGAGCATAATTTTTTATTGGCTGCTTATTTATTCTCTCTGGGAAAATACTCAGCTGTCTGTTTTTAGTTGTTAGGATGACTTTGTTTTGCTTTTTTTTTTTTTAAGTCTCATTTCCTTTAATTTTATGATGTGTACATGTGTGTTTGTGTGTGTATGGAACCAATCAATTAGTTTTGGAGATCAAAGCCAGGGTTTCACAGGTGTTAGACTACTATTGTACCACTGAGCTACATCTCCAGCCCCAATTTCATATTTTAAAAATCATAGATTGATGAGGTGGCACAACTTTTAATCCCAGCACTCCTTCCAAGGTAAGCAGATCTCTGTGAGTTCAAGGCCAGCCTGGTCTACACAGTGAGTTCCAAGATAGCCAGGGATACATATATAAATAAATAATATATATTTATATTATATATATATGTATATGCTGTCTCAAAAATCAAAACAAAAAAACCAAGTCATACAGTCCTCTTTGGGCCTCAAATTCCCTACCAGCAAAACAAAAGGTTGTTTTTCTATAGCTTCCTAACACAAGTGCTAAAAACAGATCTTTTAAGTTACTTTCCAGTATGATACACGCACACATTTGCATGTATATATTAACTAAACCCACTGGAGCAAGATGGATGTGGTGGCACACGCCTGCTAGACTGTGGAAGGAGAAGATCTCAACATTGAGGCCAGCCTACACAGGTTTCAGTGCTAGTCTGAGCTACATAATGAGACCCTGCTCAAAAACAAGCAATCAAACAAATTTTATTTTTCTGAGATAATGTCTGGCTGTGTATTCAGGCTGCCTGTTCATTCCTCTGCTCTCTTCTCCCACGCACTGGGACTGTATGTTGCTGGTGTGTCCGGCCTGGTGAGGGCTAACTTTGATCTTGAGTGTGCTGTTGTCTCCTCCTCCTCTTCTGTCATTTTAGAAATTAACTTTTTATTAGGCCTATGATGACCTGAGGCTCGTCCCCAGAACCCATGTGGTAGAAAGAACCGATACCCACAAGTTGTCCTCTGACTTACACAGATATACCATGGCATGCTCAAAGTCCACACACACACACAAAATATATAAAACAAACAAAAATATTTAATTTCAATATATAATTGAGGAATGTTTCTATAACATGAAATTATTGAGGTTTTATCTCTGATTTCTGCCTCATTGGTAGATACTATAGTATATGTGTTTAGAAAACAGTTGTCTTTACTGTATTTTAGAGTAGCTAACAATGTACGGTTTTTGGCTCGTTGTTGTAGTTACAGACATTTTTTTCACTTTTCCTTAGTGCTAACCATAGACGCCTCATGGAGTGATAAGTAACATTTTTCTCTGAAAGAAAAGCCATCAATTGATTTTTGTTTTGTTTTTTTAGACAGGGTTTCTCTGTTGTAATTCTGGCTGTCCTGGAACTCACTCTGTAGACCAGGCTGGCCTCGAACTCACAGAGATCCCCCTGCCTCTGCCTCCTGAGTGCTGGGACTAAAGGAATGTGCCCACTGTCCGGCCCATTCTAATTTTTTTAGTATATAAGTACTAACCTAAAATTCTTTGCCCTATAATGTTCTGTGACTAGAATGTTGCTTTCAATATAAGAATCTTAAAAACTATGAATTCTGTTTTAGAGTGTTTCTCACCAATATACATAAACTGGGTTTATAAATCATTTTGTATTACAGTATGATCAGAGTATACTAGGGTCATTTGCTAGCAGTAATATGGGAGGGATGGTTTTCTTTGCTGTAGATTGCTGGGATTAAGAGCTGCTGGTAAACAGGTAGTTCAGACAGACAGTAGGAAGTAGGAACAGGGTTGCATGCTTTGATTAGCTTTTCACAGAGATTCCTTGGAGGCTAGTTTATTACTTTATACCAGAAAGCCAAGTTTCTTTTTCTAATTTAAAAGTTAAATGGGGCCAGAGAGATGGCTCAGCTGTTAAAGGCACTTGACACCAACACTAATGACTTGAGTTTGATCTTCAAGGCTAATGCGGAAGAAGAGACCCATGCCTCCCACTTGTCCACTGACCCCTACAGGCACATACACATCTGCACATACCACTTTAAAAAAGTTAAATGGCCAAATGCTCATTGGATGTAGGTTGTTGGAGAATTTGAGAGATGGTCTTTATACTTTTTTTCTTTTTCTTTTCCTTTTCTTTTGTACTGAGGATGGACATTTGGTCCATATTAGGCACTATTTTACAGATGAGTTAGTTTATTTTGAAACATGGTGTCACTAAGTTTGCTGAGGCTGACTATGTAGCCCAGGCTACCTGGCACTCATCTTCTTGCTTCTGCTTCCCAGTTGCTAGGATGCTAGCATGTTTAACAAAGTATTTTTAGTATTTCTCGTATTATTGAAAAATAGTTTTTAAACGCATATTTTAATCTTTGTCATGTGAAAAAAAGTAATTTTGCCAGGTGGTGGTGGTGCACACCTTTAATTCAGCATTTGGGAGGCAGAGGCAGGTGGATCTCTGAGACTGAGGCCAGCCTGGTCTACAGAGTGAGTTCTAGGACAGCCAGGGCTATACAAAAAACCCTTTCTCAAAAAACCAAGAAAAGAAAAAAAGGCAATTTTTAAGTGAAACACAGAGTGGAAAGCAGTATTTTAGAGAACTTTGTTGTTTAGAAGAGCAATAGATATGAAGGTATATAACTCAGGTCTCTAAACCTTTTTTTTTTTAAGTTAAAGAACTATTAGGTTATTAGGTTAGGTCTATTAGGGTATTGCTTATGCTTGGAAATATTTTTGGAAGTATATACCATATACATTGAAGATTTTGCTATTCAGTTGGTTGTGGAGATGACCCATTTATCAAAAGTGCTGGCTGCTCTTTTCCATTATACATATAAAAAGCCAGATGTAAGAATCCTGCAGTCCTAGTGCTAGAGAGGCAAAGAGGCTAAAGGATCCTTGGGGCTTGATGGCCAGCCAGTCTAGCCATGTAGTGAACTCTAGGTTCAGTGAGAGACCTTATCTCAAAAACAGTGTAGAGAGCAATTGAGGAAGACACCTGTCATTGAGTTGTGTGTACACACACATGCACACGTATTAACTTGTACATACATGTTACTGTTGAGTTACCAAGTAGAGTTTTTTTTTTTTTTTTTTTTTTTTAATAAAGGATGTGATAAATTGGGGCCAATGATGAAATCTTATAATCTGATATTAAAGTAAAAGTTTTTTTTAGGTATTTGTACATTGGCAGGGATTTAAAGGAATTTTGAAAAATTAGGATGTGAAGACAAGTATATGGGAAATAAAGGAGGTTTTGGTGGGTTAAATATCATGATTTACAAAGTTTGGAAAGGATCTGATTCTAAAGGACTGAAAGTGCTATGTTACTTCTTTTGGATTTAGTCTCTGACACTTGAGAGAACTGGCAAATGATTTTAGGTTTTCAGTTATCATAATCAGTTTTTAAAAAGATCCCCAGCTACAGTGTGAAGCAAGAATGTGATAGAGGAGATTCTGGTAATTACTCAGACCTTAAAAGACAGAGTTGGATGTGGTGACATACCTGTCACTCCACACTTAGAGGCCGAGTAAGACAAAATGTTCCAGAGTTTGAGCCAGCCTTGGTTTCAGAGCAAGTTCTATGCCATTCTGGGCTACCTAGTAAAACACGATAATGAGCAAAAAATATACTCATCAAACAAAAACACCCCCAGAAAATTTGCAGATCTACAAATCATAAGTATTTTTAAGAGTTAGGATCAGAAGGAATTGGTAGAAAAAAGTAAGGAGTGGTGGGATGAAGAAAAATTTAATATGATTTTATATTTGTGATTTAGAGCATTATACAGAGGATAGATTTCAAAATAGACTTGATGGTTAGTTATAAATAAGTAGTTCAGTTGTTGACTTTATTCTATAGAATATAGTATGCATCAGTGCACCAGATTACTTTATGTCAGAGACTTACTGCAGACACAATATAGAGCAAAGACAAACTTCTCTTTCACTAGAAGTTACATTCTGGGCCAAGTGTGAGAAATAAGTAAAACTATAACTCTATTAACATGATGATGATGATGCTTCCTTTAACAAAAACAGCCCCCCCCTCCAAAAAAAAGGAAGAATTGAAAGCAGTGTAGATTCATTAGTGAAATGCCTACTTAGAAGGTGACTTCAGTGGGTTTGAGGAAAACTAAAACTGAAGGTACAAAGACAGGCCTATTGAAGGAACACTGGGGAAGCCAGTGTGTGGGAGAAGAGAATTAGAAGACCAGACCCACAAGGGGTGAAATGGGAGAAGTGATTAATCTTGAAGTTAGGTTGATGGCTGTCACCACGGGATAGTCAGAACCTTCGAGATAAAGTTGTTTTCTCTTTAGGAATTAAAATTCCATTTTCTGTACATAATTCTTCATGTTAAGACATTCTAGTAACATCCTGTACTTGGTTTTGTCATAGCACTTAACATTAACTGTAAGGTCATGGCCCAGTACAGTGCTGTGATGCTTGCGTAAAATATTTGTTGAGTGAAGAAATAACATTTTCTCTCATTTAGGAGCTTCATATGTAGTACATATGAATGTGAACACAGCACTGTTTAATGCAGAGTTGTATTAAGTGTGTGGTTTAAAATTATTTTTTAAAAAGTATTTGGGGATAGGCTTGTGCTCTTGATAATATAGGTACCTCACCATTGCTAGAAGATACTGGAAAGCAGCGGTGCTGGATAACAGTAATAAAACTGAATGCTTTGCTTTAAATCAGTGGTTCTCAACCTTCCTAATGCTGAGACCCTTTAATACAGTTTCTTATGTTGTGGTGACCCAAAAAATAAAAATTATTTTCATTGCTACTTCATAACTGTATTTTTGCTACTGTTACGGAATGTAATTAGGTGACCCCTGTGAAAGGATTATTCAACCCTCAAAGGGGTCTCGAGCCACCAGTTGAGAACTGCTGCCTTAAGTGAACACTAGCCGTGGAGATTTTGGTAGTGAACAGCTGTCAGGGCTATTAAGTTTCTTTATGTATCTTGGCTTGATGACTATTTGGGGTTATACTCCTTTATGATAGTATGTGTCTATAATCTTCATAAGCCCTCAACCAATGCCTATTCCAATAAGGCAAGCATTTTAATCAGAGGAAAACCCGCTTAATTTAGCTTTTTTCTGTATTAAAAACTATTGATTAGGCCTGTAGAGATGGCTCAGTTGTTAAGAGCACTGGATGTTTTCCCAGAGGACCTGGGGTTCAATTCCCTGTAGCACATGGCAGTTCACAGCTGTCTGTAACTCCAGTTCCAGGGGCTCAAACACCCTCTTCTGGCCTTAGAAGGCACTGCATACGCATTTTGGTGCATAGACACAGGCAAAACACCCATATTCAAAATAAGAATAAATAAATCTTACAAACAAAAGCAAAAAATCTACTGATTTAATATTGTATCTTGGATTGGATCCTTAATCAGAAAAAGCTTAAATGGTTAATCATAAAATAATGATTAATTCAATTTATAAAGAAATGTTAGTGTCAGTTCTTTGACCAATATAGCACGGTTATTAAAATACTAATAGAATGGGAAGCTGGACCTCCTATATTATCTTTTTATATATTTTTAGTTATTCTGAAGAACAAAAACTAAGCTGAGCACGGTAACTCACACACTTTTAATCACGGTACTTGGGAGGCAGAGGGAAGTGAATTGGGAATTTAAGGCCAGTTCAGGCTATGGAGACCTGTCTCAAAAACAGCAAGAACAATAACCACAGACCTAAACAAAACTAACATACTAGGTGAGAAAGAGGTAGTAATTTTTAACCAGTGGGTAGAGTTTATAGTTTCAGAGACGTTCAATGTATTGTAATATAAATAGAACTGAATGGTATTATAAAAAAAATAATTCCCGTCTCAAATACCTCAGTCCCATTTCCATAAGAAGCCTGGTTTTATTTTGAGCTCTCATTTAGTTTTCCTAATTAATGCCATAGCTCTAGAGATATTATACTTCTGGGCCTCAGTTTATAAATTTTAGACATTGTTTACTGATTCCTTGCTAAAGACTAGGTTTATTTTTGTGTTAGCTGCCTTGACTTTGTATTGTACTTCTTAGTGAAAAGTTTAGACTAGTCAAATGCAATAGTGAGAAAGGGTAAAGAGTAGAATAAAGTTCAGCCTGTGACCCATGTGAATGGTTGATTGAAATAACTCACCTTCACACCAGCTTCTGTCAGTTAATTTTGTAACTGCCATAAACACGCTTCAGGTTCAAGTTCAGTTTCTTTTGTCTCTTTAGACATCTGTTGACTACTAATATCTGATGAAATGCTCAGTTCTGTATTTCTTTTTACTACTATTTTCTACAGTTATTAGATCTCTAGTATAACTTTTATTATAATTTAATTCTTCTTGCCTTGACGTATCCTGAAAAAAATTAAATAAAATAATACATACATATATGCATATATGTATATATTGGCTTGGTGACTGTTTGGAGTTGTGTGTGTGTGTGTATACGGGGTTATACATACACACACACACGCACACTCGTACACACTCATACTCATGTATAGACATGTATGAATGTAACCCCAAATATACATACATATATTGGCTTTGAGTTGATTAATGGTCATATTTTACAGAACTGACTTTAAGATGGATGTTTAAGACACGTGTAAAAAAAGATTCTTAGTGTACACTGCCTCATTTCCTTTCCTGCCACTTGACTTTTTTACCTTTTGACTTAAAAATATATCTGCTGTCCTTGAGAATGTATTTTTTAGGGTTAGATAAAACACAGTGGCCACCTCTCCCAGCTCACATGCATCAGCCCTGAGACTTTACTTTCTAATTTGCTTATCCATTTACACCTGCATTTTTATTTTATATTTATCTTTATTTCTAGGATGCTTGAAATACTCCTTTATCAATCTAGAGCATGCTGTGCTGTGGGTTCGACCAAGAGCCTTGCAAATGCTAGCTGAGTGTCTACCACTGAGCTATACTATACTTTCAGTCCCAACTTTTATCTTCTAAAAGTTTTTGGGATTGTATTAAGTCTATTTTGCATTAATCCCCCCTACTTGATTTATTTTTTGTGGCTATATAATAATTGTATATGTGATATACCTAAGTTATTTTAACTAGTTACTTAAAGCTATTTGTGTTATAAACGGTGTTGTGAACACTTTTTAACCTTTGCTTATATCCATGATTTTTTTCCCCTACAGATGATAGAGGTTTCTGAGCTAAAATACTCATTTTTGTGTTTATAACTTAATAAAGCAAAGCATGTTGAGTTGGGAATGTAGCTCATCTAGTAGAGTGTTTGGCTTTCATGCATGAGACCTCATGTCCCCAGGATCCAGGATCACATAAACAAGGCTTGGTGGCACATACTTGTAATTCTAGCACTCAAGAGGTGGAGTTAGGATGATCAGAAATTCAAGGTCATCCTCGGCTACGTGGTGAATTTGAGGCTAGCCTGAAATATGTGAATTTCTGTCTCAAAATAAATTAAAACATCAAAAGCAAGGCAAGTTATTTTATTTTTTGCTATTAATCATCACTAAAATATAACTTTTCCTTCTTTATTAGTGAACACTTGTCCTGCTCTTTCACCTTTTTCTTGCAT
The DNA here is from genome assembly GCA_026225945.1 of Cricetomys ansorgei. Lineage (NCBI taxonomy): Eukaryota > Metazoa > Chordata > Mammalia > Rodentia > Nesomyidae > Cricetomys > Cricetomys ansorgei. The sequence continues at coordinate 6,359,561 of JAMJFZ010001871.1, forward strand.
GGAGACAGCAATGTTTGTACCAGTGTGGAAATTAACCAACATCAACCTGTATACCTTCTCAGTGAAGAGCATGTCACCCTTGCTCAACAGTCTAATACCCCATTTCAAGGTAGATTATTTTATTGTCATAGGTTTTTGATTACTTATTCTTGTTTCAGTGTTGGAAATTAATACTTTTATGTTAGCAATTACAGTAGTAAGACAAAAATAATTATCAGTAAAATTCTTTAAATTTTTTATTGAGAATATTAACATTTTATGTTTTATGTTAATAGCATATTACATATGGATGTGGTAATCATTAAACATGGCTGTGTAAGCCATGTTTAGCATAGCTGCCCAGGGGAACTTTTGATGTCATTTATACCATGAATTGTTGAACTCAAGAGAAGCTGTATTACAAGGTTGCTGATTGCTTTTTTAAGTACTAGAAGTATTTACTTCAATTTTAACTGTAATATTTTTTTTTAGTGACAACACTTAATAAATATTTAGATTTATGTATCCACATTTTTTCTTCAAGTTGCTTTTCTTTAAGAGTCAGAATAAATTAAATGATATGCAAATATTCTCAGTTCATTTTGAATTATTATTTTTTGATTTTGGGGTAGGCATATTTTAAACAATTTTCAAAATCTTAGCATTGTATTTTTATATTAACAACAATGAAGTATAATAATTTGGCTTTCTTGGAGTGATCATAATGGATTTCCATTTTGTATTAGACTTACACCATTACAACACAGTTTATTATGGTTTTATTTCCTGTAACAGTCTTTATTTACTTGATGTCTGCTTTGGTTTCTAGTTATCTTAAGTCCATTTGGACTAAATGGTACTCTCACAGGACAGGCGTTCAAGATGTCTGATTCAGCTACAAAAAAATTAATTGGTGAATGGAAGCAGTTTTATCCTATTTCATGTGGTTTGAAGGAGATGTCTGAAGAAAAACAGGAGGATATGGACTGGGAAGATGATTCTTTGGCTGCAGTAGAAGTTCTTGTTGGTATGGATTCTTATATTAGTCTGAAGGGGAATAATAAATCCTGTATGTTTTAGTTAGATTTTGCTAAATAACAAACAGCTTTGTTAACACCAAGCGTATCTTGCTTATTTTCTCTGTGCATTACATAAGGGCTACAGCTTGGCTGTGATGGCTCTATGTATCTTTTCATTGTACAATCTAGGTTAAAGGAGTACTCAGTATCTGGGACACAGTGTTCTTATGAAAACAAAGGAATAATAGGGACCAAGTCTAACCATGTAAGTGTATTTAAAACTTCTGCTGGGATGTGGTGTATGTACATTTGCTCACATTTAATCAGATAAGACTGTTTACATGGCCAAGCCAGAGTTATTGGGATAGAGGAATATACTCTTTTGTCTACATGCTAAAGAAAGGTATAATTGTAATTCCAAGAGTAATTGTGAAGGAGTTAGTATTTGGAAGTTGATAGCCTTTATTATGTATAGTGTTTGAATATTTAGCAAAACTTTCTCCTTCAGTAACAGAAAATGTTCCTAAGTAACTTCTGACTTTGGTGTATTCTGCCTAAGTCAATTCTTTCCAGATTAGCTCTAGTTTGTATGTCTTCACATTCAAGGATGCAGGTTAGCAAGGTAGGATCTGTTTCTGGGCATGCTAATCACATGGCAGAGACAAGAAGTAAAAAAGACCACAATGATTCTCCAAGCATATTTAACTCTGTTAAGGTGAGTGGCATATAGTCAAGCCTGACAGTGTGAAAGACACCTGGGAGGCATGGGCAATGTATAATTGAGCACATAATTTGGATTAGTATCTATAATAATGTAGTTAGTAAAATCTAATAGTAATGTCACATGTAAGGATTAACTCATGGGAGTTTTGTATTTTTTATTAGGTTTCTGAGATCCTTTTGCCCTGTAACTTAGGGTGGCCCTGGACTCAAGGGTTTCCTGCTCAATTTCCTGAGTTCTGGATTATAGATGTACACCATGATGCCTGGCTTTTTTTTTTTTTTTTTAATTTTATTTACTTTTCTGTACATTGGTGTTTTGCCTGCATGTATGTCTGTGTGAGGGTGTTGGATCCCCTGAAATAGGAGTTACAGACAGTTGTGAGCTGCCATGTATGTGCTGGGAATTGAACCTGGGTCCTCTGAAAGAACAGCCAGTGCTCCTAACCACTAAGTCATCTCTCCAGCAGCTCCCCACCCCATTTTTAAAAATTGAAACTAGTCTCGCTATTCATTTTCAGTAAATACATTGTTTATTATTGGAATAGTTATGACAGAAATAGAACACAAATGTTTATTAGACTTTTAAAATAGACAAGAAGAAACAAAGTTTTCAATGATCCAAGTGTCCAGATTACCTTTATTAGATTTATAATGTAATATACATTGGTCAACTGTACAAAAACAGAGTAAACAAAACCCAAGCGGGGCTGTGGTGGTGCATGCCTTTAATCCCAGCACTTGACTTGGGAGGCAGAGGCAGAGGCAGGCAGATCTCTGTGAATTTGAGGCCAACCTGGTCTACAGCATGAGTTCCAGGACAGCCAGAGTTACAACAGAGAAACTCTGTCTGGAAAAAAACCAAACCAAAACAAAAACCAAGCAAACATATTTACAGATAGAAAATCTATAGTTTATTGGGTTGTTGTTCTACGAGTGTGAGGATATGAGTTTCGAGTCCAAAACCTGCATGAAAACCAAATACAGTGTTGTGCATTCCTGTAGTCACAGTGCTCCTGTGGCAGGATGGGAGGTTGAGATAGGAGTAGATCTGGAAGCCTGGCATATGCAGCAGCCATGAGACTTTGTCTCAAACTAGGTGGAAAGTGAAGACTGACACCTGAATTTATCCTCTGTCCTCCACATATGCACCATAGCATATATACAGCTGCACTCAGAGACACATATATTAATATCTTTATATAAATAAAATATTGTGCTTATTTCTTACTAGAATGCTTTCAGTGAAATTAGTTCTATTACTGTCATATATTGGTAGCTGATTTTTTTGTGTGTGTGTCTGTTTTGTTTTCAGCTGGTGTCCGAATGATCTATCCAGCATGCTTTGTTCTAGTCCCTCAATCAGACATGCCTACTCCTAGTTCTGTGGGATCCTCTCACTGTTCAGCTTCTTGCTTGGGTATCCATCAAGTGCCTGCTTCGACAAGAGATCCTGCTATGTCTTCAGTTACTCTTACCCCACCCACATCTCCTGAAGAAGTCCAAACAGGTATTACACTGTTTCATCAGCTTTCCTTTGAGTACATCAGTACTTAACAATTTTTATTTTGCAGTTGTTTAAAACTTACTGAAAAATGCGAGTATGACAGAAAGAATGTGTTCATTTAAATTCACACTTAACATTTTCCTTTCTACCCTCTGTGTATATGTACATTGATTATAAATTGGTCTTTTTTCTGACCCACTTGAGAAAAAGTTGCAGACTTGGTATCTCATCATTCCTACATACTCATTGCATTTTCAAAATTAAGACCCTTCTTATATACATATATAACACGTGTGTGTGTGTGAGAGAGAGAGAGAGAGAGATGTGTGTATTCACACATGAATTTTGTGTATATGTGTTTGCTTATGATGCTGGGAATTAAACTTAGGACCTTATTCATACTAAGCTGGTACTCTACTGCTGAGCTGAACCTGTAACCTCTGTTTTTCTTTGATCCTTCAAGTCATGAAGCCAACACTGGCATGTTGTCATCCAATTTATATCCCATATTCAAAATTTTTGTTCTCTGCCTTTAAAGAAACATTGTTTTTGGCTTCAAAATGTCATTAGACTTCATCAAATAGAGCAAATCATATGACAAATTAATAAACACTCACACATGTTACTTTGAATATGTTTTTACCTTTTTATAGCCTCTTCTTTTTTGTTTGTTTCCAGTTGATCCTCAGTCTGCCCAGAAGTGGGTCAAATTTTCTTCAGTATCTGATGGCTTCAGCACTGACAGTACTAGCCATCATGGTGGGAAAATACCCAGGAAATTAGCAAATCATGTGGTGGATAGAGTCTGGCAAGAATGCAACATGAACAGATTACAGAACAAGTATGTATCTTTATTTTATGTATGTATGTATGTATGTATCTATCTATCTATGGGACTTGGCTAGCCTAGAACTCAGTATTTAGACCAACCTGGTCTCAAACTCAGAGCTCCATCTGCCTCCCAAGTGCTGAGATTAAAGGCATGCACCATTGTGTCCAGTTATATTATATCTTTATTTTACCATTTAAAAATTGATTATGAGTATGGAAAAAAAGTAAGAAAATTTAATTTTTTAAAATTGAAGGTTAAATGCAACTCTAATAGAAATGTTTATGTATTCTAAGAAACTTGTAATTTCAAACTTTAGGAGGAAGTATTCTGCGACGTCCACTGGCCTGTGTGAAGAAGAGACAGCTGATAAAATAGCATGTTGGGACTTTGTTGAAGCCACACAAAGAACAAGTTGTAGTTGTTTGAGGTTAGTTTATTTCTAATTATGATTTATGTGTATATATATCTTATAGTTATGATACTAATACTTTGTTTTGGGTAGCTTATGTAAATATTACAGTATGTTAGGATTTTTTTCCCCATTAAGAAATGTGAGAAAAACTTTGATTATAGTAGTACATAAAATTCATGTGTTATTTTTTTCCCCTTACTTATCAGAGGTGGGTCTGGGAAACCTTTTCCTAATAGCCAAATAAATAAAAAATTGTATTGTGTTACAGTATATAGAGCAACTATAAGCACACTTTTGTTGGTTGTTTTGAGGCTTTCTAACTGTGCTGCTCAGGTTGGCTTTGAACTTGAGATTGTTTTACCTTAGCATCCCAAATACTGACATTATAGTCATGTTTCAACATACCTAGCTCACACACCTCTGGAGGAACACATTCCTTACTTACATTATGCCTGTGAAATTTTCCCAAGGATTTTTATAGAAGATGTGACTTTCATAATTTTTAAAATAGTAAATATGGTGTTGAATTTTGGATAGCAAGTTCTTATGCTTGGGCAGTTATAGATGAGTTACTAAAATAAGATCCCGAAGTAATGATTTTACAGAAGACATGACCAAAATATCAGCTTTCTAATGAGCTGCGTTATTGAAAGATTTGTAGTAAATTTTGGATTAACTTGGGATTCTTTGGGGGGTTTTATTCATTTTATATTTTGAGACCTTGTGATGAGCTTTGATTGTCAAGCTTTATGATTCTTTATTACTTCCTGCAGATTAAAGGTAGATTATATGCTTTTACCACCACATAAATAATAGTGGCTTTGACATCTGTCACTGTGACTTGTGACTTTTTTCCCCATAGAAACACTCTCTAAACTTTATATTCTAAAGGAATTGGAGTCCCTGCAGGTTGTGGCCAACGTTGTAGTTTTTTGGTTTTTTTTGCATTTTACATATTGACTGTTTACTTGAACATGACAGACTCTCAGATATTGTGGGTAGTTTCTATGTAGATTTAATGTTTTTTTCTTAGACCCTTTGGATTTTGAGTTGAACCATCTAATTTTTGAAATTCAACATTGTTGAAGACTTTGCCTCTATTGATAGATTAGAATAAACATAAGGATATAAGTAGCTAATATTTAACAGATTAAACTAATTAGCTACACTTGTTCTTGAACATAATTTAAGAACAGGGGTTGGTAGTGGTTGGTTAAATGTAGTCTGCCCCTGCTTTGTTGTGTGGCCTGTGAGCTGAAAATGATATTCATATTAAAAAATTTTAAAGTATTTTATTATTAGTTTATGGGTGTTTTGTCTGCGTGTATGTGTACCATGTGTATGCAGTGCCCTGGGAGGTGAGAATTATAAGATCCTTCTCATACTTCTGGAGTTACAGACAGTTGTGAGCCACTATGTTGGTGCTGGGGATCAAGCCTGGGTCCTCTGGAAGAGCAACCCGTATTCTTAACCACTGAATCATTGCTCTAGCTCTCTGATTTTTACATTTGAAAAAATTTGAAAAAGTTACAAAAAAGAATATATTGTGATACATTAAAATTATGTGAAATCCAAATTTTAGTATATTTAAATGAAAATTTATTGGAACACATCCACATCTCATTTTCATATTGCCTGTGGTGCTTTCGCTTGGCATTGGCAGAATTGAATAGTCATGTATCACTTTATGTGGGCGTACATTTTGGGAAATTCTGGATGCTCAAGCTGTTTTATTTTGAAAAGCATAAAGCACAAACCAAGGCAGCTGTAATGCCATTAATCAGTGTATGTTACGGGACCACTGATGTGTATATGCTCCATCAGTGACTGGGATGTGCTGCACATGACTATGCAGTGCTTCTTGTCTAGTCCCTCAGAGAAGGAGGTTTTTTCTCCCTATGTCAAGATTTTTATCAGGCAGGTCAATTTTTTGTTTATAACATGGACTTTTGTTTTAGTCCTCTTGAAATAATGGATTTTAATTATTTTATATAAAGTGGTTTTAGGGGAAGACACTAAAGAATGCATATTGTTAACATTTAAATTCTTGGCCTTAAGCCAAAAGTTTGCTTTTAGAAAGTTACTTTCTTTCATATTTTTAGGAAATTACTCCCAGGTCTATAGAGATTTTGATATACTAAATCTGTAAATGTGGTTTTTCCATATGTTTTTCTATGATTTGGTGTATACGTAGTTTCTTCCAAAAACATACATATTGATTTGATCTTTTGGTAACTTGCTTTCTTCCTTTCTATCTGTCTTTTTGTCTTTCTTGACATCATATGTTTATATATTAGCTATTCGTAGGTTTGCCTTAGTGCTTTAAAAAACTTAATTATTATTAAATATTCTACTGAATGGTAGTACCATGGTTTATTATTCTAGATTAGAAAGACATAGTTATTTCTGGGACTTTTTATTTTTTGTTTTTTGTACTGGTGTGTGTGTGTGTGTATAATTTCAATATTTAGTCCATGGCAAGAACTTGACTAGATGTAGAATACATGAGCTAGTAAGCCTCTTTCTGAAGCCCATCCTCTAGTGCAGCGGTTCTCAACCTGTAGGTCGTGACCCATTTGGGGTTCGAATGACCCTTTCACAGGGGTTGCTAAGGCAAATCTGTATATCAGATATTTACATTATGATTCATAACAGTCACATTACAGTTATGAAGTAGCAACCAAAATAATCTTAAGGTTGGGGGTCACCACAACATGAGGAACTGTATTAAAGGGCCATAGCATTAGGGTGGTCGAGAATCACCGCTCTAATGAAAAATTATTCAGGTCTCTTTAAGAGTGACTGATGAATGATAGGCAGAAAATAGACTAGGTGGCTATTGTTATAGTTGTGAGCACGAGGGCTTTTTAAATTCTTGTGACTTGAAAATGAGTACTGATTTTACTCATTTCCATACTTGTAAGTTTAAGGCATTTGTATTTTTACACATAGAGTTTTCTTGTGCTTGCAGTAATCTGAAAATTGTCTCCTGAATTATTTGTCATTACACTGGAGAAGGATAAAATTTTTTCGATTGCATTTCGAATGCATTTTTGCATTAGTAAGATGGATTAGTATACAGTTATTGATACCAGGCAATAGTCTGGTGAAGTGTTTATTAACCGAATTGCTACTTAAGAAAGAGCAATATATCAAATTTCAGATTTAACTCTTAAGGAGGAATTTAAGACTAACGGGAAAATCTCTGGAGAGATCACTTTGTTATGCTTTGAGGATGATGATTCCTTCAGGAAGATTCACTCATTTGGTTTTGTATGAAATTAATGATAGAACAATTATCTAAAGAAGCCTAATTTTTGGAAAGATCTATATAGAATAAAAGGATGGGGATTTAATGTCAACAATTTAAAGAGCCACTGCTAATAATATTTAGTAAGCCCTAATTAGTAGTTTCATATAGCAAAGTAAATAAATATATGGCTGTTTACTGCTCCCATTCTTTATACCTAAAGTATAATCATATATTTCCTCAATGGATAGCCTATCTTTATTATTGCCTTATAGGAAGTAGACTTTCAAAATTTGTTTCAGAACCCATTTACACTCTTAAAAATTATTGCTAGAGTTTGAGGATATGATTTACTGGTAGAGTATTTGCCTCACATAGAAACAAAAAATGAACTCCAAAGTGGTTTTATTTATGTGAGCTTAATCTATATTTACTTTAGGTACATTTTAAAGTACTACTTAATTAAAAAATAATTCACTTTAGATACATTTTAAAGCAGTACGTAATTAAAAATAACAGGAAACCTAATATATAGTCTCATGAATAAACTGTTTTAAAAATATTTAGATTTGTTTACTATTTTATGTGTATGAGTGTTTTGCCTGCATGTATATGTGCACCGTGTATGTGCCTGGTATCCATAGAGGTCAGAAGAGCGTGTCAAATCCCACTGGAACTTGACAGACAGTTGTGAGCTGATGTGTGAGTGCTGGAAATTGAACCTTGGTCCTCTGCAAGAGCATCAAGTGATCTTAATGACTGAGCTCCATATAGTATTTCTATAGATACTATTTTTTAAAGAAAAAGGTTTAGCTACTATTTTGACTGAATTTTTTCTTTTTTGGGGTAGGAGTGTTGACAGGGTCTCTGTGTGTAGTCCTGGCTGTCCTGTAACTTCCTTTGTATATCATGTTGGCTTTGAAATCACAAATATCACTTGCCTCTGCCTCCCAAGTCCTAGAATTAAAGGTGTGCATCACCATGCCCGATCCCAGACACTAGTTTCTTAAAACTCATTTGTAATGTGAAAGTTAAAGCCACATTAGTAAAACGCATTCCACTAATCATTGGAATGCTTTACTTAATATGATAACGTCAAGTATTGGTCATTTAGAAAACAGTGGTTTACTGGGTTATGCAAATTTGAATGTTGGCACATTTTGTTAAATACAATATAAAAAAATGTTATTTATGTCACTAGTGGCCTAATGCAACTTTTCAAAATCAAGCAATGATACAATTAAATTTCCTCAAAGCAACCATTGAGTTTAATTATGTAGCATTTGGACCTGTTTCTTCAGACGGAATATAAAAAGCAGTACAAGTATATACAGTTGTTGAAATTTAATAAAATGTTGTGATTTTTATGGTTTTCAGTGGAAGAAACAGTAAAGCTGAGTTTAACACCGACTTTTAAAGTAATACTGTTATAAACATTTTCTCAATGATAGAGTACTTATTTAGCATACTGCATAGGCTTTGGGTTCAAACCTCTGCGTACCTTAAAACTTAGAAAAACAACCCTAACCCTCCTGTATTTCTGATAGTGAAGACAACAGCTGTCACCACTAGCAGATCTGTGATCTGCTTTACAGCCTATTGCATTTGCCCTGTCGCTGTGTGAACATAATGCAAAGGGCAAATAATGTGCTGTTATGAATATAGTTAATAGTTTTAACTGAGTGTGATGCCCCACAACTGTAATCCCAGCATTTGGCTACCTGAGGCAGGAGATCCTGTCTAAAAAAAAAAAAAAAAAAAAAAAATCTCTAAAACAGCTGTAACCTCCCCAGCAGGCAAGTATTTGAGTGACTGATAAATGAATGGTGTTGTCATTATTTTAACATCATTTTAATTATTGTTTCATTTGCTTTTCCTCGTGTTACTGTTACGTATCTTCCCTTTATTAGAAGTTTGGAATTTTATTTTTATTCTTGAGTCCTATGCTAGAATATGTGCTGTTAACCTCTGAGCCCTCTCTCTAGCATCTAGGTTAAATTCTTAAGAGCCACATACAGGACATTTTTATCATTGTAGTGGAAACTTGTCTTAGAGTCTTGATTAGATTCAGCATTTTTGGCAAGAGTACTTCATAGACGATTGCTTTGTAATATAGCAGCACCAGGGTCTGGTTAATCCTTTTGTAAGTTGTAGTGGCCCACACTTTTAATCCCAACACTCAGAAGATAGAGGCCATCCTGATGTATAAAGAGTTTTAGGACAGCCAGGGCCGAATAGAGAAGCCCCATTTCATGGGGTGGGGGAGGGGAGAGAAAAGAAGAGGAAAATAAGAAAAAAGAAAAAAAAGAAAGTTTAAGTTTGACTACAAGTTGCTATTTTGACCTTTACACTGAAGTTTCTAATTATCCACTACAAATAGAGCTTTTTTTTCTTTTGAGATCTTTGATATTCATTTCTTGCCTTGTTGTATTGGATACATCTTTAGTTAAATATTAAGTAGTAATGTTTAGAGTTAGTGTTCTTCCTTTGTTTTCTCATTTACTCTGCTAATATAATGAATACTATTGGTTTATCTTTATTTTCTTTTTTAATGTCATACCTTAAATTTTTAGCTAGGATAAAACCCATTTGGTTATAATGATCTTTTTATACTTTGCTGGGATGAGTTGTTACTAATTTGTTAATTATTTGCTTCTGTTAATGATGTATACTTGTATTCTTGAAGAATTTTGGTCTATGATTTTAATACAGTGTCTTTGATTCTGATATTTGGGTAATTGTGAATTTGGTTTCTTTCTTTCCTTTGGATATAGGTCATGTTTTCTTTGATAGCATCTAGTAAGATGTCCCAGACTTTATATAAAAAAGTGTTTCAGAATGTTCCTTTATCAGAAAATTCTTGGAAAAAAATTTGCCATTTTTTTCTTTAAATTTTTATTTTTTACATTTGTTTATTGGGGGAACGGCACACACATACACTAGTGAACATGTGGAGATCAGAAAGACAAAAGCCTGTGGAGAGCTCCAGGATTGACTCAGTTGGTCAGGCTATCTCACTAGCCTGTGCTAATGTTTTGTTTTGTAGGGTAGTGCTGATGTAACTAATGAATAAGCCCCTAAGAATTAAAGAAAACTTAATGAATGTTGAATTTAAAATTCCATCTTCAGTTGCCTTCTGAGATTAAAAAAAGGACATATAAAAAAGTATATATAAAGTATATTAGTATCATAAATTTGTAAGTCTCATTTTGAAAGAGATCTTAGACGCAACAAAATTAACTAGATTTTTAGGTATGATTTAAGTCTTTTAGTTCAGAACTGCTTCATGGATAATGAGAAGGTTGTTTTAAGGGTTTCTTTTCCTTTTTTAGTTAAATAATTCCTTCTTTAGTGCTAAATCTTGGGAGGACATAGATAGGCCCATCTGTGAGTCAATTCTAACACTTTCTAGTCTGATCAGTTACTGGAGTATTGTAGTTAATGTCTAAGTTTGGGCAAGCCATTCTTAATCGTCACTAACCCTGAAATACCAGGTGCATTTACAAATGAAGACATTTCAAACTTTTTTGTACGTTGATTAGTATTTATTGAGATGCTAAGATAGTAAGATCATGTAGGCTGATCATTAGCTATTTGATCACATAGCTGAACATAAGTGAGTTGACTTAAAATTTTTTTTACAAGATTTACTTTATGTGCATGGTTTTGCCTGCATATATGTGTGTGAACCATAAGTGTGCCTGGTGTCTGTAGGTCAGAAAATGACATTGAATTTCTTGGAAGTAGTGGTGAGCCACCACATGGATATGACTTGAACCCAAGCCCTCTGCAAGAGCCAGTGCTCTTAACCACCATGCCATTTCTCCAGTCCTGCGAATTAGCTTTTATTAATTGTTCTATATGCTTCTATATTAATTGTTTTATGTGCTTTTTATCACTGAAATTTGTAATTTGTAAATTCAAATTATCCTGTTTTTAGACTTGTGTATGAAAAACAAATGATCTCAAGTGTCTCAATGTATTACTTTACATATTTTGTTTAATAGCATTTTAAAATAAATAACGAAACCTGTCTTTCAACTTTTCAGGCATAAAAGTCTTAAAACAAGAAATACTGGGCAACAAGGACAGGCACCATCTTTAGGGCAGCAACAACAAGTACTTCCTAAGCACAAGACCAATGAGAAGCAAGAAAAGAGTGAAAAACCACAAAAGCGCCCCTTGACTCCTTTTCACCATCGTGTATCTATTAGTGATGATATTGGCATGGACACAGATTCAGCCAGCCAAAGACTTGTGATCTCTGCTGCAGATAGTCAAGTGAGATTTTCAAACATCCGAACTAATGATGTAGCAAAGACTCCTCAGATGCACGGCACTGAACTGGCAAATTCACCTCAGCCTCCCCCACTTAGTCCTCATCCATGTGATGTGGTTGATGAAGGAGTGACTAAAACACCTTCAACTCCCCAGAGTCAACATTTTTATCAAATGCCAACACCGGATCCCTTGGTTCCTACTAAGCCAATGGAAGATAGGATAGACAGTTTGTCCCAGTCTTTCCCTCCTCCATTTCAGGAAGCCGTAGAACCTACTGTGTATGTTGGTACAGCAGTAAACTTGGAAGAAGATGAAGCTAATGTAGCCTGGAAGTATTACAAAGTCCCAAAGAAAAAAGATGTAGAATTTTTACCACCTCAACTTCCAAGTGATAAATTCAAGGATGATCCGGTTGGACCTTTTGGACAGGAAAGTGTAACATCAGTTACAGAGTATGTATTTTTTTTAATAGTCACTACTATAAATTAAGAGTAAAAGGTGATGTAACTTCTTAATTCTAGGACTCTAGGATTGGTTACAGGATAGGATTTATGAAAATAGATATTCTGAGTATTAAATTTGAGTAATTTCTTTAGCATGTTTATCTCTGAAGAAAGCTACTTGCTATGAAAACAGACACACAAAGTGTGGAGAAAATAATAATGTGTAAATGCTTCAGTGTCTGTCACTCAACTAAAGGATTTTGCATGTGATCTGCTGTTCCTCTTTCCACTGTTCTGAATTTGGCACTTATTTCTACACATGCCATAAAACATGTAGATTTAGTTAATATAATTGCTTTGTGATCTTGTGTTACTTGTGGATATGTCATAGTTTGTCTTCTCTTTTTTAGATAGACACATATTGTCTGTTTTTCATAACAACAAAGCAGGTAGCAGTGAATTGGGGAGGTTGGGTACATGTTTCCTTGTATAAGAATTTCTTGAGGAAACTCATCAGAAAGAGAAATTGCCAGACCTTGAGATATGTCCACTTTCAATGAAAGGTGCTAGAGCTAGTTTTCTCTCCAAACAGCTGGCCTATAATTTATACCATCATGAGCCAGCAGACTATGAAAACACGTCGATCTTCATTTTCATCATTTCTTGACCTTATAAGACTGCATGAAGAATGGCAAGGCGTTATCTTGCATGTTAGTAGATTCATAGTGAGACTAGACATCTTTAAAATGTTTTTTGAACAATTAGTGTTTTTCTTCTGTGAATTACTTTGCCTAAATTTTAAGCTTCTCTTTTCCTTTTTTATTTATTCTTTCCATATTTTTGGTACTAATTCTGTACTATTAAATGTAGTATAGATAATCTTTCTACATCAAGTTTGTCTTTTTGTTTACTTTGTATATGACATACTTTGGGCAGAGTGTGGCTTTCTTTTAGGTCTTCCTTTACTTTATACATTACTTGGAATGCATTCCTAGCTTTTCCAATAAGGTCTTTCTTATTTTTTTGTTTGTTCTTTGAGATAGGGTTTCTCTGTTGTAACTCTGGCTGTCCTGGAACTCACTCTGTAGACCAGGCTGGCCTTGGCTCCTGAGTGCTGAGATTAAAGGTGTGCGCCGCCGCCGCCGCCGCCGCCACCACCCAGCCCTTTTTTATTTTTAATGTGTAAATATTTCTAATGCTGTAAATCAACCAGTAAAACACCTTTATGTTCATTTTTAAAATTTGTTTTTATGTGTATACATGTGTGTATGTCTGTGTACCATGTATACAGCTGATGACTTCAGAGGCAAAAAGAGGGCATTGGGTCCCCTGGGACTCAATGGAGTTGCAGATAACTGAGCTGTCATGTGGGTGATAGGAATTGATTTTATTAGTTGCTTAAGATTGCTCACATTCTCCCTTTTAATTTTACCTGCCGTGCTGGGCATCAAATCCAGTGCTATGTGAATACTAGGCAAGCAGTCTGTCACTGAGCAATAGCCCCAGTTCTTGATGGTTTATTTAGTTTGTTTGTTCTGCTTTTTCTGAGTGAGGCATTTTAGCCTACAACACATACATGCCTAGTGCCCTTAGAAGCCATTAGATCCTAAGGTTGTGAACCTCCATGTAGGTACTGACAACTGAACAACAGTTCTTCTGTAACAGTGGGGGTGGAGGAGACATTACCTAGAGTTGGCTTCAAGCTCAGGAGAGATCTCCTTTTCTTCTTCATAGTCTTGGGTGCTCTACACAGAGAAACTATTTTAGTAATGAACTGTTAGAAATGTTAAATACAAAGGAATGGGTTTTATTATGTCACTTTCATACAAATATGTCATTATACTTTGTTGTTCGTTCCTCTCAACATTGCCCTTCTCTGCGCCCCCTCTATCCTGTGGCTGCTTTGTTTGCATAGTATCCTGTTTTTGTTTTAAATTATATATATTTTATTACTCATTTTTTGCTTTCTCCCTTAAGATCTCTTTCTACCTCTCATGTTCTCCTTTTTAGCTTCGTGATCTACACACGCGTGCGTGTACACACACACACAATTTAATTTAGTTTCCATATAAAGAGAAAATAGGCTCTTTTTTTCTTTTTTCTTTTCTTTTTTTGTTCTTTTTGACTCTGGCTTATATTGCTTAACATAGTGTTTTCCAGTTCTATCAGTTTTTCTGCAATTGTGATTTCATTTTTCTTTATGGCTGCATAAAAGTTCATTGTATTTGTATCATACTACTTTATCCATGTAAGCTGTATCATTTGCTGGCTATTGTGTATGAAAGATCCTGCTATAAACACATTTGGAAGTATCTTTGGTGGATCAAACTGTAGCTCTATTTTTAGTTTTTTTGAAAAACTTCTATACTAATCCATGATGGTTGTACCCAAAGTGAATACATGTTTATTTCCCCATATCCTTGCCAGCATTTGCTTTTTTTTGCCTTTTTTTAGCAGGGGGAGGAAATGTAGCCATTCTGACTGGGGTGAAATAGAATCTCAAATTTGCATTTCCTTAATGGCTAAAGAAAGTTCACTCTATCTTCTACATGCTTTCTGATTTAGCCACAATATCTTCCTTTAAAAAAAAAGGCCAGACTCATGCCTCATGGTCTTTGAGATTACATTAGAGAGAGTAGAGAGCCATGTACTCCTTTTCATTTAGTGTTGTTTGGAAGTTGTAGGGAGTGTTTCTGATTATTCAGTCCAAGTTATATAGTCTGTCTTCACTCTTGCAAATCACTGCCTCTCCTATGTGCTGTATTTTTATTTGTTGCTAATATATTTCCATATCTGAAATTATGTTAATGGAGGCTTTTCTCCATTAGAATGTAAGCTCTTATAAGGGCAAGGACTCTTGTTTACTGCAGATCTTCTCTTAAGCCAAGAAC
Source organism: Cricetomys ansorgei (assembly GCA_026225945.1). Classification (NCBI taxonomy): domain Eukaryota; kingdom Metazoa; phylum Chordata; class Mammalia; order Rodentia; family Nesomyidae; genus Cricetomys; species Cricetomys ansorgei. The sequence continues at coordinate 6,374,895 of JAMJFZ010001871.1, forward strand.
ACACAGGGTACACAGACACACACTTAGAGTAAGCCTATGCACATCATAGAAATCCCACAGATGTTTGGATGAATCAAATGACAGTATAGCTAGACTACTTTACTATTTTAAAACTTGTTTTCTTTCCAGGTTGAAGTTTTACTTATTGTAGAAATGAGGTGGTATGAATATTTTTACATTAGAAAACTTAGGGAATGAGTTTTTATGGACATAGTATATTCATAAGGTCTAAACATTCTAGCCATAGCTTTAAACACATATATTAGCTGCCTATAACATTTAATTTCAGAATCTTTTATAAAATTACTTGACATCTTTTTCTCATTTGATACAAATGAGAAGAAGCATAATATAGAAAAATAACAAGCAGAGTAGAATAGTGCTAGGTCATCATTATGTAAATTCAGGATGTAACAGGTCTTCCCCCCCCCCCCCCCCCCCGCCCCAACTCCCTTCTCCTTAGTCATAGAAAAGGGGAAAAAAATGAAAGGTTTGCTGCTGTTGGTTTTATTTAAACAGATTTAAGTTTTTATTTTGTGAAATTGTTTGTCATCTTTTTATGTAGTTGTTGCTCCAGATAGCAAACTTTATATTCTGTCAGAATTCTCCTTTAGTTCTAAGCCTTGTTTTTTATCATAATGATAGATAACACCTAAGGTTAATTAATGGAGATTTTGTTTCTATGTTAACTCAGAAGCATTGATGGAATATAATAGTTCTGTACTTCATAAGTTAGAAGTAAGAGCAAGAGAGTAGTATTTGTCACCTCGGAGTTCTCTCCTTTTCTTTGGAATTACTGGAATTGCAGTAATTCCAGCTCCATTCTCAGGTGACATTTGCCAGTGTCCGCTTTTAATTGTCACAACTTAAGGTTTATTTCTGACATCTGGTAGGTAAAGACCAGAGATGCTGCTAAGTAGCTTTTAAGTGTACACAGTAGGATCCCACAATGAAAAAAATTTTACAGCACAAAGCATCATGTTGATTTTAATGTGCCTTAAAAATCCTTTATTATAAAAAAAAACTTGCAAATAAATAGGAACACCACATACCAAAAATAATCAGGGTTAAAGTTTGTACAACTTAATAAACTTAGACAGAATTGGTATAAAATGTATTCGATAATGTGGCTTTTAACAGAAATTTGACCTCTTAAAACTTATATTAAATAGGTCAAATATATTTAATCATTAGCTTCTTTAGAATTGTACTGTTTTAGTCCCCCAAATCGTGAAGTATCTGACTTGGTTGTCAGTCTTGCTCTGAAATGTAAGTCTTGTTAGAAGTCTGGTAATTCAGAGAATTATAAAGTATAAAAACAGTTATCTCATTATAGAAAGTGGTAAAACTAGTTAGAGACAGATGATGTTCCTTATTGAAATAAGTTTATGAATCACTATTATGTTCTTTTGATTGCATCTCAACCACCTCATATTTTTTGGAGGAGGTTGGGGTTGAGACAGAGTCCCTCTATTATTATGTAGCTTTGGCTGTCCTGGAACTCACTTTGTAGACCAGGTTGACGTTGAACTCATAGAGATCCCCCTGCCTCTGCATGTGCTAGGATTAAAGGCTTGTGCCACCATGCCTGGCCCTTAATAATGTCTTTTTGGAGGAACAGAAATTCTTGATAGGGATATAGGGAGGTGCTCAGTGAATAAGAACTTTTACTTTACAAGCAGATCTTAAGCCCAAATCTCCAGCACTGATAATAGAAAGCCAGACTCTATGGCTTTGCCTATACCTATAACCCCACAGAGGTGGAGACAGAAGGATTGCTGGGGCTTGCTGGCTACCAGCCCAGCTCCAGGTTCAGTGAAAGACTGTTTTTTGAGGGAATAAGGTGGAGAGTGATAGAGCAGACACTCGCATTCTTGCATGATCACCCATTTTGGCAGCCTGCAAGATTTTTTTGTTGTTGTTCTGTTGTTTTGAAAAGTAAATAAGTTTGGACATGTTTTTAAACAGCTTAGACTACAAATTATTTGTCTTCACTGGGGAATTAGAAACAGTAAGTATGGGAAGAAATATGCATGTAATAGATGAAGTTTTTCAAAACAGGACCTTGAAATAACAACTGATATACTTAAGAATTAATAAGGCCTTTGATAAATAGTCAAGGTCTGGCTAAATAATAATGGCATATCCTTATTAAGGAAAGGGAATCTCTATATAGTGATAGAAGAGACTCTCTGGATACATCATGCACTTTAGATCTGAGGTATATGGTACATACATACATGATCTCATGCATTGCATTTTTGTCACTAATTAGATGATATGAACTGTACTTGTTTTCCTGAAAGAGGTATTGACAAACTCTTCATCTGTCCTTCTGTCCCTTATGCCTTTAATTATTTGTATATAAGGTATGGACACTGCAGAAATAGATTTCAGTTTGGAATACCAACAATTTGTACATGTTAAACTGTTAATAAACCTGTGAAGCAGATGGCACAGGGCAGGACTGCATCTGAAGAATTGTTTTTCTTAAGAGAGTTTCCTATAGGTCTGTGCCTTCATGGATAATTATCACTTGGAAGAGAAGCTTAGAATTTCTGTTTTCTACTTGGTGTAAAGCAGTTTTTCCACTTTTGGTGGTTCAAGTATGGTACTATGCCTCATAAGTTGACAAATGAGATCTTTGGATAAGCTCAGTTGGAAGGGTACTTTCTTAACATGCATGAAGCTGGGTTCAATCCCCAGCACTGCATTAAAATCAAACAAACACACACACACACACACACAAAGCTTGGTGGTATATGTGTGTAATTTTAACACTTGGGAGAAAGGTGGAGGGCAAAAGATCAGGAATTCACAGTCATTATTGAATACAGAGAGAACTGGAGGCTAGTCTAGGATCTGTAAGACTGTTTTAAAAAAAAAAAAGTGAGAAGCATTGCTCTTTCTATTCTATAGTTTTGTTTTGTTTTTTAAATTGGATATCAGATCTCCCTGGGACTGGGGTTACAGATGATTATGAGCTCTCTTGTGGAAACTGGGGAATCACACCCGTGTTCTCTGGAAAAGCAGCCAGTGGTCTTAACAACTGAGTTATTGCTCCAGCACCAGTATTCTACAGTTTTAGTAGTTCTGGCTTCCAACTAGTACAGGGTAATGCAGTTCATTATTTCTTAGTACAAACTATATTCTTAGACTTTCATGTATAGTAATTTTTGAAAACATTTTCATGAGCTATGCTAAAATACGATTTCTAATCTGTTAGAATTACTAGGAAGAAGGGAGAGTTGGGGGTGCAGCATAGCATATCCCATGTGCAAGGTGGGCAAGGTGTTCACATACGTGGCTAATATCTTTATCTCCTTCCTGGTTATTTTCAAATTGTTAGTGATGGTTGAATCAAGGCCAAGGACCTTTTAAATTGTGTGGATTGTTTAATTTGTATTTTTTGAGACAAGGAGAGTCTTGCTGGCTTTGAATCTGCCTGACTCTTTCTGGCCTTTGCCTCATCTCCAGAGTACTAGTATTATATGTGTGCTGTACCATATCTGGCCTAGGAATTTAAAAGTTAAAGATAGTCTTTGTGGTACGCACCTTTAATCTTAGCACTTGGGAAGCAGAGACAGACGAATCTCTGTGAATTTGAGGCTACCCTGGTCTACATGGCAAGTTCCAGGAAAACCAGGGCTACATAGAGACCTGTCTCAAACCAAACTGACAAAAAAGTTTTAAAGATAGCAAAACTCCTTCTGAGAGACATTATTGTTTTAATATTTTTCAAGGAATTAGCATGTTTTAATGGAATTTGTGCATGCTTAAAACAATCTGCATCTTTTATTTAGATGGTGTTTCTAAATATTGAGCAAAAAAAACTGGGCTTGAGTCTCGCTCTTCACGTTTTGTTTTATAGATAGGATACATTAGAATCTCTTAATTATATTCATCGGTAGAATGCCTATGTTATATTAGACCCACCAGGTATTTATTGTATGTATATAGTTATAAAATGCATTATTTGATCTCTGAAAGATAGTTTTGAATTTTTTGTTTCATCAAAGCTTGTGATGAAATAAACTTGTTTTAAATTGACTGTACTCAAACCTTTTAAGAATTTTGTTTGCTATTTTAATGCAATAAAGTCATGCTTTTGACAGCTTAAGGATTGCTTCTGAATATGGAGATGGTACTAGAGACAGTAGCATTTAGAGAAAGTAGGAGGATTTTGAGATAATTCGGTTCTTCTGTTTTTTTAACACTCCTACTGCTTATCTCCTATAATTGTTGATGCATGTTGTCAAACCTTGTCTAGAAGAATTCTTTTGAATTAAGGCATAAAAGTATATTCTAAGCTTTATGTGAGAACATATTAAGAGACTGCTTGTGTCTTAGTGAAAAGAAGGATGATGCAATTAATGGAAACTATAAAGACAATTTATTTCTTCGTTTGGTCTTTTCAATTTTTCTTGTTATTACTGTACCTGATCTTCCAGCTTGTATTTAGCTTTGTATCTAAATTATCTTTGTAGTTAGGAATTTGGCTACATGTGAAATTTCCTTTTAGGAAAGGTGTTATTTATATTCATAAACATCTGTGTACTATATATTTGGATAGAGACATGATAATTTGTTTGAATCTGGTACTTCAGATACACTTTTATTAGATTTTAATGTAGAATAATGTATGTTATTTTATATTAACTTTATTGTGACTTGATATTAATGACTACATTTAAAATCTTCGCATATGCCAATGTCTCTGAGATCAATTCAATAAAATAACAAAAAGTTGTCTTTTGGCAGTGCACTTGATTTACTTTTTTTATTCTTAATAGAGCTCTGTGCAGTAGGTTCAACCCTTTTAATGTCACTGCACACTAGTTTAATAACTGTGTATTTAAACAGTGTGGCAGTTTTTATGCTTCTGCCAGAGGATGGCTTAATATGAAAGAGATAATTTGTTCACCTTCACCAGTCTATAGTGTCATTCGTTCTATGTATGGGGGGATATCTTTATACTTTACCATTTGAGTAGGTATTGGAAGATGAATAGTTTAGTTCTTAAGTTTCTCATATGTGTCTTTGCCACTAAGTGACCTTTGCAAACTACTTGTTGCTACATAATTCTAATCACTTAGAGACTACCCTCTATCTCTTATCATAGGTTATTTTTACTAAAAAAGAACATAAGAATGAAGAGTATTATGTTAAAATTTTTCAGCAGTTTTCAGCCAAGTTATTCAAGGTGTAATGTGATGAAGTAGAGTTACTTTAGATATAAATGTTACTCTGTTTATAGAAAGAATTATTCTAATGAGTAATACATCTCCATTGTGTCACCACTATGTTTCTATGAAACTGTAGATGTGGAATGTTAGTTTTGGGGATTAGTCTTGTGCATGTTAGAATGTCAATATATTCTTGAGCATCTGATAAAACATTTAGAAATCACTGGTTTTTATTTTTATGGCCTCTGTTTCACTCTGTAGGGAACTAAGTGGAGTTAGTGCTAGGTGTTAGTAATAGGTTGAGGCTTGATGCCATTCATAGAATTTATAGTCTGGGTAATAATTTACTGCTCAAAACTTTACAAAGTTTTTGTCTGAATGATTAAATAATCAGTGGTATCAGTACTTGTTTTTCTTGTGGTGTGTGTTGACAGTGTATATTGAGATGGTATCTGATTCTGTAGCTCAGGCTGACCTGAGTGGTGAGATTGCCTGTGTAATCATGCCCACCTCAGTGCTTTGTAATGTATAAGAATGTTTATTTCTCAGTGTAAGATAGTGTATTTTATGATTATTGTCAATTATCTTAGTTTTGTCTTTTTTACATCTCATTATCAAATATTTATTAACTACCTATCTTGTGTCTTGAAACTCAGCATTAGAGATGATTGGGGCTTTTATTTTAATGAGAATGATAGTTAAGAAGGTGTAATGAATTATATAATGTGTTCAAAGATATGTTCCATCAGAGGGGTAGAGTATAGAGCAGGGGAGAAGGGCTAGTACTCAGGCAGGTGGGCATAATACAGTTTTCAATATGGTAGTCATAATAAGGTTCAGAGAAGGGGATATTTAAACAGAATTAAAGGATGTGAGGGAGATGGACTGATTAATGTTGCAACAAAGGAAACAGTCAGGATTGTGACTGACTGTGAGGAGAATCAGGGAAGCTTCTGGAAACGGAGGGAAGACAAGAGGATATGGAGTAGAAGCAGATGGAGTTGGAGAGGAAAAGAACAAGCTCATGGGAGGTTTGGCTTGGGTATGACTTTGGTGTTATACTCAGAATGAAGTAGTCTTTGCAGGATTTTGAAAATGTTCTGACTAGATGCTTGGCTGCCATTGTTCTCTCAGCTTGAGGATTTAAGGTTTGTAAACCTGAGAGAAAAGGAATTTGGATGTTTCAAAGTACTGTATTAACCAGAAGTTAGTGATTTTGTGTTCACACTGTGGTCTGGAATATAATCAGTGAGTGTCTTGCTGTTCAGAAGTGTGAGTCCTGCTACTTTACAGGGTTTGCGGTATGCCTTGCTTCTTCAGGACACCTCATTTAGCTTTAAGATCTAAGGCTTAGATTTCTTTGTTTCTACTAGGTTGTCTTTTGGATTTCTCTGCTATCCTTTCTCTTGTTTTGTGTGCCTTTGTTGTTCTATTAGAGTAATAATGGGAACATTACATTCTTTTTAGTCACTGTTGAACCAGGAGACTGATAATCCACAAATCGATTTCCAGTGTAACTGGAAGAAGACTAATTTACTTTTTGTCCTGGTGCTTTTATTTTGCCTTTTTGACCTCATTATTAATAGTAATAAAGTTATTTTCATGAAGTAGAAACAAGGCCTTTAAAACCTCAAGCTTAAAATGTATCTATTCATGTAAATAAGAAGATGCTAATTACTGTCCTTGAAACTCATACTTTGAGTTGCTGGCCTTGTGTGTGTACACCTAAGATTACTTCTCAGTGGACAGGCTTTGGACAAGTCACTGTGCTTGGAGACTTGAAAACAGGGCGAGGGACTGAAAGGCAGCTTGTTCTAGTAGAAGGACTATATGGATAGACTTGGATTTTAGTTAAAATTGAGATTATAATAAGTCATCTGACCTCAGTTTCATTGTAAAATTAGAAATTGTAGGATAAATACTATGAATAATTCTAAAAACCTCATGATACTTAAGTTGTTTTGGAATTTTCAAATACCTTTTGGATAAATATTAATTTTCTAATTTTTTTTTGTGCAGGTTAATGGTGCAGTGTAAGAAACCTTTAAAAGTTTCTGATGAAATAGTGCAGCAATATCAAATTAAAAATCAGTATCTTTCAGCAATAGCATCTGATGCAGAACAAGAACCTAAAATTGATCCATATGCGTTTGTTGAAGGAGATGAGGAATTCATTTTTACTGATAAAAAAGATAGACAAAATAGCGAGCGAGAAACTGGGAAGAAACACAAGGTGAGTAGCAGAGATCCTGTCCTACCAGTGTACACACTGCACTGCTCTGGGACACTTGGCACTGAACTCATTTCTTTCTGTGGTTTTGGTGGTACTGGTTATTGAACCTGTGGCCTCGTGCTAGGCAAGCTGTATTCCTGGCCCCACTCATTTATTCTTTTAGAATAGAAAGATTAATCCTATTTATGTAGATACATGTGTACACTGACCATAGGTAAATCCAGGCATATGACACACTTCTGGTTAGTTTCTGATGATGAAAAGATTATTTTTTTGTTATATTTTCAGATTGGGTAAAGAGAATATTAACTTTGGTCAAAATTAGAGCATTTAGGTACACTGTTTTGATACTAGGGTTAAAAAGTACAGGATATTTTTGAGTATATGATTTAGGAAAATTATCTTCTCTTTAGAAGCAAAACTTTATAAAGTGTAGGTAATGAAAACACTTCCCTGGGGCTGCAAGATGTCTCAGTGGGTAAAGACACCTACTCCCTAGCCTGAGAATCTGTTTTGATTCCTGAGTCCTACATGATGGAGACAACTTTTTCAAGTTGTTTTTTGAGCTCTACACTCATGGTGTGGCATACACACGTGTGCTATGCATGTGCACACGTGCACGCGCACACACACACACACACACACACTAACACACAGACAAATAAAATGTAATTAAAAACATGCATATTATTAAAATTTTGAAGTCATGTACTCAAGGATCTGTTAAGTAAAAAGTAGGTATTAGATAGAAATTTGGCACTAAATATAAAATAGAAGCATTGAAAACTCTAAATTTATTAAATGACCCAATAATGTTTAGCATAAAATAGTTCATTTCACAGTTTTACTTAGCTCTACTTATGCCAGGTACTTAGTTTTGTCCTTTTGTTAATATGAAACCAGTAGTATCTGGGAAGGACATACCCTCAATTCAGAGTTAGCACAGACTTGGGAAGTTTACAGTATGACACAGTTCTAGCTCCCACTGTCAGCCACGATTCCTGGGATAGATTCCTTAGCATCCCCATGAATTAAATTAAATTTGTCTGTAAGGTGAACATACTAATTGTTTTTTATAAGAATTAGTAGCCAGGTTGTGGTGGCGCACACTTTTAATCCCAGCACTTGGGAGGCAGAGGCTGGCGGATCTCCGTGAGTTTGAGGCCAGCCTGGTCTACAGAGTGAGTTCCAGGACAGCCAGAGTTACAGAGTTTTTTTTTTTCTCAAAAAAACAAAAACGAAACAAACAAAACTGAAGCAGGAGGAGCTCTCCAAGTCTGAGGCCAGTCTGGTCTACATGGCAAGTTCCTGGCCAACCAGGGCTTAATAGTGAGATCCTGTCTTAAAACAAAAATGCTGAACCAAACTGAACAATAGAAAAGAGTGACTAGCCAAATGTAGTAGTGCATGCTTTCTTGTCTAGTATGTGGGAGGCTGAGGCAGGAAGATAACAGGAAGATGCATGCTTTCTTGTCTAGTATGTGGGAGGCTAGCCTGATCTACATAAGACTTTGTTTCAGAAGCAATTCCCTGACTCCAAAGCCACACAAGCATTAGTGGTAATGTATACAGTACATTTATGGTAGTGCTTGACACATAACTACTGGAGAATTGGCAGATTTTTGTTGTTGGTTAATACATAGCATAGCCTAATATATAATATTGTTTTCAGGTGGAAGATGGGACATCTGCTGTTACAGTGTTGTCACATGAAGAAGATGCTATGTCATTATTTAGTCCCTCTAAGCAAGGTAAAGCCTTTTTTTTTCTAACACGACTTTTGCATTCTAATGCTGATTTGATTATGTAACTTAGGAAAATTACCTACTCCTTAAAAGTAAAAACTTTATGAAGTATAGATAATGAAAATACTCATCTGGGACTGGCAAGATGGCTCAGTGGGTAACGATAACTACTGCTTAGCCTGAGAATCTTGAGTCACAACTGATGTGACACTGTTGGATTTTTAATAATCCTTCATAATTTATGTTTTATGGAGTGGTTAAATTTATGTTTATCATGTGTTCGAAGAAGCAAGTTCAGGTGATAGAATTGAGATGTATCACTTTTTAGTCTTTGCACTTAAGATCAAGTGCAGATTGGTGGAACGTTTTACCCTTTTTATAGATAGCAACAGGTCTATGAAATGTGTAGATGAGATAAGATTGTTGGCTAAGGGTCCTTCTGATCTGAAAACTCAAATTTTTAGTTTTTGGCTTTTGTTTATTTTACCAGAGTTTCTATGTAGTTCAAGCTGATTTCAAATTCCTGAGCTCCAGTGAGCCTCGTTCTTGAGCACCATAGTGTCACTAGGATTACAGGTGTGTGCCACCATACCTGGCCATAAAAACTCAGTTTTTAAATTAAACTTAAAAATTTTTGATTCTTCTTGTGTTACACATGCATAAGAGAACTTTTCTTTTTTGTTTTCGTTTGCTTTTGTTTGCTGTTTTTCTTTCTTTTAAATTTTTTAATGACATGAGCTCATGTAGCCTAGGCTGGCCTCTAACTCTTTAGTGGTGGAGGCTGCACTGAACTCCTTATTCTAATGCATCTATCTCCTAAGTACTGGGATTCCATCATGTGCCGCCACGCCCAACCAAGAATTCTTTTTCTAATGCTATTATTAGTTCAGTATATTTTTTATGTTGCAGACAATAGAGATATAGTAGCCAAGAGTCCTTTGAAAATCTTTTGACCTGTGTGAAAGTACTTGTAATTTTTAAAATTGTTAGATAGACATGATGTATAAATAAATATATATGGTATATAGTTTGTTGCTTTCTGTGGACATTTTAGAGTGCTAAGTCAAGCTATTTAATTAATTAATTGTCAAGCTATTAATATGTATCATCTCACATAAGTAAATTTTTTTTTTTTGCTAATGAATACACAAAGTGATTTTTTTTTCTCTTAGTAATCACTAGGCATTAAACATACTGTTAACTTTAGTCTGTATAATATACATTAAACTTTTGAGTAGGCGCAATTTATCTTTTGGTATGCGTTTTTTGAAGGCAACATTTTGTTTTAATATTTTGACATTAATGAGATGAGGAAAAAGTCGATGTAAAGAAGGAGCAGATGATCTTTCATAAGGCAGCTTTGTAGCTTATGGTTCTAAATATTGGTTGGGTAACATTCAATTCTTTGTTGACTCAACAAAAAGACTAAGACATTGAGCCAGATTTTGTAGTATATGCCTGTAGTCCCAACACTCAGGAGATTGACACAGGAGGTTCATGAATTTGAGACTAGTCTAGTGTTCATACTAAGATTCTGACTTCCCCTCTCCTCCAAAACTTTGTTCATAAAAAACTCATTTATTTGTATATAAATGGTATTATATATTAAATATTTGGTTTTGTTGCTTATGAGTTTTGTAGATGCCTTTCAAAATGTAAAGGGAATTTTTAAAACATGTTAGTGTGGGTTTGCCGTTTGAATCTGGGTTCAGAACATATTTAAAATGTATCTGAAATGTAACAGTTTTTCTCTCACTGGCTACTTGACTCCATCCCTCTGTTCCAGGCTGCTAGATTTCTAACTTGTAACCTTTAAAACTTCAGTTAGCTCATAGGGATAGGAAGGAATGAGAAACCTTTACCAGCCCTTTTTTCTTGGCTGTCTGGGGAACTGAACTAGCTGAACTAATTCCCACTCTGGTTTAGCTTCTCTCAGCACGGTAGTTACTGAGAAGATCTAAATTGTAACTTTTTTAGAAACCCCAGCTAGTTCATTTTATCTGTCCTTATTTCTGCCTGCTTCTCTATGCAACAATTCTTTGCTCTGATTCTAAACTTCCAATATCTGTCAGTTCTGATTCTTTGCACCCAATCTCTCTGTCAGTAACTGACTTCCACATCCCTCATTTATACCCTCTAACTGTTCCCAGAAGTCCAAGGGGCATACAACCACATGGGGGAGGGGCTTTTCCCGGGCAAAGCTTCCTCTACATTTATTAGTTGGGCATGATGGCTCAGGTCTTTAATCTCAGCATTCCAGAGACTGAGGGCAGTGGATCTCTGAGTTCACGGCCAGCCTGATCTACTGAGTGAGTCCTAGAGAAATCCTATCTCCAAAACAAACAATCGTTTATTATACTGTCACACTTGAAAATATACAATGCAGATAATAGTATGGTACTGACTTGGAGAATAAAAGGCACTTAGACCAATAGAGCAGAGTAGAGTCTAGAAGTAAATTCATGCATTCATGGTCAAGATGTCTGTGCTCTCAAACAAATAAGCATGTAATAGTTGTATTTGTGTGTGGTATATAGAATGTTTCACTACATGTATCCCATATGCACCAGCCAAATCAGGCTACTTTGTATTTCCATTTCTTTATTTTAATTTGTTGGGAGCTTTAAAGCTTCTCTTACCTAGTTTTTCATAAAATGTGTGATTAAAGGTCAAAATAGTTGATTGTGAAATTCAATCATCCCTCTGTGCTATAAGCACTAGAATCTGTTTCCTGTCCTTCAGTGTTCTCTCCATCCTTCTTCCTGTGTCTAATATTCATACACACAGAAATAATAATAAAGGAAAAAACATGATATCAAGTTTCTAGACAAATAATGCTACATTGTGTGTAAATATTGTTTTACAGCAGATACCTAGAATTTATTTATTGTACATAATTAGCTTGATATTCAGTGATTTTATCTTTTTACAGCTGCTTACATACAACCTTATTTACTTAAATTAAATCAGTTTGTTTCAAAATGAAAAGATAAGGGCTGGGTAGATAGCTTAGCTAGTAAATTGCTTGCTGTCCAAGCATAAGAACCAGAGTTGGGATCCTCAGTAGCCACATAAATGTTGGACAAGTGTGATGGGGCCTGTATGAGAGAAGAGGAGATAGAAAAATTCCCCGAAAAAGCTGGCTAGGTTCAAGGGAGAGACCTTATTTAACTGTGTAAGTTAGGAAACAACTAAGGGAATACCTGGTGGTAACCTCTGGCGTCCACATTTGTGCATATGTGTGTGCACAGTACCTGTGAATATGCAGTTATTCAATCACATCACATGCAAAAAGAAAGTGTATCTGTTTAATTCTACCAGCCTGATAATAGCATTTACATTTTTATGATCCATGTACAGTATTTAGCTATGATATAGATTATGTAACTTTTGGAACTTCCTGGGAGAAAGTACTATTGTTTATTCACAACTTTATTTCTGAGAAAAATTGTTCAAATTTTAAATGAAACAATGAACAATTCATGTTGAATAACAATTCATGTTGCATATTAGATTTTATATTTAGTTTAGATAAGTAGAATACTACTTGGTTAGTAGTTGAGTTTTCACTTCATTTTTTTCTGATTGTCATGTGTAGATGCTCCACGTCCTACTAATCATGCTCGTCCTCCATCAACCAGTTTGATTTATGACTCAGATCTGGCTGTCTCTTACACTGACCTTGATAACCTCTTCAATTCTGATGAAGATGAATTAACAGTGAGTATCCTATTAGTGATTAGGATTAAATTAACCTCCATTAATTTTTATATGAGCTCAAGTTTTGGAAGTGATTTGTGACTTGAATACTATGCTTCATCTCTGAAAAGTAGGAAATATTTTATAATATACATAATTGGTTTATTTTACTATCATATTAGAATCATCTTAACATGGTTTTCACTGGGCAGTGGTGGCACACACCTTTAATCCCAGCCCTTGGGAGGCAGAGGCAGGCCACATCTATTAAATTGAGGCCAGCCTGGTCTACAGAGTAAGTTTCAGAACAGTCAGAGTTACAACAGAAACCTTGTCTCAAAAAACCAAACCAAACAAACAAACATGGTTTTCTCTGACCCTTGTTCTGCGTTTTTTCCTTTAGAATGTTTGAAATATAGATTATCATTCAGCTCTGCAATATGTGTTCTTGTTTTTTTTTTTTTTACCTCCAGTCCTCAGAATGATTTTTTTCTTTTTTCTTTTTCTTTTTTTTTTCTCTTTGATCCTGTAGTTAAGACTCTGGAATTGAATCAGGGAATGTTCAAGTAATTAACATTGGAACTTTATGCCTTATCAGTTTAGTAAGGAATTCCAGTTCTTCTGAAATTGTTTGACATTATCTCTGTTACTGTAAGACATACTTAAAAACAGTAAAGGAGAAAAAAAGAACTATTAAATCTTTCACCTGTTCTCCGAGAAAGTTGAAGATAAAAGCCAAAAACCTTAAAATAGGGCTTCCTAGAATGTCAGTTCTCTAGCAGTTAATGAATTGGGTGCTACATTATCAGAAAAGTGATTCCTTTTCCATCTACTTAAAAGTACCTCAGGAACTGACTGGCTTGTTTGGTCTTTGTTGTCTTATATACTATATATTATTGTTCCTGCTAGGATATCTATCACATATTTGAAGGTATAAATCTATTACAGATACGGGTACTGGCAGATATAACTATATACAAACCTTTATATCCTCCTGAGTAGTGTGTATGAGGGCACTGTTCTTCATTAGGAAAAGAGCTTTGAAAATTTTAGTACGTATAGACAGACATTCTTTCTGCTAACACACAGACATCAAGAGTGGCTTCTCTGACGTAAAAAAAGCTGTCTTTATGTGTATTTTACTCATACTGTGTTCAACATAAGACATCGAAGAAATGTTAGTTCTAAAAATAATGGTAAGAGCTGGATGTGGTGGCACTTGCCTGAAGTTCCAACTTTTGGGATGCGGAGACAGGAGGATCGTGAGTTTGAACTCAGCTTTTTCCACATAAAAATATGATGCCAGCTTAGATTACATGAGGTTCTACTTATCTCGAACAAAGCAAAACAAAACAAAATTTGTAAAAAACATTGTTGGTGGCAGAAGATACTAAAACTTGGTTTGTTAGGAATTTTGTTGCTTTGTTAGGAAGCATAAACTTCTGAGGTTTATGCTCAGTTTTACCTGTAAAAATATTTTTACAGGATTAACTTTATTTAAAGCCAAGATGAAAATATAGAGATGAATTAAGAGGAGTGTTTGATTATATAGGAAATTTTAATACCTTCTAAGTAAAGGGACAGATATTTTATGAATATTTTTTCCTAAAAATCTCCAGTGTTAATTTTAAATTTCTTATTTCTTATATGGTTTTAAGTTATTGGTTATTGCTTTTTTATGTATTTTCTTGTGGAAACTTATTTCTCTGGTAATTCAGAGATTTACCAAATGCTCTTCAGTGATGGATCTGCCTGTAAACTATCTAGTACAATATTTGGCCCCTTCATAGATTCAGAAGACTACTTTTGATGACCAGTAATTATTTCCTAAGTTATATATGAATGATTAGTACTGTGTGATCACATTGCCTTTCAGATTAATATGTGCTTTTTTTTCTATAGCCTGGATCTAAAAAATCAGCAAGTGGATCAGATGATAAAGCCAACTCCAAAGAATCAAAGACAGGAAATCTGGATCCGTTATCTTGCATAAGTAAGCGTCCTATATGTGAGCTCTAGATAGATTTAAAAGCATATTCCCAACAAAATTACCTTTGCTTTAAACACAGATTCACTTCTTTTTAGTTTATGTTAAAAATGTGTGTTTTATTAAATACAGGCACTGCAGATCTTCACAAGATGTATCCTACACCACCATCATTGGAACAACACATTATGGGATTTTCTCCAATGAATATGAATAATAAAGAATATGGTAGTATGGATTCAGCACCTGGAGGAACTGTCCTAGAAGGAAATAGTTCTAGTATAGGAGCACAGTTCAGAATTGAAGTTGAGGAGGGATTCTGTAGCCCCAAACCTTCTGAAATTAAGGTAAGTATTATTTCTAGAAAAGTAATATGCTTTCTGTGTTTTTAAAATGGATTAATTGCTGTGTTCAATAATCTTTTCATAGTTGATTTTAGTTTTGTGGCTAATAAATATGAGGACTGAATTGTGGGGACAATATGTAGGATGCATTTAGAAAAGAACAACATATTTATACTTTTGTCCATTTAAAGAACAGGATAAAGAGGACAGTCACCTTCATTCTGTTTCTTTGTTGTGGTCCCAGAATAAAAGTCCACTTTCTTTATATTGTAGGATTTTTCTTATGTCTATAAGCCTGAAAATTGTCAAGTTCTAGTAGGATGTTCCATGTTTGCACCTTTAAAAACTCTACCAAGCCATTGTCTGCCTCCTATCAAATTGCCAGAAGAGTGTATTTACCGGCAAAGCTGGACTGTTGGAAAATTGGACTTGCTTCCTTCAGGCCCTTCAATGCCATTCATCAAAGAGGGGTATGATTGATGCTGTTATCATAATATAGAACGGTTTAGGTTTTCTTGTGTGTGTGTGTATGTGTTAGAGGAGTGGCATCGGAGGGTGTGTGAGCCTATGAACCACATGTGAAGGCCAGAGGGAAGGAAATATTGTGTCTTCTTCCTCTGTTGCTTGCTGCTTTACTCACTAGAGACAGGTCTTCTCACTGAACTTGCTGTTTTTGTCTAGGCTGACTAGCCAGCAGCCTCCTGTGATCTGCCTGTCTTTGTTTGCCAAATGCTGGGATTTCAGCTTTCTCAAGCATGTTTTTTTAAAAAAAAAAAAAAAAAAAAAAAAAAAGGCTAATTTTTTTTTTTTTTTTAACATGGGTGCTGAGAATTTGAACCCAGTTCTTTAGTTCACACAGAAAGGATTCTTACCCATTAAGCTATCTCATCAGCCCAGGTTTTATTTGCTTTTGTTGAAGTACTGGTATGCTGGAAAAAGAACACCAGTTTTGGAAATTCTCAAAAAAAAAAAATAGTAATAATAATTCTCAAATAATGATGATGATAATAATAGTAACATTATTATTAACAATTCTTATTGATTGTAATGATATTATATATCAATATTGTATTGATATAATGATACAATACAAATAAGAATATAATGATATATATGTAATTATAATGATATAATATTGAGATGGGTAAACTATGTGAAACCATAGACCATTTTTTTGACTTTAGAAGTACCTTTTCTTTTAGCCTGCAATTCTGAGTCATTCCCATTTGTATACTGCCATTTTATATTTACTTCACATTGAACAGTTAAAGTTTTGCATTTTATAATCAGTTGCATCTTAAAAATACTATGGCCACTTCTTATACAACTCAAAAGTTTATACAACTCAAAAGTCAGAATTTCTTATTTTACAATCATTGGGAATTAGAGTCAATGAAATAGGAAAATTTGTAGCATTAGAAATTTATTGATAGCAAATATGGTTGTTTAGATATGGATAACTATATACAAACTTCATTTATTCTTTTAAGACTTTAAAAAACTTATGTGTGTGTCCTTACATGAATGTGCCCTGCATGTGTGCAAGTGCCCACAGAGGCCAGAGTACATCAGATCTCTAGGAATTAGAGCATCTGTGAGCTGTTGACATGAGTGCTATGAACGAACATTTGAACCTAGGTCCTCTAGAAATGCAGCAAGTGTCGTGTCTTAACCACCAAGCCATGGTTCTAAACCAGCTTTATTTTATAATTTTGAATCTAGTTGGTTAGTTATATTTCGAATCTAGTTAGCTCACAAGAATCTCCATAGTGGACACAATAAACTTGAAATAAGTCTTAATTATACCTCTAGTCTTGTACTAATTGCCATATGGAAATTTTCATTGTTGCTGAAAAGCATTTGGAGGATTTTTATTTGTATTTCACATTACTAATGTCTTCCTTTATGTATGTGTTTCTCTTTTTTATCTGGGTGACAACAGTGATGGAAGTAATATGGATCAAGATTATGGCCCTGCCTATACACCTCAAACCCATACTTCTTTTGGGATGCCACCAAGCAGCGCACCTCCTAGTAATGGTGGTGCAGGAATTCTTCCTTCTCCATCCACCCCTAGATTTCCAACTCCAAGGACTCCAAGGACTCCAAGGACTCCCCGTGGAGCTGGTGGACCTGCTAGTGCTCAAGGTTCAGTCAAGTATGAGAATTCAGACTTGTATTCACCAGCTTCCACCCCATCTACATGCAGACCCCTTAATTCTGTTGAACCTGCAACTGTCCCTTCCATCCCCGAAGCACACAGTCTTTATGTAAACCTCATCCTTTCAGAATCAGTTATGAATTTGTTTAAAGACTGTAATTTTGACAGTTGCTGTATTTGTGTCTGCAACATGAATATCAAGGGTGCCGATGTTGGAGTTTACATTCCAGATCCAACGCAGGAAGCGCAGTATCGGTGTACCTGCGGCTTCAGTGCTGTCATGAACCGAAAATTTGGAAATAATTCAGGATTATTTCTTGAAGATGAACTTGATATCATAGGACGTAACACCGACTGTGGCAAAGAAGCTGAAAAACGTTTTGAAACTCTCAGGGCTACCTCTGTGGAAAATGTTAATGGAGGCCTAAAGGAATCTGAAAAGGTGCCTGATGAGTTGATATTACTGCTACAAGATCAATGCACTAATTTATTTTCGCCCTTTGGAGCAGCAGACCAAGATCCTTTTCCAAAAATGGGTGTAATTAGCAATTGGGTACGTGTTGAGGAGCGGGACTGTTGCAATGACTGTTATCTTGCATTAGAACATGGGCGTCAGTTCATGGATAATATGTCAGGAGGAAAGGTTGATGAAGCACTTGTCAAAAGCTCATGCTTACATCCGTGGGCCAAACAAAATGGTAAGTTTGTGAATGAAATAGTTTTTTGTTTTGTTTTTTAGGTATTTGACCTAAGCTTTTTTTCTTGGGGGTAAAAGTATCAGAAGCAATAAACCTAATAGGGACGCTGAAATTTGGATTTCACCCTCATTTGAAGCAGTAACATGCTGGGCGAGATGGTGCATGCCTTTCATCCCTCCACTTAGAAGGCAGGTGGATCTCTGTGAGTTTGAGGCCAGCCTCCTGGAGTTTCAGGATAGCCAAGGCTACATAAGAGATCCTGTCTCAGAAAACGAAACAAAAAAGAAAGTAACATGAAGATTTCTTAGCTGTTTAGTTGAGTTTCAGCAATAAAAACAAGTTACTGTACATCTGTAATCATATAATTACATATAAATCTAAAAGACATGTTGCACATTGGCAGACAATTAATGATTGTTTCATTCACCCATCTAATTTTACCTTCTGAGGTGCATGCACTCTGCTACTGAGGTATGCCTAGACTATCTCATTAAGTACTTACCGAGCACTTTATGTTCAGTGCTGTTTTGTCCTCGCTGTTGAACAATCATAGCAGTCTCTGGTTTTCATTTTTTGTTTGATTGGTTTTGCTTGTGTATATGTGAGAGCATGGTTGCCTGTGTTTGGGTCCGTGTACACATTTGTGCATGTTTATGGGGGCAGAAGAGAGAGCCTTTGGGTTATTCCTCAGAAGCCATCCGCCCCCCTTTGGATTGGGGTTTCTAATCAGTGACTGATTAGCTTAGAAACTTATCTTTTTGAGCCTACAATTTAGTGGACGAGACAGATAGTAAACAACAACAACAAGAGATACATACTTGGATTTTGTACCATTTACAAGTGCACTGAAGAGAAAGCAGAGGAAAAAAAGCAAAAAAAATGTTTACTGGGGAAAAAAATTATGTGCTGCTTTAGAATTATAGTCAGAGATGTTACTGGAGGGGGAGGAACATTTATGGAAAGTCCTGAATATTTGAATATTTGAAGGAGAATGAGTATATGTATAAATAATGTCTTTATAAAGGCACAATGTAAGAAGACTGGTGGATGTGACCCCATAAAGGTAGTTAAAGATCTTGACAATCAGTTCCGGTCAACCTAATTAGAGTGGATTTGAGGAAATGAGAAACAAATTTAAAATTTGGGAGTCATTTGGTAAAAATAGAGAAATATTACTTTAGGATTAATATACGCATATGTACATGGAGAGTGTTTCTATCTAGATGAAAATTTTAAATTGACAATCATTTCATATATTTGAATACAGTGTGTTATATTGCTATATGGATATGGATATATTATAGAAATAATAAACCAAGCTAGTTAGCTTATTTATCACCTTTTTTTGTGGTGTTTAAAATCTTTTTTCAATTTAAAAATACAGAATACAGTGTGAATACCTATGCTTATCATGCCACTAAATAGACCTTTAAAACTTTTTCTTCCTGGAGCCAGGCAGTGGCAGTGCATGCCTTTAATCCCAGCACTGGGCAGAGGCAGGTAGATCTCTGTGAGTTCAAGGCCAGCCTGGTCTACAGAGTGAGTTTTAGGACAGCCGGAGTTACAACAGAGAAACCCTGTCTTGAAAAAACTAAAAACCAAACCAAACCAAAACAAAAAACCTTATTCTTCCTGCCTAACTGGAACTTCATCCCCAACTCCAGTCCAACCTTCCTCCACTGGATGAATTACTGCAGAACAAAAGGTACCGTTGTAGGAGCAAAGTCATTGAATAAGTGGTGGATAATAGAATCCAGTAGTATGTAGTCCTTTAGATAGGAACATTTCCATCACAAGAAAAGGAGATTTATATCTTTGGGCAAGAAGAGAGAAAGTGAACATTTTTAGTAATTGCTTTTGTAGTTGTGGATGACAGCCACGGGAGACAGAGGCAGGCTCATTTAAAACCGATGTCTAATTTCCCATACTAGTAGCTTCAGACATGATCACCTTGTTAGAAATGCACATTTTCACATTCTTCTAAACCAAACTCTGGAGATAGGAATCAGTTTTGCCACTCATTACTAATGTTGTTTTTGAAAAAGTAATATATTATCTTTATTTCTTTATGGTGTATGTATATGAGGGTGTTGAACTCAGGAGCTTGTGTATGCTAGGCAAATGCTTTATATCTTGACTCTATCCTCCTTGCATAGCATTGTAAAGATTTAATGAGTTCATTGTTACTTCATTAGGTCATTATTATGCTATATTATATATATATATGTATATATATATATACACACACACATATAATATATAAGCATAATAGATTTTATGTGGTCCTGGTATAATCTACTAACTTTTGGAGATACATAAAAACAGTGGGCTTGATATCTGGGGGAACTATGAAGATAGTCTACATTTTAATTGCCTACCAACTACTAAGATAACTATAATTGTAATCAGAGAAGCAAAAGATAAATCAGATTTCTATTGATGGAAAGATAAATGATTATGGAAGTACAGACTGAATATTAACAAGCCCTGAAATTTAAGAAGATTATATGTAACAAATAGATAAATTATAGCAATAGTAGTTTGAGGGTGAGGTCAGGCTAATTCAGAAGACTACAGTAACCTGTATTTTTTCTTTTTTTTTTTTTTTGCACATTGTCTCTGTGTGCATGCATGCCATGTTACACATGGAAGTCAGAGGGCACTTGTAGTATTTGCTTATCTTTCTTCCACTCAGGCCTTTAGGCTTAGCCACAAGCACCTTTACCCACTAAAACTTCTCATCATCCCAGCTAAAGCATTACCTTTAATGTGTTTTTCTGTCTCAACAAAACAAAACAAAGCAACAAAACAAAAAAAAAAGGTTTTTGAGCAGTGAGATCATAACTCATAATTATTTTCATTATGATATTAAGTGTAATTTCTGAAATAAAGCAAGAGGACTGCACATGGGCTCATTATTATACGTGACAATATCATGATTCATCTAATTCGTTATACTACAGG
Organism: Cricetomys ansorgei; assembly: GCA_026225945.1. Classification (NCBI taxonomy): domain Eukaryota; kingdom Metazoa; phylum Chordata; class Mammalia; order Rodentia; family Nesomyidae; genus Cricetomys; species Cricetomys ansorgei. The sequence goes on from JAMJFZ010001871.1 coordinate 6,395,912, forward strand.
GAAGGGCCAAATAAAACAAGAGTTAGTGAGTGCCTGGCACATAGGGTCTCCAGTTACTAACTCCAGTGGTGGCAATAGCTTCCATAGTATTCTTTATTATGTTTGTTAAAAACAACCTGTTGGCCAAATAAAGACTGAGTTTTTACCTCGTGCATATTAATGCTCTGAATAAAAGTATAACATCGTTGAAGTATATACAACAGAATTAGGGCCAGTAGATTGTGCCTTCTGCCTCGGATACCTTTCTCTTACAAGTAAGTACTTGGGATCTTGTCTCCTTTAAATCTTGTTAAATGCTGGCTTGGCGGTGATGGTATACTTCTTTATTCCCAGCACAGAGGCAGAGGGCAGAGGCAGAGACAGGCGGATCTCTGTGAGTTCCAGGATAGCCTGGTCTGCAGAGGGAGTTCTAGGACAGTTACAATAGAGAAACTGTGTCTCAAAAAACAAAACAAAGGAAAACAAAACAAAACCCAAATAAATAAATGAATGAATAAATGAATAAATAAATCTTAAGATATTATCTTATTAATACAAAAGTCCTTCCTCATGTTCTGCATTTTCCATTGTATTAGCTTTTTTCTTTCTCATTCAATAGAATATTAACTAAACTCTTACCCACTAAGTATATCCCATCTAAGTTCTGTGTAAGGGAATCTGTATTTCCAACACATAGAATAGTGCTTGGCATTTAGTCCATGATCAGAATTATGAATATTTGTTCAAATTAATTTAAAAGTTTATAAAGTAGGTGAAAATGTAGTTCTGTGGCAGAGCAATTGACTGACATGTATCTTGTCCTGAGTTTAATCCTTCTTACTGCAAAAGAGAAAAAAAAATATACAAAATACATTTTGTATATTTCAGTGTCAACTTTTGTTTCATTCAGGAGAGGAAAGGTTTTGAGAGCTTTTAAGAGTTGAGACAATAAGTAAAAATTCTCTTTGTTTTCTCATCTACCAGGACCTCCTGATCACTTAAGGAAAACTTGTATAAAACATACCATGTAATTCACCTATATAAAATACACAATCAAAAATTTAGTATTTACGATTGTTGTAATGATCAAATAATTTCAGAACGTTTCTATCACTCCCAAAATAATAGCCCTTGTTCATTAGTAGCTATTCCCTGTTTCTGTCCAGTCTTTTTTTGCAGCTGTAAGCAACCATTAGTCTAGTTAGGGTTCTGTCTCTAAAGATAAGCCTTTTGGCTTATGTAAACATTATATGGTCTTCTGCGACTTTCTTTAACAGTATTTAGTTTATTTTTATTTTATGTTCATTGGCCATTTTGCCTGCATATATGTCGGTGTGAGGGTGTTGAGTCTCCTGAAACTGGAGTTACAGGCAATATGCGAGCAGGGGAGCAGGACCTGGGTCTTTTGGAAGGCAGCCAGTGCTCTGCTGAGCCATCTCTTCAGCCCCTGACTTTTTTTTTTTTTTTTTATCTTCCACTCAGATTGTTTTCAGAGTTTTTAAAGTACGTATTAGTACATTAATGACACAATATTCCATTGTCATATAGCCATATACTTTTTTTTAAGTCTACAAATTGGACATTTGAGTTGTATACCCCTTTTGGTTATTGTAAATAATGCTTCTGTGGACATTTGTGTATGATTTTATGATGTATGCTTGTGTTTTCATTATACTTAGGTAGATTATCTGGGTCATGGAACTAATATTTTTCACAGCATCTGCACTAGTTTAAATTCTAACATTAGATTTTCCACTTTTCCAAAACCACACCAATACTTGCAATTTATTTTTATTGAAGATATCCTCATGGTTATGAAGTGGTGTCTTGTGGTTTGGCTTTGTATTTCTCTACTGATGAATGATGTTTAGTGTCCTTTCATAGACTTACTACCTATTTGTATATCTTTGTATATTTGTATATCTTTGGAGAAATGTTTCTTAAGATCCTTTGCCTTATCGAGGGGCAGGAATGAAGGGATGAATGTGCAGGTGAAGCCTCTCAATCCTGTAGCTCTGACTAGCCTCAGGTTTGTGATCCTTCAGCCTCACCTCTTTTTAAAATTTGATTTTTTAAAACTTTTTATTTCATTTTTGCCTTTTTATTATTGATTTGTAGGAGTTCTTCATGCACTGGTTTGAATATATTTTGACCTGCTTTTAGTTTTGTCTGGTTTTCACTTTTTATATGACTGCTTTTGTGATTGTGGTGTATGTATTTGGAGTGGATTCTAGGGATTAAACTGAGGCCATCAGTGTGGAGGCAAGCACTATTATCTCGTACCCCATCTTCAGTTTCTTGATAATACCCTTTGAAGAATGTTTCTGAGTTTGATAAAGTCTAATAATCTAATTTTTTTTTCTTGTTCCTTGTGCTTTGGTGTTATCTAAAAAGGCTTATTTGGCCCAAGGTCATGATATTTCAATTTTTTTCCCTAAGAACTGTCTAGTTTTAGTTCTCAAACTTGTATGTTCCTTTTTGAATGAGTTGATGTTTAATGATTTTAAGTTTTAAAAATAATTAGAATATCAGGGCTGATATAGCTAATTTTAATTAAGAAAAAGCAAGAATATCTGTGAGAATCCCCTTAATTAGAATTAAAAATACAAAATTCCTGTGCCTTGATGAGCTCAGAATTGAATGCTGAGTTTATATTTTAGCAAATCTGTTATTTTCTTGTTTGAATATGTGTCTTCATGTTAAGTATGGGTGTGTAAGCTACAGTGCACTCATGGAGCTCAAGGCTCCATGTGGTGGGTTATGGGGATTAGATTCAGGTTGTCAGACTTTTGTGGAAAGTTCTTTTACTTGCTGAGCTATTTCACTGTTTTATTTTGGTTTGGTTTTTCGAGACGAGGTTTCTTATGTAGCTCTGGCTATCCTGGAAATCGCTCTGTAGATCAGGCTAGCATTGAACTCATAGATCCACCCGCCTCTGTTACCATGTGTTTTTAGAGGCTTTTTTGTAATTACAATTAACAGACTTAGCTAATGTTAACTTTTTCTAGGCTGCTATATTTACATATAGATACTTCTAGTTGCATAGCATAATGTATACTCTATAGTTTTATAGAGTTTTACTATTATGTAATAGTATGACATGTTCTAGCTTTGTTTTAGTTTTTAAATACCTAAATACTTATTTTCATTTTTAATTATGTGTATATATGTGTGTGCCTATGTGTATGTGTGTAGGTGTGTGTGTTCCTTCAGAGACCAGAAATATTGGATCCTTTGGAGCTGGAGTTACAGGTGGTCCCCTGATTGTTCTGGGGCTTGAACTTGGGTCCTCTGTAATCTCTGTAAGAGCAGTAAGCATCCTTAATCACTGAACCATTTTCCTTGTACCTCCCACCCCATTTACTTTTAGTCAACATTCCATATCAGGTAGCCATTATCACTTAATAATGACTAAATTGTGTTCTGTTATGTATATAACAGTATATATGAGCCATCTTACCAATCCTACTTCAAGTTTCCCATAGTAAGTTTTTGGAGGTGGGTAGAATCACCACCATGTCACAGAACTTCAAACTCTTACACAACTTTCACACACTTACTTGTGGAAAAAATACAAGCATATCCATGCTGCAGAGTTTACTATTCATTGCTATGGAAAAGAAAAAATAAGGTATAATTTTCATCAAATTAATTTTTTAAAATACGCAAAACATATTTTGTTTCCTCACTCATGTGTGGCACAGGCTGATCTGGTACTTGTACCAGTCCTTTTTCCTTGGCTTCCTCCATGATGGAATTACTACCATGTGCCACCATGCTTGGCTTGAAATTGTTATGAAACATTAGATTTGAGATTAAATTATTTTTTAAGTTACAGAAGATTAAAGTCATGAGTGATAAGATTGGTAGTAGTAATAATTAAAGGTGAGTGATTTAATGTAAATGTGTCAGTCATAATTAGTGGCCAGATTAATAATATCAATGTCATGTAGTAGTACTTTGCTGTAGCCGTTTAACACTAATGAGCCACATTGTTCATACCCACTCTGTCATTTGGCTAAAAAATACATCTTTAAACAATTTGATAGTCTATTATACCTAGATTATAAAATATGTGTGGCTAAAGTTTTTTTTTTAAATTATCAGTGTGAACAAGTTTTATCTGTTTCATGTTTTGTATTCCAAAATTGCTTTACCTTTACTGTGCTGTAAATTGAAACAGTGCTTGTGCTTCTAGGCAGTCTCACAACCAGAGTGACAGTCCCAGCCCTATACTTTGTAGTTGTTACTGTCTGTATTTCTCAAATTAATTGACTATTATTACTAGTCTTATCTCATCATTTTACAGTAGTGGCGGAATTAAGAGAGACAGTCTATAACTCATTTCAGTGTGAGACAGAACCTTTCTAATAAAAATCCCTACAAGTACCAGGAACAACCAAAATATATGCAAATTGATTAATTGGATAATAAATATTTTATGAAGATGAGTTACTTTTCAGTGTATTTTGGTTCTCTCTAGAACAATCTTTGTTTTGTGTGTGTATGCTGGTGTTAAACTTGGCACTTCATGCATGCTAAGAATGTGTTACCACAAAGGCACATCCTTAATCACAAAGAGCCACCTTTGTCCATCCTTCATACTCGCTCCTTCTTCCCTCCCTCTTCCCCTTCTTTTCTTATTCTTTCTATGCCCCTCCCCTCTTCGTGACAATTTTGCTAACTTGACAAAACTAACCTCAAACTTGGAATCCTGCTTCAGCCTCCTGAATTCAGGGATTACAGATATGTGCCACTACATCAGACTTTTGAAAGGTTTTATATAGTTTCCTGTATAAGCAGATGTTTAATGTTTTTTATAATGAACATCTAAAATTCCTGAGATGTTTTTCTTTTTATCTCTTAAATTTTGTGTCACCAATAGCAATTACTAATCACTTTTTTTAATGATTGTAGATGTGAGTATGCAGTGTTCCCAGGATATACTTCGAATGCTCCTCTCTCTTCAGCCAGTTCTTCAAGATGCTATTCAGAAAAAAAGAACAGTAAGGCCTTGGGGTGTTCAGGGTCCTCTCACTTGGCAACAATTTCATAAAATGGCTGGCCGAGGCTCTTATGGTAAGTTATGTATTGTGATAGATAATGACTGATTTTATATCTGTTTTCAGATATGTGCCCAACTAGATAAATGCATTAGTTCTTGAATATTTTTCTGTTAAACATTTAAGGACACTGTGGTCTAACTATAGTACACCATTCTACGTTGGCAGTACTTAGTTTTCCTGGGTTCTTAAATCTCATATCAGTGTGAGTAGTTGCACTATTTGTTTTTACGTGCTTGACATCCATGTTGACTTTATGTGAAGAGTCATGCTGATAAGATGATCTTTGTAAATCCCCAAAAGATGTCAGTTTTAAATTGAATGAGATGGAGAGGTTGGGGTCAGATAGTAGAGACTAATACTGTAGATAAATAAAACAACAAGATTTTCCTCATAAAATGTTTGGATAAAACATAGAAACTTGCAGTAATGACAAAAGAAGTGAATGAATATTCTCAGTAGGTATACAGTTGATTTATGATCACCTGTGATAGAGGATACCATTCATATATTTGAAATACTGTCTCTGAATTAGCACTTAACAAAGTATAGTTGGAATGATAGCTAGTTGTGTTTTTTATAGTATTGGGGATTTAACCCAGAGCTTTGCACACACTAAGGCCAATACCAAACCACATCCACTGCTCTGGAATAATTGCTGTTAGCATTAAAATCCTTGATTTTTGTATATGGTTTCAGAGTGTATTGTATACAGTAGTAGGCTCCTTTTTTCTGTTTTATTATTTATTATTTTTAATTTAATTAATTTTAATTTAATATTTAATTATTTTTCTGTTTTATTAATGGCTGAATTTTTGAGGTTATTTCTGTTAACACATCCTAACTAGCCACCACTCCTTTAAATGGTTGTCTACATCCCATCATTTTTATATATGTAATTTGTGTATGTATTTTATAAATGTGTTTTACCAGTATACTATTTATAGACATAGATTGTTTCCATCATTAGTATTCAGAGGTTCCTGTATAGTTGGCTTAAAGCATATGTGTAGTTTAAATGTGTATAGCTGAATTATACTCTGCAGTATCACTCTAAACTCCATCAGATAAATATTTATTATTTCAAACTTGCCAGTAGATAGTCTGGTAATTGAATGACAGAACATTTATTTCACTAAAATTTGAGAGGCTAAAGGTATGTTTCCTGGGTTCAGAGTACTGCAGCGACTTCTTTTATGATACTAGACAAGTTGTTTACCTTTTCTATTCCTATTTCTTGTTTAATATCAGTGTCTACCAATATATGATGTTTGTGAGAGTTAGTTAATACCGACATGTAAGGAGCTCTGTCTCGTGCCTAGAATGTAGCACTGTAGCTATTTCCTAGGATTCATGTTAAATTACTTTCTCTTAAGAAATCAAACATATCTAAGAAGTATTTTCATTTTTTGTCTTTGTTCTTGTCCTTATTAATATTTAAACCAGGTAATTTGTCATATTCTTTGTCTAAGAATATACTGTGGTAAGAACATTTAACCTGAGATCTACCCTTTTAATCAAGTTTTAAGTAATAAAATACAGTGTTGTTGGTTTCTGTACAATATTGTACAGTATATCTGATTTTTCTCATGGACTTAGAAGTCCTCTTTTTATGGTAAATAAATTAACTATTCATCATATTAATTATAAATTTGTTTACTTTTAAGTTAATTAATGCCAGTTCTGGTGACCAGTGTCTATAATCCCAGCATTTAACAGACTGAAGAAAGAAGGGTTGTTATGAGTTCAACCCCAGACTGGACTGTAGAATAAGAACCCTGTCTCAAACAAAGTAGCAGAAAATATTTTAAAATGACCACTGAAGGATATTTTTAATTGTGAAAATATGTCATTGATAGCTTTATGTGTTTCTATCTTTAATATTTTCCTAATTAACTTTGAAAATAAAGATGACATAAATTTGCTTTTTCCTTCTTTCTATCTTTATTACTCAGGAACTGATGAATCTCCGGAACCACTGCCCATTCCCACGTTTTTGTTGGGTTATGATTATGATTTTCTGGTGCTTTCTCCATTTGCTCTCCCTTACTGGGAGAAACTTATGCTGGAACCTTATGGATCTCAAAGAGATATAGCCTATGTTGTACTCTGTCCAGAGAATGAAGCTTTGTTAAATGGAGCCAAAAGCTTTTTTAGAGATCTTACTGCAATATATGAGGTAGATATTTTATAATTCATATTTTCACGCTTAAAATATACTAGAAAATTCTTCTGTTTGATAAAGAATGCTGTTGTTGACAGTTGTTTTACTAGCGAATATACTTCACCACATTTTTGCTAGTCTTTGTTAAGTATGTATGCCATGGGTCAAGTGGAAAACATAGTATTGGGGGTATATATATCAAGGGCATATGTGCTTTGTTTAATGTAACTCTTGGTGTGTTGAGTATGCATACCTGTAACTCATATAGGTACTTGGATAGCTGAGACAGGAGAGTCTCCAGGCTAGCCTGGGCTATACAGTTAGACTATATCTTGGAAAAAATATGTATTACTAGAGATGGTGGTATAGGCTTGTAATTCCAGCTTTTGGGAGGCAGAGGCAAGAAAATTAGGAATTGATGGTCATCCTCAGCTCTTAGCAAGTTTGAGGCCAGCTTGGGCTACCTGAGACCCTGTGTCAAAAAAATTTTATTTTCTAAAGGAAAATGAGCAGCGTCCCCATACTTACTTACCCATGATATTTCACCTCCGTTGTTAATTATAATAAAACTTATTTTAAATGGTTTTAAGTGCTTTAATTTATAATCTGTACTCTAATAGTAAATTCACTAATTCTGCCTTTTATATATTTGTAGTCCTGTCGATTAGGCCAACACAGACCTATTTCTCGACTGTTGACGGATGGGATCATGAAAGTGGGAGCTACTGCATCAAAGAAACTTTCTGAAAAGTTTGTAACAGAATGGTTTTCTCAGGCAGCTGATGGTAACAATGAAGCATTTTCTAAACTCAAGCTTTATGCACAAGTCTGCAGATATGACCTAGGTATTAAATTTGTATTCATTCTATAAGAGCAATGTGAATGGTGCGGCTTGGTTCTTCACCTATTTTTGTAAAAAAATCTTAGTGTCATACAGCCATCTCCATTTTTTTCCAAAGATGTTGCCTCTGCTTTTGTCCTATAAAATCAGTACTAAGTAGATGTGGCAGACGCTGTGCCCTCAAAGTTTATAAATATTTACTGTTTACATAGAAATTTTGGTATTTGGTATCCTTATGCATCCTATCAAGCAGACATCATATGGGGTCCAAAGTATTTTCTGCTGCTTCTGTGGGGGCTGATGTTTTATGCACTTTAAGATCTGTGATTTGTTAATAATTTAGATGCAAATAATTTCTAAGCAACACCAAAAAAAGTCTTACTGTAGCTAAGAGAATGACTGTTATTTAAAGCCTTTTTTGTATACTTTTAAATTAAATATCAATGAACTTCCTTTACACTTAATCCAAAGAGATGCAATACCAAATTACTGGATCTAGAAATTTCTGTAAATTAAGCCTCATGATAATATTCCTCCATTTTGAAATTTAATTAGCTATCACTCTCAGCTTGTGATATAACAACACTTGCAGTGGTTTGATGAAAAATTGCTACATACTGCTGTCACATTTGTTGATGTATTTGAAACTTTACTACGTTTATTTACTAAGTGTGGTGGGGTATATGCCACTGTTAATCAATGGAAGCCAGAGGACTACTGGCAAGGTTGGGTTTATCTTCCTTCTATGTTATTTCTAGGGGTTAAACTTAATTACTTCACCATCTTGTCAGCCTTTGTTTACATTTAGTTTTGCCCAGGAAATAAATTTTCTCATGTTTTCATACTGATATTTAAAATTTGAATTAAATTTGAGCTGTTATAGTTTTATTTTAAACTTGTTTCTTTAGTTTCTGGAGAAAAAAGAAAGCTAGTGCATGCTGCACTGTTAGTAAAGCAGTTAAGTGAAGATACTTGCCAGGAAAGTATCAGCTCAATTGTTACTTATGTAGTAGAATTAAAAAAAAAAAAGTCTGAAATCAAGAATTAAATACCTGTTTTTGTTCTTTAGGTCCATATCTTGCTTCTCAGCCATTGGATAGCTCTCTGCTCTCCCAGCCAAATTTAGTTACCCCTACAAATCAGTCTTTGCTTACCGCACCTCAGATGACAAATACTGGAAATGCTAATACTCCAGCTGCTACCTTAGCATCTGCGGCAAGTAGCACTATGACAATGTCTTCAGGTGTTGCCATAAGTACTTCAGTTGCCACAGCTAATTCAACTTTGACCACCACCTCATCTTCATCATCTTCCAATTTGAGTAGTGGAGTGTCATCAAATAAACTGCCTTCATTTCCACCCTTTGGCAGTATGAACACTAGTGGTTCAGGATCCATGTCTGCACAAGCAAATACAGTTCAGAGTGGCCAGCTAGGAGGACAGCAATCATCATCTCTGCAGACAGCGGGAGTATCCGGGGAGTCAGCTTCACTTCCCACCCAGCCACATCCTGATGTGTCTGAAAGGTACCTTAAAAATACTGATACTTGGGGTTGAGAGATAGTTGAGTGGTAATGCATGTGTTTAACCCACTTGAAGCCTTGTGTACAATGAATGAATAAATAAAAGCAAAGTTAAGTTTGTGGAAATAGAGAGTCAGTGGTCCCCTCTTTCTATCTAAAGAAGACAGTCTTAAATGAATATAAAGTGTTTCTTGATCTTATCTTAGAACATTGTTAAATCATGTTAAGTATTTTATGTGTAAATAATAATAGATTGTTTTAAAAGTCTTTATTATAGAATTCACAGGGTTGGTGCTATTATGTTAAAAATCATTTAACTTGCTGGGTGGTGTTAGGTAGCGCAACGCCTTTAATCCCAGCACTCTGAGGCAGAGATAGGCGGATCTCTGTGAGTTTGAGGCTAGCCTGGTCTACAGAGTGAGTTCCAGGCAGCCAAGTTACAACAGAGAAACCTTGTCTTGAAAAACAAAAAACACCACCAAAAAAACATTTAACTCCAGATATCCCTGTGATTGAGTCTGGCCTGTGACATAAGCAAATGCAATTGTTTATACACAACTACACAAACACTTGAGAAATCACCTTGGAACCTGCCTCTTTGTGTATACGTGTACATACGTGTGCTGCTAGAAACTTATCCCAGGTCTTGCACATGTTAGGCAGGCAGTCTTCCACTTATCTGTACCTCAGCCTTGGTTTGAAGGCTTTCGATTCTTAGCAGTTTTGAATTATAGCTTTGTCATTTACCCACTTTGTGATCAGGGGAAACTTCTGTGAGCATGTATTCTTATCTATAGTATGGAAGTAATATGATATAATGCACAGTAAACACTTTAATGGTAATAGATCTCCTTGTTTTTACAACAAAAGTACTGGGAAAATCCCTTGTTTTATGAATTTGGTTATTCTGAGCCTAGTTATTTTTCAGCTACCTAGAATGCAGTTGTTCCCAACATCAGACTCATAAATATGGGTAAAAACAAACTATTACCCAGATTAGCTTGTCCATCATAAATAGCTACAGAGATCTGAAATTTAAGGAAAATTAAAATCACCTATCCAAAGAATGATGCTTTATTCACCACTAAGCTAATGAAATTAATGTGTCCAGTCTGAAAATGCACCAGAACATCAAGCAGATAAACTTGTTTCCTTTCTGGACCAGCTGTTGCTAGGCAGGTTCGTGAGGAAGGCTACAAAAAAAAAAAAAAAAAGGCAAACCTTTTGTCTCAGTTTACTCTCTTATTGTTAAGCAGTTCAAGAAGTCCATCCTTTTTACTTTTAAAAGCAGAATGTCTCTTAAGGGATTTCATATGGTGTGAAATGTGAAATGCTATGGTTCTTTTTGGAGGAAAAGAAGAATCGTGGTGTTCAGAGAGGTTTTCCGATACTTAGCACCAATAAAGGAGAGGGATGTAATGATTTGCTTTGGTGCTATCTCGGGCAAATATAATACAACTTTCTGCTTTGTTTCTACCTAAATTTTTAGCACAATGGATCGTGATAAAGTGGGAATTCCCACAGATGGTGATTCACATGCAATCACCTATCCACCTGCAATTGTTGTTTATATAATTGATCCTTTTACATATGAAAATAAAGATGAGAGCACTAACTCTTCTAATGTATGGACTTTGGGGCTACTTCGATGCTTCCTGGAAATGGTCCAGACTCTTCCTCCTCATATCAAGAGTACTGTTTCTGTACAGGTAAGAATTTAATGTTTCAGAACTTTCAGAGTTAATTTTCTGTATTCAAAATAATTTTGGTAAACGACAGGTTGAATTTATTTTACTTAAATATTATAATAGAAATTTTAAGAGAGTTTATAAAAGATAACTTTAAAGTCATGAGGACTGATGAAATGGCTTAGCAGTTAAGAGTGCTTGCTGCTCTTCCAGAGGACCCAAGTTTAGTTCTTTCCACCCACATCTGATAGCTCACAACTGTCTGTAACTTCAGCAACAGGGTACCGCTCCGTAGGTACTATCATACACATGGTATACACACAAAGACACACACACACACACACACACACTCACATAAATCTTTTTAAAACTTTATTGTCATTCTACAGTCATGAAGAATAAAAGGATTGTGTTGGCTGTGTATGGTGGTTTGTGTTTGTAATCCCAGGAAGCTGAGGCAGAAGGATCACAGCCAGCATCAGTACATAATTTCAGGCTAGCCTGAGCTACATAATAAGACATTGTTTGTTTTTTAACCCCCCCCCCCACCTACACACACACACACACAAAAAGAAAAGGTTATATTGAATATATTATTTCTCCTGTGTTATTTTGTAAGTACAGTTATAAAGTAGAACCTAAGTAGGAAAATAATGCCTGTATTCTATGTAAGTTAGAATTCTAATTGAGACAAGTTACAAATAAAAGTAGAAGAAAAAGAAACTTTGATTTCTTTAACTTACAGGTTATAATAGGCTTCATGGGAGTCTTAAGATATTTGCTGAGTATAGAAGATTTAAAAATTTTTTAGATGATCCTTTAGTTCAGTTCCTATGTAAGTTGTCTATATGTTAAACTAGGGGTAGGAGAGATGGCTCAGTGGCTAAGAGCACTGGCTGGCTGCTCTTTAGAAGACTTGTGTTCAGTTTCCAGCACCCGTATAGCTGTTTACAGTCATCCATAACTCCAGTTCCTGGGTATCCAGTGCTCTTTTTTGGGCTCCACATGTAATAATCTATAAGGTTTATGTATGTATATGCAGGCAGAACACTTACACACACCATAAAAAATTAAAAATACTATGTAATAGAAACCATAGTTTTGTTTTTTTTTAAGCCAGTCTTTCCATTAGATGTTGCTTAAATTTTGTCTGAAGGGATTTCTTTTACTCTGTTGCAAGCTACTCTGTTAATGTTTGTAACACTCACCTTTACCTGTAGATTGTTCCTTGTCAGTACCTGTTACAACCTGTGAAACACGAAGACAGGCAAATCTACACTCAGCATCTAAAATCTCTGGCTTTTTCGGCCTTTACCCAGTGTCGGAGACCACTTCCAACATCAACCAATGTAAAAACACTGACTGGGTTTGGTCCAGGCTTAGCTATGGAAACTGCTCTTAAAAGTCCTGATGTAAGTATTATAAGTGTGTTTTCCATGCACAAAGTTATTAAGATGACTTTCATTTTAAAAGTTTATATAGTTGGGCTGTGGTGGTGCACACCTTTAACCCCAGCACTAGGGAAGCAGAGGCAGGTGGATCTCTGTGAGTTCGAGGCCAAGCTGGTCTACAGAGTGTGTTTCTGGACAACCAGAGTTACAACAGAGAAACCCTGTCTTGAAACATATACACACACCAAAAAAAAAACCAATAAAAACAAAAAGATTTTATGTAAAAATAGATAATAATGCTTTGTTCTTATTTCCAGTCACAATTAGGTAGATAATATATATTGTTCTAAGATTGCATAGTATTGTAATACTTTTTTTTTTTTTACTTTACAGAGACCAGAGTGTATTCGACTTTATACACCACCTTTTATTTTGGCTCCAGTGAAGGACAAACAAACAGAGCTAGGAGAGACATTTGGAGAAGCTGGACAGAAATACAATGTTCTTTTTGTGGGCTACTGTTTATCACACGATCAAAGATGGATTCTTGCATCTTGTACAGATTTATATGGAGAACTTCTAGAAACATGTATTATTAACATCGATGTTCCAAACAGGTACTTATATTTCCTAAAACATGATTATTTTAATTTAAAAATGTTAGTATATGTACACATATACAAACACACAACGTTATTTCGTACTCAGTAGATAACCATTTCAAGTTTATATACATTATGTTATTAACTGTTGAGACTCTGGGTATACTTTTATCTACATTTTATAGTTAATCCTTATGGTATACAATTAAGATAATTAAAAACAATTTTGGCCAAGCATGTTGGCACATGTCTTTAATCCCAGCACTTGTGAAGTAGAGGCAGGTAAATCTCTGTGAGTTTGAGGCCAGCCAGGCTGCATAGTGAGACTGTATCTAAAAAACAAATGCTCCTTCCCTTGATTAGTTTATTACACAGATAAAAAAAGATCCAGTCCCTAACTGTTATATCATAAAGCTTGTGGCAGTGATTTTGGATGAAGAATTTGAAGTTTTGGGGACTGGAAATATGCTACATCAGTTAAGAGTGTTTGCTGCTTTTCCCAGAGGGCTGTAGTTGGTTCTTGGCATCTATATCAGATGATTTACAGCACCTGTTAACTCTGGCTTCAACAGACACCTGCACTCATGTGCAAACCTCCCCCCCCATTTACATAATTTAAAAATATTTTTAAACATTTATTTATAAAAAGCTCTCCTCATAAATGGATCTGCTAAGCTGGAGATGGTGGTACACACCTTTAATCCTAAAACTCCAGAGGCAGAAGCAGGTGGATCTCTGATTTTGAGGCCAGCCTTGTCTATAGAATGAGTTCCAGGATAACCAGAGCTATACAAAGAAACCTGTCTTGAAAAACCACAAAGTAAATAAATATTTATTGCTTGTAGCATAAGCCATTACAATGGTATTTTTTTAAAACCTAATTTTCTTTAAACACATTTTTTTAAGGAATATTTGCATTAGTTTTGAGATAGTTTGGAAAGAATCTCTGTAGGAAGAGAACAGATACCACCAATATGGAGCTGAGGTTACCATTTCACTTATTTGGTCAAAAGGTAGAAATGGAGACAGGAGAGACAGTTCAGCAGTTAGAAGCCCTGGCTGTTCTTGTAGAGGACTGGGTTCCATTTCCAGCACCCACATGGTGGTTCATAACCATCCTTAACTTTAGTTCCAAGGAATCCAATGTTTTTTTCTTGTCTCTGGGCACCAGGCACACATGTGGTGTGCATCCATACATGAGAACAAACATCACACATTAAATTAAGTAAATCTTTCAAAAAAATAGAAATGGAACAAAGATTAAGATATGTAGGAATAGGCAAGATGGCTCAGTAGGTAAAGATGCTTGCTTTCAAGCCTGACAACATGAATTTGACCTTTGGGACTCATGTGGTGGAGTGAACCAACTCCTAAAAGTTATCCTTTGATCTCTACACTTGTATATATATATAATAAATATAATAAGATGTAATGAAACCTGTCTTCAAATATCACCCTTTACTTGTTTCTGCAGTTGTAGAGTAATTTTGTCTGCCACATCAGATCGTTAGGGTGAAATGAGTGTTGGATGAACTGTGCATGCAATACTTTTTTTAAAAAAATTTTTGAGACAAGGTTTCTCTGTTGTAACTCTGGCTGTTCTGCAACTCACTCTCTAGTCTAGGCTGTCCTGAAACTCATAGAGATCTGCCTGCCTCTACCTCCCAAGTGCCAGAATTAAAAGTGTGCACCACCACTTCTTGGCTAACAGAGCTTTTTTTGGGGGGGAGGGTTTCATATATTTGTAGCATAGTAAATATTAACTGCTATTGCTCATTTTCAAAGTGCTTGCGTTATATGCTTGTCTACCTAGTAAAGAACCTATATTAGAAAACATGCAACAACATTATTTGGTCTGAGAAGTGTAGTTTATGTTGGGCATTCTTCACTTTTTAAGGTATAGAGATTGGTTTATTACAGATTGTTGGCTAAAACTGGACAACTCACTTTTTTCAGTTCTTTTCCATGGCATTGTTTATGCAACAGTTGCAGTTGTTGAAGGCTTAATAAAATTTGAAGTATTGAACTTTTAAAAAAGAAAGTGTTTCTAGTAAATTGAGGCTGTTGGTAAAGAAACTGAAAAAATTCTCTTAGGTTAAGTATATATCAAGAATATTTTAAAAACTTATTTGTGTGTGTGTGTGTGTGTATGTGAGAGAGTACACAGAGGACAACTGTAAGTGCCATTCCTCAGTGCTTTCCATCTGTTCTCTTTGACACAGTCTCTAGCCTGGCCTTTGTTAAGTTAGCCAGTCTGACTGGCTAGTGAGCTCAAGGGATTCACCTGTCTGCTTCTCCAGCTCTGAGATTAAGACTACACATTTATTTTCTTAGGTTCTGAGAATTGAACTTAGGTCCTGATGCTTGCAAGGGAAGCATGTTAGCAAACTATCTATGTCTTCCGGCCCATAATACATATTAAACAATAACAACAAAACAACTCATAAACTTGAAGCTGAATATGATATCATACACCTTTACTTCTGAAAACTCAGGAAGCTAAAACAAGTGGATGGATTATTTAAATTTAGGAGTTTAAAACTATCTTGGGCAACCTAAAGAGATCCTATATCAAAAACTTAGGAACTTGAATTGCAAATATGGTGCATCATTAGGACTTGTTTTTGTAAAAGTTTGAAGCATTAAAATTAAGTAAAGGACCACAAATTGGGGTCATAGGTCCATAATGGAAGTGCAGGCATATCATATACAAGCTCTGGTACCAGTCAACAAAATAGAATAAAATAAAATCGAAGAACCAGTTTGTCACACATTTGAACCCTCTTATACAATTTCATCATGTGAAGTTTAGAAATATTTACAACCATTTCATTTAACAGGGCCCGTCGGAAAAAGGGTTCTGCCAGAAGGTTTGGTCTGCAGAGACTTTGGGAGTGGTGCTCAGGGCTTGTTCAGATGAGTTCCTTACCATGGAGAGTTGTAATTGGTCGCTTGGGCAGGATTGGACATGGAGAACTGAAAGGTAAACTGCTTTTATCTGGTTCTTTACTTTGTTTTACAGTGATGTATATTTGGTTTGGAACACATTAAATAACTTGTTGAATAAAATGCTACAGGGCTCAGAAGTTAAGAGCTCTTCCGTGTTCAGTTCCCAGCATTCACCTAGTGGCTCACAATTGTCTGTAACTCAAATTTCAGAGGATCTGATGCCCCTTTTTAGCCTCCGTGGGCACTGCGCATATGTGCACAGGTATACATGTAGGCAAAACACCTATACACAAAATAATTTAAATGCTTTTAAATTGCTTCTTAAATGCTAAAAGTTATCAGTAAAACTTTTTGTTTTTAAACAAGGATTTTTTTTCCTTATTGTCTTCTATCTTTCTCTGATTGCTTGTTAGTCAGCTCATCCTGTTAAGCAAATGCTGACTAGAGTGTGGTACTCACTGAAGGGAAAAGGATAGGACAAAGGTTCTCAACCTATAGGTCGCCTTTCACAGGGGTTGCCTAAGGCCATCTGCATATCAGATACTCACATTATGGTTGGGGGTCACCACAACATGAGGAACTGTATTACAGGGTTGCAGCATTAGGAAAGCTGAGAATCACTGGGATAAGGGATGTCAATTACCATTAGCAATAAGAGTTTTAATTTGATGATGAACCCTATATTAGAAATATTCTAACTTAGAAGCTGTTACGTATTTCTCTTTCATTGTAAACTTGGGTTAATAGCATAACAGTGCATACTTTAAAAGTTACTGTTTTTTTTCTCCCCCCTACTGTTGATACCCACAGATTGGAGTTGTTTGCTGAGTCGTCGAAACTTGCAGTCTCTAAGTAAAAGGCTCAAAGATACGTGTAGAATGTGTGGCATATCAGCTGCAGACTCTCCAAGTATCCTTAGTGCTTGTTTGGTTGCAATGGAACCCCAAGGTTCTTTTGTTATAATGCCAGGTTAGTTATCTTTAGTGTATGTCAGATTTAATCATTCATTGTACACTTTAGTTTTAAGTGTTATATAAAATTCTTCACTTACAAAAAAGGAAAAATGCATCTCTTTTTAGATTCTGTGTCAACTGGTTCTGTTTTTGGAAGAAGCACCACTCTAAATATGCAGACGCCTCAGCTAAATACCCCACAAGATACATCATGTACTCATATACTTGTGTTCCCTACTTCTGCTTCTGTGCAAGTAGCTTCAGCTACTTACACCACTGAAAATTTGGATTTAGCTTTCAATCCTAACAATGGTAAGTTAATTGAGCCATAATTATTTTGTTTTGAAATCAGGGTCTTGCACCTAGGTTTGGTCTTGAGTTCCCAGCAATCCTCCTGCTTCAGTCTAAAAGTGGTAGGTTTAGCTGGGTGGTGGTAGTACATACCTTTATCTTAACACTTGAGAGGCAGAGGCAGGTGCATCTTAGTGAGTTCGAGGCCAGCCTGGTCTACAGAATGAAGTGAGTTCCAGGATATCCAGAGTTACAACAGAGAAACCTTGTTTCAAGAAAAACGGAAAGAAAAAAAAAAAGGTTAGGTTTATAGGCATGTATGGCTGCTTTTTTGTTGTTGGCAGTGTTCATATTTTTGAGACAGGGTCTTACTGTTGCTCTAGTTGGTGTAGAACTCCCACACTCAAGCCATCATCCTGCTTCAGTCTCCCAAGTAGCTGGGACTACAGGCACAGACCACTAAGCCAGGGTTTTTAAAAAATATTGGCAGTTTTAGTAGGCTGAATAACAAGCCTGAAATTTTCCTTTGTAAGAAAGGTTTACAGATGTAGTTAAGAATATTGAGATGAGCCAGACAGCAGTGGTGTATGCCTTTAATCTTAGGAGGCAGAAACAGGCAGATTTCTTAAGTTCCAGGCCAGCCTGGTGTACAGAGCGAGTTCTAGGACAGCCAGAGTTACATGGTGAAACCCTGTCTTGAAAAAAAAAATTGAGATTGAGAGTTTTATAAATTATGCAGATGGGACCTAAATGCAGTAATATGTATCTTATAACATGAAAGCATAAAGAATGCTGAATATATACTCAATAGCAAAAAACTATGGATGGAAGAAAAGGATGCAAAATCAAAGAGAAAAGCTGTGAGCCAAGGCTCAATGAGTTCAAATCTACATAGTTCAAGTCACTGGAAAAAATAAGAAAACAGATTACTAAGCCTTTTGCCTCCCAAATGTGAAAGAATATGTGTTGTTTCACTCCAGTAAGTACATTATAAGTGACTCCAGGAAATACCTATACCATTTTAAATTATTGTATCAGACTTGTTTATTGATATAACTTCTGTACGTTTGACTTTGAGGAGTTTTCATTGATCATAAAATTTTTGTATATTTATTTTGTACTTTTTGAGCTACTTGTATATAAACTTTACCATTCTCTCTATCTCTATCTATATATCTATATATAGATACAGATACCTAGATACCTATCTACCTACCTGTCTTATCTAGCTGTGTCTCTTATACACCCATACCCACAATGTTTTCATTTTCTTTTTATTAAAAACACAATGCTAGAGATTAAGCCTAGGGCCTTTTGCATGCTAGTTGAGCTGTTTCCACCACTTAGCTACATCCCTAATCTTTTATGTCAATTTGCTAAAATTATCTTTTATATAAACTGTTAGAATAGAAATGTAACTTGGTGAACCCTTTAGGTTGTATTCAGTAGAGGAGAATAAAAGTGTTTATTATTCTAAACTACTTTTGAAAATGTTAGAATTTCAAAGATACACATGCATTTTATTCTTTTATTATGTAATAACTTGAGTATTTTACTTAGTAACGAGTAGTGCCATTTAAAACAAACTTACATTTCCTGATGCCGTGTTGCCTTTGTTTCCCATTGTTTCTCTAGCATTATTATATACTTAGTGGCTTAAAAGAACATGAGTTTGTTATATTATAATGCCCATAATCATTCTCAGTGGGTTGAAGTCAGGATGTCTCAGAGTTGATTCTTTCTGGAGTCTCAAATAGACTGTGTTTCCTTGCCTTCGCCAGCCTCATAGAAGCCACCAATACTCTTTGACTTCTGGCCTTTCTCTCCATTTTGAATGACAGCAGTAGTTACTTTAGTGCCTCCCACTCTACTCTCTCCTTCCTATCAAAGCTCCTGGAGCTGAGGGTAACTCACTGGTTACCTGTGCTTACCTGTTATTTGTGTGATTCTTGCTTCAGTCCCTGGCACCATACTAAGAAAAAAGAAAAGGACCTCTATGATTATAGGGCCCATTAAACGTCCAGGATAATCTCTTTATTTTAAGGTCTCTTTAAATTGATCACTACTATAAAATCCTTTATATGTCTGTTAGCACAATACTTGGCAATTGGTTGACATTCAGTAAATGTTGGTTATATTAACCCATTTTGATGTAAGATATTTTTTGGTTGGTTTTGTTTTTTAAGACAAGAGTCTTACTATGTACCACTGGTTAGCCTGGAGCTCACGGAAATCCTCATGCCTCTGCCTCCGAGTACTGAAATTAAAGGCATGCATCAATATTTCCTGGCTGTTGATTTGAGACAGGATCTTACGACTTGTATATCCCAGGCTGGCCTTAAACTCACAGTAGTCCTCATCCCTCAGTCTTCTAATTGGTAGGATTACAGACATGAGCCATCATGCCTTGCAACTCCCATTTTTTTTACAATTTTATTTTAATATTTTACTGCTAGTGATCATGGTATACAGAAAACAATATTAATTTCTTTTCTCTGTACAGATGGAGCAGATGGAATGGGTATCTTTGATTTATTAGACACAGGAGATGATCTTGATCCTGATATCATTAATATCCTTCCTGCATCTCCAACTGCATCTCCTGTACATTCTCCAGGCTCTCACTACCCCCATGGAGGTGATGCTGGCAAGGTAATTCTTTTAAGTTTCAGTGTATATAAATGCCATCCCTCCTTCCTTCCCTATCTCCCCCCTACCCCATCCACCTACCCTCCCACCCACCAGGAATTACTATATGACATAGACCACTATTTTTTCATTTGAAATGA
The DNA here is from genome assembly GCA_026225945.1 of Cricetomys ansorgei. Classification (NCBI taxonomy): domain Eukaryota; kingdom Metazoa; phylum Chordata; class Mammalia; order Rodentia; family Nesomyidae; genus Cricetomys; species Cricetomys ansorgei. The sequence continues at coordinate 6,416,145 of JAMJFZ010001871.1, forward strand.
AATTCATTTCATGAGCTCATATAACAATACTGTTCTTCCTGCTTCTACTTCACAAATGCTGAAGTCAGAGTCCACTGCGCATGATCTTTTGTTTTTAGTTTTTTGAGTTGAGTCTCTATACAACTCAGGTTGGCTTCTAACTTGTGAGCCTTGCCTGTGCTGGCATTATACCTGTATGTCTGTTTTTTTGTTTTTCTTTTATTTGAACATTAAAAGTACCAGTAAATCCTGTGATCAAAATAATTGTATGAAATTCTTAAAGAACTAGAAAAATATGGAGGGAAAAGCAGTTTTTACTGTCTTATCACATAATGATCATTTACATTATGCATTTAATTTTCCTTCTGTCTGTTTTCTTAAAATAAATGCTGAGAAAAATTGTTGTCCAATTCAAAGGGAATGAATAATAGTCCGTGTTGCTCTAATGTCTTCCGGTGTGCTAAAGGTGTTTTAGGGTAGCAAAGCGAATTGGGGCTGTCTTTTGAAGTAGAGTTGAGGAGCTAGTGAAGGAACTATTAGGAAATAAGTCACAGTTATATTGAACAATTTGTATTTTGTACTCAGCTTGACCTTAGACATAGTCATTTTATCTTGCAGTTTTTATAACGTCGTGTTTTCATGGTATTATTTACTATATTTTTTTACTTACTAGGCTCAAGATAAATATGCTAGACAAGTGTACTGTTGGGTTCCCACATCATCAACCCTCTTTTAATTTTGAGATGGTCTACCTAAGTAGTCCAGGCTAGCCTTAAACTTACTCTGTAGTCCAAGCAGGCTTTGAGCTTCTTTTAATCCACCTGCTTCAGCCTCTTAGCAGTAGAGATTATTGGCCTGTAACCAGGTTAGTCTTCATACTAATTGAGACTCTGACTAAGTATATAATTTAATTTTTAGTATATGGTTTATTGGGATAATATGATGAGATTAATTGTAGTAAGTCATTTTGTATTTGTATTTGTTGTCTAGATATATTGAATGAATAATACTCTTGTGTTTTTAAGGGTCAGGGTACTGATCGGCTACTTTCAACAGAATCTCATGATGAAGTAACTAATATTCTTCAACAACCATTGGCTCTTGGATACTTCGTATCAACTGCCAAAGCGGGTCCATTACCTGACTGGTTCTGGTCAGCATGTCCTCAAGCACAATATCAATGTCCCCTTTTTCTTAAGGTATTACTAGTTCTGTGCCTATTCCTAACTATTCCTAACTAGGATGATAGTTTTAGTGCTAAGGAATATTAAAGTGGCATTTTAAAGTTTTATAGCTCATCTGAATTATATAGCTCACCTGCATTGTTGTATGTATTTCTGTAGATAGTGTCATAAAAAGAATTATCTAATATGAAACATGTAAATATAAAATTTTATATTAAGTTTGAACATTATTCTTAAGTCATACTCCTGGATCTTTTGCTTTTAAGTTATATTTTCAACTGGAATAAGAAAGTTTAGAGCTGAGAAACAATACTGTCTCTTTCTAGTCATATCTTTTATATATATATATATATATATATAAAGAATTCAGGAAACTCACCCATCTAAAGTCATAAATTTGTAGTAGACATCAAGAGTAAAACATGGATCTTTTAATGATTATTATGTTATTTGAATGGGATCATACTGTACTCGTATTACATTTCATTATTTTGAGGATTAAAAGATTTAGCAATCTTTGTAATACTTGATTTTAGTTTAATTTACGTACTCTAAAAAGTTTCTTTTATATAAATTACTGTTGAGTAGGATGGGTGTGATAGCATATGCCTTTAATCCAGCACCAAAAACCAGAGGATTTCTGTAAATTTGAGGCTAGCCTGGTCTACATAGGGAGTTCCAGGCCAGCTAGGCTATATAATGAGACCCTTGTCTTAGAAAGAAACAACCAAACAGCTAGTAAATAGGTTGGGAATGGTTACTTACAATCCTAGCACTTGGGAGGCAAAGGAAAGAAAATAGGAGTTGGAGGCCAGTCTGTTTTACATAGTGATTTCTAGACCATCCGCGTGGTACCTTGTGTCAAAACATAAGACTGGAGTAGTTTTTAGGAAGTGAGATTCCCAGACCTATAGATGCTTATATTTCCAACATTCATTGGTATTATAATTGAAGTTACTATAAATTATCGGATGGTAGAATAAAATGAGATATGAAAGCCCTCCCTCTATGGTTGATTGCTGCTGTGGCTACTACCATTCTCAAATAGTAAATGAAGATCTGACTCACATGGTGTAAAAACCACTGTAAGTGGGCTCTTCTCATTTCAGGTCAGATGGTATGAGATTTAATTTCTTGAGATTATATTTTAGTAGTTTCTGAGTATATAGACTTCTTGGATCTTTTACTCCAGTTAAATCTTGATACTCTTAAGACCATATCCATATTGAAGTATCAGAGATTAGGGAGCTGGAGAGATGGCTCAGTGGTTAAGAGCACTGGCTGCTCTTCCATAGGACCCAGGTTTAATTACCAACACCCACATGGCAGGTCACAATTGTCTGCAACTCCAATCCCAGGGGATCCAACACCCTCACCCAAACATTCATGTAGGCAAAACACCAATGCACATAAAATAAATAATTTTTAAAAAGTCAGAGTTTAAACAATGGGCTTCTGTAGCAAATTCATAAAGACTACAATAGTTGATAATTTGACTCTCCTCCCCCTAATTGAATGGAGGAAAAGGGAATCAGCTATGCCAGGCAAGTACTCTGAGCTACCCCCACCCTTGTATTGACGATTAATAAAATAATATATTTGTTTATTCTGTGACTTATTCTTCTAAGAGATGTTAATTGCTCTATACAAATCTCATTATATGAACATCTTTCTAAGGGCTTTTCTGCAGAATAGTAGTCTTTGGAGCCTTAGCTAAACAAAGAGTGTTTTTGTCTTTTGGGAAGTGGTAGACATGCGGTCTCTTCCCACTTGGACTCACAAAGCCTGTGTGCACACTAAAGTCCTCAAAATAGCAGCCAATAACCTTGCTTATCTAGCATTTTCCAAATTTAGTGTAATATCTGTTTGTAGTTCATAACCTTAGTGTTTCAGGGCACACTTTTGTGAAAAGTCCAAGGGACTATCCAGATTCTTTTCTACTCAATATTTATTTGCAGAGAGGATAGTGTAAAGTGAGCATTCACCCTCAGATACAGTGTAACAAGATTAGGACTTCTGGTTCTGAATCACAGGTAAGGCATAACAACATAATTTTTGCTCAACTTTTTTTTTTTTTCATGTAGCTCATTTTAGTTCTGTACTGTAGTCAATAAAACCACCTGGTATATTTCTTTGCTTGAGAAATTAGTGGGTTTTAGATAGTTAAAAATATTTTTATCACAAGAATTAAATCAGTATCCCTTTACATTGCAGTGAGACTTTTTTATAATTCGTAAGTCAAGATTTTAAAGACAGTTCAAATATACATATTTGTGGTTACATTCCTGAATATTCTATATAAGAGCTTATATGTGAATGCAGTTGTTGTGTTGAAAACACAGATAGATATAAAGAAGTACCGTTGTAGAATGTAGAAAGCGAGTTTTGTGAAAATTGTCTGTGGTGAGCACCACCACTTTGTCATTAGAGTTAATACTATACAATTTACAGATTAGATGATTAATTTTGCTTAATCGAAATGTGAAGAACAATAGCACATTCCTCCTGCCTATTACTCATGGCTATACTTAAATGTGTGTGCAGTTCTTTATAAGCCTGTGCTAAGGAATGTTCTGTACAAGCAGGCATGTGTGCATTAGTTTGATTGTTAACTGTTCAACCAGAGGCAACATGTTTTGTAAGTAAAATATTGTACAGGATTGTTCCCTTAACATTTTTTAGTGCTTAGGATCTAAGTATGGCTGCATAGTCTAAATTCTGTGTAATATAGGGACAGACAACACTCAGGCCAATTAGTTCAGTGTTTCCATAATCATTTGCTTAATATACCTGGGCAAATTAGACTTAGAAGAAATCTGGAAAGCTTTTCATAAAGGATTGCTATAAGATATTAAAAACAATAAAGTTAAAGTAAAAATAGTAGCAAGAGTAGAGAGAGAGATATTTGCACCTTAAAGTTTCCATCAAAACCATGAATTTTTATAGTAGCTTCTACTGATAATACTGTCATAAGATCAATTTCAAGGATGATACCTTGGGGGAACACATTGAAACTAAATAACTGATTTGCCCACATGGCTGACTGTTACCTTACCTTTTTAGGCCTCTTTGCACCTCCACGTGCCTTCAGTGCAATCTGACGAACTGCTTCACAGTAAACACTCCCACCCACTTGACTCAAATCAGACTTCAGATGTCCTCAGGTACAGTTCTTGTAACATTAAGTGTTCTTCATTTTAATTTGAGTAAAATATAATGTTTGTTAGTAAATATTTCTATACTTTTGGGTAAGAGTTTACAGCTTTTTATTTTTGAATCCCTGGATTCATTTTAGATGACTATGTGTTTGGGATTTAAAGTGTTTTTCTCTTCTCCATTCTTGATGTAGACGGATCATAGGGCCTTGAACATGCTAGGCAAATTGTTCTACCCCTGAGCTAAACCCCACTAAATTACTACTTTTTAAAAACTTTTTGAAAACATTATGTGTATGGGTATTTTGCCTGCATGCATGTCTATGCACCATATGCATTCAGTACCAATGGAGGCCAGAAGAGGGCATCATCCCCTGGAACTGGTGTTACAGACTGTTAAGCAGCCATGTAGGGGCTGGGAGTTGAACTCTGGTCCTCTGGAGCAGCAGTTAGTGCTTTTAAGCACTGAGCCATCTCTCTAGCCTCAAACTCATTAAATTATTGAGAATGAATGTTTTTCTAACATGAATAATTTTTTGAGGTTTTTTTTTTTCCCTGCTTTTTTTTTTTGAGAAAGGGTCTTAATGTAAACTTGCTATTGTGGAAAAATTTGTTATATTCTTTATCTATTATTTTTTTTATTGTTTGTTTTTGAGACAGGTTTTCACTGTGTTGCTTTGGACTGCCTGGAACCAGGCTGTCCTTGAACTGAACAGAACTCACCTTCTTCTGGGACTGCACTTAGTGTTTCTCTCCCTCTCCCTCTCCCTCCCCCTCTCCCTCCCCCACCTCCCCTCTCTAAGAGACAGTTCTGGTTGGCCTGGGCCTGGAACTCGTGTTTAACAGTCTGTCCTTAGACAGAGATCCACAGCCTGTGTCTTCGGTGCCAGAGTTAAAGCCATGTGCTGCCATGTCTGGCTATACTTTTTTTTTTTTTTAATGACTTTGTCTGTATTTTGTGGTTCATATCTATAATCTAAGAATTTAGGAGGATTAGATAGGAGAATCTTTACAAGTTTAACATACTGTCCCTGCTTAGAAAAAACTAAAAAAACAAGAAATGGAACAAAACAACAAATATCTTGACTTTTCCAGGCATGATGCTACTTAGGAAACTAAAGCAGAAGGCTTGCCCTGAGTCTGAAGGCAGCCTGGATTACAGTGTGAAACTCTTAGCAAAACAAGTGAGTTTCATTGGTTGTAGTGCTGTAGTCTCTGTATTAGGCAGCAGGGGCAGGAGGACCCTGAGCTTAAAGCTAGCCTGGGACTCATGGTGAGTTTGAGGCCAGAGTGCCTTGCACAGCACTACTTGTCACACACAAACACACACACCAGCACTGTGAATCTTAAAGTACTGCCGAAGTCTGTTTTGAAATAGATGGACCTTACACAGTTTATTTGCTTTCCAGGTTTGTTTTGGAACAGTACAATGCACTCTCGTGGCTAACCTGTGACCCTGCAATCCAGGACAGACGCTCATGTCTCCCAATTCATTTTGTGGTGCTGAATCAGTTATATAACTTTATCATGAATATGCTGTGATCTTCGTTTGATGGAATTGCGCAAGGAAAGAACAGGAAGAAAGGATATTTTGCTGCAGGATTAAGTTACAGTTCTCAGTGGAAGTCATTTGTCATGGGGTCTAATTCTTATTACTTCAACAAATATTGTTTTGACTTGGGGGGCGGGGCTATAACCCTATTTTTCATTGACTATACTGAGCTCTTTAGGATGATGACTGATTATTCAAAACGTATTATAACATTTTCGTAGCAAAAATTAACTTTTTTTTTCCAGTCACAGTATTTGTGAAAAGTAATGAGCCATAGTACCCATTCATGTTAAAGAATATTAAAAGCATGGAGAGGAAACATGAGGAACAATGAATTTCAACATATGGCTTTAGAACATCAAGATGTTCTTGTATTGGATATAGTATCTAGTATTCAAAAATGCCTGCATCTCTTATTTATTGTAAGTTTTTAAATGTATAAATTGTCTTATATTTCTTAACCTCTTTTATAAAAATTTTCCTAGAAGGTTTATACTGCCTTCTTGCTTTAAAGCAATTGGTCTAAAATATATGTAATCGTCTTAATTAAAAAGTTGCAGTAGGGTTGCTTTTAGAGTATTATTTTTTTGTAAGGGGGTGGGTCGGACAGTAAATTTGTATTGTCTCAATGTACAGTTTAACAGGGATAGAGGGGAAATAATGTCCATACCATTGTGTGTGGAAGATTTACAGCTAAGCTGTAGTTGCAGAGTACATGTACAGTAATGAAGTTCACTGTGTTTATAAATTGAAAAGGTACCGGGTCTTACAGCATTTTATATATCACACCTTTACAGAATAACATGATGGCAATATACATATGTGATATTGTTAGGTGGATTAACTTAGAATAAAATGAGAATTCTTCAGTTATATTTTGTACTATGGTTTAGGGCTATGACTAATATTTCAGGCCATTTCCAGTGAAAGAAACTTAGTTTTACAAAAAAAACATTTGCTACTGAATGCTTAAACTAATTTTGGTGTTTAATGTTACATGCTTAAATTCTTTTCAGTTTTCACAGTGGCACATTTAGGCATGGGGATATTACTAATTATGAAATTTATCTGCAGGATCTGTTATAAGGTTGAAATTTAGCCCAGCTCTAGGCATTTTACAAATTATTTTAAGAGCAGTCACTCTTGATTATTTTACTTTTTTTAAATTAAAGATTGGGAATGTGTGTGAGAGTATGCATATATATAGGTGCGTGTGTGTGCGTGCGTGCGTGCGTGTGTGTGTGTGTGTGTGTGTGTATGTATGTATGTATGTGTGTATGTGTGTATGTGCGTGTGCAATCAAACTGTGGTGTAAATAGATCCTCAGTGAATTCTGGTATTCAGACTATGTTCCACTAGTGAAAGAACCATTTTCTAAACTGTTTCCCTTTGACTTTTTTATTTATTGAATTTTCTTGGTTTGGAGATGGCAGTCCCAAACACCAGAGTCTGTACTTTTCTATGACACAGCTCAAATTAAGGTAGGGCATATGCCAAGGAGGTTCTCACCTCCCTAAAGAAGGGACTTGAATTTTAGGGACTTTAATTCACCCCTTCCTTCAATACAACTTTCCCCCTTGTTTGCACATGCCAAGATAACTGCTTTTATGCAGCCTTTATCCCCTGAAAAAAAAACCTTTCTACAGTGCTGCTCACGAGAGAGCCCAGTTAGTCTCCTGCCTGCATTGCTGACTTGAATTCACAGTCGCCAAGTCTACCTATCTTTCTTGGAAGCAGTCTTTCAAAATTCCTACTTGTATTTTCATTAATTGTTGACAAGGACAAAATCAGTTGTATTTACAAAACTCTTAATTCAGTATGTTGTTTTTTTTTTTTAAACTGAAACCCGTTTTGTAAATAGTATACATTTAATGTTGCTTAGCATAAAAAAAACTTTCTTACAGTGTATCTTCTTTAAATTGGGTATCTGAAAACATTACCAACTCTTGTTTTTCTATAAAGAAACAAATTAGTAACACAAGTTTTCAAATTATACCTTTAACATTAATAGAGCAATCCAAATGTTGAGCATATTTTGATATTAAATTTAAAGATCACAGCTCTGTTTTTATATTATACTAACACCACCACAGATTATGTTGACATTTTGTTCTGTATTGTCTTGGCGGGGGGAACTTGAGATTTGAGGGAAAAGATGTTTATTTGGTATTTCTATTAAAAACTATCCTTGTTATTTTCTTAGCTCAGTAATGACTCAAGAAAATAAAAGACTATAATCTCAGTTTAAAATTACTAACCTATGGTAACCACACCCCAGATTTAAAATAAATTTAACAAGATTATTCCTTGACAATTTCTTTCATGGAGCCATAAGGAGGGACCCAGCGTACAGTTCTTCTTATCTGGGAATCAGCAATTAGTTCCCAAATATACAGGATTATTCATTAAGGTTTTTTGTTGTTTTTCCTCGTCTGCTTCACACATCAGTTCTTGCTCAAATAGGAAGTTACTAAATAGCCATTAGAAGAAGAAATGAAGCCTTTTGTGCAGATGATAGATCTAATTTATTAATGTACTCTCACAGACAAGCATGGGTAATTGTTTTGAGTAGGTAAGTAAAATAGTACACTTTTTTTCTCCCAGTGAATTCCCAACACCTTGACTCCTCATTTCAGTGCTAATGCCTGTTTTGTGTGCAGTTAATCCATTATGAAGCAGGTGAAAGTTCAGTATTTTAGCATTTTAAAAGATTAGTTATATAATGTCTGCTTCCAGCCAGTCTGAAACATCTAGCCATACCTTTCTTATGCAAGCCATTCAGTTATCAGGACTGTGAATTAACACTGTATGAATACATTTCTGTACACCTTATTGTTTGGCCAGAAGGCCACCAAGTGTACTTATATGTAATCCTTAAATTTTAAAATAGCTTGTAATTTTTAAATATTTCTAAACTTTTCTTAAACCACTAAAATTAAGCTCTTACTACTTAGTCAACTATCCTCAGCTGTATTCGTACTCAATTGTCAGTATGGCACAGATTACTGTATTAAAATATTCTCTTTTCATCTTCATATTTACCTTCTGAGGTAATTTTTTTAACTTAATGTGTTACTACAAAGATTTGCAGATCTTTAATCAAGCACTATGTTAATACTGTAATATCAAAATATTATGTCGCATTATTTCAAATGTTCAGATTGAATAGGTTAAAAGAAAGTCTTTAAATGCTATTGCATCATAGAATCTGCTCCTACCCCTTGTGGCATTGCATATTAGTCTATTGAGACATTCAATGTTGCTTGACTGACATTTTGGTCTGGGTTTCCTCTTAATACTTTAGTTTAATTAAAATTAATGAAAAATATGTTTAACAAACATTTTTATTTTGTCCCAATCTCCCCAAATCAGTGGGAAAAATCTGACCTTTCGGTATTTCTTAGTGTTTTAATGGGCCCAGAACTGTGGTTTAAATTTTTATATATGTTCTCCCCCCACCCCTACCCCTCTTTGTGGAGTATAAATTTAAAAACTGGATTTGGGACCTAACATACTCCTCAGGTTGAGATATTCTTGAAGTTTTAAAATAGCTTTAGTTTTTAAAGTAAACTGGATTTGTGGACCTTAAAGTTACTGAGTTTAAACTACAAATTGTAATGTCATTACTGGACATGTCAGCATCAACCCTCTCAGAATAGCTTGGTCACTTTATGAAGGGGCGTTTTTAAGTTGTTGTTTAGCAGTGACATTTAATATGGTCCAATTGCTTTTCTTTTTAACGTGACAAAACATTTTAAAAAGGAATAAGGAACAAACACTATTGCTGCCGAATGCCATAACACTGAGTTGTACAAATTGTGATTGAGGAAATGAAAAAGTTTATACTTTTTAAAAAAAAAAAACAAAAAACAAAACTTCAAATGGAATAAATTATTCATGAAGCCTTCATTGTGGTGTCTCATTCTGTTGAAAATATTTCCATTTTAAAAATTTTTCAAAAATTAGGAGCAGTATTATTTTTGTGTCACTTTTCAATATAAGCTTACCTAGACACTAGGTAGGCTCTTTTGGGAGGATGGGTTTGAGGCAGGTTCTTGCTGTGTAGACCAGGTTGGTCTTGAACTCACAGAGATTTCCTCCCTTGTGCCTTCCAAGTGATGGGATTAAAGGAGTGCACTACTAATCTCAGCTCTTGAGTATTTTAAAGAGAATGTTAATTCTCCAAACGCCAGTATTTGTTATAAATGTGCTTGTGCACACACACCAGCTCCTTTTTTGCTAATCAATTTGGTGTTAAAGCAAAATAGTTAATCTTGAAATAGTAATACTTAGCACTATCCTATGTGAGTGTATGTGTGTGTGTGTTTCTGTATATATATGAGATCACATAAAGACATTTTAAATAGGAAAAACGCTAAACATTAAAATATGAATAGTGCATCAAAATAGCTCTGCCTGAGTCCTTTAAGCAGTGGTATAAAATGCTTTGTCTAGATTTAAGCTAAAGATATACCTCAAAGTTATTGTGGTCATTTAAAAAGGTTCTGTCAATTTAAAAAACTCATAAACAAAGGTGTGTTATTGAAACTTTGTACTTCAAATTATTTTGTCTTATTGTTTCCCTAATTCATTTCTACCTTGTTATTAGTGTTATATGTAAGCCAGGCAAAATAAGCATTTTCATAAGGGAAAGGTATTAATTGTTCGGGCAACTGCACACAGCTTTTCTACTGTGGTTTACAGTACTCAAAATCAGTGTTTGGGGACTGTAAATTATACCTCATTGGTAGAGCACTTGCCTAATGTGTGCAAGAGGCTGTGCTCAGTCCGCAGCAAAGTAAACAAACAATGTTCCAGAATAACTATTGGGCAGTTTGCCGAAGGGAATGCTCCTCCCCCCATTTACTATATGTATAAGGTATTTTAGAGATATTTTATTATATGCATAAGGTTGTTTAGAGATAGCTTTGTTGCTCACCTCTAGCAAACAGAGTTTTTATATTGGATCTATGTGATCCATGATTTTGTCATAACCCAAGACTAGAATCTAACAATGATAGTTGGTTCCATTCCTAAGAATTTTCTGTCAAGAGTTCTCCATGTGAATTCCTTTGAAGTAATGAATACAGAGAGTTAAAAGTGTGGGGCATGTGGTGAACATTTTCAAGAAGCAGATAATTTATTCTTCGAAGTTGTCTTGACCCCTTGGACCCTATTTATAGCCACAAATGTGTTTGTTAGATTGGTGTGGTAAACTGAAATAATACTATTTTTCTATTCAGAGTGTTTATATTAATTCACTGCTCGAGTGAGTAAATGTTTCATCATACTCTGGCAGGTTTTTCCACTCAATATCTCCCTTTAATTTGTTGTAGATTTTTAGATTGGGTCTATATTGCCCTGGCTGGCTTTGAACTTGCTCTGTGGTCAGGAGTGATCCTGAACTCATGACCCTCGGACCTCCCTTCCAATTGCTGGGGCTACAGACATATGTCAACAAACAAGACTTGTTTTATGACAATATGCCTGAGACAGAATTGTTAATTATTAAGAAATAGTATATTGTGGCTGTCCTTGAAGATAGTTTGAGAAATCTGCATGAAGAAAATCCAATTTAGGTTAAAAGTAGAAACAATTTGAACTATATTTAATCCATTAGGTATAAATAACTTTGAAATAATAGTACTTGGCGAAACATGGTTATTTATTAGTGGGAACCTTTATTTGTTAAGCATGTTGAATGGGAATGTCCAGGCTTTGCTTAACAAGGTTTTAAGGAGGTTGTGCTCTGTTATCAACTAGTTTAGATGAGTCTTCTGGATACCCATTCTCTAACACACATACCAAGTGCATGTAATTAAGCTTCTACAAGTCCAAACTGTACTAGTTTTTTTGTTTGTTTTAACAACAGGAGAAGAAAAATCTTGTTTTTGGCTCATGGTGAAAGTTTTCGTTTTTTGTTTTAAACTGTCTCAAATGCGTGTACTCCTGAGGCGCTATTCTACTACTGCTCTAGTTTTCAGTGTGTTCCCGTATATGCTGTAGAAGGGTATCAATCCTGGACCAGAGGTTAAAGAACTCTTGTCTATAGGTATAGGCAGAGATTCTGTATGAGAGAAAGGAAATGGATGTGTGTGTGTGTGTGTGTGTGTGTGTGTGTGTGTGTGTGTGGTGGGGGGGAGAGGAGAGAGAGAGAAAAAGAGAGTGTGTGTGAGGTGGGGAGAGACAGCACTCAGGCTAATGCTTATGTGTGGAGGCTGGAGGGCTCCCTTGGGTGGTGTTTCTAAGATGCTGTCCACAGTTTTGTTCAAGGTATGTTCTCTCTGATAGCTGGTGCTCACAGCAAACCCCATGGATTCTTCTGTTTGTCTCTGCCTCCTCGGTGCTGGCAAATTGTTCACCACTACACCTGGCTTTTTAACATGAGTTCTGGGGTCCAACTCAGGTCTTCGTGCTTGTGTGGCAAGCACTTTCCTGACTGAGCTATTTCTCCAGCGAAGAGAAGATCCTCCCTCCCCCCCACCTCTTTGAGGCAAGGTTTGTGTAGCCCTGGCTGTCCTGGAACTCGCTCTGTAGACCAGGTTGGCCTCAAACTCCAAGTGCTGGGATTAAAGGTGTGCCCACCACTACCCGTCAGAAGGAGATTTAAAAAAAATTTTTTTTTCTTTCCAAGATTGGCCCAATAGAACTATATTAAAGAATGACCTTTTGTGTAAATGAAAACCAATGACTTCCTTATTTTGCTCATACCTACTATACAGAATAGGGGGCAAAGGTAATTTAAACAGTTCTCAAGACATAAGTGTTTACACTTCAGAATGCTGAACTATAGGCCTTGAATCTTTCATTCTTTTCTGAGAGTCTTCATAACATGAATTATCCACAAAATTCATCTGGTTCTCAGTGTTCTTTGTCACTTTGAATGAGACTATACCATCTGCCTGGTTGTATACACCATAAAAATCTCTTCCTTGTAGCCAATTACTGTTTGTTACAAGAATATGGTGATACAGATCTTTAATCCCAGCAGTTAGGAAGTGAAGGCAAGAGTATGGCAATTTGAATCTAGTCTGGGCTATATAGCAAGATTATCTAATCAAAACAAAAAAATTGCTGGGGATTGAGTATTTGGGAAGCTAAGGCAGGACATTGGGTTTGAGCCCAGTCCGGGCTAAGTGGCAAGACATCTGAAAAACCAAATCCCAAATAATAGTACTGATAATGGTGGTAAATTGTTGGCCTATGTATTATCAAATGTTTATATCTGTTGTCCTGACCTTAGTATAAATTAGCCCTTTCCAGTTCCATATCAAGTAGTAGGTAAAACTACTTTATCTGGGTTGACCACTGAGACATAGTCTCAGTCTTTTGTTACAGCCCATTCTGACCCTGAACACACTATAGTCTTTCCTCGGCCTCCTAAGTGGTAGAATTACAAGCATGCACCTTGCCTGCAATTTACGCCTTAACTTGATCTCTCTGCTCTTGGAGTAATTTGGGTCACCAGAACCCCTTCATTGGCATCTTGCTATGATGAAGAATACCAATACCAAGCCTGTTTGCTTGAAACATAAGGGGATCTTATGTTTCCTTTTAGCCTTTTTAGCATCTGAGTTCATTTCCACATGTACCTTAGATCAAGTTTCCTTGTAATACAGTCCTATTTATAACACCCTTGTGCATCCTCTCCACTGCTTCCCAGTTTGTATTTGTATGATTGTTTGTCTTCACCAGAAAACTACATGAGTCCAGCACACTTATCATTGTAGTAAGGCATTAACTATTCTTGAATACTTCTGACCTTTTATGATATACCCAAGATTTAGCTGAAAATTGAGTTTTGCCTGTAAATGAAGTTATACATAGTTACTTAGGATTCTTATATCCAAAGTGTAAAGCTTACAAGAAAGATGCTAAAGACGTCAAAAGAACCTTTAAATTGTTGCTAGCAAAAATGGATAGGAAATAAAACAGTTCCTATGCAGCTTCCCCTCCTTTATTTTTCTACCCACTCAAGCAAAAAGATCAGTATGTAGGATTATCGAGTTCTAAAATGTAAGACAACACGCAATGGAAATCACATATGATGATTTACTTGAATCACTTCCTTGGGTCCAGGAAATCTGTGGAAAAATTCAAAGTAGTGAAAGAATGGTAAATGGCAGTCTTTCTAGTTTTTAAGATTTTACGAAAAACACTTACACACATAAAATAAAATCAATCTAAACTGTTTTTTAAGATTTTAAGATTAAGATTTTACAAAGTAGGTTCCAGACACTACTAGCAAATGAACTTTTTGGGAGCATTGATAAACCAACAGGTTATGGTTGCAGAAGGGTGGGAATTTTTTATTGCTTCTGAGACATTCTTGTTTCAGAGTTAGAGCTGGCCTTGGACTTTATCCTCCAGTCTCTACTCAGAGTGCTAAGATTACAGGCATGTGCTACCATTCCCCATTGAGAAAATGTCTTCTAATTTCCTTAGAGTACTGACCCTTCATTAATTAGTTCAACCTTTCATTTCTTGATGCTCACTTATGCTTAAAAGTACCTGCTGCACTTGAAACAGTAGATCTGGAAATTTTATTTCTCTGGAAACTTTCTTTTTGTTTATTCCTCCAGTAGTAGGAAGAGAAAGTGAGAGCCAGCAAGTCTAAAGGACGCTTGATCCAGAAAAGTTTTCTCTTGACTTAAACAAAATGTAGGAGCTTACACTGTTTTATCCAATCCAAGCCATCAATAATTAAGACACTTTTGTTTTCCACTAAGGAAAAATGTTGCCAAGTAAAATAACACTACTAATTATAAAGCAGCCCAATTCAGAGATGTTTAATTTTGAAAAAATAGGTCACAGAGTTTTTGTGGTTGGACATGGTATTGGGCTGAGTACTACAATAGATTGTTTCTTTAAACTTGTGAGATTATCTTGTGATAGATTTGTGATAAAGTGTAACTAACAGGCAACTAGACAGTGCTACTTTGAAGAATTATTTACTGTTAAGATAATCTAATTAAACATCTGAGCTACAAAGTATTTGTAAAAGCTGATTTTAGTTTAGTTTAAGGAGTAAAACTTGAGAAGAATTAAAACTCCAAAGTTCGTGGCTAAGTGTTTTTTCAGTATGCTGGCTAAATACTGTATGATTATCCTAATAGTTTGGCAAGCACTGTGTTTTGTTTTGTTTTTGAGACAGTCACTGTAGCTCAGACTGGCTTCCAACTTGTAATCATTTTCTTCAGCCTCTAGAATGCTGAGATTACAAATAAACAGGTGTTTCTTTCTCCCCACCCCCAACACAGTTTTTCTTACATCCTGGCCCCTGCTTGTGCTCCAGAATTTTCGGATTAAAGGTCCGTGCTACCATTCCTGGCCAGTAAGTGTACGCTTTGTAACCCATTAACATTAGTGAAATCTATTTCAGTTATTCAGTGAGTAGCCAAATTTTTAAAAAGGGCCTGATGGTGCACATCTGTAATTCCAAGAACTGGGAAGCTGAGGTAGGGGGATCCTGAGTGCTGAGGCTTCATATATAATAAGACTGTCTCACTGCCCTTCCCACCAGTAACAGGACATACAGCAAGTATTATGTGTTGGATAAGACATTTGTTACCATCTAAATGTGGGCATATGTCTCTACAGCATGTGCGTGGATATGATACATAAATTTATATAACACAGTTCCAGACAATTGCGTGTGTTTTGGTTCATATTACTTAAGGTTATTACTCTGTGGGAAGTTTTGATAAACAGTGTATTTGTTCTGTCTATGTACATGTTTTCAGTGCCCATAGAGGCTAGAAAAAGGGCACTGGATCCTCTGGAACTGGAGTTAAAAGACTGCAGTCAGCCTTAATGGGCTCTAAACCAAATCCAGGTCTTCTGGAAGACCAGCCAGGGCTTTTTTTTAATTCCTTAGCCATTTCTCTGGCTCCAGAAATACATTTAAGAATGTTTATTATTATAAATGTGCACACGTGAATGCGTGTGTGTGTGTACGCGCACACACACACACACCGCGCACACACAGGCCAGAAAGCGTCAGATACACTGCGGCTGGAGCAACAGGTGGCTGTGAAGCACCGGATGAAGGTGCTGGGAACCGAACTCAGGTCCTCTGAAGAGGGGTAATTTGTATAAATACTTTAGGATGTTGGGTGTTGGCTGCTGAGCCTGATAACCTGAATTCAAGCCCCAGGACACACGTAGGAGAAAACCAACTTCCATAAATTGTTCTCTGACCTCCACATGCAAACACATTCTTATCTCTAGCACAATACTTGAAAGAGAAGGTAACATGTATCTTGGTTGAACCAACAAGAAACCTGAGCTGGTCAATGCAGCACAAGCCTGTAATCTCAGAATTTGGAAGGTAATGCAGAAGGTCCTGACCAGCCTAGGATACATAGTGAGGCGCTGTCTCTCAGAAACTTGAGATACGGAAACTTGGCGATTTTCAAGATGGTGAGACTTCTCTTTAGAAGTTGTTTAAAGTTTTAGACTTTCGCGAAGTGCCAGATATAATTTTGAGAAGATTCCAGTGAATTCCTAAAATCCACAATCCTGAAAAAAAATTTGCAGTCTAAAAACATAAACCGAGAAAGCAGCCTGACATGGTATAATACCAGCACTTGGGAGA
Source organism: Cricetomys ansorgei (assembly GCA_026225945.1). Taxonomy (NCBI): domain Eukaryota; kingdom Metazoa; phylum Chordata; class Mammalia; order Rodentia; family Nesomyidae; genus Cricetomys; species Cricetomys ansorgei. The sequence continues at coordinate 6,432,612 of JAMJFZ010001871.1, forward strand.
CCAGGATCTTGTCAGGTTCCAGGAGAGCCTAGTCTACATAATGAGCGTCAGGCCAACCAGGACTTCATAAACCAAGTCTGAAAAACAAAACCCCGAAGGCAAGCCGGGAGTGTGGCGCGCGCTTGTCATTTGGGGTACACATCACAAAACTAAACAATGATAAGCCCCAAAGCAAGATATTACACTTTGGCCGTTAGTGTGTACGCTCGGGATCACGTTACTTTAAAAATTCCCCTGCACACAGATCCTGGGATTCTAGAACTTCGGCGCTGAGATGACACAGCCGGGTTGCAGAAGTCAAGTTTCGATGGAAGAAAGAGCGCGACAGCTTTCAGCGTTTCTCTTTACATACGTTATCACCATTTAGATGCCGCGACAACCCCAGGGGGAATTAGGCTCTGACGGTATAGCGACCCGCCTGATAGGCACCAAGAGGAAAGCTCTGCAAAAGGAACCTGTGAAAGTAATGCTCCAGACTTTCTGAAGTACAGAGAACCGTGACGGAGGAAGGGGCGGGTCCGCGCACGCGCAGTGCGGCCCCAGCGCCTCAGGCCGGCTTTTCTCTCGCAGCCTACATCCTCTCAGTGCTGTACGGTGGCCGGCGTGGGCCAGACGCTGGGGATGAATGGAGGTGCAGGGTGCAGGTTGAAATAAGTCTTCTCCGCTTTTCCCTCTCTCCCAGCTGCTTTTTTCCCCCCTGCAGTGTCCCCTTCCTGACCCCCGCTCTGCCGACGGCCTGATTGGTCTCAGCGTCTGAGTTCTTGGTGCCAGAGTCGACCCCGGCACAGTTGGGGATCCGGATAATCGCCTAGGCCCAACCTCGGACCGCGCTCTCGATTTCTGCCTGGTCCGGCGCTCGGACGCGGAATCCGAGTGGGTCTTTTGAGGCTGGAGGGTAGATTTTAAGGTATGAAGCGTCGGCTTCTCGGGCCCAAGTGCCGCTTTGTCTGCAGTCCGCCTGACTCTTCTCAGCCCGGGGCACTCGGTTCTCATTGCTACCAGGCAGGGAATCCCTGAGCACACAGGTTTCTCACCTCTGCTCGAGCTCACTCTGCTGTATAAAAGACCAGCGCTTACTATTGAAAACAGAGCAGTATTTCCTCCCGCGACTCTTAGCCCACAGCTCTGCTAGTGAGTGGATTTAAGACGGGGAAGCCTCTGCTAGCTGTTCTGTGTCATCGCTCTTTCCTGCTGCCTTTTAAAAATTACTCAAGACTCACAAGTGCCCAAGTGAGATTCTCTTTTCTTCCCTAAGTTGACTGTGCCTACACATCTGCTCTTTACCCTGTAAAGCAGGGGATACAGGATAGCATTGTGGCTTTCAGAACGTTGAATCTGACATTACTTTTGGCCATGAGATGATTTACCATCTAGTTGGGAGGTGGAAAAAGAGAAGCTGAACTGATAAATATTCAAATTATATTCATATATATGTATATATACAAATACATATATGTGTATATACACAAATATATGTGTATATTTGTATATATACATTCATTTGAAACTAATGAAATCTGCTGCGACCATTCATTTTCTCTCATATTTTATGGAACTCATCGAACTGACATAATAGGGAAAGTCTTGGACTGGTGTTTAGTATAGAAAGGTTCAACCTGGAATTTTTTCACCAAGTATTAATATCCCTGTTACTTCATTCTCTGGAGCTCATACTGTGTTTGTTAAATAAAGAGTATTAGGGAAAGCGATCCCTAAGTTTGGAAGAGACATTAGTTTGCAGAATTCTCATATTTCAGACGTCAGTAGTAATATAGGGAGGCAGAGAAACCTGGTCTTTAATTGTGCCAGCAACATTGTCAACACAGGGACCTACTAAGTATCCAGCACACTTTTTCAGATTTTTAAGAAGGGTTTTCGTACATGTGGGAATTAGGTGCCTACTTTTCATTTTGTTTTTAACTCATTAGGATCAAGAGCGATGATGACTGAGTGCACAAGCCTTCAGTTTGTCAGTCCTTTTGCTTTTGAAGCCATGCAGAAGGTGGATGTTGTTCGCCTGGCATCTTTAAGTGATCCAGAATTAAGACTTCTCTTGCCCTGCTTGGTGAGGATGGCTCTTTGTGCTCCTGCTGACCAGAGCCAAAGCTGGGCTCAGGATAAAAAACTTATACTTCGCCTTCTGTCTGGAGTGGAAGCTGTCAACTCCATCGTTGCACTGTTGTCTGTGGACTTTCATGCTTTAGAACAAGATGCCAGCAAAGAACAGCAGCTTAGGTAATGTTCTATTCTGTGTGGCTTGGGATTTGATATTCCAAGGGAGTGTGCATTGCATGTTCAGAGCTGTCAGAGCTCTTCTAGAAAAAGAGAGAGTAAAAACTCAAATTCAGGAGAACATTTCACAGAGGTCTTTTCTGTGTATTGTTAAAATTCTAAGAGCTTTCTGTCTTGTAAAATGTTGCCCAGAGAAGATTAGCTACATATTAGGTCAGTTACTCTTGGCGGGGAGTGAGTAGGATAACTTCTTTAGGGTGGAAGGTTATAGTGGAATCACTGAGCTTTTAAAGCTTACATTGAGTCCCTGAGACTCCAGGCTGGTGTTACATCCTTTCCTGCCCATTGTGTATCTGTAAGCCGTTGTTGTTCCAGAAGTCAGTGGCAATTATTAGTTTACAGTTTGTGAACTCTTGGGATACACAGACAGACTAAGCAGTATTTCAGAAGAAATGGAAAACATTTACAGTGAGTAAATTATTGCAGTGACAGGTACTGATTGCCTGGCTGCTGTCATAACTTATTTCCCATGTTTGAACTTCACTAGGCATAAACTCGGAGGAGGCAGTGGAGAAAGCATCCTGGTATCACAGCTTCAGCATGGACTGACGTTAGAATTTGAACACAGTGATTCACCTCGTCGATTGCGGCTTGTACTTAGTGAACTGTTGGCGATTATGAACAAGGTGCTTTTTAAAAACAGTAACGCTGAGTATTCATGATTTGATATCTATATCTAGAAAATAGTCAAAAATGTAAGCAAGAAGGCAGGCAGGTTATGTGTTCTGCTAATATTTCTGTCAGAGACCGAAAAGCATATGTTTAAAGCATATGTTTAACTTGTATAAATTATTAAGTTTGATAGTACCGTTTTGTTGGTTTGTTTTTTTGCTAATCCTTTATATAATATAATATCCCTCATAAAATATTGTAAAATATAATCTAAAAATGTGTTCAATTCATTTAGATACTGGCAAGAAATACCTCTTATGACATTGAGTAAAGAGTATCAAAGCTGAGCTGGATGCAGGATGATTATTAGCTAGCCTGAAGTTCTCTCTGGGCGGGGGAGATGGCTCAAGCATATAAAACACATGCTTAGTAGATGTGAGGATTTGATTTTGAATCCCCAGAACCTATACACAGCCATGTGAGATGCTGTACTTCTGTGACCCCAGTGGCCCATCATGAGATGGGAAGCAGGAGAGTCCCTGGAAGCTCAAGGGACAGGTAGCCTGGTATATACACCAAATAATGGAAAGAGGGACCCCTTGGTACTGGAGAGGTGACTTATCAGTTAAACGTACTAACTGTTCTTACAGAGGACTCAGGTCCCATTCCCAGTTCCCACATGGCAGCTTACAATCATCCATAACTCACACAAGTAGTGCACAGACATATATATAGGCAAAACAAATACACAGAAAATGAATTTTAAAGAGAGAGAGATAGATAGAGACCCTGTCTCAAGCAAGGTGGAAGTTGAAAACCATTACTGGAGATTTTCCTCTAATCTCCACTCACATGAATACATAAACAAACTCTTACACACATACATCAGACACAGGTATACACAGAGAAAAAGTTACAGGTTACTTTGAGTTACTTTTGCCTAATTATGGTTAATTGAAACGTTTCCATACTTTAATTTTCCTACATCTTTTGCAAATACATGGCGGTTGTGATAAGAGACATTTTCTTCTGTGAGATTTTTTTTTTAATGTTCAGCATGGCATTGTATATCATGTGGGAAATAATGGGGACAAAGTTGCTCTAAGGAATTCAAGAAAATAGTGGATATTCTCTTGATTTTTTTTTTTTTTTGTCTCCTTCTCTAAGGCTCTGACTTACTATTTTTCCCTTTCTTTCTCTCTTTCTTTTTTTGTTTTTGTTTTGAGACAAGACTCTGTTTGATGACATCACGCTTCTGGTCTTCCTGTCTCAGCTTGCTTGCTTGCTTACTTTCCTTTTTCTCTTCCTTTCCTTCCTCCCGTCCTCCTTCCTTCTTTTTTTTTTTTAATGTATGAGTGGTCTCTCTTTTTGAATGGCTTTATGGCAGATTCCCTAACAGATGGTTGTGAGCTACCATGTGGTTGTTGGGAATTGAACTCAGGGCTTCTGGAAGAGCAGTCAGTGCTCTTAACCACCTAACCATCTCTCCAGCGCCCCCACCCCGCCCCTTTTTTTAAACTTTGTTTTCCTGTCTCAGCTTTCTGTGTGCGAGGACTGCTGGGATGTACCATTCTTCCAGGCTCAAAGTTGTCATTCCTACGTTTTTACTTTTTCTCGATTGGTCATTAGAATTAAATAAATTTGTATTTGTTATACTGCTGTAAGTTTACAGTTTAAAAAAGTTATATTTTAATTACTGTATGTGTATGTATAATGTATATGTATGTGATTGTATGTATAATGTTGGCAAATGTGTAGAAAGTCAGAAATTTCAGGAGTTAATTCTCTACTTCCACTGTGGCTTCTGGGAATCATACGCAGGTTATCAGACTTGTGTGGCAAGTGCTTTTATCTGCTGAGCCATCTTGCAGCTCACTTTTGGTTTATTGTTTGTGTTTTTTGAGACAAGATTTCTCTGTGTAGCCATGGCTGTTCTAGAATTTGTAAATCAGGTTGGCCTCCAACTCTTGAGATCCACCTGCCTCTGCCTCCCGAGGGCTGTTATTAAAGATCTGTGCCACCATTGCCTGACCAGTTTTGGCTTTTAAAATCAACAGCTTATATGGATAGCATTCCTACACAATTATTTGGCTTGCCTTATTCTTTAATTTCAAGTATCTCTAAAATGTAGATTGGAACAAGTTCCTCCCACCCCCCCTCTCTCTCCTTCCTTTTTTGGGGGATGGGGGCAGAGTCTCACTAGATGCCAGGCTGGCCTTGTAAGTTGAGATTCTTCTACCTTAGCTTCTCAAATGCTGAGATTATAAGCAACATCCACTGTGCAGTTCTTGAGACCAATAAATATTACCATGTCTAAGTAATAATCATGGTTAAACTGGTTAAAATTGGTAGGATCCCACATGCCTGGGAGAGCATGCCTTCACTCCCAGCACTAGTAAGGCAGAGACCAGAAGATCAGGAGTGTTATGTCATCTTAGTCCAATAGAGTAAAAGCCTCCTGTGGTCTACATATTGAGTTCAGGCCAGCCCAGGCTATATGGTGAGACCCCACCTCAAATAGCCACAGCATCAACTCATGATTTTTGAGCTCAAAAACAATTTAAAACTGCTTGAAATTAACAGTTCTTTCTCCCTTTTTCCTCTTTTCTCTAAGGTATCCGAGTCCAATGGAGAGTTTTTTTTCAAGTCTTCTGAGCTCTTTGAGAGTCCAGTGTACTTGGAGGAAGCTGCAGATGTACTTTGTATTTTACAAGCAGGTACTTTACTGAGTGCCAAGAAACACTTCAGATATGGTGTCTAGTGAAGTGTTACTGTGTGACTCCCTAGCCTGCAGTGTTGTATGTGTGTCTGTGGGTGTGCATTGGATGTCCTGGAACTGGAGGTGCAGGTAGTTGTGAGCTTTCCGGTATGGATACTGGCACTCACGTCCTTTGCAAGAGCAGTGTTATCTCTCCAGCCCCAAATTTGGTGTTTTAAAGATTATGGAAATGAGGTATGGTCCAATATTTGGGAGACTGAGACAGGAGTATTATGAAAAAATTCAGACCAGCTTGGTCTATGGAGTGAGATCATGTTTCAAATACCCACATCTCCCCCCCAAAATTTAACAATGTAAAAGTTATTTACTAAAAATATGTCTTAAAAATTTAAGTTACAGGTTCTAATAGTTAAGAGCTCCTGATGCTCTGCCTAGAGACCTTAGTTTGGCTTAGGTGACTCACAACCACCTGTACCTCCAGCTCCTTAGAATCTAACAGCATCACACAGATATACCCACGTGCACATAAATCCTCTGTTGTGACTCTGGCTGTCCCAGAACTCACTCTGCAGATCAGGCTGACCTTGATCCACCTGAGATCCACCTGCTTCTGCCTCCTGAGTGCTGGGATTAAAGGCATGTGCACCACCCGGCCCATAGATTGACTCTTAAAAAAAGTTTAAACTAAAAACGACTAGGATTAGAATAGAGACTTAGTGACTTATAGTATTTGTGTAGTATGCCATATTATGTACACATTAGTATTGTGTATTTAATTTAATGATATATAACTTTAGTGATTTTTATAAATGTTCCTAATATGTTATATCAAAGGAAAGGGCGGGGGTTTAAATATAATCTGTTTTACTTAATGTTAAAACTATCAATGAGGAGATTAAAACTAGATATTAAATATATTTACTATTAAGAATAATATTAAATACATCTATATAGGATTAGAGCTGATATACATTTTTTTCCTTTTTACCATTTTTTCACTTTTCCAGATTCTTTTTAATAGGCCTATATGATACATTAAAAGCAAGAAGATATAGGTGGTGGTGGCTCACTCCTTGGGAGGCAGAGGCAGGTAGATCTCTGTGAGTTCAAGGCCAGCCTGATCTGCAGAGTGAGTTTCAGGACAGTCAGAGTTACAACAGAGAAACCCTGTCTCAAAAAAAAAAAAAAAAGAAAGAAAAGAAAAGCTAAAAAAAAAGAAAAGAAAGCAAAAGACAATAACTTCATAGACCAATGTTATTCAGGGAAACCTGTGCCACTTTCTGTGTTGTACTGTCTAGTAGCCCCTCTCCTTGCCTCTTGTGGCTGCAGGTTAACTGAAATGTAGCTAACGCAACTGAGGAATTAGTACTTTAATTGCGTTGCATTTTGGTGACATGTTTGAAACTCCACAATAATGGCAGTGTTTTTTTTTTCCTTCCAGAGCTCCCTTCCTTGCTTCCTATAGTCGATGTAGCTGAGGCCTTGCTACATGTTAGAAATGGTGCCTGGTTCTTGTGTCTCTTGGTAGCCAATGTTCCTGATAGTTTTAATGAAGGTAAATATTATTTTAAAATGAGATATTGGAAAACTTTAGTTTGATATGTGGAGGGCCTTTGTTTTTTGGACAGAGTTTTGCTATGTATTCCAGGCTGTCCTTGAACTTGTGATTCTCTCTCTTCTGAGTGGTGCTGCTGTTACAGGAGTATGGTATTATACTTAGTGCTGTGTTTCCCCTCTGTGCTGGGGTGAAACCCAATGCCTAACATGCTAGGCAAGCAGTCTGCCTCTGAGTTCCACTCCAGACCAGTCTTGTCTTTTAAGTGTTTAGATAATTTATCGAAATCATTTATTACGGTGGTTAGGTATGTCACATGATTTTTATCTCTTTGTCATATTTTTTAATCATATAGTTAATTCATATATATTATAAGTCCCAAAGTATATTCTTACTGCTTTTATTTTAAATAGCTAATTCTCTTTTCTTCTGATTTATTATTGTATTTGTGTATGTTTGTGTGTGTGTGTGCCTGTGGCGGTCAGAGGACTGCTTCCACGAGTAGGGCCTCTCCTTCTACGTGGGTTCTGGGAATTGAACTCAGGTCCTAAGGCTTGGTGGCAAGCACCTTGACTTGCTGAGCCTCTTCGCCAGCCTTCTTTTCGGATTTTTTTTTGACAGGGTCTCAGTTTGTAGTCTGGGTAGCCTTGAACTTTAGGAAATCTTGCCTCTTCCCAGTGTCGGGATTACAGGTGTGAACTGCTATACCCAACAGATACTATTTTAAAGCCCTTTGTAAAACTGGGGAAAGCGGGCAATGGTGCCTTTAATCCCAGTACTTGGGAGGCTGAGGCAGGTGGATCTCTGTGAAGTCAAGGCCAACTTGGTCTATAGAGAGAGTTTCAGGATAGCCAGGGCTATCACACAGACAAAAGCTGTCTCAAAAAACCAAAAACCAAAAAAAAAAAAAAAAAAAAGGTGGGAAAAGGCTTTATCCATGTAGTTACTTTTGGTGTTCTTCATTGAATTGCCTTAATTTCTTGTTGTGTAGATTTGTTTTTATTTATGTGTGTTTGAGATTTTACCCAGAGCTACTTGCTCTGCCAATGAGCTGTCCCTTGAGCTTTGAAGGGTAGGTTTTTTGACAACAAAATTTCCCAGGTTTTTGTCAAAAAAAACAACCAAACATTTTACTTGTGTTTTACGGCCAGTGCTGCAGGTTGAGCACAGTGCCTTGTACTGGCATGGCGAGTGCTTGGCCACTGCTGTGCATCCCATCTCTTATCTTTTTCATTTTGAGACAGGGTCTCACTAAGATGTCCAGGCTGGGCTTGAACTCTGTTGCTCAAGAAGCCTTTGAACTTGTGATCCTCCTGCCTCAGATTCCCAAGTAACTCAAATTACAGGCCTGTACTCAGAGGCTGGGTTAGCTGTTTTTGTTTTGTTTTCTGGAATTGAGTTCAGAGCCTCATCTGTGCTAGTCAGGTGCTCTTGCACTGCTGAGCTTAGCGCTATCTTTTCTTTTTTTTTCTGTGACACTGGGTCACTATTTAGCTGTTGTTGGCCTGGATTTTGCTTTGTAGCCCAGGCTGGGCTACAATTTGTGATTCTCCTCCATCTCTGTAGTGCTGTGATTACAGGTGTGTTCCACCATGCCATCTCGAATATTTTTAGCTGTTTGCTACCTTTGTTTTTCTGGGTTTGTGGTTACAGGTGTGACTGGGTGTTCTGCATGTTATCATTTGCTCAGGTCATTCTCATCCTTTCTTCCTTTTGACTTGGTTTCTGTCGCTCAACCATCACAATCCCCAGTGTCTTCCTTTCACACTGTTTAAGCGGCATAAATGATTGAGTTTCAAGGATGAAGAAATGGTTTATAACACCTTGCTTAAAAAAGCCTAACAAAGCTTACAGTAATAGAGGCTCTTAAATAATAGTTTGTAGGGGCCTGATCAAAAATGGAGAACGACAGGATGAAGAGAGCCTTGGAGGGAGGCGCAGGACAGACGCCTTACGCTTCTTATGCAGAATGAATCCTTCTCAGGCCCTGAAGGTCCGGGGCATGGTGGTAAGAGATCCTGTTTGTCTCTGTGGGACAGCACTTTTTATAATAGGATTTTTCTCAAGATTGTTTGGGAATCTTTTAGGTATTGGGAATTTTAATTATATGCTTTATGTGCTGCCTTCCCTTTTGGGTCTTATGCTTTGTGAGATTTCTTACTCAGAACTTGTGGTGTGTTAGATTTTGAAATGTCCTGACTCTTTTCCTTACCATATTGAGTTTAATTTGTCTCCTCTGCTGTGGTAGGTGGAAGAATGTCACTTGCCAGGCCTTGGAGTAGCTTTGACATTGGATCATACTAAGACTGAAACTTGTGAAGATGGAGTGAGTGACTTGGTTTGCTTTGTTAGTGGCTTGCTTCTTGGAACAAATGCAAAAGTCAGGACTTGGTTTGGCACCTTTATTCGAAATGGACAACAGGTGAGAGTCAAGTGTGTGGGTAGGGATGATCATTACTTACAGGCAGTTACTAAGAGTGAAGAGACTCCTTGAGGATGTCTTTATCTAGGCCTGGCTCATACCTGTGATCTCTGTACTTGGAAGACTGAAGCTGCAGGATTGCTATGATTTCAAGGCTAGCCTGGACTATAGAGTGAGGTCTTGTCTCAGAAAGCCACAGGATCCAGGTGTGCTGGTACACACCTTTAGTTCAGCACCCCGGAGGCAAAGACAGGTGGACCTCTATGAGTTTGAGGTCAGCATGGTCTACAGATCAAGTTCCAGTCCAGCCAAGGGTACAGAGAGATAGTGTGTCAAGCAAACAAACAAAAAGGAAAAAAAAAAGATACAAAAGAAAGAAGAAAGAAATAAAAAATACCTATAGACCAGTGTTGTCAGACTTAGTTTTAGGAACCTCCTTAGATTTTGTGTATGTGGTTTTTGTCTTTTGATATTTCCCACATTAGAAATGAAAAATTTTGAAATATGCCGTCTATTAAAAATTTAAAAAAATAACCTCAATTAAGTGTAAACATAAAATGTGTGTGTGTGTGTGTGTGTGTGTGTGTGTGTGTGTGTGTGTTTATTTTTGAGCTTGGTCTTGGTATTTAATCAAGGCTGGCCCTAGATTCTTTCTGACCCTTGTGCCTGAGCCTCCTGATTACAAAGATCATAGTGCTGCTCTACCATGCTTAGTAAACATTACATTAAAAAAACTAAAAACAAACCTAGTGAGAATAGTAGTAGTTTTATAGTTTCTCAAATCTCCTCAAAGTCGAGTTTAGTAGAAGCCTTTGGAGGATGTACTGCACGCTTGGGAGAATAGGAAGGATGAAAGGTACTGTCTTCGTATTTAATCTGTGTGGTTATGTATATAGTGGTAAATATATATAACATAAAATTTGCATTTAATCATTTTTAAGAATACAAATCTACTTTGTTCTCTGTGGATTTTGGATACCATTCTAGGATACTTGTCGTTGTGTATATGTTATTTTCCTAAAGTATCAGTTTCAAAGTTCATCCTTGTAGCATGTGTTAGAATTTCCTTAGCCTGGTATGGTGACATACACCTTTTTTTTTCTGAAAAAAAAAAGACAGGGTTTCTCTGTGTAGCCCTGGCCATCCTGGAACTTATTCTGTAGACCAGACTGGCCTCAAACTCAGAGATCTCCCTGCCTCTGCCTCCCAAGTGCTAGGATTAAAGGTGTGCGCCACTATTGCTATCGACATATACCTTTAATACTAGCATACAGTGTCTAGAAGCAGGATTGTGGGATAGACACATATCATACTCACTGCCAGCTGAGCTACATTATGAGACCTCCTCCCCTATGTAGAAAGCTCACTCCCCCAAAAGGGATTTCCTTTTTAAGGTTGAATAATATTCCATTCTGTGTACATACCACTTTTTCCATTTATGTATATATATAATTTTATGGTACATAGTAGTAAATAATTTAACAATGTGATATAATATACTGTGTGATCCTGGGATTGAATCCAGAGCCTCTCATATACCAGGTAAGCACTCTACCACTGATATTCCATCTTTTATTTTAATTTTTGAGGGTCTCACAAAGTTGCCCAGACTGACCCTGAACTTGGCTTCTTCTATCTCTACCTTTGAGTACCTGAGATTAAAGGGCTATGTTAGCATGCCTGGCCTGTATGTTATATTTTGCAGCAGGTTTGTTTGTGTGTTTGTGTTTTTGAAACAGGCTCTTCCCTTTGTTGCCTAGGCTGTCCTGGAACTCAGTAGCACAGACTTACCTCAAACTTGAGTTTGAGTTAATCCTCTTGAATGTTGGGATCGATTAGAGGCATGACCTCCATGTCCAATGACCTTTTCCCCCCTCAACAGTTTTTACCTTGCAGAATACTTTAGTTTTTGCAAAACACTTTTTTAGTGCTTCTGAGTTGAATTTGCTAGTGCAGTCAGATTTTTAACATGTTTCACCCTGGTGGACAGCACGTGTATGGCTTAGAAACTACTTTTATGAATGGTATCACATTATTCTACATCCAAGACTTTCTTTGTTTATAGTCCATTTGAAAACTGCAGTTTTAAAAGGAAAGGAAATGCATGTTCATTGTGTGACTGTTGTGTATGGCTATGTGCTGAACAGTTGGAATGCTCGTCTTGTTCATCATAGTCCTTTGTGCACAAAAACTCTTCTTGGAAGTTAACATTATTGTTCAGGCAGTTATTATACTTTCTTTGACAACAGTCTTAAGAATAATAAGCACCAATTAAAGGTATATGCCACTGTACTAGGCTAAGGATATGCCTCTGCTTTTACAGTTTAGAATTGCTTTCATGTTTATGATCTTTCTTTGTTCCTTCGTTTCTTAGTAAGCATTGAGTGTTTGCTACATGTGAAGTACAATGTTAGACTTGAACAGTGAATTATGACTAAAATATTCCTGTCTCAAAAGCTGAGGCTGGGGTGGTAGTGGTGGTTACAGAGTTACAAACTCTTAATTATGGTATCTTTAAAGGTACCTATTACTAATATTTATTTCCTTTTCAAGAAGAAACTTGAGGTTCAGAGAGGTTAACTAATGTGCTATAAACCATATAATTATCTAGTAGTAGAGCTGGAGCTTAACCTTAAGGTTTTCATGTTCTCCAGATAATAAATGCTTGCTGCTGCTCAGCCTTATGTGTTAGAAGCATCAGTTTGTATGCTGGGAACTGAACCCAGGTCCTCTGCAAAAGCAGCAAATGCTGTTAACCCCTGAGCCATCTCTCTAGCTCCCTCTTGAATTTTTTAAACATGTTTTTGTTCTATAGTCCTGGCTGTTCAGGAACTTATCATGTAGACTGGCCTGGGCTCTAGCAGCTCTCTTGCCTCTGCCTTCAGAGTGATGAGATTTACAGGAGTGGACAGCCACACCCAGCTGAAAGTGCTATTTAAGTACTCTTCCCAACTCAAATTTTCATTAATTTAGCTTTTCCTCTGCAGTTGGTGTATAAATTAGGGTGAGTAGATGAGTAGATTCTGAGTTTTCTTGACTAGTTGAAATGGAACTGCAGTTAGGACAGATTCTTCATGTTGGTTCAACTGCAAGTGCTCACGTGATGAGATCTGTTCAGCTTCCTTTTAATTTAGTAAATGCTTCATGCTCTCTTCCTTTGCCGATTCACACTTCTTACAGAGGAGAAGAGAGACCAGCGGGTCCGTCCTTTGGCAGATGAGAAGGCAGCTTCTGCTGGAGTTGATGGGCATTCTTCCTACAGTAAGAAGTACCCGTACTGTAGAGGAAGCCGACATGGAGATGGAACCCACGGTGTCTGTGTACTCGGGGCTGAAAGAAGAGCATGTTGTGAAAGCCGGCGCGCTCTTACGCCTATACTGTGCCTTGATGGGAATTGCTGGACTCAAGTACTCAATCTGACATTTTACCTTTTTATCTTTTTCTTGTTCTAATCTCAGGGAAGTGAGTCCAAAGGCCTGTTATTTGAGCTTTTAATTTTACTAGCTAATATCAAGATTTAAAGTGTTAAGGCTGGCTGGCCATGGTGGCACACACCTATAATCCTAGCATCTTGGGAGGCTGGAGCATGATTGGTGCTTGAGAGTTCGGGCCAGCTTCGTTGGTTTCAGGCTACCCTGTGTGAGTGTGGTCATTGTGAAAATGTTAAGGCCAACCGTCCTTGAATATTTTGATCTAATTTGATCTGATTACTAATACAATTGTGCAGCTATTGGAGGTATGAGAGTAGCTTCTCAGTTTTTAGCCACAGTGTGAAGGATCCTGTGATTTTTACCTTAGCTTGAGAAGACGCTTGTGAGTGGTCTGTGCATGATCCACTGCCATACCTGGCCCAGCTGGAGTAAACCCTCAGTTTTAGAATTCACAGGATGTGGTTCCTTAACACAAGATTCTAAGTTACTTCACCAAATCTTTCTGAATAATGTCCTCAGCTGGCATCTTCCCATTCCTGTGTGTGGCTCCAGCTCATGTGCCTTTCAGTTTTGATGATTTAGTTAAGCAAATGCTGGCCCATTAGTTTGGTTTAAATTTAAGTCATTACAATCCATTAACCCAGTAACTGTATAAAGTAAAAATTGCTGTGAGCTCTTTAGGACACATATGACTACATGTAAATAACATGTGGTTGTCATGTCTCTGACCTCTGCTTTTACTTCCTTTACTTCCTTCCTCTACTTCCTGTTGGTCACCGAACCCTGTTTATTTGTTATTTGGTTTTTGCATAGACAACAAAGTAATCCTATTTCCCATTCTCAATGATAAATCCATGTGCCATTAAAAAAGGAAACAACTGAAAAGAGATAATTGGCCAATAAAGATGAAAATGTAGGTGTTGGAGTAATGGCTTAGGTTAGGAATGTTTGCTCTGCAACCATGATGGCTTGAGTTTGAAACCCTGTCACTCACCTAAAAAGCTGGACACGGCTGCACATGCCAGTGACCTCACCATTACATGTCCCAAGAGCTGACTGGTCAGCAAGCCTAGTGGGAACAGCTAGCTGCTTCAGTGACCCACCCTGCCTCAAGGCAGTAAGACAGAGTGCCCTCCTCTGCCCTGCGTGCACACACAGACATAAACACCCCCACATTCACATGCACTATTATATACCACACACACACACACACACACACCCACATAATTCAACACACAAGACAACACATGCACACACCACACACAAACATGCATATATATGTACCACATACACAGCACACCACACAGATACACACACAAATAATTGAATGTATTTTTTTTAAAGTTTGTACTTGAAAGATTAAATTGTTGGAAAATTCACTTCCTTCCTTCCTGCACTAAAAATAAATAAATAGATAGATAGATAGATGTAAAGCTCAACTGTGTTTCCTTTTTAGACCAACTGAAGAGGAAGCTGAGCAGTTGCTGCAGTTGATGACCAGCCGTCCTCCTGCCACACCAGCTGGAGTTCGCTTTGTCTCCCTCTCCTTCTGTATGCTACTGGCCTTTTCTACACTTGTCAGGTACCTTACTACATAAGCTGCTCTGCTTTCTCAACATGTCCTTTTATTTAGTTGTCAAAATGTACATACAGGGCAAAAGTATGTAGTGCAGGTAGCATGTGCTCTGCTGTCAAAAGGGTACAGAACATGTTATTAAGTTTACCGTAGAAATTGGCCTAGGCATGGGCAATCATGGGCTCTTTCAATAACAGGGCATCAGTGTCGACTGAATGCCAGACCAGCCATTTTATTAGTCTTTGTCAAAGCTTTTACTGAACATTTTTTCAAGGAGTCAGATCATTCATTCTTCAAGATTTTTTAAGGTTAATAATACTCCTTCCCTACTTTTCCTTCCTTGGAGGTAGTATCTTTTAGTTCTTGAGTTGTTTTGGGTTTTACTAAAAAAACTTTAAAAAAATTTTATTACTTGTTTATTTTTTGTGTTTAGTTCCTTGTGTGTGTGTGTGTGTGTATGTATGTATGTGCACATGCACGTGCATGCAAGAGTGCTCTGATGCATGGATAGAGGTCAAAGGACAACTTGCCCAAGTTATTTCCCTTCTACTGTGTGGGCTTCAAGGATGGGACTCTGGTTATCAGGTTTGGTGGCAAATGCCTTTTCCCCTTGAGTGATCTCATGGCTTGCACTACTTCTTTGTTGGTGACACTTTTAGCTGTTAACTAATTGAATTCCCAGTCACAAAGGTAAGCAATTAGTTCTTTTTGTTTTCCTCTCTGTCTGGACACACTCAGCATATCTTTCTTTTCTTCCGTTCCTTCCGTTGTCTTAGTACAGTTACAATAATTTTAATGTGATCAATATATAGCCGCTTATGTTTGTAAACATCACTGAAAGCTCAATCATGAGTAGGTAATTTATCATTTCAAGCAGTTTAGTGACAAATTTTCTTGTTGTTCTATGTAATAATAATTCAGCCTCTAACTGGAAACCTAAATCTTGCTGGTTGTGGTAGTTCATGCCTCTAATCCCAGCCCACGTGAGACAAGGCAGGAGGATTGCCATGAATTTGATGCTAGCCAGGTTTACGTAGTGGGACCCTGTCTCAAAAAACTAAGGACACCAAAAGAAAACAAAAGCAAAAAACCATAGACACACAAAACCCAACAACAAAGAAACAAAATGCAGCTATCCTCTCCAATGGACCTGTTCTAACTCATTAGACGGTCTACTAGTTTAATCTTTTCAGAAATCTTGCCCAGAGCAGTGTTGTCTTCTGCAGTCTGTCTGAGTCTCTCTGTACCGAGTGTACTGCAGCTGAACACAGGAACTGTTTTCCATCATTTTGCATCTTCCGAAAGCAGGCGTGTGGGAGGTAAATTCTTCAGAGCAGCGGTGGGTTTCTGAAAATGCCTTCACTCTGATATTTGGCTAGTGGTTTGATGGCATATAGAATTCTAAGCAGGAAGTAATTCTTATGAGGATTTTGGAAATGTGTGTCCCTAACTTCTAACATCTGCATTGTTGTCAGTGTCTAACATCATCCCAATTCCTGGTCCCTTCGTGTGGCCTCTCTCACTCTGCAAAAGTGTAGGGTTAGCTCTTTCTCATGTGGTTTTGAAATTTCTAGATGATATTATTTGATATGTATGTATGTATGAATGTATGTATGTATGTATCTATCTATCTATCTATTTTGGTTTATTTGAGACAGTCTTTCTGGCTGGCCTGGAACTCAGTGCAGTACTCTTGCCTCAGTCCTCCAGTGCTGGGATTATAGGCGTGCAGCATCATATCCTGCCCGATTTTGTATTGATCTCTTATCCTAGGCACCCAATGGGTCCGGTCTAACTGGAATCTGATGTCCTTTCATTCTAGGGAATATTCTTGAACTAACTTGTTGATAATGTCTTTTCCTGGGGGTTTCTTTGTCTAACACCTCTTCTTGTTTAAATTGTTTCGGAGGTATTATTGAATTTTCTTATCCAGTACTCTTTTGTGCTTTGCTCATTCTTTTTGGAAAACTACCATAAAGCATACCAGAAAATTTACTTAATTATACACTTTGGTGTGCCATTCAGTGTTCTTTGTATTTTAACAGTTATACAGCCATTGCCACACTCTGATTGCATGGTGTTTTCACCACTCCAAAAAGAACCTGTTCTACCTTTCAGTATTTGTCTTCATGTGCAATGTTTAATTTCTAAGAGTTACCACTCTGCTCTTTATTCTCTCTCTTTCTTTCTTCTTTCTTTTTTCCTTTCTTTCTTTTGTTGTTTTGTTTTTTAGTTCTTTGTTCTTTAGATAATCTTGTCTGGAACTTACTCTATTGTTGAGATTGTCCCTCAACTCCTGATTTACTTGCTTCCACCTCCAAAGTATCAGGTTGTTTGTTCTTTGACTGTTGCTTCTTTACAGTAGCCATTGCTTCATTGAAGGAGTACTGATTTTTCTCTAAGACCCTTTTGTGATAGATTTTTTTATTGCATTTATTTCTTTTGTGTGTACGTGTGTGTGTGTGGGCATGCATGTGTCATGCATGTGTGTGGAGGTCAGAGAACAGCTTATGGGAGTCAGTTCTCCTTTCTTCATGTAGATCCCAGGGACCAAACTCAGAAGTTTTCACCAGCTGAGCCTTCTCACTGGCCTAGAAATTTCTTTCTTAATTTTTAAAATATTTATTTTTCATTTATTTTATGTACATTGGTGTTTTGCCTGCATGAATGTCTGTGAAGGTTGGGATACCCTGGAACAGGAGTTACAGACAGTTGTGAGCTGCCAGGTGGGTGCTGAGTCCTCTGGAAGAGCAGTCAATGCTCTTAACCACTGAGCCATCTCTCCACCCTCTAGGGATCTCTTTTAATATAATTTTAGTGTTGTTCAGGAGAGTATGTTAGTAAAATTTAATATAAGTAATGTTAACTATATGCTTCTGGTTTTTCTTCCCCCATGTCCTTTGTAACCATTATCTCTAGTAAAGGAAATACTAATATCTGCAATGGTTTAAATAAAAAGCAAAGACAACTTTCTGAGATGGAAAACCTATATGGCTAGGTCAGAGGGTCTTCCCTCACATGGCTAACTGACAGACCTCAGCCTCTCATGGCTCTGACCTGCTTCTCATGGTGCTGACCTCAAGCACATTGGGTCTAGGTGTTTTATAGAGGGGAAATACCTCTCTTCTGCCCACTGATATCAGGCCTTAATGCTTAATGAATAGAACTTCCATAGTGCACCAACCCCCAACTTTAGCTGACTCACATGATACCTTTTTACAGCCCAGTCAAGTTCCCTGGGAAGGTCTTCCCTTCCTTCCCTCCTTTAGGAGGGAGGACCCTGTAAAGTCCATCCATTATCATTAATACAATTGGATGCTTTCAACACAAATATCTCAGAGTCAACATTAGAACACCAAAAACTAGCATGCCTTCTGCATTCTAGAAACCACACCTAGGAAGTTGGTTTCTACAGCTAAGGAAAGTGACCTTTTGACAATGGCTCGGACTGATGGCTATAGCAACTGCTCACAATTCTTATTACTGCACTTTATAATATTTGAGAATAAATTCAAATATACTGCAACAGTGCCATACTTAGTTGGCAGGAGGACTAAAGTTCAGAAGGACAAACTTTGTTTTTAAGATTATACTATTAGTAATTGCGGAGATGGGATTCCCACCTGAGTCTAGCAGGCTCTCAAGGCATCCTCCCATATAGCATTGTCTTGCCTTAGTGGAATGATTGAAGGATAATTGAGTATAGTATAATGTATAGTATAAAAGGCCTTTTAAATTTTTTTACCTTGGAGTAGTGGAAAGGCACACTGTTCAGTTGTTTTGTGTTTTATCTATTTTCCTACAGTGAGGTGGAAGAGAACCATGGTATTTTTGCACAAGTCAAAGTCAGAATGTGCCTTTTTGTTTTAAATCTAGAAATTGTTTTAAAGACGTTATTCCTGTTGTCAGATGGCTCTGTGGGTAAAAGGTACTGGCTACCAGGCCTGATGACTGAGTCAGATCCCTGAACTCACATGGTGAAGAGGAGGACTATTTCCTGCAAGCTGTCTTCTGGGCTCTACACACATGTGATGACAAACACACACAAACACACACACAAATAAATAAATAAATAGAAAAGAACAATTAAACAAGTTATTATCATTATACTTTTTATACCTATGAGCCCATGTCCTTCTTAATTTTTATGATTAGTAATAATTTCTGTCTAAAGTTAAAAATTCTACCCAAAAGATTTCCATAAATTAAATTTGATGTAAAAGATACATTCATTTGTTAGTTTTTAAAACTTGGTTTCTGACTTTTTTATGCTTAAGAGTTTTTTGGTTTGTTTTGTTTGTTTTTGAGACAGAGTCTCACTGGACCAAGCTAGCTTTTGCATTCACAGAGATCTGCCTGTCTCTGTTTCCCAAATGCTGGGATTAAAGGTTGAGCCACCAAATCTAGTCCACCTGATGTTTATGTTTTAACACTAGATTTTTTTTCCCTATATGAAGTAAGTGATCAGTTCTTAGTATAGTTCTTTTAACATTTTGACCCCAGGGACCTTTGTTTTTCCAAGGAATAAGAGGGAATGTCACTCTCTCCAACTTGCAAATATGGTTACTAAAACTTGAGATTTTGACAGTTCAGATTTATGAAGCCAAAGCCTTCATCTTTGAGTTCTAGAACTATCTCGGGTCTCAATTATAATTAATGGCCCAATTCAGCAAATCATTAATTTGAGTTGGTATTTCAAAATAGAGAAGGAAAAAAATAACTCCTATAAAAATAATTTCAAGGTTAGAAAGATGTCTCAGTGGTTAATTTTACTGGCTGCTCTTGCAGAGGACCTGGTCAGTTCCCACCACACACAGAGTGACTCAGAACCATCTGTAACTCTAGTTCTAGGGAGTCCAAAAGCACCAGGCATGCACATGGTACGTATATATACATGTAGGCAAAAATCCTCATATATAAAATAAAAATAAATCTTTAAAAATAAGGAAAAATGCTTTCAGGTTATTTTCTTCATTGCTGTTTTGGCTTCTGCCGGTAACTGTATGGTGTTTTCTGCAGCACACCAGAGCAAGAGCAGCTGATGGTGGTGTGGCTAAGCTGGATGATCAAAGAAGAAGCCTACTTTGAGAGGTAAGGCACTTGGTTGAGAAAGCTTTTCTTATTTATTCCCTCCTTGGAAATTCATAGTTTCTTTTCTGTTTTAACAGTACATCAGGTGTCTCTGCTTCTTTTGGGGAGATGTTGTTATTGGTGGCCATGTATTTCCATAGCAACCAGCTTAGTGCTATCATCGACTTAGTCTGTTCCACATTGGGGATGAAGGTAATTTTTAGTAATCTTTTTTCTAAAAGTATGTCAAGACAGTTTGCCATAGTATAAAATAAATATATTGTGTTCATTTAAATAGTTTTAGTTGTTTGCTAGTTTGAAGTTTTATTAAGGAATTCCTAGAAGAGTAGGAATTTTTAGAACATTTTGTTTATGTTTGTGTGTTTGTGTGGGCGTATGTGCACATGTGTGAAATTACCCATAGAAGCCAGAAGAGGGAGTCAGAGCCTCAGGTGCTGGAGTTACAGGCTGTTGTGAGGTACTTGGCAGGGTGTTAGGTACCAAGTTTGTGTCCTCTGCAAAAGCAGTCCATGGCCAAGCCATCTTTCCAGCTTTGTTGTTGTTGTTCTTCTGTTTTTTCTTGTTGTTTGAGAAAGGCTGGTCTGGAACTCATGCTGGCCTTAATGAGTCTTTCCTATGTAAAATTTCCAATTTATTGTAAAATTTAAATGAATAAAGTAATTCATATAAATATATACATAAGCAGTCGCACATCTATATCCTATGGTCCTCTCACTTCTAGTTTGTTTAAGATAAAACTGTGGCAAGCAGTTACTAAATACAAGTGTGAGTCTACTAAGGTGTTCTGTTAATAATACTATCAGATTATTTTTCATAGAAAATTTTTCCAGTTTCACTGTTCACAATAATGCATGAGAACCCTTGGTTTTCTAAAATCTTACTATGCCTAGACAGCCCCATTCTTTTTAACTTTTGCTTTCTAATTAATTAATTAATTACTTGAGACAAGGTCTCCCTATATAGCCCTGGCTGTCCTGGAGCTTGCTATGTAGACCAGTCTAACCTCAAACCCATAGAGATCTGCCTGCCTCTGCCTCCTGAGTACTGAGATTAAAGGCATGCACCATTATGCCTGGCCTGCATATTTCATTGATGAAGAATGGTCCCACTTCTTTTATATTTTGTTGATTGTTAGTAAAACTAGTTCTTTATTCTTTTTGGTTTTTTGAGACAAGGTCTTGCTTTGTAGCCCAGACTGGCTCAAACTTTGATGTGATTTCCCTGCCTTTTCCACATGAGTGCTGGGTTATAGATACGAACCATCATGCTCAGCATACCAAGTTTTCTTTATTTATGGCTTTGTGCTTTGTATTTAAATCTTTTTTTCTCAGTACTAGGGAACAAACACAGGACTTTATGTATACTTGGCAAGCATCCTTCCACTAAGCTATATATACTTCATTTCTGCATTGACTTTAAATTTTAGTTCACTTGAAGTACATTTTGGTGCATAGCGTCATGTGTATAACAAAGTGTTTATGTATACATATAGGAGATACGTAATTTTTTGTCTCCATTTATTGGATAAAACTCTTCTACCCACTAAATCAAGATGCAAATAATTAGTACTATTTATTAAGTAATTTTAAAGTATGTTTTATTTTTATTTATTTTTGACAAGAGGTTGCATTATGTAGCCCAGGTTGCCCTTGATCTCCTGGCTAATCTCAGGCATCCTGGGAGGATGGTAGTCTCATCCTCCCAGGATGCCTTAGACTACCGGCATGCACACGTATACACTGCTTTTACTAAGTGTTTTTTATATTGGTCTACTTCTGTGTCCTTTAATGTCAGGCTTAAGAAGCCATTTGTGAAAGAAAGTTTCGCTTTAGGACATTAATATTGTGCATCATACCCATTTTGAGTAATAAATTCATGAGGGTAAATTGTATTTTATACAGTCTTACATGTTTTCTGGAATTCTTTTAACTATTTTAGATTGTGATTAAGCCAAGCTCCCTGAGCAGGATGAAGACCGTCTTCACACAGGAAATCTTCACTGAGCAGGTACTTCCTTCTTTCCTTAACTACGCACTGAACTACTTAAAAGAACAAAGTGGTCTTTTTCATCATTTTCAATTTGTAATGATAATTCATTTCATCTTTAAACTATTTGTGAATAATTCACTTAAAGTCACTCATTATAAAACAGTGTATGTTGAGTTTATATATTCTTGAAAACTTTGGGTACTAAAGAGTGTGGTTGTAGATATTGATAATGTACTCAGGTAGACTAATCATTTGGATTTTTCTGAGAAAACAAGCTCTAAGTCTTTAGGTTATAAAGTATTTGCAGTTAGATTACAAGATAGCCTCTGGTTCATTGTTCTTTTGTTGTCATTGTTGTTTGTTTTTTTGTTTTGTTTTGTTTTGGTTTTTTTGAAACCAGAGTTTCTCTGTTGTAACTCTGGCTGTCCTAAACTCACTCTGTAGATCAAGCTGGCCTCGAAATCACTGAAATCCACCTGCCTCTGCCTCCTGAGTGCTGGGATTTTGTATACATTTATTTGGCTTCAGTACCCTTGTCTATGGGTCAATCTGAGAATACTTCTCTTTTCAGTAAAGTGATTTGAAAAGTAAAAATTCTCAAATTCATTTGTCAATTCAAATTTGTATATCTTTATTCCTGAGAGAGGGTTTTAATTCACAGTTCTGGCTGAACTGGGACTTAATATATAGGACAAGCTTGCTGTAAACTCTCTGAACTCTCTGCAGTCCTCCTGTCTCAGCCTCCTGAGTGATGAGATTTCAATATTGTGCCACCAGCCCCACTCATAACTAGTAGAAAAAAAAATTAGTCCTCACAGCTTTCAAGACAAGTAAGATGATAATAATTTATTTTACACATGAAGAATTGATGTGAAAGGTAAAAAACTTGTCCAGGATCAGTTAGCCCAGATACTAAATTTGGTAGTTTTTAACAGTATCACTTGTGGATTCATTTACTTATTTATTTTAGTGTTGCTTTTTGTGGTGTTAGAAATTGAACTACAAGCCTTTGCATAATACACTACTGCTGCACCACTGAGCTACACTTCAAGCCCTTTACATGTGTATGTGTAAAAATAAATAGAAAATTAGAGATCTTTTCCAGTTCCTAAGTATATACTTTTTTTTTTTCCTGTACTAGGGATTGAACTCAGGAATTTGCCTATGCTAGACAAACACACTGAGCTGTATTCCTAGCCTTAGTGAGATAAGACTAAGTTGTTCAAGATGGCTTTGAATTGTGAACCTCATGCCTCAGCCTTTCTTGTAGCTGAGATTACAGATGAATGTTATCACAGCTAATTTACTTTTTTGTCACTTAGAGATCATGAATTCATTCAAGCACACATCTGTAATCCTAACGCTCAGGACAAAGAGGTAGAGGATCGGGAGCTCAGGTTCTCCTTAGGGATGTAGAGAGGTTAAGGCCAGCCTGATCTACAAGAGACCTTGTCTCAAAAAATAAAAATAAAAAATTAAAACTTGTATTAATTGATTCTCAACATTCATCCTCATGGACTACATTTATTTATTGATGGTCTACTTATGTCTATACACTATACCTGCTTTCAAAATAATTTTTGATTTGTTATGTTATGTGTCTTTATGCTGTTTTTCCCTTTTAGGTTGTCACAGCTCACGCAGTTCGAGTCCCTGTCACCAGCAACCTGAGTGCCAACATTACTGGGTTTTTGCCCATTCATTGCATTTACCAACTTCTCAGGAGTCGGTCATTTACCAAGCACAAAGTGTCAATAAAAGTATGACTTTACATTTAGATTTTAAATTGTAACTCAGTTCTCCCTCACTAGTTCTTGGTTTGTTTATTTTATTCCTTTTGTGTGGTTTGTATGTTTGATAGTAAGCTAAATTGCTAGTCATTTATATAGTTAATTTTTTTTAAGAACTCAATTTCAGATTTTTAAAACAATATTATAACATAAAATGTATAATACTCTTCCATGTAAATTCTCAATAATAGCACTTAGCTACTTCGTTTAACACTTTTTTAATTGCCACTTTTTATATTTTTATTTTGTTTGATACAGACTCTCATGTAGCCTGAGCTGGTCTTGAAGTTGATTTGCAGCTGAGGCTGGCCTTGAATTCTTGGTTCTCTTGCTTTCCCTCCTAAGTGCTAGAGTTGTAGGTGTACACTGACATGTCTGGCCCATTTGTAAATTTTACTTTTGTTCACCAGTTCTCCTGTTGCTGTTTGCAAACTTGTCACAAACATAGCCAGCACCTAACTTATTAATACTTTCAGTTCT
Source organism: Cricetomys ansorgei (assembly GCA_026225945.1). NCBI lineage: Eukaryota > Metazoa > Chordata > Mammalia > Rodentia > Nesomyidae > Cricetomys > Cricetomys ansorgei. The sequence continues at coordinate 6,456,569 of JAMJFZ010001871.1, forward strand.
TTATATTTGGTTATATCAAAGAGTCTTCTAAAGAGAAGTCTGAAACCCAAGAGGTAAATAAATGTTTTGAATCACTTATAGAAGTTTCTTATAAAAGAGCAATGCACAGTTTATTTGTGGCATATCCCCTCAGATGCCCTTGTTTTCATGATTTAGTGATGTTCTTAATTTTCAGCAAGATTGCGTCTTTTGCTTCTTTTTATATTTTTATCAGTAAAACAGCTATGGATTAAGAGTCCAGTTAGAGTGCTTCTCTGAAGAAATAGCCCCTGCCCTCGTCCCCTTCTTCTGGGAGTCTTTCATGACACACCAGGACCTCTAAATACAGACAGAATAGGAACTGTCTTAAAAATTCATTAAACCCAGAGCCGGGCTTCTCTTATTGTCTAGACGTATCTTTCCCTGCACAGTCTTTTTGGTTAGATTATAAAGACTTTTAAGCCAAAGATAATTATGAAAAGAGGTAGTATGTTTTCACTCCCAAACTAATGGTGAGTTCACTGATTTGAGAAGCATGCAAAGCTACAGGTGCTTCTACAGTTTTGCTTTCTTTTTTTTTTTTTTAATTGCCTTGATTCAATTCTTGTTTCTTCTAGGACTGGATTTACAGACAGCTGTGTGAAACTGCTACTCCACTCCACCCTCAGCTACTTCCTCTGATTGATGTATACATAAATTCTATACTTACTCCTGCGTCTAAATCTAACCCTGAAGCCACAAATCAGCCAGTCACAGAACAGGAGATACTCAACATTTTCCAGGAAGTCATTGGGGTATGTAAATAGTGGTTCTTTTACATCTATTACATCTCTGGCTTTGTCCTTTTTTTTTTTTCTCCTCAGAAGTCTTATAGGGAATTCTGATTTCAAAATACGATTAATGCATAGGTATGCACATTTGCAACTGTTGCAAACACATACATACTATACACACATAAATAGTAGTATTAGTTCCAAGTAGTTTGTCAAACAATACTTTTTGAAGAGTTCTTTTCTATATATAATTTAAAAAATTTATTTTGTTTGTCTCTTGTATATGTATTTCTGAATGCATAGTTTTTGAAACAGTGTCTCACTTTGTAGCCTGGGTGGTCTCAAACCATAATCTTGCTACTTCAGTTTCCTGAATACTGGAATGATAGGCTTGTCCCACTATGCACAGCTCAAGGAACTGTTTTGAAGCCTTCTGTTAAAATATAATGGGTACTTTGAAGATTATGTATTTGCTAAAGGACTATGGGACATTTCAACACATCTAATGTGGTGTTCTTAGCTTCCTGGGAATTGAAGATACATCTGGATTCAATTATGGAAAGTTTAATTAAAATCTTTTTCTTTATTTTGTTAGGAAAATGTTGCTGTTTACGTAGACATAGTTAAATATACAGTATCTTTTCTATGAATTGTTTTCTTCATGGTAATTTCATGTAGTACATAGTAGATTCCTGTGAGTCTTTTTTGTTTGTTTGTTTGAGACAGGGTTTCTGTGTATCCCTGGCAATACTGGAACTCGAGAGTCCCCTGCCTCTGCTGGGATTAAAGCCTGTGCCACCATGCCCTGTTCAACAGTTTTTGTTTTGTTTTGTGGGGGGATTCCTGCGAGTCTCTCAGAAGCACCCTGGGAGAATACTGTTGAAATAGGAGCTGAAGTCTTATGAAGTTTCCCCTCATCTTAAAGACTAGGAAAGGACATTGCCTTTTATCTGTCATGACCTTAAAGTTTAGTGAAACATGAAGTTGTCCTAGTTCCCTGTGAACCCAGCGGTATTCTTCCTAGTTTAGCTGTGCTTGGCACAGCAGCACTAGTGTTTTGCTGTTGAAAAAGAAAGCAGCTCTTACAGTTTAATATTTTAACAGTGTTCATATTGCCTCAGGGTGACAACATCCGCCTTAATCAGCGATTCAGTATCACAGCACAGCTCTTGGTGCTCTATTACATCCTGTCTTATGAGGAAGCTCTCCTGGCAAACACAAAGACTTTAGGTAAGTTGTACAGATCTGAGTGGTTTGTTGATAGTGAATTCTGCTATTCCATGCAAATTGGATGAATAGGTAGTAATGAGATGCTAGGAAGTTTTTTAGACTAGATTTCAGACCATTAGTATTGTATCATGTACCTCCTTTAGTGTTTACTTAAATGAATCAAATTTGATAAGAGGAGTATTAACTTAGGCCTTGTTAACTTCGGTTAGCAAGGTTAGCTTTGGGCCATGTTGTAAAGGGTAGAATGGTTGTCAGTTGAAATAAAAACTTGGAGGACCTAGGTCAGATTTGTGGGAGACCAGGAGCTCAGCTTTGGGTATGTAGAGAGATCCATTCTTCTTTGAAGTGAGATCACTGACTAGGCAGATATGTATCTAGTAGATCTCTGAACCAAATGTCTTTTGCATGTGTGTGGTATTTAAAATTATGACGTTGCATAGGTTTCCTCTATACTACCAGCAATGGGGGTGTAGAGGAAATCCAGGAGGATTTGGTATCCTAGGTGCCAAAAGGAGAAGTTTCAAAGAAGAGTTAGTGATGACCACTGTCTGGTCTCTGCCAGATGATCTTGAATGAGCAAGTAAGATGAGGTCTGGGGTCAGCCGATGGCTGTACATACAAAGTAGAATCAGTTTGACTGTAGAGTGGTAGGATAAAAACCTAATCACAGTGAGTCCACTAGAGAGCTAGAGGACCCAGTACTGTAGACAGCGACTAGAGACTGTACTTTGAGGAGTTGTAAAGGGAAAGAGAAACGATATGGTAACTGGAAGTAAGGTCAGGAAGGGACTTGAAAGATACATTTTTTATTTTATGTATGTGAATGCCTGTGTGTGTGTAAGTACACCACACGTGTGGGTGCCCACTGATCCTCTGGAGTTAGGGTATAGTCAGTTATGAGTCACCTGGTGTGGGTGCTAGTGCTTTCAACCACTGAGCCATCTTTCTAGCCCTAACTCTCAGATGAGAAAGGATACATGCTAGTATGTTGTTGAGAGTAATGTCTCGCAGAGTGGCTTGTTGAAGCCGTTCGGTCTCTGGAGTTACAATGCATGTGAAGAGGAAAGACGCCTTTCCTCGCAGAACTTTCCCGGGCCAGGGGATTTTCTAGGTTTCCTTTCTCATCTTCCGAGGGTATAAAGAACTGAATGTGCCACAGTGTTGAGACAGTTTCGGTCTGTAGCCAAAAGACTGCTTGCCTCAAATGTATTCTTACCTATGACATGTTGTAGTTTCAGCACTTTACTAATTGTCGTTTGTTTTCGTTTTTATTTTTTGGTGTTTCGAGACAGGGTTTCTCTGCTGTAGCTCTGGCTTTCCTGGAACTCACTCTGTAGACCAGGCTGGCCTTGATCTCACAGAAATCCACCTGTCTCTGCCTCCCAGTTTCTGGGATTAAAGGCCTGTGCCACAACTTCCAGGCTCTTTGGTTTAATTCTTAAACATTAGCAACCACCTGATTGATACAGAAGCACAGATAGGAATTCTGAAATTTGAGGTACAATCACACATTGGAATGTTGTGGCTGTTAAAATACACGTGTTCATTGTTTAAAAATACTTATGCACATGTGTGTATTAATGTACATAGATGTGTATATTCATTCTAGCTAAATGCTTGTTTAAAAAAATCTTTTAGTAAGGATATAAAAGTTGTACATATTTATAGGATACTATTGATTTAGGTATCCATCCAAAAGAAGATGCATGGTAATAAAGAATGACTTTCTGTGTACTTACTACTTAGTTAAAATGTGAATATTCCTTGTGCATTTTAAGTGTTTGTACTTAAAACACTATGCTATAAGTTGGGCACAGTGCTGCATTCTTGTTTTAAAATTATATCAAAATAAACTGCTTTACCTAGTAAGAAAAATACCAAATTATGTATGTATGTGTGTGTATCTATCTATCTATCTATCTATCTATCTATCTATCTATCTATCTATATATATATATATATATGTTTTTTGTTTTGGTTTTGAGACACAGCCTCTGGTAGACTAGACTGGTCTTGAACTCTCTGTGTAATTGAGGTTTGCCTGAACTTCTTCTGATTCTCCTGCCTCCACCTTCCATGTGAGTGCTTGAGTTACAGGTGTGAGCCATCATACCGGCCCCAGTCTCACTCCTCAGTAGCTAGAAGTATGACTTGCTTAACTCACAGTCTAGCTTCATGTCACCTAAAAAGAAATTTTGCCTTTTTCTACTCTGTCCTTCTGTTGTATGTAAAGTTTCCTTCTTGGTCATGAACAGAACAAGATTCATTGTCTGGTAATAGTAAATTTGGTAAACTGCTGCTTAGGTACTACCATGTCCAGCTATTGAAGTTTTACAGGTATAAATCCTACAGTCAAACCAAGTATTAATAAAGAAGTGTTCTGGTAGTTACTTATCTGTGTATTGTAGAGCCACAGTAAGTATCTTAAACTCACTTGATTATTTCTTGATTGTTCATATATCGTTGTAATGCTCCTGGGATTGGTATGCATGCATGTCATACTAACCCTCAGACAGAAATAGGAGCAACAGTACTAGTCTCTTTATTTATTTATTTTTTAAAACAACAACAACTAAAAAATGTAAGACCTGCTGGACTTGGCCACACATGCTTTTAATTGCAGGAGGCAGAGACAGGCAGATCTCTGAGTTCAAGGGTAGCTTGGTGTACATCGTGAGTCTAAGCCAGCCAGGGATTCATAGTAAAACCAGATAAAATTTAGTAAATGAGAAAAAAATATAAACTATGAATATTTCTACTGTTCAGAAGTAAAACCACTATTAGAATTTTGCTAGAAAATCTTTTTATTTTTGTCTATGACAGCATTTGTAGTGTTAAAATCTTAATATGATTTATTATTTATTTCATTTATGTTGTGTGTGCTTGCATGAGTTTATACGCAGTGTATGCATATATATTTGTACATATTTGCGAGTGTCTAGCGGTCAGAGTCAATGCCCAGTGCCTTGCTCTACCCTCTGGATCCTCCTCTCTGTACTTCTTGGCTCTGGAATATAGGCTTCGGCAGCCAAGCCTGACTCTATAAGAGTGTTAGGTAGTATCTAAATCCAGGTGTGTATGCCTGCACAGGGAGCACTTTACCCACTGAGTCATTTTCCTCTTTTTTAAAAAATTATTGTTGTGTACGTGATATATATGAATATTGGCATATACATACAACAGTGTGTGCGCGTGTGTGTGTGTGTGTGTGTGTGTGTGTGTGTGTGTGTGTGTGTGTTTGTGGGGTGTCAAAAGAAAATTTTGTGGATTTGATTCTCCTCTTCTACCTTCATGTGGGTTCTATGCATTGACCTGGTTGTCAGGCTTGTGTGGCAGCCACTCTACCAGAAGAGCCATCTTTTGTCTTTTGAGGCAGGATCTCATGTTCAGGTTGGCCTCAAACTCACTATGCTGCAGAAAACAGCCTTGGACTCTGGTTCTCTTGCCTCTACCTCCCAAATTCTTTGAATACATGCTGCTGTGCCTGGTTTTACGGCTCAACCCCAAGTCATTGTGCATGCTAAGCAAGTACTCTCAACCAGGCTACCTTCATATCATAAGCTTCTTGATGACTGATTATCTTTCCTTTTTAAAGATTTGTCTATTACTGTGTGTGTATGTGTTTAAATATGGGTTGATGTGTGCAGCAGCACATGTATGGAGGTCAGAGGACAACTTTTCAAGAGTCATCTCTCCTTCCACCTTGTTTTTGAGGCAGGGTCTCAAGCTTTTGGCTGATTCTGCTGTTTCTTATTCCCATCCACCATCCCAGTTGGAATGCTGGGATTGTAGATTGCAGTCACTGCATCTGGCCTTTTACATGGGTTCTGGGGATTGAACTCAAGCATTTATACCCACTGAGCCATCTTACCAGCCATCCCAGTGCCTCGTGAATGCTGGCAAGCACTCTAACAAGTCCTTAGCGCTCTAGAAACTTACTTCACACTAAGCTGATCTTGAAGATTTGCAGTAATTTCATAAGTGAATTAGAAAAGTTTTCATCTTTTGGTTTTTCAGTGTGTTTATTCTAATACACTGATACTCTTCCTCTTCTTCCCTCTCTTCCTCCTCCTCTTCCTCTTCCTCCTCCTCCTCTTCCTCCTCCTCCTCCTTCTTCTGCTCTTCTTTTTGGTTTTTTTGAGACAGGGTTTCTTTGTTATATCTTTGGCTGTCCTGGAACTCTGTAGACCAGGCTGGCCTAAAATCACAGAGATCCACCTGCCTCTGCCTTCCTAGTGCTGGGATTAAAGGCGTGTACCACCACCTCCTGGCTACCTCTTACTCTTTTTTAAAAAAATTACATTTTGCTATTTGAAAAAGAATAATTATATTAGATATCCTTTTGTACAGTATAGATAACCAGAAAATTTCATACATTTGTGTGGTTTACTGCAAAATACTTGGATTCAAATTAGGATGCAAGGTACACAGAAGAATGTGATAGAGATGAAATAGAGAAAGGTGGCTTTGATTGGCAGAGACCTTGACTATGTGTGGTTGTAAGACTCCACAAAAGGTTTTGAGTGTGGAGCTGAGATGCATGATTTGGCTAACTTATTTGTATAAGAGAACTGTGGCTGCAGGATGAAGGTTGTATTAAAGAGATAGAAAGTTGGGCCATAGTGACCATGGATGAGTAGGCCTTAAAATGGGATAGCATTCCAAGATAATAAATTAAGTTGGACTTGTTAAAAAGAAAAAGGTAGCTATATCCTACGGTAGGATATAGGCCAGGATACAGGCCAGTTAACATCCTTTAATTATATAGTCACCAGATAGCATACATAATATATTCAAAGCTCTTTTTGTTTTTTAGAGTGTCTTAGGTAGCACAGGCTGGCTTTAAATTTGCTATTTAGCTTCCCCTCCCATGTGCTAGGATTACTGGCGTGTGCCACCGTGCATGGTGTCTTATTTTATTATTTACTTATTAATTTTTAAAAAGAGATTTATTTTTATTTTGTTTGCATTGGTGTTTTGCCTGCATGTGTTTCTGTATGAGAGTGTTGGATCCCCTTGAACTGGAGTTACAAACAGTTCTAAGCTGCCACGTGGGTGCTGGGAATTGAAACTGAGTCCTCTGGATGAGCAGCCAGTGCTCTTGACTGCTGAGCTGTCTCTCCAGCCCTTTTTGCTCATTTACTTGGTGTTTTATAATTTTGCATTGGAATCATCAAGCTCTTGGTTTGTGTTCATGACTACTTCCGGTTTTCCTAAATAGATGTGGCAAATTCTTGACTGAGTCCTGCACTTTAACCTATCATGGTTTTGTGTTGTTTTTTTTTTTTTTTTTTTTTTTTTTTGTATTTGTTTCAATTCAGGGCATTTCTAGTTCTTGCCTTTGTTTTTCTGTTATAATCACTATTTTGGTAGCTATTTTTATCTTTTAAATACTCATATATTAAGTGAATGAAAAGTCATTTCACACTGTCTTTATTCCCGTTTGTTTTGGAAGTTAATCTTTTATTTAACACGTTTTGTCTTTAACTGACAGCTTCCATGCAAAGGAAACCCAAATCTTATTCTTCTTCTTTAATGGACCAGATTCCTATCAAGTTCCTCATTCGACAGGCTCAAGGACTGCAGCAGGAGTTGGGAGGTATTTGTTTTATTCATTTTTTGCTAAAGTTTATTGTTAAGAAACTTGTTACTACCTACGCTATAAGTTGTAGTAAGTGTCCAATGTTGAAAATCTAAACAATTCAAGAATGAAATGCTTTTTGCCTCTTTCTCTAAATCCATTATCTCACTCCCTACAGATCACCTCTCCTCCTAGACCAGTGGTCCTCAACCTTCCCAACGCTGTGACCCTTTAATACAGTTCCTCATGTTTGGTGACCCCCCAACCATAAAATTATTTTTGTTGCTACTTCATAACTGTAATTTTGCTATTGTTATGAACTGTAATGTAAATATCTATTAGTTAGATGGTCTTAGGTGACCCCTGTGAAAGGGTCTCTCCACCCCTAAAGGGGTTGTAACCCACAGGTTGAGAATCACTGTCCTGGAAAACCCCAGTTGTTTTCAGTTTGACATGGATTTTAAATTATTTTTCCATGTAGACTGACCCAGATATGATATTTAGTGGATGATAGTTGGACATTGGGGTGCAGCTTATGTCCTGGTCTACACACACATAACACGTGGATGCCCACTGGTATATACTTCTGACTCACTACATCTTATGGTGAGGTTATCTCAACATAACCCTACTGTAAGCTGAACATATGTCAAGTCCCAAATGCATTTGCGACCAGGTGTGGTAGCTCAACCTTGAATCACAGCACTTGGGAGGCTGAGGCAACCAGGTCTCTGTAAGTTCAAGGCCAGCCTAGTCTACAGAATGAATTCCATGACAGCCAAGGCTACATAGTGAGACCCTGTCTCAAGAACAGAACAGAACAAAACAAAGCAAAAGGTTCATTTGTTCCCTCTAAGTTATAGAATACTGAAGCTCAGCAATGCAGTGCACCTAAGAGTAGCACTCATCTCCTCTTATGATTTTATGGCTGACTATGAGTTGCCCAATACTGCCTGAATAACAGGGAGTTTGTCTTGTATTACTAGCCTTGTGAAGATTTCAGAGTATAGTCTCTACCACGTGGACATTGCTTCCACTGTAAAGCTGAGAACTCAAAAATCCAGCTTTCTTAAGTTGCAGACTGTCTTTGTCCTAGAGAACATTTCGTTTGCTTGAACCTCATAGACACTCACATAATATTTGTAATATATGCATGATACTATATACTGCCTCTTTTTTTTTCACATTTGTTTCATTACTTGAAATTTGCACCCAAAGCCTTACGTGAATTAAGCCAGTACTCTACCACTGAGCTACATCTTTAGCCTTCTGCCTTTTCTGAGATTATTTTCTTAGAGTCTTGGATATTTATCCTATCAGTCCATGTAGATCTACTTTATTATTTAAAACTGTTCTATAAGTAGTCCATGATCTATTAATATGGATATAATAATTCAATTATAAGTATCATTAAATAGACACATAGTAGTTTTAGAAGTTTTATTTTATTTTATTTTATTTGGTTTTTCAAGACAGAATTTCTTCTCTGTTGTAACTTTGGCTGTCCTGGAACTCATGTTGTAGACCAGGCTGGCTTCAGACTCAGAGATCTGCCTACCTCTGCCTCCTGGAGTGCTGGGATTAAAGGCATGTGCACTACCACCCGGCGAAATTTGATTTTCTTAATATACCACCTTTCATGTTTCAGTTTGGTTTTCCTCTGTCTTTGAGATTATGAGTTTTCTTCTCTTTCTTTGATGTGGTTGGTTTTGAAGAGAAACATGAACCTTCATTGGACATGGTTAGCCAGATGGTTACATTTATTATAGCTTTACATAGTCTTGTTTCCAAAAAAAAAACCCCAAAAACAGTATAGTGTTTGGCAGCACTGGCCAATTAACATATCTTACTGAAAGAATACAGTATGTAGATTAGTTTGTACTTCTTTGTGTCTTTTGGGAGTAGTTTTAGTTCTACATATATTTAGAGATTTAAAGTTCAGTAACATTTTTGATTGTTACAATGCCTTTTGAATGTAGAAACCCCAGTTTTAAGCAAAGTCTTGAGGGTCAGGCATGGCAGCATATCTTAGCACTTGGGAAGTTTTTTAATTTTTATTTATTTATTTATTTAAAGTTGTGAACTACTGAAACATTGCTGTGTTAAACAGCTTTTCACGATGAGTTGAACAGTAGGATAAAGTAGAAGAAAGCTGGGGACGATTTGCTACAAGGAGCCAGTCTTGACTTACTGTGAATTAGTTTTTCTAGGGACTTTTATTTAAAATGCTACACAGTTTTTTCCTTAAATTAAAAACAAATTATTTTTGGTTACTGGTGTTGAACTTAGGCCGTAATGCGTATGAGGCAAGAACTCTGTCAGTGATCTGTACCCCCAGCCTTTGTTTTGAGGTAATGTCTCACTAAGTTTCCTGGCTAGCCCTGATGTGTAGCCAACCTTGCACTTAGGGTCTTCTGCCTCAAACTTCTGAATAGTTTGGGTTCTAGCCCAGGCCTGGTTAGAACTTATTAAATGTGGTGCACACCTGCAGAAGTGCACATCCTAGGCTCCATGCCAGCGTTTCTACCCTTCTCTGGGGCATAGCATCTTCACTGCCTATGCAGCAAGATAGCTTCCGATGCTAGAAGGACTCGGACAGTGCAGTGAGAAACACTGTTAGTGCACACCTCTCTGTTCCTTATGGCTGCTGGCTGGGGAAGAGTCCATTTTGAGAACTGAGAGTCCAGTTAACTTGCTGTTGCTTTTTTTTTTTTAGGGCTGCATTCAGCTTTGCTACGTCTTCTAGCAACTAATTACCCACATTTGTGTATTGTGGATGACTGGATCTGTGAAGAAGAAATCACAGGGACTGATGCACTGTTAAGGCGAATGCTCCTGACTAGTAATGCGAAAAATCACTCTCCAAAACAACTCCAAGAAGGTCTGGTAAACTGCTCATCTTACCTCTTACTGCTACTGTAAAGAGTTGCTAGGCTAGTTTAAATCCTGTATTGTTAGGTATTGTTTTTGGATTAAGGATTTTTACCATTTCTTTGCTATGTTGGGAATCTAGTTGACATGTTTATATTGTTTCCATATTCTGTGTAGTATTACTAACAAGATTCAGAAAAATCCCAAACTGGTTAGAAATATATACAAGGCAGTGTAATGCTATTAATGTGTTATGCTCCAGATTAGTATCCCTTATTACATTAGCGTGAGCCACACATTAACATTGCATTAGCTGTACTAAAAAGTTTTAGTTAATAAGCCTTCTGAAAACAGTTCACTCACTGCAAAGACTGTTAGTATACAATCTTTATTCCTCTTTGCAGTGACAACATTGGCCTTTGCAAACCATCCAAACCCAACCTGAACTTTTGTTGTTCTTGAGTTCTTTTTACTGTTATTTCTGAGTCTTTTTCTCATTTCTCTTTGGAGCTACAGATTGAACTCTGGGCCTTTTGTGCATGCTGGGCCAGTGCTGCATTGTTCAGCTGCACTCCCAGCTCTTGAGATCGCTGGCTTCTCATTTTCTGCACACAATTGATGGGATTATAATATATTATCCAAAGCCAATTGTCCTTGACACATGGTTTTTCAACCCAAATACAAAGATGACTTGTGGTGTGTTCTTATCAATTTTGGCTGTTTTTTTCTACATTTCTTTTAGGTATTATTGGTTTTCCAGAGTGAAGGACGTATATGACTGTTTCCATTGAAGTAGTCAGTTGGTCATGAACATCTAGGTGTAGATAGTTACTGTGTTGTTTGTGACAGCAACAAAAATAAATTTAAAAAATACTTTTATTTAATCACATAGTTCCAATATACTATTTCATTATGTAACCAAAATGAGAAGTATTAATGCCATCTTTTGCTCTTTTTTTTTCACACACATTGAGTTTTCCCATTTGGTATTGCTTTTATGCTTACTAACCAGATGTAGTTAGTGACCACTCTAGTGGAGAAGCAATTCTAGATATTTAACAACAGCAATCTGCTGGATGCTTATCTGGAATAATGGGACACCTGGAGGTGTTTGAAACTTCCAAATTAATAAACTACAGAAGCAATACTTAGCTCTACTTTCCTATTTCAGTGTTACGCTTTAAAAATATTTATTCATTTATTTATTTATTTATTTATTTATTTATTTATTTGGTTTTTTGAGACACGCTTTAAAAATATTTATTTATTCATTCATTCATTCATTCATTCATTCATTTATTTATTTATTTATTTATTTATTTAGTTTTTTGAGACAGGGTTTCCCTGTTGTAACTCTGGCTGTCCTAGAACTCTCTCCGTAGACCAGGCTGGCCTTGAACTCACAGAGATCCACCTGCCTCTGCCTCCTGAGTGCTGAGATTAAAGGTTTCAGTGCTACTTTTAAGAACAGCCTGAATTACCTAAGAAAATGAGATTAGCCATTATGTCTCTAACGTGATTTTTAAATATGTTAGTTAAACTTTCATAAAGTTCATTTTACTTTATGAAATAACTTCTGTACTTATATGGATTTTTATTTATTTTTCTTACATTTTAATTTATTTGTCTGATATGTGTTTGTGGGGGACTTGCACATGCCACACTGCACATATGGATGTCAAGTGGACAACTTGTGGGAGCTGGCTCTGTCGTTCCTGTGGGTGCAGGGAGGGAGCTCAGGTTGTCTGGCTTCACTTGCCCTGACCCTCTGAGCCATCTCACCTGCCGTCCATGGATTTTTCTAATGGCCTTTATATTAGCTTTAGAGAAAATTGTAGCTATGATCGAAAGCTTTACTTTTAACACCACTGTTTTCTTGCTTTGTTTGGCCCGACTCTAAGAAAGCAGTATTTCTGCTTGATAGACCTTATAGAATTTAGGTAATGATGCAGAATTTTCTTTTTAGCGTTTTCAGCTGTTCCAGTGAGTCACACACAAGTGATGCAGATCATGGAACACTTGACTCTCCTATCTGCCAGTGAACTTATACCATATGCAGAAGTATTAACATCCAATATGAACCAGCTGCTGAATTCAGGGGTTCCCCGGAGAATTCTTCAAACTGTCAATAAGTTATGGATGGTTCTCAATACTGTGATGCCAAGAAGGTAAATTCCATGTGCTGCTCCATGCAGTAGAGAAGTGTACAGCTTTGATAATATACAGGAAATTTAGTTGTTGGAAAAATATTCACAGGACTACTCACATCAATGTTTTTGAGTATATAACAATAAAATTCCTTTCTGAAAATGACTAATTAATGATATGTTAGCCAGGTGCAGTGGCGCTAATCTTTTATCTAAGGAAGAACAGGTAGCTCAGCCTAATGTATATAGTGAGACCTTGTTATCAAAAAAAAATATTTGTTATGTTTTAATGAAAAGAGTATACTTTAGTAAGTAAAACCTGTTAACAATTGAGAAAGCTCTTTTAAAGTGGTTTCCTCTGTGTAGTTATTTGTGATTAACTGTGACTCAGATCATTGTGTCCTACATCATTGCTGTGGTTTCAAATTCTGCTGCACCTTGAGTCACATGGACTGGCTTTAAAATCCTTGATCCCCAGGGTGCAATTCATGAGGTTAAATCTGAACATCTGCAGCAGGAGCAGGCATCAGTATGTTTTAAAAACAGATGCATTGTGCGGCAGAGTTTGGAGAATAGGGGATTGCTTCCCTGTGGTATCAGTTGGTTGGTGCTGGTTCATAGATTACATCAGTAATACCTGTTCAGTTGGTCTGACTTACTTGAGAGCCCCGGGAACTGGGAATAGTTGTTCTTTCTAAATTCAAGTTTTATTTAACATCAAATTAATAAATACACATAACATAAGGTCTACTTTACACTTTCCTATTTTAGACCCTGGCTATCCAGAGGAAATTATTTTCAGCTTAAAAACAATTTCAGCATTTACATCTCTTCATTATAGATCAGTAATAGGCTTATAACAAGTATGGCTTCTTGATTTTTCTGATTTAGACAGTGCTTGTGATGTTTAGCAGTCTGATCTGCTTCCTTACTGTGAATCCTCTTTCCCTTTATTTTCTGATGCAATATTTACAGTTGAACTGTGCAGTACCAAATTACATTTTTCTTTTCTTTTTTCTCTTTCTCTCTTTTGTTTTTGGTTTTTTGGTGCTGGGGAATCACACTTGGGCTGTGAGCTTGCCAGTCAGGTATGCTGTCTCTGAACTACACTTACTTCTTATACCCAAATGCCGTTCACCATACTGGCATTGCCATAATTCTTCCCTTGTTTCCATTGATGCTGTCAATAACTAAGATGAGGCTTACTTTATAGTAATTACAACACATAAAATAATCAGTAATATGATTTTCATAAGGCTCTCTTTAAGAGCTTTCTTGTAGTGGAACACTTGGAAGATTTTTTTTTTATTTTGGTTTCTTTAAAAACACAAAATGGTATTTGGATTAGGTTTGTGTTCCCAGCCCAGGTATGGTAGGTGGTCCTCAGTTGGATTTGGAATTCTTGATGCAAGTGGCTATAATTTGGTTAGGTGCAGTCATCTGGTACCTGTAGCTTGTTTTTGGGACTGTGTGCCACATGGGTTTATGGGAACTTTTGGCTTAGGTTATAAAAATTCTGAAGCCTGGAGAATCGGGGTGGGTATTGGTTGGTGGTTTGTTGGTCGGATTGTCTTCATTAGTGTGCTAATTATTAAAAGAACAAAGGTTGGAGAGATTGAGTTTATGGAGTGTGAGGTGAGATGCTAGTCTGTCTCACTGTCTGCTAGTCTTCGAGTTTAGGACAGTCTAAAAGAGGCTGTGAAGGTTTCTACCTTTCTTTCATTCTCTATCAAGGCCGCTTGTAAAAGCGGTGAAGATTTCTTTCTATCTCCTTTCTTTTTCCCTAAACTGAGGTAAAAAATTGTAGCGTACTGTTATACTTTCTATCTTAATTTCCCCTGGGGCGTGCACAGTTGTCCTAGAATTATGGTTGCCGCTCTGCTTTGCTGGGGTCCCTGTTTTCTTTCTTGGTTTCTGTCTACATAGAACATGTTCTGCAGTGCTTCCTGAGAAAGGCTGAATGGGAGCAAGGGTGGTGTTATTTTTTGTGACTTTGGAGACTTTATTCTTCTCACATGTGGTTGCTATGTTGTCTGAGTGTAGTTCATAAATTTGAGTGCACCATTATTCTGACTTGGAGTTTCCACTGGCTATTAGTAATCTAGTGTTTTACCATTTTCTAGCCCTTTGTATATGACCATTGCTTTTTCACTTATGAAAGGTTTTAAGGCTTTCCCCCTTATGTTCTGGAATTTAATGATGTGTTTTTGATGTGGATCTTTTTTTTTTTTCTTCATAGTGTTGGGCACTTGGTTGACTTTTATATTCTGTGAGCAGTATATTAGGTTTTAAAACACTCTCTTCCTAGATAAATTTAATTATGTGTGTCTTTGTGTTGGTATGTGAATGAGAGTACAGGTACCTGAAGAGGCCAGAGATATTGGATCCTGAGGAGCTAGAGTTACAGGTGGTTATGACTTGGGTTCTGAGAACTGAATTCCAATCCTCAGGAAGAGCAACAAATGCTCTTAACTTCTGAGCCATCTCTCCAGTAATATCTTGTAGAGGAACATTTAATCTTTTAATCGGTCAGCATGGCTGCTCTAGGGTTGAAAGAATGTTTAGACATACCTTTAATCCCAGTACTCAGAAGGCAGTGGTAGTATATACCTTTAATTCCCAAGACAGAAGCAAATAAAAACAGAGCAGGAAGCAGAGCTCAGAAGGAGTCAGTGTCAGATGGGAAGTGATGTCTGAGATGAATCAGAGTAAAGAACAGGCAAAGTGATGAATCAGAGGAAGAGTTAGCAGAGTGAGTCATGGTGAGGACACGCCCAATTCTCACAAGATAAAAGCAGGCTCTCAGCTCAGAAAGGCAGTTTGAAACAGTCTGAGACAGAGACACAGAGTCTGTCTAAAGCAGGTAGTCAGAGAGTCAGCCAGAGTTAGAAGAATTCAATCAGAAACAGTCAGCCAGCTCAGAAGATCAGTTTTTGAACCAGTCAGCTTGGAGAAATGTTTGAGCCAGAACAGCGGAGTAAGTTGAATGAGCCAACCAGGAGAGCCAGTCAAGTTCAGTACAGCTCTGAGTTCAGAAGGAGCTAGTCAGAGTGAGTCAGGCAGCATGAGTCTCAGAAACTGAAATGTTCTAGGTTTGAAGATTAGATTGTACAGAGCCTGAAATCCTCTAAGGACAGGGGATTGAATTAGCCAAAGAATAAACTTCCTTGTGCCCTGAATCTACATCTACATCTGGCTATACTACAATATCTCTCCAGCCCCACTAATATTGTTTTAAAGGCTGGATGTGGTGGGACATTGCCTATAACCTGAGCACTCAGAAGGCAAGGTATGAAGATCATGAATTCCAGGCTATCCTGGCATACCTTATCTCATTGTGTGCGTGAGTGTGTGTATGTGTGTGTATGTGTGTGCGTGTGTGTGCGTGTGTGTGTGTGTGTGTGTGTGTATTTTAATCTTTTTCAAAGTAAAGCTTGTAAATGTCTGATCCTTGGATGTCCATCCATATTTATGAGTGGCAAGTTCTGTGTGAGCTAGAGTTGGTAGATTTCTGGGCTTCACTGTAAGGGGTCAGGTACCTTCCATGTATGTATTTTCCTCATCAGTTCTTGTGTAGCCAGTCCAGCCACCATTTCTGTAATCTGTCAAATTTTGAAGTGGCATCTTACAGTGAGACTTTATGATAATAAATATAAAATAACAACACACACACACACATACATACATACATGGGGCCAGTACAGTTTTAAAATTGTGGTAATTCTGATTTTTTTACAGTTACTAAACTATTCCTTTTAAAATGCTAAGTGTGGTAGGACTGAGTTTTTACTTTGTTTTCTTAGCAGATGCAATGATTATTCCACTACAGCTGCAAAGACTTGAGACTACTGTGTTTAGTCTTTAACTTATATTTGTTTTAGAGACATTATAAATATTATAGAGGTCTGGTTTTTAACTTTTCAGACTTCATTCCCAGGGCTGGGGATGTTGCTTGTTTGGTAGTGTGCTTGCCTAGCACACATGAAACCCTGGGATCCACCCCCAGCAGTGTACAAACCAGTCATGGTGGTACATTCCTGTGCTCTCAGCACGTGGGAGGATGCAGGAGAATCAGAAGTTCAAATCATCCTCAGCTATATAGGAATTTGAGGTCAGCCTGAACTACATGAAGTCATTTCTCAGAAATAAAACAAAAAAACTCAAAGGTTTTTTTCATACTTGTTTTCCTTTTTTTTTTCTATCTTGAAAATAACTTTTTTTTTTTTTTTTTTAGATACAAAGGACCAAATAACTTGTAGATGTCAGTTATAACATAGCTATTATGAACATGTGATTGTTTTCCCAACAGGCTGTGGGTAATGACAGTTAATGCTCTCCAACCTTCCATAAAGTTTATACGACAACAAAAATATACCCAGAATGATTTGATGATAGATCCTCTCATTGTCTTGCGGTGTGACCGGAGGGTTCACAGGTAAGTTATTTGAATTTCATTTTTTAAAATAGAGCTGTAATTTGGAGAATCAAAAGAAATTAAGGAAAATCATTTTAATATCCTATTGCTATATTATATATAAGTAATATAATTTATGCAGCTTTTTTGTTTTCTAGCTGTATATATTCATAAATTATAGTCAGTATAATATTTAGTAATGTGTACAATAAAATCTGGCCTTAGAGAAAAGGCATTCTTGGCTTGGGTACTCTTCAGGAGTGACTCTTCTGTCTCTAACAATCAAGACCTGTAAGGAATGCGACCATTTCTGTTAGCTCAATTAAAAAGATTTTGCTTCATTGTGTTTTATTTTGAGACAAGGTATCACTGTATATAGCTGAGAGTCACTTTGAACTCCTGGTTTTCCTGCCTTAGCCATCTTAGTTCTGGGATTACAGGTGTGTGATACCATATACAGCTTGAAAAATTATTTTAAAACACTGACACATTGTAAGCCATTACATACTTTAAAACTGACCTTTTTGGCATCAGTTGTGATGTTAGCTTCACTGATTCCACATTTGTCTCTTAATCCCTAACTTATTATTCTGAAATGGCTTCATCTCAAAAAGCAGAATTTAATTAACTCAGACATTAGTATTTGAATTTCAAGTTGTCACGATAAGTAACATAACGTACATAAGTCGAGGGGCCTACCTTTAATGGTCATCACATAGGGAAAGAAGATAAATGTATGAAGCTTTAAATAACATGGTCATATGCAGATGAATGATGTACTAAGTGAATTTTTGTTGTTGTTTTGTCAAGACAGGATCTCACTATATAACTCTGTCTTAGAACTTACTATGTAGACCAGGCTGGCCACGAATTCACAGAAATCTGCTTGCCTCTGCCTTCTGAGTGCTGGGATTAAAAATATACACCACTGCACCTGGCTAAAATAATTTTTTTTTAGTTAAGAAATACTGGGCTGGCCAGTTGATGGTGGCATACTCCTTTAATCCCAGTACATGGTAGGCAGAAGCAAGTGGATCTCTGTATCTTTGAGTTCCAGGACAGCTAGGGATACACAGAGAAACCATGTCTGAGAGAGAGAGAGAGAGAGAGAGAGAGAGAAATACTGGGCTGCAGAGATGGCTCAGTAGTTAAGAGCATATACTGCTTTTCTATGGGACTAGAGTTCACTGTAGGGAGTTGTTTTGGTTTCCCTAAAAACATAGAATAGTTTTTGGAATATGTTTTTTGTGCCCATTCCAGGAGTAATAGATGAGAGTGAGTTTGATTTAGACTATTTGTTACTGGTGGCTATGGTTTGTTTATGTGCTGCTATGAAAATATAATTTTGCCAAGTGCAGCTTATCCTTGTGATTGTGTGCAGCATAGACTTCTGGGAACTTTGCTCAGAGTGTATATTTGTTGAGACCTGGAGAGCCAAGGAGGGAATTAGGTTCAGGGGTATTGCATTGAGACATTAGTTCAGCTCAGTATCAGGTTCAGACTGCCAACAAGGATGGTAAGAATGTCTTTCTTTCTTCCTGTCTTTCTTTTTTATTTTTTGAGCTAGAGAGTAAACAAGCATGGTAGCAAACCTGCTACAGTTCACTTCCCAACACCCATGTCAGGCAGCTCACAATTGCCTGTAACTCTAGCTTCAAGGGACCCAATTCAGGGACTTCTGGCGTCTTCAGGCACTGTATTCGTGTGTGCATACTCATGTGTGTACACACACACACACACACACACACACACAATTAAAAATAAAAAATAAAGGGGCTGGGAGAGGTGGCTCAGAGATTAAGACCACTTGTTGCTCATGTAGAGGACCTAGGTTTGGTTCCTAGTACCCACAACTGAAGTTCCAGGAGATCTGACCTCCTCTTGTGACCTCCTTGGGCACCAGGCACACACTAGTAAACAGACATACATGTAGCCAAAATACTCATATACATTGAAAAAAAAAAAAAAAAAGAAGTCTAAGCCAAGTGGTGATGGCGCACACCTTTAATCCCAGCACTCAGGAGGCAGAGGCAGGCAGATCTCTGTGAGTTTGAGGCCAGCCTGGTCTACAGAGTGAGTTCCAGGACAGACAGAGTTACAACAGAGAAACCCTGTCTCAAAACCCAAAAAAAGTCCAATAAAAATAATTTACAAAACAACTTTAAATAATTAAAAAAAAAACTTTTTAGAAAATTAGGGAATATCTGGAGGAGATGGTACCTGAGAGGCATTTTAAAGGATGGACACAGGGCTAACATAACAAATCTGGTAGTGCTGAATAATGACACATGCCTGTAATTCCAGCACCTTTCTAAGCAGTGTATCAGGAGTTCAGGGTTATTGTCCTCAACTATGTAAGTTTTAGGCCAGTCTGGGCTAGGGATTATCTCTAAAGACAACAAGAATGGGCTGGTGAGATGGCTGAGTGGGTAAAAGTGCTTGCTACCAAGACTAATGACCTCAGTTTGACCCCTGCAACACACATGGTTTATCTGACACATATGTACCCAAACATATACATGTGTACATGTGCACAAAATAAATAAATAAAAAATGTAAACAAGAACAACTTCCACCAGCCAAAAAAACAACCACCATAAGTCAACAGCGTAATGATGTGGGGTTAGAGATAATGAAGGAAAGTTTCCTGTGCTTTGATCTTGGTTGTTTGAGACACTCACATAGTCCGGACTGGTCCTGAACATATGATACTCTTCCTGTGCTTCTGGAGGGCCAGGGTTACAGATTACACCTGTATTCCCTACTTCATGGAAAGTATTTTGAGAAAAATATTTAGAGCAGGGAGTTGATTTTTGAGAAGTGTGTGTTTGAGAAAACAAGTTGAGGTTCGACTGTAGAGGGCCTTGACTGTTAGGGAAAATAAAGTGCCTGCTGTGAGGACCAGAATTCAGACCCCAGAACCCATGTGAAAGCCAGGAATGGAGGCAGAACTTAAACCCAGCACTGGGCTAAGAGTGGGGGAAGAACAGGGACAGGGGATCCCTGACTCTCATTGGCCAGCCAGCTTGGCCAAATTGAGGAGCTGAAGGTTCAGTGAAACAGTATCTCAAAAAATAAAGGTGGAGAGCAATTGATGAAAGTCATTTTACATTAACCTTTGGCCTCCATACGTGTGAGCACACACATGCACATGTGCCCTCAGGAGCATGTGTGCAACACCTACACTAACAAATGCATCTAACACACACACACACACACACACACACACACACACACACAGAGCAAATTTATAAAAAAGAGATCTACTTTGCATATATATTTATTTGGTATTTTCCAGTAGATGGCATTCTCAAAGTGAAAAAAACCTAAAAAAAAAAAAGAGAAATATCTAAATGGTTTGATCAAGATTTCATAGACAACCAGAATTAGCAGACTAAAAAATACTAGTAGCTAATACATGTAAACCCAAAGTATACTAGAAAACAGGCATTTCTTTTACTTAATTTGTAATTTTATTCATTATTGTGTGGGCACACGTATGCATACATGATGTTTGTGGGAATGGTATGCGTACCATGACGTGTGTGAAAGTCAGATGACAACTTCATGAAGTTGCTTCTCTCATGATACATTTCTGTGGGTTCCAGGTCACAGGGCTTTCATGGCAAGTGCCTTTCTTTACCTGCTGAGCCGTCTACTGGTTGGAAAACAGACATTTGTAAATAAGTGATCTGTGTTAAAAATCTCCTTAAGTAGATGACTTGGCCTTCAGGTGGTTTAGTTTTCCAGGAAAGCTGTTGAAGTATGCTATCAGAATGTGTGTGATCTTTTTACGGCTTGAACCTTTCATTTGAAAACCTTTACTTATGTTAATAGGTGTGCATTCTAACAGTAATCGGCTACATAGTACTTCATCTTAAAGCTATGCTATGCTTAACCAATTCCTATGGCTGTATATTTTATCTACAGTTCTTGCTGTTGCCAGTAGGGATGTATATACGATATTGTGTGCTCTTTCCATGCTGTTTTCCTAGATCAGGTTGCTAAAAATAGAATTTTGACAAAAGCAACATACTCATTTTTAAGAATTTTGACTCATGTATTTTTCCTGCTATCCAGAAGGGCTTAACCAATTTACATTCCATTACAGTGTTTTATATTATATACCTTCTTGTACATTTCCATTTTAGATTTTGTAGGAAAGTGAAAAATTGATTATAAATACATAAATATAAAATAAGAATTATTTTATATTTTGCTAGATTGAACATTTTAATGTTTATTGGCCATTTTTATTTCTTGTTTATCTTTCAAAAAAGTGTTTCTAACCTATTTTTTTTATTGATTTAATGAGTTCTTCATCTATAAAGTCTACAAATATCAAAGGCATGTGGTGGCACATGCCTGTAATCCCAGCACTTGGGAGGCTAAGGCTGAAGATTAATGAATTTGAGGGCAGCCTAGGCTGTGACTCTTTTTTTTTTTCCCCCTAGTTCTTTGGGTTGATTTTTAAAGTTAGCATACAAAGTAATGCATTTCATTATGAAGACTCTGTCTTAAGAACACAAGAAAATTTAAAAAGGGAAAAATGGTATCAGTTCTTACTACATATTGTAGTTTTAAATTTTTGAGTGCTGGAAATTGAACCTGGGCCTGGAGCGTGTTGAATGTGCCTCTACCTTTTAGTTGCATCTCTAGCCCTATTGCTTTGTTTTGCGCCCCCCTCCCCTCTTTAAAAATCTTTGTACAATTTAAATTTATTTTTTACCAAGTGATCATTCTTATGGTTTTAAAAGAAATTGTACAACAGCTGCCTATTGGTGGTAGGAAAGTGGGTGGACTTAGATCTAAAAATAAGCTAGTCCTATGTAGATAACTTAGGAAGCTAAGTGATGGGGGTCTTTGAGATTCTTAATAATATCCATCCTGTGTTCATTTCTGAAACTTTTCATATGTACTAATATGCAAATACTATATAGCACCCAAGAAATTGACAAGAACATATACAATGAGAATTCTCACTCTCATGGCTGATACTGGGAAAACCAAATTCCTTGTTGAGTGAAGTGCTCCCTGGCTGCGTTGGACCAGTTCCAGGTCTGCCTCAAGAAAAAAAACTTTATCTTTGTGACTATATAGCCTCATTCTTCTTTGTGCTTTATAAATTCATATCTTTTTGTTACTTCTAAAAAAGTGCAAGCGAAGGCTGAGGATGTAACTCAGCACCAGAACACTTGCTCAGCATACTCCTGTGTTGAGCCTCAGGGGCTGTGTGCACTCACACGGTCACATACACACAACTCCCGGGGCTTCAGACCTTTTGTACCCTAAGCCAAAGGTTCCCATAAACCTATGCGGCACACAGTCCCAAAAACAAGCTACAGGTGCCAGATGACTGCACCCAACCAAATTATAGCCACCTGCATCAGCATTCCCAATCCAACTCAGAGGCATCTACCACACCTCCGGTGGGAACCCAGACCTAATCCAAACACCATTTTGCGTTTTTAAAGAAACCAAAATAACAAAAACTTCTTCCAAGTGTTCCACTACAATTTATATTCTTTCTGATACATTTTTCTTCTTTGTTTAGGTGCCCCCCACTGATGGATATTACTCTACACATGCTGAATGGGTATCTCCTTGCATCTAAAGCTTACCTTAGTGCCCATCTGAAGGAAACAGCAGAGCAAGATAGACCTTCCCAGAATAATACAATAGGTTTGGTTGGACAAACTGATGCCCCGGAAGTCACCAGAGAAGAACTGAAAAATGCATTACTGGCTGCTCAGGTAAATTTAGTCAAATGGCATGTTTGTTTGTTTCTGACTAAATAAATAGATAACACATTGTGCCCTGTATGTACACTGTTGACATTGTATGTTCCTTTTATTTTAGAATCTAAAACAATAATGTCATCTTGCTTCTGAGTATCAGGTGGACTCTCATTATGAAAACTTAATATATATTTTAATAAAATTTATATTTAAGAAATTATAAGCCTTTAACTGGTCTTAAGTTATAGTTTGACTCTATCAACACACATTTACTGGATACTTGTGTGTCAAGTGCTTGTCCTAGTCAAAGACTAGGGAGGTGGTGGTAAAGGAGATATAGTCTTTGGTTAATGAGATGGTAGAAAAGGAAATCAGATATTAGAGACAGACTATGAACTAAGATAAATACATGAATGCATAATGTTATAAAATATCAGTCTGTTTTTTCCATATAGGAGCCTCAAACAGAACACTTCTTAAGTACTCCTCTGTGAAGTGACGTAGAGGGAAATAGAGAAATCCCTGTTAGGATCCTGGAACATATAGGAGAGTAAGAGGAAGGAAGGAAAATTAGGCTAGGATCTGCTTTGGAGGCCATTGGCTCAGATCACCTGTCCAGTCGATATTCTTGAACTGAAAAGACTGTGGTGTATATGAGCTTCCAGAGATATCAAGTGTTTATTTACGTGTTTTCCTGCATTTATGTCTATGTATCACGTGCATGCAGTACCCATGGAAATCAGAAGAGGGTGTTGGCTCACCAGGGACTGGAGTTACAGTTGTGAGCTGCCCTGTGGGTACTGGGAATTAACCCTGGTCTTCTGGGAAAGCAGGCAGTGTTTTTAACCACAAAGCTATTTCTAGCCTCCTGCATGTGTTTATTTTTATGGAAAAGTGTATTTTTCCCCCCAGATTTTCAAGAGTTTGTAACCCTAAAAATGTGAGACTCTCTGCATTGTAAATTGCTCAATTTTTTGCTCTAAGAATTACCACTTTTATGGTGTTTGTGTGTTTCAGAAGAACTATTGTGTCATTTCTGTTCATATTAAAAAGAGATTTCATTTTCAGATCAACTTTCACATCCACTTTTTTACCTGCTCGTAGGATAGTGCTGCTGTCCAGATTCTCTTAGAGATTTGTTTGCCTACTGAAGAGGAGAAGGCAAAAGGTGCCAATCCAGACATCTCCCTCAGGAAGACGCAAAGTGTCATTACCACCAGCGCTCCAAATAAAGAAACGGAGGAAGGAGAAGACACTTTGCTCTGTAACCTTCGAGAAGTTCAGTGCCTTATCTGTTGCCTGTTGCATCAAATGTACATTGCAGATCCTAACATTGCTAAACTTGTTCACTTTCAGGTGTGTATTCAAAGAATAATGCTGAATGTTTGAATTTTATTTTTTCTTGAGGGCTTTATATATTAGATTAATACAGGTTATTTGAAAATGAAAAAGAATCATGGGCCTTTGCAATATATAGAAAAATCCAAGTTCTGAATACTGGCAAAATATTAAAATACTTTTCTCTGTTCTCACGTATCAGGAAAGTGCAATATTAGATACATTCATATATACTTAGTATTTGGACCAGATTCTACAGAAAACCTGTGAAGCTTCACTTGTGTTTCAGTCTCTTTGACGGCTCCCTTTTCTCCCGAGACAGGGCTATCCGTGTGAACTTCTGCCTCTGACAGTTGCAGGGATCCCATCTATGCACATCTGTCTGGATTTCATACCAGAGCTTATTGCCCAGCCAGAGCTTGAAAAACAGGTAGCAACAATTTTAGAACTTGAAGAAAATTTTGGTCACTTTTCAGTGTGGCTGTTAGAGATGACATTTTGTAATTTTTAGCACTTAATCTTTTCTAAAGAAGTGTGTAACAATTGGATTTTGTATTTCAGATATTTGCTATACAGCTGCTTTCTCACTTGTGTATCCAGTATGCATTACCAAAGTCACTTAGCGTTGCTCGCTTAGCTGTCAATGTCATGGGAACTTTGCTCACAGGTGTGTAGCCAATGAACATCAACTAGAGCATCTAATAACATTTGTTACATGTATTTTCTGAACTTTAAGACTTAGAAGCTTTTATGTGTTTTGTTTGTTTGTTTGAGAAAGGGACTCACTGTAGCTCTGCTGTCCTGGAACTCACTCTGTAGACCAGGCTGGCCTCCCAAGCGCTGGGATTGAAGGCGTGCACCACTATACTCAGCTTTTTGGTATTTTTATGAGTCAGTATGACACAGTATGTGTTGCTGTTACTTTAACTTGTGCCATCCTTTGAATTACTATTCTTTACAAAAATCTCACACTTATAAATATGATTTATAGTGTGGAAGCATAGGTAGATACCTTTGTTTTGTGAATTTATATTTATATTTATATATATACATATATAAATATATATTCAAATATATACAGGCATAGAGAGACATAATATTTATGCTTTTTAATAAATGAAAATAAAATTTGTGGAATTAGAACACAAATTAGAAATTACTAAGTGTGCTCAATTCCAGAAGAAAAATATTTGAAAAACATCATAAAAATTTTTGAAAAATATTTTGAAAAATGTCTCAAAAAAAATCCCCCAAAAGGTCATAAATACACTAGTTATTTCCTTAATTTCTACAACTTAGCCTATATTTTAGCCACCTTCTGGTTTGTAGACTAAAATGGTATAAAAATAAAGTACTTTAAGCAGGGCAGTGATGGTGCACGCCTTTAATCCCAGCACTCGGAGGCAGAGGCAGGTGGATCTCTGTGAGTTTGAGGCTAGCCTGGTCTGCAGCCTACATTCTAGGACAGACACAGTTATAACAGAGAAATCCTGTCTTGAAAAAAACCAAACCATTTTTAAACATGAATACATTCAGGCCTTTAAAAAGTTATGCTCTTTTCTTAATATTCTCACAATAGTTTATTTTCTTTCTATTGTTGTTGCTGTTATTGTTATTATTTGGTTTTTCAAGACAAGGTTTTCTGTGTAGCCTTGGATGTCCTGGAACTTACTCTGTAGAACAGGCTGTCCTTGAACTCAGAGATTTGCCTGCCTCTGCCTCCCCAGTGCTGGGATTAAAGGTGTGTGCCACCACTCTGGGCCTTAGAACAACTTTTATAACTTCTCTAAAGTTTAAAGATTTCTCATATGCGCAACTGGTGTGATACAGTTTTGAGAACTAAGAAAAGCAATGCTGTGTACTTACCCACAGTACTGGGGCGTCACAAAAATGTGGATCTTGAATTGATGACTGATTAGTAGAGTAGGACTGTAAAAATTAAGGTGGGCAGCATCCTGTAAAACTTTGTCTTCCCAGCACAAAATATAGTATTAATTTGTTGTGTAGGTTGTCTGTGTTGAATTTCTATCTGTAAATAAACAGTTGTGTTTCATTTCTCCCCAACAGTCCTAACGCAGGCTAAGCGGTATGCTTTTTTCATGCCAACTCTTCCAAGTCTGGTCTCCTTTTGTCGAGCATTTCCTCCACTGTATGAGGATATTATGTCTTTGTTAATTCAAATAGGGCAAGTGTGTGCCTCTGATGTTGCCACTCAGACAAGAGACATTGATCCAATCATTACACGTAAGTGGTACTTCATTTTCAAGAAATTTTTTTTATGGTTTCAAACAAACCATATTCATTTCAGAATATTTTGCCTTAATTATTTCCTCCCGTATTTTGTAGGTCTTCAACAAATAAAGGAGAAACCAAGCGGGTGGTCTCAAATCTGTAAAGATCCATTGTACAAAAATGGACCCAGGGACACTGGAAGCATGGATCCTGATGTACAGCTCTGTCATTGTATTGAAAGCACAATAATTGAAATAATAAACATGAGTGTTAGTGGAATTTGAAAATTTTAAAAAAAGAAATGCAGCTGCTTGGTGCATATACTCAACAGGAATCTGCATTTTATGGCAATGCTAAACTGAATGGGAACAGTGAGATCTTGGAATTGCTGAAATGATTCAATTCAACATAAGTATAATTTAGAACTAAGAACTGTACTTGCTTATGTTTGATTGGCATATCTTTGGATCTGCTTTGATGGTTTGTTTATAAAACTGAATTTCTTTTTCATTGGTAACACATTAAGAAACTCGTACTAGAAAGGGATTGAGCCATGGACTTAGCTTTTGGCAGAAAGACAGATTGCTAGGCCTTTAATTTAATTTCTTATAAAAATGAACCTGTGGATATCCTTCACATTGTGGGCTTTTATCGGTTTTCAACAAAGAGGGAACAAGAGCATGAAGAAGGAGGGATGTAGAGAAGGAATAATTTAGGAAAAATGGCCAGTTAAATATACAGACATCTCAGACTTGCAGTGCAGGTAACAATCATGCAGGTCAGAATTCTAGATGGTGAGAAGGAGCAGTTAAGAAGGCTTAAAAAAAAAAAAGGCAAGTCAGCCTAGTTTGGTGGTGACGCCTTAAATCACAACCCTGGGGAGGCAGAGGAAGGCAGAGGCAGATGGATCTCTTTGTTCGAGGCTAGCCTGGTCTACATAGTGAATTCCAGGACAGCCAATGCTAACCCTATAAAAAAAAAAAGGGGGCGGGGCAAGTAGCATTTGTAAATGACTGCCTTGGAATTGCAGGTGAAGATACAAAGCTTTCATATATCTGCTTCAATGTTTCCTAATATGTGAAGCCATATGGTTAAAGAGATACTTGAATAATTTGAAATTTTAAGATACTGATTGTAAAGTAGTTACAGAAACATCTTTGTGCAAAGAAGAACCTGAAAGTAAATTTCATTTATTCTTTTTTAAACTTATTTTTATAATGCTGTATTAACTTATCTAATTCTCAGAGGAGCAAAGATGTATCAAATGAATTTTAGAGCAATAAACCCCAGTGGAGCTCTTGGTTCATCATCAGGATTATAATTCACACTTTTCTTTGAGGAGATCTTTGAGTAAGAGAATACAGTGTTTGAACCTCAGGAAAAATTATAATGTGGAAAATACTGTGTTGCTGAAGTTTGCAGTCCTCTGTTAGGAACTTCACGATTAAGTAGATGCATTCAGATAACCATAATCATTTTTAAAAAATTAAGTAGCCAATGTAGAAGGTACTTCTTTGCTGTCTGAGAAATACCTCAATCATTCGCCACCCTACTCAAAGCAGACCTCTCGATAAAGAAGGTAGGGAGCTAAAAGGAAAGTTTGTCTTTTTACAAAAAGAAATTTAGCTTCATCCTTTTCACTGGCACATAGTCCCATCTCATTTTCCTTCTTTGTTACTCCTGACCCTACCTCATGAGGGTGTTCTACTAAAACAAGCTTATAGCCGTTTCCAATCATGAAGTGAACAGTATCATGCATGATGGAATATATATAACTTCTATTAGATGCTTAATGTTCAATTAAGTAATTTTGATGTGAAGAGTAAAACAATATGCTTTAAAGATATACCATAAGAATTTTCATATTTTTAAATGAGGCAGTTTTTGTAGTCTCTTAAGATTAAATATAACGGCTCCTGTTTTGTTTTAAAATGAGGCCTTTCTGGAATATTTTTTGTGAATAGTAGAATCCTTTAGGAATTCACAGATGTTTGAAGTATGTTTTGTAATGAAATGCAGTGCACATTTCGTGGATCAATTTTCAAAGACTGGTCATAACTTACTGTGTTAAAGTAATAACAGGCTGTTTTTCATCCAATTTGTTGATGATGTAAATAAAATGTGTAAATAATATTAATAACTGTTAATATTCATGTATCTTAAGTTAAGGTTATAAACTTTGTCACAATGTGATTTTTTTATTCAAGTCAAAACAGATGTGTGCAACTATTTTGAATATTGATTTATAAACATTCATTCTTTATCAACAAACTGTGTTTTGTGTGTTTAATTCCACAAATGTTAAAAAGGGTACCAGGAGAGACTTAGAACTTAGGACTGCCTCTTTTCAGGGCTTAAATATATCTCTTCTGTAAAGCCACATACAGCAAAGCACAATATGAGGTGGGAGTCACCTGGAAGTCTTGGGAATCTGCATGAGGAAAATGAGAGTAGTTATTTATTTATTTATATCATCATCATCATTAATTTTTTTGAGACAGGGTTTCTCTGTTGTAACTCTGGCTGTCCTGGAACTTTCTGTAGACCAGGCTGGCCTGGAGACTACAGTCTCCAAAAAGGAAAGGTGGGGTGGGGGTGGGGTGGGGGTGGGGTGGGAGGGTGTCCTTTTAGCAGGGTGTGATACTTGGGGGCAGAGGCAGGGAGAGCCACTGGGAGTTCAAGGTTAACCTGGTCTACCTAGTGAGTTCCAGGACAGCCTACATAGAGAAGACTCTGTCTCTAAACAAACAACAAATAAATGAATAAATAGAATTAGGGCTGGGAATGTAGCTCATTGGTCAAGCTCCTCCTGAGGATGTGTAAGCCCTGTGTTTGATGCTCATCAGGGCCAACAAACGAAAACCAAGTAGAGGAAAGTAACAATCTGAAGGTATTTGAAGGATTTTGTAGATGATTCTTCATTGAATTGTAATAGTAATTATTCATCTTTGACATTGTCATACTACTAAATTTCTAATATAAAATTTAAAATTCATTTCTTGAGACTTATTTTACTTTGTGTATGTCTGTGGAGGCCAGAAGAGGGTAATGGAACCCTAGGAACTGGAGTTGTAGATGGTTGGGAGGCATCATGTGGGTGTTGAGAATTGAACCTGGGTCCCCTACAAGAGCAGCAAATGCTCTTAACCACTGATCTACCTCTTCAGCTCCTGGAGTCTGCTTTTTTAAACCAAATTTCATGGGACATTTTTTTTCCCTTGGACGCAGTTTAATTTTTACCATTTTATTGATAAATCTATTGAACTGGTAAGTCAGAACTTCCCCATTACAAGACTAAGGACTTTATAACTTTTCAGTGTTACAGACACTTGTCATTTGAGGAATTATCACTTTTAGGTTATGCGTTTATTTTTTATTATTAAAAATTCCATCATTTTAGGAAGATGCAAAACTAACTAAAGAAAACCACCGCATGATTTTGCTTTTGGAGTCCCTAGTAGTTGAATCAAGTTTAGGCTACACACAACAATAAAACATCTAATAGCCACAAAAGTAATTTATCGAGGTCATGATTAACCCCTATCTTTGAGGAAATTGTACTTCTTGGCAAGGAATAGGATGGTATGTTAGGTCAGTAAACTTCAGTGTTAAGTCGACGTGATCTGGAGAGATTACCCGCCGAGATTCTAATAATCGAGAAGGCCTTGAATGTCACTGATTACCGTACCAGTTGCCATGGTACCTTTTCATTTATTTTGGATAGTGGCAAATCTCGCGGTTTGCTTTTCCCGTCTTTGGGTGCAGGAAACTTGGGAAGTTTTACTCGCGTGATAAACAACTTAGAAAAATGTTTCCTTTCCGCTGGTAGCCGGGACATACAAATTAGTCTCTCAGCATCAGGAAACCGGCTACTTGGGTCTAACCAGCCATTTCCAAAAGTGAAGACTTTCCTCCCAGCAAACGCGCGGGACCTATTCCAGCCTTTCTCGCCGGGGACGCTTGCTTTCCGGTGCCGCCAAGTACTTTGGAGGCTGTTCTTATTTCGCAGGCTCCCATTGGGCGTTACAGCGTCAACCTCGCACGGTAATTGGCTGCTTTCTTTCCGGCCTCGAGTGTGATTGGCTGTCTGGGCGCGCTCGGTGATTGGGCACTGGGAGCGGAGGGACGGGAGGCGCGAATTCGTCTGCAGGGCGTTGCGGCACTGAGAGGGAGGAGTGGTCGCGGCGGGGCACCCGGCGGCGCCTTCGCAGCCGCTGAGGGGGACCTTTCAGCTCCCGTGTTTTCCTCGCAGCTGTGCTCCATGTTCTTCTCTCAAAGGCCAGCATTTCCCTTCCTCCGGGAGCGGAGTCAGCAGCAGGCGAGTGGGAAGGACGGCGGAGGCGGGCGCGGGCGCCTGCAGTCCGGCGTTAGGGGCTCTCCCGCCCCGAGGTGAGACCGAGTCCCTTGGCCCGTGGCGCCCTGGACTGTGCGGGCTGGCAGCCTGGGAAGGAAAGCTGAGGAGGAGGGAGCTTGTCCTTACTTTCAGTGAACGCAGGCCTGGAAGTAGCCAGGACCCCGTGGTACTTGGCGGGAGACAGATGTATTTTTTTCTTTTTCTTTAAATAAGAGACAGGGTCTTACCCTGCAGCTCGGGCTTGCCTGGAACTCGCTATGTAGACCAGACTGGACTCGATCTCACAGAGATCCATCTGCCTCTGCCTCCCGATTGTTGGGGGTCAAAAGTGTGTATCACCACGCCCGGAAGTTTGTTCCTCTGATGCATTTTACGGGGAAGTTGTCATAGTTGCAGACATGGATTGACTTCTAGGTAAATTTGAGTTCTTGCTTCAGATTAAGATTCCACTAAACCTCAGGGGTTTACAGATAGCAAACATTCTTTAGTCGATAAAAGTGTCTGAGAGGTTAGGTGATGCAAACAGTGGAATTCAAACCCATTTTCTTTCCTTTATAATCTCCTGTCTCCAGAATTACTGTGCTGGCGGCGGGAGCTGGCTCCCCAGATAAAGACACAACCAGGCATGAAGAATCTATGTTTAATTCTGGGGGCCCACTTTGTGAAAGGAGAGAACCTACTCTGACTCCAGCAAATTGTCTTTTAACTTATACACACGTTACATGAGCTTTGCTTCATCTGCCATATGTTTTTGCGTTATTTTATTTAACCTTTACAGAAATTTTATAGGGGTTAATTCTGTTGTCATTCTTATTTTGTACCTGAGGATATGGAGCTCTAGAAAAGTTAAGTAAATTGCCTAAAATCACATGACTAATACATCATGGAGTAGGGGTGCCAATCCAGATTGGTCAGACTCCAGTTTATGCTCTTGACCCCTGTGATTTATTTGTAAGACTTAAGAAATTTTTCTTCTTCCATTACTTTTATATACTCACTTATTAATTCCAGTTTTTATTATCAGACTTCCGTTCTATTATTAGGTGTCTGGCTTTCTTTGAATGGCATTATTTCAATAGTTAAACTTTAAATACTTTTCTTTATGTATGTGTGTGTAAATGCTTGTGTATGGGTATGCCAAGTGAATACAGGTTCTTGTAGAGGCCAGATAAGGGTGTAGGATCCCTTGGAGCTAAAATTACAGCTGTGAGCCTCCTGATGTGGGTGTTAGGTCCCCTTAAAGAGCAGCAAGTGCTCTTAACTTAAGCCATCTCCAGCCCCTCAGAATTGATTTTATTTCTGTTGCAGTGAAGACTCTAAAGAATCTAAAGAAGAAAGCAAGATGTCCTCAATGTCGTCTGAATACACCATTGGTGGGGTGCAGATTAACTTTCCTTGTAAAGCTTATCCAGCACAGCTTGCTATGATGAATTCTGTAAGTAGTTTACATCAGTTAAGTCTTTATCAAGATATGATGGCTTTTGATTCTGCATATACATTGAATTTGTAACTGTTCTCAGGTATTAAATGATGTGTAATATTTGTTGGATTTGTTTGGAGGAAGACCTAACTTTTAGTAAAGTAATTTTGATAACTCCTAAGCTATGTGTATGTCTGGCTAGGATATAAAGAAGAATATCTCAAAAACATTCTCAGCTCCTTTGGCACTTTGATATTCTCTCCTCTCTCTCTCTCTCTCTCTCTCTCTCTCTCTATGAGAGAGGGAGAGGGAGAGAATGTATATGTGTTGGGTATTCTCAGTCACTCTCTACCTTTTTCTTTGGAGGCATAATAGTCTCATGATGAATTGTGCTTTTGATGTTCATGCCTAGGCTGACAGCCTGTGAGCTTTATATATCGTTCTATCTCCTCCCACCTTAGTAGTTCATGTGTGTGCGCCTCAAACTTAGCTGGTTATATGGGTTCTGGAGATCCAAACTCTGGTCCCCATACTTGTACAGCAGACATGCTTTAACTCAGTATATTTTGGTGAATGTTTCTAAGATTCACCTTGGACGACAACATCTGTAGATAAACAATTCCTTTATGTAAAATGGTGCACTATTTGTATATGTTCTACAAGTAAGTTCCCATATGATTTTAAATAATCTTTAGATTGCTTACCATGCTTGATATAATTGCTCTGTAAATAGTTGTAATATTTACAACTATGTATTAGATGTTTAGGGAATAATAAAGCCTGCATGTTTAGTGCAGATGTAATTTTTGTCTTTCTGGATAGTTTTAAATGTTTAATCTTTGTGAATGAAATAGTGTATAACGTTTTGTAGAAATTTTTTTTGGTGATTGTGATGGTTAGCTTTAATCATCAATCAAATCACCTGGGGAAAGAATCTCAATGAAGAGTTATTTATATTGGGTTTGTGGGCTTATCTGTGAGAGATGGTCTTTTTAAAAATTTTATGTGTATGAATAGTTTGTCTGCATGTATGTTTGTGCACCATATACATTCCTGATGTCTGAGGAGGGCAGAAGAAGGTGTTGGTTACCCTGGAAATGGAGTTGCATATGGTTGTGAGCTTCCATGTGGGTGCTGGGAATTGAACCCAGATACAAGTATATGTACATGTATAGACTTGTACATAGAATATAAATTCCTTTTCCCTCCAAGTTGATTTTTGTCAAAGTATTTTATCACGGTAACAGAAATTAAACTAGAACAGTGGTGGTAGGGATTGATCACAGAGCTTCATGATGCTAGGTAAGTACTCTATCACTTGTATCCCCAACAATTTGTTTTTGTTTTGGTTGTAACATATTTAAGATATGTCCTTATTGGTTGTTAAGTCGTTTTAACATCATTGTAGTATGGCATTTTATGGTATAGGTAGCATAATTTATTTGTCCATTTTCCTGTTGGTATTTACATTGCTCATATTCTCTTGGAATTAGCAATAAATGCTCCTATGAACTGCCTTACACATATGTCTTGAGTTCATGTGGGAAGGGTTTTGGTGTGTATACTCAGGGATGGACTTAGTGGATTTGGGCATCTTCATTTTCACTGCATTTTCAATTCCTATTCAAAGTCATTATAACAATTAGCCCTTCCATCAGTGGTATCTCTAAGTTTTTCTCATAGACATTCATAGGTATCAGTGTATTGTAGTTCTTTTTTGGTTTTTTGTTTGTTTGTTTTTAGATTATTTCTTATGTGTATGAGTGTTTTGCTTGCAGATATGTCTGTGTACCACATCTGTGCCTAAGGTCTGAGGAGGCTGGAATAGGATATTGAATCTCCTGGAACTGGAGTTACAGATGGTTGTAAGCTGCCACATGGGTGCTGGGCATTGGACCTGGGTCCTCTGGAAGAGCAACAACTGCTCTTAAATGCTGAGCCACCTCTTCTGCCCATATTACAGTTTTATAGAATCAATTTGTGCTTGTGTAATTACATATAAGTTGCTTTTTTAATTTCTTGTGCTTGGTGTGCTTGTAAAATCAACAGACTGTTAGGAAAAAGTGCAAATGAGTAAATCTAGATTTAACAGAATTCTAGTTCTTCCTTATGCTGTTGCCGTGTTTCCTGGAATGCATCCTAACGCTTCTGTGCTATTCTAGTTGATGGGGAGAGATTTAATAAAGTAATCGTTTATTATTTTCCTCTTTTTTTAAAGTTGGTTTCTTTGTCCATAGATTGTCAGAGGACTAAACAGTAGGCAACATTGTTTGTTGGAAAGTCCCACAGGAAGTGGAAAAAGTTTAGCCTTACTTTGTTCAGCGTTAGCATGGCAACAATCTCTTAGTGGTAAGTAGTTTTTAAAAAAATTATATTAATTTTGTGTGTGCATATCCATGTGGACATATGCCATGGTATGGAGGTCAGAGGACAAGTTACAGGAATCTCTTCTGTCCTTCCACCATATGGGTCCATTGTTTCAAACTCAGATCATCAGACTCAGTGGCAAGTGAACCTTTACCTGGCGTATAATTGTGCCAGCCCCAGGTAAGTAGTTCTTGATAACTTCAAGATGCTAGTTGAGACTTGAGAAAAATATAATAAAGTACAGTTTGACTAGACTTGTTCAAACATGTTCTAACTGATTTAAATAATCTCTGTCAAGACATTTCTTCAAGTTATCTGTGCCAGGCATGGTGGTGCACATATATATAATTCCAATACTCAGGAGCCAAAGGCAAGAGGATTGATGCAAGTTCAAGGCCAGCTTGCTCTATATAGCAAGTTTCAGGCCAGCTCAGTCTACAGAACAACTTCCTCCCCCCCCCCCCGCCCGCCAACAAAAAAACAAAACAAAAAACATTATGTCTCCCAAAAGAAGTTGAATATCAAAATTAATTCTTAAATAATAGTAATACATTTTAGTGAGTTTCATGGTCTGGTAGATTCTTCTACATGCTAAGCCTTTAATTGCTCCTCTATTAGCTGTTTGTTCTAAAGCGTCCAATTTCTCTTTGGTTAAGGGTCACTGTTCCACCAAGAAAGGCTTATTTGTTAACCATTTTAAGAGTAGGGAAGTTGGTATAGTTTCAGCAGTGGGCCCCTTTATAAATTTGGAAACTCAATATCTGTTATGTTTGGCTTTTGGACAACCTGTACAGCCTGTGTATCTCCCTTATTAAGAACATTTTCCCTGTGACCTTATTTTGAATATCCTTTCTGGGATTGAAGGGATATTACCCTGAGTACCCCATTGTTGCAATAAATCTCTTCCCCACAAACTTATTGCAATGTCAGCCACATAAAACCTTAACTTTTCCTTTTGCCCTTCTGGTCCCAAACATTTAGCCCTATTCATACTTTGCTTTACATGGGATAATTTCCCAATCCCTATAAACTGTGTGGATAATTTCTGAAGGGCCCAATTTGAATTCCATGACTCTTGGGAGATTATTGTTACATCTACACCCATGTCTACCTGTTATTTCAATGCCATTTAATTGATTTTTAATTTTGGCCTTTTTTCATTAATAATAGAACTTGTTTTCCAGTGCTCTCAAACTGCCTGTTCTCTCTACTGAAGCAGCTTTTCTTTTGATATAGGGAAACAGTAACAGTTGTGCAAGCCTATCTCCTGCATTAAATTGTAGGTCTCTTGTTACATAGGCCATGATTTTAATTTCTCCCTTAGAATCTCTACCTATAATTCCAGGATGCACTATAGATCCCTTTAAAGTGAGGCTGCTTCTACCTAGGATCATTCCTACTGTCCCTGGTGGAAGAGAACCATAAATTCTAGTAGCAATTTTATAGCATTGAACGTTTGGGGACAGGGTAAGCTGTCTGTCTACAGTCAGATCTAATGCAGCACTGCCTTCAGTAGAATGCATCAGATCTCCAACACTGAGTTGGGTTTTTTGGTTTGTATGCTACCCCAGTGCTGACAGAACACAGGCAGCCTATTTTTTCTCCAGGGACCCCAGCTTGGCCCCCTGAGGCATTTCCTGTCTGCAAGGAATTCTCCTGTATATCTCTCATTTGCACAGTGTTGACTCTTTCCACACCATCTGTACACCTCTGGAAATCTCCTTTTTTCTGACTGTTATTTACAGAAACAATTGCCTTTAGAAGCAACTTGGTCACAATCTCTTTGCAGATGCCCGAGTCTTCCACAGTTAAAGCATTGGACGTTTTGGTATTTCAGGCATCTAACTATAGTTTGTCCTATTACAATAGCTGTGTAAGTATTGAAACCAATGTCTGCAGTAGCATGGATCCATTGATCCAATGGTGCAGAATTTGCTTTTAATGGCCTTAAAACTTTCTTACACTCTGTGTTTGCATTTGTCAAATGCCATTATCTCAATCAGCACCTGTCTCGATTCAGGATCTGAGATGGCTCTATTAACTGCTGCAGTTAACCTTTGTAAAAAATCAGTAAAAGCTTCACTTGAGCTTTTTATAAGTTTTGTGAATGAGGTGTACTTTTTTCCTGGTTCCTCTACCTTTTCCCAAGCTTGTAAAGCTGCTAAACAGCATTGTTCTATGGTCAAGTCATCAAACGTAATCTGTTCTTGTGATTCAGCATACCAACCCTCACCAAGGAGCTGATTTCGATTAATATTTATTCCTTTAGCCCTATTCTACTGTTCCATACTTGTTGCTTCTTCTCTCCACCAAGTTAAACCATTGAAGCTGAGGGCCTGCCTCTAGTATAGCTGATATTAACCCTTTCCAATCGAATGGGACTATCTGATATTGCAGTGCCCAGTTATTCAGGACCTGCTTTACATAGGGTGAGTGCATGCATACAACACCACAGCTTCCTTCAGTTTTCTTAAATCATTTCTATTGAATGCCATTTTGTTTCATTGTAACTGTGGGGATGATCTTTATCATCTGGAATATGCTGGACCACTACTGGAAATACTGAAGATGATTTTGTGACCCTAGGCTGTCTTTTCTGATCATCTTCCTGTACAAACTCCCCTTTTATATCTACTCTGGGTAAAATCCTTCCCTCTGTCACTGGGAAGGAGCTCAGTTGTGTTCCCAGTTCCTCAGTCTGTATTCCCATTTCCTCAGTGTTTCTTTTATCTACCCTTGACAGTTCTCCCCAAGTTTGTGTTCCCAGTTCCTTAGACTCCCTTTTTTTCCACCCTCTCAAACACTTCCCCCCAATTCTTTTAACAGGACCACCAATTCCTTTTTTGAAGAGAAAGAAAAATATTGAGCCCTTTTGTTCTGTTTTTCCTGTCTTGACTTTTTTCAGTACCCCCTTCAACTCTTCTAGTTGCTTATCCACTTCCTTATTGTTTTTTGAAACAAAATATAAGAAAAAGAGGAAAAAGAAAAAAACATATGGCTGAAGTCAAGGTAGTATATATTCCCATAGTAACAGCCGTTATAAATACTTTGTTGGCTTCTTAAATACAAAAATGCATCCCTTCTTCCTCTGCTTTTCCTTCTACATTTGAAGACAAATTTCCCATAATTTTATCTTTTATTTTCAAGCCCCACATTGGATGCCAAAAATGTAAAAGGTTTTTAAAATGTATTTAAGATGTAACAGTTTTTCTTCTAAAAGGAGGGGAGGATGTGGCTGTTTTCTGCCATTTGAGTCTGGACTCTTAAAGGCTGCTGCTACTTTTCTCACTGGCAACTTGACTCCGCCCCTCTGTTCCTGGCTGCTAGATTTCTAACTTGTAACGTTTTTAAACCTCAGTTAGCTCATAGGGTAGGAAGAATAGGAAAGGGAAGGAAAGGAAGGAAAGGGAAGGAAGAAGGGAAGGAAAGAGAAACCTTTACAGTTCTTTTCTGGCTGTCTTAATCTGTCTAGGTTTGAGGCACTGAACTAACTCTAATCCACTCTGGTTCAGCTTCTCCCAGGACGGCAATTACAGAGAAGATATTAATTGTAACTTTTCTAAAACCCCAGTTATCTGAGCATAATTTCTGCCTGCTTCCCTATCAGCCTTATTTCTACCTGCTTCTCCTATCATCAGTTTTTGTGCTCTTTCTTTCCCTGTCCTGAAGCAACTGTGCTGTAACTGTAACTCTACCTGCCATTCCAACTGTCAGTGTCTCTCTTATATATACCTCCCTCCAAGCTGTTCCCAGAAGTCCACACAGCATGCAACCACAAGGGGGAGGGACTTTCCCTGGCAAAGCTTCACTCTACATTTTTACTTGATCATGCAGAGAATATATGAACATTTTAGATGTTTAGAGTTCTTATAAAAATAGTTAGATGATAATTTGTATCTAAGAGATAGAAGATGGAGCTCTGATGGTGCTTATACATATACTAATTGCTTGAATATATCCTTGAATATATTTGCTTATCTGACTCTCGTAACATTAAAGTGTAGAAATATGTAAATATGAAAAAAATATGAAAAAAAACTGATTGCTGTAGGTTGTCCTTTGTTCTCCACACAATGCCACATTCACACAAACAAGTAGTGAAATAAATGTAAATAAAGACTGTTAACAAAAAGTAAACATTTTACGATCTTTTGACTGCCCATTTTGATTTTTATTGATGTCATTCTTTGGGGGAAAGTGACATTTCTAGTTACTTAAAATTTAATAACAGTTATCTGGGAAATATTTTTATGTTACAAATGTGTAAATAATGTCATTAGTATTTACTTTGTTTTCTTTTTTTCTGTTTTTATTAACATATGTTAGTTAGACATAATAGGTTTTATTATGAAATTTTCATGCATATATATAATATGTCTTCATGTTTACCTTTTTCCCCCTGAGGCAGGGTTTCGCTATGTTGTCTTGGCTAGCTTTCAGCTTAAGGTCCTCCTCCCTCAGCCTCCTGAATGCTGGGATTGCAGGTA
Source organism: Cricetomys ansorgei (assembly GCA_026225945.1). Lineage (NCBI taxonomy): Eukaryota > Metazoa > Chordata > Mammalia > Rodentia > Nesomyidae > Cricetomys > Cricetomys ansorgei. Next base: position 6,495,500 of record JAMJFZ010001871.1, read on the forward strand.
TGCATGACCATGCTTGTTTATTATTAGCTTTTTAAAAGTTGTGAATTGTGTATTTGTATATCATATAGGTACACAATGTAGACACTGTAATTTGTTTAAAAAGGTTTGTTTATTTTTATTATGTGTGTGAATGTATTTTCTTGCATGCATGTACCACATACATGCATGCATGATGCCGGAGCAGCCCAAAGGAAAGCACTGGACCATATGGAACTAGAGTTATAGATGGTTGTGAACAGCATGTGGGTGCTGGGAACTGAACTGGGATCCCCTAGAAGAGCAGAAAATTCTCTTAACTGCTAAGCCATCTCTTCAGCCACCACATTGTAATTTTAAAAATTATCTTTAGGTACCTTAATTACCTTTTTATTGGATTTGAATATTGTCTTTAAACGTACTTTGAGGCTTGTATCAGAATGTGTAGATGATAGAATGTTTCTATTTGAAAAAGAAGTATAATGTGAGGCTGTGTGTGTCAGCTCACACCTTTAGTCCCAACACTTGGGAGGCAAAGGCAGGCAGATCTCTGTGAGTTTGAGGCCAGCCTGTTCTACTTAGTGAGTTCCAGGACATCCAGGGCTTTGTAAAGATACTCTGTCTCAAAAAAAGAAAGAAAGTAAGAAAAAAGAAAAGAAAGAAAGAGGGAGGGAGGGAGGAAGGAAGGAAGGAGGAAAATGTATAACGTGGACAGTGACAATCCTTGTCTTTATTATTTAGGATACTGAAACTTCAAATTCTTCCTTTAGGGACATGGTAGTAATGAAACATATGATTTTCATCTTTGTTTCAATCCTTTTTTGCTTGATTTAAAAAATACCAAAATAAATAAATACAAGTGTGGTTGTACTTTTAATTACATTATTAATCTTTATCATTATATTTTTGTAGTTTGTAAGTTGATAACATTTCAGGACACATTCCAGGCATGGGCCTTTCTCTTCTGTCCTGATTTGATACTGTAGAATACAGTTCGGGTAGGTTGTTTTTTAGTTAATCTTGTACCCTGGGAACCGTCCAATCCTTGGTGAACCTGGTTGCTTACTCTAGCTGAAAGAAAGATCACTACTTATTTAGTTAATTATATTGTAAATAGAGGGTTCTTTTTGTTTCAGGGAAGCCAGTGGATGAAGGCTTGACTAAAAAGACTGAGACACCATCGTCATGTTGTTGTGCATGCCATTCAAAGAAGTTTACACACAGTGGCGTGAACCTGGATGCGTCACCTCATTTCAGTAGTCCAAGCAAACCGCCTTCTGAGAGAAATGGCACTTCATCACCGTGTCACGGTAAATTATATTTTGCCTGTGTCTGTTGGAGTCTGTAATTGGAACTTTGACTATTACTGCTATGAAGCTTAATTCAGATAAATTTAGCTAGTGTGATTATGTATTTCTATCTAATTTCTCTGAAAAATTTTTTAAAAATTATTTATTTATTTTGTATGTCTGAGTATTTTGTCTGCAATATGTATACCATGCGTGTGCCTGATGGCCTCGGAGGCCCTGGACTGGAGTTTCCATCCCCCTGAAATTATTTTTTAGTGTGTGTGTGTATGTGTGTATGTGTGTGTGTGTGTGTGGTATGAATGGGTACTTGTGCCACAGCACTCATGTGATTGCCAGAAAACTACTTTCTGGTATCAATTCTCTTCCACCATGTGGGTCCCGGGAATTGAACTCAAATCACCGGTCTTGACCACAAGTGCATTCACACACTGGGCCTCTCTGAAATCCTTTAAATTATATTTATTTTGGTGCTGGTGCTGGCACGTCAAGCTTTATGCACACAAAGGAATGTGCCCTATGGGAATAATCTTACATGACATCGACTACTCAAAAACTCTTGGGTTTTTTATTTGTGCTCTCACTTTAATTACTGATCTTTTGCTGGGTTAAATTTCCTGTAGTCTTTTCTTTGCATTGTCTTCTGTCACCATTCGTGGACTTCGCTTCTTTATAGAAGTGGAATTATGTATGCGGTCATATGCCTGTCTTGTACCTGATACTGTCTTGGTGAGAATCTGTTGCTTTTATTCATCTGCTTCCTTGTGGAAATATACCAGGATGTAGTCATCTACTCTAGAGGTGTCATATAATTGAGTTGTTTTCACTTTTGTTTAACAAGACAAGGACTTTCTTGTTTGTAGTGGTACAAATAGTAATTTTTTATTGTATATATACTTAGGAATGGAATGGTTAGCATCCACATTGTATTAGCTGTGGTAGATAATGCCAACAATTTTCCAATTTTTGTGCTCTTCAGCTCTCCCTCAATAACACAGGCATACCTTGCTTTATTGTACCTTGTGTGGATACTGTATTCTTTTTGAATCAAAAATCTCTGGTAACTCTAAATTGAAGAAATTTGTTGATGCTTTTTTTCCCCAAAAGCTGCGGCAATTTTTAGTATTTTTTGTTTGGTTTTTGTTTTAGCAATAAGGCATTTTTTAAAATAAAGCATTTTAATATTAAGTTACCTCTTTATGTTTTTTTCAGATATTAATATTGCATAGTTAATAGCTATAGCACAGTATAAACATAACTTTTTATGCAAAAGGAAATAAAACATTCATGTGACTCACCTTGTTGCCATATTAGCTTTATTGAGATCGTGTAGAACAAACCCCAACACTAGGGTGTGCTTGTCAGTGGAGGGTTTCATCACTCTTATTTCTTGGTGTTCCCAGTTTTCTTAAATTTTTACCATTCTTACACATTTGGTGTCTTCACTGAGGTTTTATTTTCATTTTCTTGTTCTACAGTGCTATGGATCAAACCTAGGGCCAACCCCAACCCTAGCCTTGAGTTTTAATTAGTAGTATGCCGTGATTGATGCACATTTCACATGTTTATTGGTTCTTAGGAATATCGTCTTTAGTGAACTGCTTGTTTAAATAGTTTTTCTTTTGTGCTGACTTCTGGTAATTGTCCCTCCCATTTCCTCCACCCTTCTTCCTTCCTTCCTTTCTTCACATATTTTGGAGATACCTCACTTCTTTTTAAGTTGTGTTTTGGATGATTTAACCTCTTTGATAAACTCCTTGCAAACTCCAGAGCTATAGAGAATAGAAGATAAGGGGCTGAAGAAATAGCTTATGCTTAAGAGTACTGGCTGCTCTTTCAGAGGACCTGGTTTGAACTCCAGCACCCACATGGTGACTTATAGCCATCTGTAACTCCAGTCCAAGGGAATCCCACACCCTTTTCTGGCCTCCACGGCACTGCACGCAGGTGGCGCATATACGTATGTGCAGGCAAAACATTCATGCAAATAAAATTTAAATAGATAAAACCTTAAAAAAACAACAGAAAAGATAGAAACTGTCTACCAAAAGCAATAATGTAGTTTAGAAAATTAACCTATAATGTCCTAGTAAGAAATAACCTCAATACAGGACGACAAAATCATATTATGGCATATAAAGAAAGCTTGTCTTCTGTTTTTAAAAATTTTTATTTAGAATGGATTTTATGGGGAAAGGCTTCTGGATCTGAGTGTGAGGGTTGGAGAGATGGCTCAGAGGTTAAGAGCAAGTACTGCTCTTCTAGGGAACCAGAGTTCAGTTCTTAGTACTCAGTCGTCTGTGGGCACCTACACTCACTCACATGCACATACCCAATTAAAAATAATAAAACAAATCTTAAAAAAATCTGAATGCAGGGCTGGAGGCATGGCTCAGTGGTTAAGAGCACTGACTGCTTTTCCAGAGCTACCAAGTTCCATTCCCAGCAACCACATAATGACTCATATAATGGGATCAGATGCCCTCTTCTGGCATGTAGGTATATATGCTGATAGAGCACTCATATAAATAAAAATAAAATAAAATCTTTAAGAAATAAAGGAATTAAGCCAGGTGGTGGTGGTGCACACCTTTAATCCCAGCACTCAGGAGACAGAGGCAGGTGGATGGATCTCTGTGAGTTTGAGGTCAGCCTGATCTCCAGGGTAAGTTCCAGGACAGCCAGAGTTACCACAGAGAAACCCTGTCTTGAAAAAACAAACAAAAATTCGGAGTGCAGTGGTATGTATCTAACACCAGCATTGAGGAGGTGAAGACAGGATCCTTGGAGCTTGCTTATTAGTCAGTTTAGCTAGTCAGTGAGGGACACTGTATCAATAAAAACATACAGAGAAACAATTGAGGAAGATACCCGGAGTTGACCTCTGGCTTCCACAAATACGCACATATGTGCATGTGCTCCTGTGTATGCACTTGTGGGTATCCACATGTATGAACACACATGTATATTCTTCCATTTAAACATCAACAAACAAAAACACTTGAAAAGTCTTGGCATATGGCATAGATTCCATTCTGTGTTTATATTTAAACTTGTTGGACTTGCTTCTCTCCATCTTTCTGCGCTATGAGTAGTCTGTAAATCTTTTCAGTGAAGGCAGAGTTTCCCTTTCATTGATTTTCATGCTATCTGGCCATTGTGTGGTCTCAGTATGATGAATGACTGTTAAAGGGATTCAAGCCACAAAAGTGGACAGAACGAGAGGAACAGAAGGAGGTTCCTTTAAGAAAAAGTACCTAGGAAATGGGAGAGACTAATGTATAGGAGACTGAAAGACGGTGTTATGGACATTGAAGAAAAGGAAATGTGTTTGCCACGTTTCCAGAAAACAGGATGTTTTTGGCAGTATTGAAATTAAACTTAAAGATTTTAGAGTAAAATGACAAATCTGTTGCACCTAAGCTCTGCAAATTATTAACTTTGTACTGTTGGGCAGATTTCTTTAAAATTCACTGTTCACTTTGTCAAAATGGGAATAATTTTTATAATTTAGGAGTTAAGATGTTTTTGGTGGCTTTTAGAATGAGCTTTCAGGGTTGTTAGATTAAGACATTGTATGTGTTTTATTCTGTGGGCAACGGTTTTAGCCTAAAGAAAACGAAGCTCAGCAGAAAGGAATATTGAGTTTTTTATAAAAATAAAATAGCATTTATTGAGTTTTGAAATACTCAATTTGCATATTTTGTCAGAGTCCTTTGTGTTAGGAGTTGAACCTAAAGCTTCCCACATGCCAGGCAACTGCTCTACCAACTGAGCCATACTCCCAGCTCTGACCTTTATATTTCTTAAACCATGTAATAGAGTATAGCCTATGAAACATGAGCCTATGGGAAAATAAATTAGGTGTTCCTGTTAAATGTATATTTCTTGAAATGCTTGTAATAATGGTAAAATAAATCGAGTGATTAAAAAATTTTAAGAAATATCTTGTTGGATGACGTGGTACATATCTTTAATTTCAGAGGCTGAAGCAGGTGGATTTCTTTGAGTTTGAGGGTAGCCTGGTATACATAGGGAGTTCCAGGCCAGCCAGGGCTACATAGTGAGATACCGTCTCAATCAATCAGCTAATGAAAAAAAAATCATAGGCTTTAAACTATGTTATGAAATTTATAGAAATGTATTAAACTTTGGTTTTCTTCTAAAAATTGCTTAGACTGTATAGTTATATATTTATTTATATAACACATATTATATATTATACATAATTTATATATAAACATGTATATATATTTATATATAAATATATAACATATATGTTATATATTTATTTGCCATATTTATTATAAAATTACTTTTTATATAAGACTCTCCTGGAAAAAATACTCTGGCTGCAAAATTATCTGCCAAGAAACAGGCATCCACACAGAGAGATGAAGATGATGACTTTCAAGTAGAGAAGAAAAGAATCCGACCCTTGGAAACTACACAGCAGGTAAGCAGTTTATTGGCTGTTAAAATACTCTCGTCATCTAGTTGGGTATAACTGAGCATGAAATTGATGGCGCCGGTAGAGAATTGTGTCATGGCTTATAAAGTAAATGGCCAATTTCATTTTGTGGTCACTTGCTGCAAAGGAAGTTGTTAGTTTAGCAGGTTGCTCACACTAATATAATCAAAGAAACTGCGTGATGTTCTCTTACACATGAAGAATTTGACAGTAAATTTACTTAAGGCATATCCTAAACAGATAACAACTTCATTATATAGAATAATAGGTTTCACGATGACATTTTATTCATGGGCATCGTGTGTTTTGGGCATAGTGACACTCTCCCACTCTCCCCATCCTGCTCGTCTCATTCTTTTTCCCAAACAGCTTTTCTGCTTTCACGTCTAATTTTTTTTTTTAATTAAACTAGATCTTGCATGTGAGAGCATTCAAAATGCAGAGTGCTTTGTGACTCTGCCATCCTTGTATAGGGGCCGTGTTATTTGATATTGTTACAGTTTTAGTGTCTATGCTGCTGAAGAGTATTGTACTTAAACATTTATTTTTAGTTCTTTAATTTAATTTTGTGTGTGAATGTTTTGTCAGCATGTCTATGTGCACCATGTGCGTGACTGGTCTAGCAGAGATCAGAAGTCATCAGATCCCTTGGAACTGGCGTCATGGATGGTTGTGAACCACCATGTGGGTGCTAGGAACTAAACCTAGGTTCTCTGCAAGAGCAATGAGTTCTCTTAACTGTCAAGCCATCTCTCTGGCCTCATTACTATTCTTTTTAAAATTTTCATTACTTTTTAACCTAATAATGACATTTTCTTTTGGTTCAAATACCTTTGATAGAAATTTTCACATTATAGATAATTTTGGAATTAAGTATAATGGCAGAGTTTACTCTTATTTATTGAGGTTTAATATTGTTCTAGTGGTGTTTTTGGTGTGTGTGCTGGAGAACCCAGGTCCTCCAGCATGCTAGGCAAATACTGTGTTCCACTGAATTTACATCCCTGTCCCTGAGACGGGATCTTCCTGAGTTGTGCAGACTGGCTTTAAGCTTGTGGTCCTTCCTTGGCTTTCTGAGTTGCTGAGATGACAAGCATGCAGCAGTCACGTGCCTGGCTACTTACTGAATTTTAAAGATCAGTGCACAATAAGACATGCATATTTCTACAGCTTATTTAAAGACCTGAATTGCCAAGTATTTTATATGGAATGTATTCTTCATAGAGGAACATAGTCTTCTTGAAATGTATGCCACTGAGAGAGGGAGACTGGGAATTTCATACACCTAGTCGTAAATATAAAAGAGAGATTACTAATTAACATATCACCTGTGTGTAAATAATAGAATGCTTTCAGATGATTATACTTAAATTCCTTGTATTCTAGTTCTACATAGTTTACCTGTCTACCAACAATTTCTAGAACTAAACCTTGTTTTTAGAAGTAGAATAAATTAGCTTATTTTTATAAAAGTACCAATTATAAATGAAGCTGGAATCTAGAATGTGGCTTAGTTATTAATGTATTTTTCAATTAGGTATGTGATTGGGTTTTACACACATGGTGTGATTATTTTAGTAGGAAGATCATTGTAATACTGCAATTTTTATATATTAATACTTGATTAGGACCCGAGAGCTATGACTATATATTCTCTTTGACTTAAATGATGTTATGAAATTTCTATTTGTGTTTGGTTTTTAAGATTTAATTATTACTAACTAGAAATAGCCTTTTGGAGGAAGAAGAGGGAATGTAGGAAAATCCACAGTCAAGTTGTTTTTCATCTGGTTCTGTATTTATAGATGAGAAAACGTCATTGTTTGGAAAAGGATGTCCACCATTTGGATGTACGAGGAGCTTCAGAAAAGAGAGTAAAACCTGAGTCTCCTGTAGGAAAGACAAGCTCCTCTTTCCAAAATGTACGTATTTGTGCTGTTGCTTAATTTAAAGAAGAAAAATAGGGGGTTTTCTAAATCCATTTTTGAAAGTAGAGAAGGAATAGTATGATTTGAATAATAGAGGAGCTCAAAGTCCTAAACAGTGCTGCCATATTTGTGCTTACTAATGTGTGAGATGGAAAACCCTTTCCTCTTGTGTTTTGAATGAAACGAACTGTATTAAAAGAGTATCTGAAGTTCATTTTGTCTGTTTTGATGTTTGAAGTTGAAACTTTTAAAAAAGTTTCTGTGTGTGTGTGTGTGTGTGTGTACATGTGTGGTTGCTTGCTCAATCCAGGTATCTTTTTCCATTGTTCCTAGTTAAAAAAAATTACATTTATCCACGTCTATTTATTGGGTGGAAGCACAGATATACTGCTTTGAGCATGTGGATGTTCTCTCTTTCTATCATGTGGGTCCCTGAGATTGAACTCAGGAAAAGGGTGTCAGAGCCCCTGGAATTGGAGTTGCAGATGATTGAGAGCCACCGTGTAGGTGCTGGGAATTAAACCTGAGTCCTCTGGAAGAGCAGCCAGTGATCTTAACCACTGAGCCATCTCTCCAGCTTTATTTTTATATTTTATATTTTTGTTTTTATTATTTATAATTTTTTTGTTAGCCCAGGCTACCTTGAATGTTTTATTGTAGCTCAGGCTTGCCCTTAACTCATGATTTTTTTGTCTCAGCTTCCTGATACATATACTACCAGACTTATGCTGTCTTGTCTTATATTTTTATTTATTATTATTATTTTTTAAGATTTTATTGCACTGGAGGTGGGGATGGGCAGGGTCAAGTGGATGTGGGTGTGTGATCCCCTAAAACAACTGGAATTACAGGCCTCCCACTGTGGGAGCTAAGAATTGAACTCAGTTCCTCTGCAAAAGCAATAAGCTTTCATAATGGTTGAGCCATCTCTAGTCTACTGGTTCTCAATCTGTGGGTCACGACCCCTTCGGTGGTTATACAACCCTTTCACAGGGTCGCCTAAGACGATCTGCATATCAGATGATTATATTACAACTCATGACAGTAGCAAAATTACAGTTATAAAATAGCAATGAAAATAATTTTATGGTTGGTGGAGTCACAACAGTATGAAGAATTGTATTTATTAAAGGGCTGTAGCATTAGGAAGGTTGAGAACCACTGCTCTAGCTCCTTATCCTATATTTTTAAAAAATATTGTTTCTTGCCAGGCAGTGGTGGCGCACACATTTAATACCAGCACTTAGGAGGCAGATGTCTGAGTTCGAGGCCAGCCTGGTCTACAGAGTGAGTTACAGGACAGCCAGGGCTACACAGAGAAACCCTGTCTCAAAACAAAGAAACCAACAACAAAATATGTTTTCTTGGCTACAGAGCAGTCTCTTGGGAGGCTGAGGCAGGAAGATGATGAATTAAGAGTTTGGCTTGGGTTCTGTTGTGAGACTCTAAAGCTGTCTCAAAAGGTGTTTGGGAGGGTGGATCTTAATATGCTACTCAGGTTGGCCTTGAACTCCTGGGTCCTCAGCTTCCCAAGGCACTGGGTCTATAGGTGTGTGCTAGAGGTTTGCCTAGCTAGAGGTTTGTTTTTCTTTTTCTTTTCTTTTAAAAATATTTTATTTATTTTTATTTTATGTACTTTGGTGTTTTGCTTGCATGTATATCTGTGTGAGGGTGTTGGATCCCCTGGAACAGGAGTCACAGACAGTTGTGAGCTGCCATGTGGGTGCTGGGAATTGAGCCCAGGTCCCCTGTTAGATCAGCCAGTGCTCTTAACCATTGAACCATCTCTCCAGCCCAAGGTTTGTTTTTCTATTTGAAGAATAGACTAGCTGGGGGTTGGGGAGGGGAGAGACCCTGGGGAAATGGGTCAGAGCATTGTATTGGATCTGTAAATGTATGACCCGCATAAAAAGTTGTTCATGGCTGCTGTGTCTGTAGCTCCAGCATTGAGGGGTGGCACCAGGAGGATCCTGAGAGCTAATTGGCAAGCCAGCCAAGACAAAATGGAGTTTCCAATTCAGTGAGAGACACTGTCTCAAGGCAATAAGGTGGAGAGCAATAGAGGAAAATACCTGTAAACATACTTTTTTTTTAGGGGGTTCAAGAAAGAATAAGGTACAATCTTTAAGATGCAAGCCTAACCTAGAGGGCTTTAGCCTCTGAGACTGAACTGAACTTAACTCACTCTGAACTGAACTCTGACTGACTGCCTTCTCCATGTCCTCTTCTCCATACACCTGCTTCCTCAGTCTCCTGCTTCTGATTCTCTTGCTTCTCACTCTGAACTCTACCTTCTCTCTCTGCTTCTCTTCTCTGCTTCTTGTCTACTTTCACCTCTGCTTCTACCTTCTTCTTCTGCTTCTCCTCTCTCAGCTCTTACTTTCTGCTTCTCCTCTCTCCTTCTTATCTGCTTCCCCTCTGCTTCTACTTTGCTTCCTTCCACTTCCGCTCTCAGCTCTCTCTTGCTTCTACTGACTGTTTCCTTTTATATCCTGAGAATTGGGATTAAGGGCGTGTGCCATCACTTTCTTCTGAGTTGGGTTTAAAGGTGTATCTACCACTGTCTTGTTAGGTGGGTTTAAAGGCTTGTGCTACATTGCCTTCTGAGTTGGCTTCAGATACAAAGTTTTATTTTGCATTAATGAAGAGAATCCTGTAATTCACTTCCCAAACTTTAGGCCAGTCATTCTTGCTACCTCTAGGCAAAGGTCAGACTGAGAGACACAAGGTGTACCTCATATCTCCATGTGAGTCTGTTGGGGAGGTTTATTTTTAGTTATGTTTGAAATTGTTTTATGCACTGTTGGGTGAGGGGCTAGCCTAGGTCTTGGCCTTCTGTATTATTTGCAGGTGTTGGATTTCTGTGGGGGTTGTTTAATTGCTAATGATCTGCATGTGCTATCAGTAGAATTCCTGAGGAGTTCCGAAAGAATAAATACACCTGTGTTCAGACACTCAGGGTTCCACTGTAGATCAAATACGGCACTGGCCATCATGGTGGTACCATCATAGTGCTGAGGTCTGGCAAGGCTTCCACCTATGATTATGACTCCTTGTTATCCCTGCTGAACTCCCACAGCAGCATTCTACTACATTAGTCACTGGGGAGGAGCCACAGAATTCCCTTTCATTTAGCATTAGCACAAAAAGAGGACAGGATAACATTCTTTTTATCCTAGACCAGTCATGCTACTGGATCAGAGATCAAATGTCTATTACACAAGCCCTTGAAGGTGATCTTTTACCAGGGTAGCTATGTGGCCAGATCCAGGATCAAGTGTTCCTCTACAATACCTACATTCTGCTCTGGAATCCAAATGCACACTTATGCACATTTATATGCACCTGCACGTTCATGTGTGTAATCACACACAAAATATACAGCAGACACATGCACACATCAAAGGAATGGATACTGGAATCATAAGCCTACGTGATTGATTTTTATTTAAAATTGTATGTTTACTATATATACAGCATGATGTTTTGGAATCCTTATATATGCTGAAATTACTAATGAAGTTAATATAATTACCATGTCCATCTCACATGGTTTACACATCTTTGTGTGTGTATAAGAATACTTGATATCTAGTCTTTTTTGTTGTTCCTGTTTTTGGTTTTTATTTTTTTATTGATACAGGGTTTCTCTGTTGTAACTCTGGCTGTCCTGAAGCTCACTCTGTAGACCAGGCTGGCCTTGAACTCACAGAGATCTGTCTGCCTCTGCCTCCTGAGTTCTGGGATTAAAGGCTTGTGCCACCAACTGCCTGGCTTTAGTCTTAATGAATTTCTGATATGCAGTAGAGTGTAAACTACAGTCATCATGGTGTTTATTGTATTTGTAGACTTGATTCATCCTATATGACTGGATCTTTGTGTCTTCTGACCAGTATCAGTGCAGTATGTCCTGCACTTCGTCCCTGGTCATCTCCTAGGGTCTGTTTTTTGTTACCATATATTTGACTTTTTTAGGTTCATGTAGGTGAGATTATATAGTGTTTTTCTTCCTGTTTGTCGTTTATTTCACTTTGTGTAACATCTTCCTGGCTCGTCCATATTGTAAGTGGCAGGATCTCCTTTTTAAAGGGTAAATAATGTCCCTCTTTGTATGTGTGTATGCCAAGTTTCTTTATTTACTAATGTGTGATCAACAAATCTATTTCTATCTGTACTGGAGTTCAGAATGCACTGGAACTTCTTAAATGCTAGGCAAGAGTTCTATCACTCATCTACACACAACCTCAGCTCTCTGTCTCGCTTTGAAGAACCTGAGTTAAACACAGCTCTTACTTGTGTATATACCCTGGATTATTATTTTATATTTTTGGAACAGTAACTTTCCCATTTCTAAATATATGAGTGTCTGTCTCACAGGGCAGGCACAAAGATTAAATCATTACGGAGATGTTAGTATATTTTAGGGCTTAAGTGGCACATAGTAGAGGAAATAGCATCAGCAGCATGCAGATTGAATAACTGTTATCTGAAATGCTGGGGATCAGAACTGTAAGAGATTTTGACATTTTCTTCCAGATTATAAAATGTTTCTTAATACATAGAGTTTAAATAGTCCTTTTCTATCTGAAATGCTTGGTACTAAAGATGCTTCAATTTTTTTTTTTTTTTTAGTTTTCCAGATTTTGAAATATTCACATAGATTTTATGTGATGAGATGTCTTGGTAAGGGACCCAAGTCTAAGTGTAAAAGTCGTTTCATATACATGGTGTATAGACATAACCTGAGAGTAGATTTCTGTATTTTCCGTGCGTTTTTGTTTTCACAGTGACATATATGAGGTCTGGTGTGGGATTTACCACATTTAGTACTGTGTCAATTCTCATAAAAATACAAAGAGCATATGGTTGTGTTCTAATATTTACTCATTTTTGAATTTGTAATAAAAAGCATGAATACGTAGTGATAATTTTGTGTATTTTTTGAGTGGCTAGGCAAAAAAGGCACAAAAATTCTTTTTTAATTTATTTAATGTTATGTTTATGAATGCCTCGTCTACATGTATGTGTGTGCACCACATGTATATGCCTGGTGCCCATGGAGGCCAGAAGAAGGCATCATATCCTCTGGAACTATAGTTATAGATGGTTGTGAGCCACCAGGTGGGTACTGGGAAGAGCAGCCAGTGCTTGTAAGGGCCATCTCTCCAGCCCAGCGCCACTAATTCTTAAATTAAAATAATCTGTACTTGCCGGGCAGTGGTGGTGCACACCTTTAATCCCAGCATTCGGGAGGCAGAGGCAGGGGGATCTCTGTGAATTCGATTCTGGCCTGGTCTTCAGAGTGAGTTCCAAGACAGCCACAGTTACAACAGAGAAACCCTGTCTCAAAAAAAAAAAAAAACAAAACAAAAAACTATACCTTTTATTTCTTAGTAGAATATGGAATTACAATAGAAAGAGTATTATAAAATGTGTAGTCATAGTGAATATGCATTTTTTCATTTGTACTTTAGAAAAATCATAATGTTAGTGAGTACCTCCTGATATTTAGCATTAATTAGTACACCTAGTTTTTCAGAAAATTAAGATTGGTAATCTCCATGGACAAAAAAGACTACTACTACTAACAATAATAATAATATTAGCAATAGTAATAGGAATAGATGATTTTCTTGTAAGAATGAGGTGCTGGGTGTTAGAAAGGAGTGTTTTCATTTTAGGATCTTTGGTTACCGATGTAACATAATTTAATCTTTACAAATACATATATGAAAACATTTTCTATAGACTTTGGAATAAGTGATTTTATACAGAAATATAACAAAAATATATTTCATGCATGTTTATTTTATATTTTAATATTTGCTATATAGCAGGTTCTTAAACATATTTATTTTATGTGTGTGAGTGTTTTGCCTGCATGCATGTCTGTGTACCATGTGTGTTTCTGGTGTCTGCAGAGTTTAGAAGAAGGCATCAGATCCTTTGGAACTGGAGCCACAGACGGTTGTCAGCCGCCCTGTGGGTGCTGGAAACCTAACCCGGGTTCTCTGCAAGAGCAGCAAGTGCTCTTACCTACTGGGCCATCACTCCAGCCCTGTATAATATTTTTGAAGTTAATTTATCATTAGATTTTTTTAAAAAAAATAAAGTAGAAGAATGAAGTCCTGTTTTGGAACTATTCAAGTTAAAAGGTCATATGCCTTATATATCATTTGTCATAATTAAATTATATTTATTATTACTGTATGCATGTGTGATGTTGGGGCATGCACATGATAGGGTGCATGTGTAGACATCGGAGGACAGGTTGTGAACTCAGTTCTTCTATTTTTATGTGGATCTGGGGCTCAACTCAGGTTGTCAGGTTAGTTACTGCATGAGACTCTAACTACTGAACAATCTGGCCACTCTCATCTGTCTTTTTTTATTTGTTTAATTTTTATTTATGTATATGTGTATGTATGCCATATGTGTTCAGATGCCTACAGAAGCCAGAGGAGAGCATTGGATATAGGCAAATTTGAGCTATCCAATGTGGATTCTAGGAACTGAAATCAGATCCTCTGTAAGGGCAACAAACACACTTAACTACTAAGCCATCTCTCCAGGTCTCATCTGTCATATTTAATATATACAACCTAAACATTTTTTATGTATGGTGTTTGAGATCATATTTAGTACCTTACTGTTTAATTCAGTGCCAGACATTCTATCACTGAGCTATAGCTAGGCTTCTAACTCTTATGTAGCCAAGGGTGATCTTGAATTTCTGATCTTCCCTGGGTAATGCTTGGATTACAGGGATGTGCAAATAAGCCTAGTTTATGTGGTGCTGGAGTTAAGCCCAGGGCTGTGTTTATTGAATAGCACAGAAAAAAAAAAATGAAATGGGAAAGGAATGAGGGATTCTTAAAGAAATCTTCAACAGAGGTTTACAAGGGAAGAGGTGGTTTTACTGACCCCAACTAACTTGGAAGTATTCAGTACTGCAAACATGTTAGGAGGCTGTATCTGCAAGTTGCTCCAACATTTATGGTGGATATTTGTTGTACAAAATTGTTTTCTATCTGTTGTGTGCTTTCAGCAAATGATTACAACACACATATACATACCTTATTCTGGTACAGAAAAATACATAATTTAAGATTAAAGCTGCCGGGGAGTGGTGGCACACACCTGTAGTTCTAGCACTCGGGAGGCAGAGGCAGGCGGATCTCTGTGAGTTCAGATCAGCCTGGTCTACAGAGTGAGTTCCAGGACAGCCAGAGTTACAACAGAGAAACCCTGTCTCAAAAAACAAACAAACAAAAAGATTGACTCTGTGTATTAGCTTAGCTTGTAAAACCTGATTGCGTGGGACATTTAAGGCATAGTAAGGTTGGTTCATTGCTTTCTTAAAGACAGGTTAAACTTAAACAGGCATAATAGAATAGCAGGCTAAGTACGGAATATTAAATGATCTCAAGGGGTATTATTAACTTTGCTGTGAGGTCTGCCAAAAGTTCATTTTGGGGGGAGGTCAAAAGATAACTCCTTTTCCCCCCTTTTTCTTTTTTCTTTTTTGGTTTTTCAAGACAGAGTTTCTTTGTTGTAATTCTGACTGTCCTGGAACTCTCTCTGTAGACCATGCTGGCCTCAAACTCACAGAGATCCACCTTCCTCTACCTTCTGAGTGCTTGGATTAAAGGCGTGTGCCACCACCACCCAACCAAAAGATGTTTTCATAAAAACATATCACTACAGGTAGGAGGGATAGAAGAGAAAACAAACAAAATAGACTCAGTGTCTTCTCTTATTTAAGTAACAGTCCATTGCCCATTTCTGGTTCGCTTTCTGAACATTATAGATTAACCTTTTCTATTCTTAAAGCTGACTAAACATAGATTCGTTTTTAAAGACTCACTTTTTATGTATTATGTATACATGCTTGTGTGTGTATGTGCACATGTGTGCTGGTGCCTGTGGAATCCAGAAAAGGATGTAAGATTCCTAGAACTGGAGTTACAGGTGGTTGTGAGCTGCCCCAGGAGTGCTGGGAACTAAACTCAGGTCCTCTGGAAGAGCAGCAAGTGCTCTTAACCGCTGAGCCATCTTTCCAGCACTGAATGTAGATTTATTAAAGGAAAGTGAGAAAGAACTCCTGAGAGTGGGAAGTTCTTTTTTGTTTTTAAATATTTTATTTTATGTGTATAGGTGTTTTATCTTCATGTATGTAAATACACCATGTGTGTGCCGTGCCTATAGTGCTAAGAGAAGGGTGTTATCCGATGCCCTGACACTGGAGTTACGGTCAAAGAGAAACATTATGTTTGGGGGAATATAATATTTATTGAATACTGCTTTGTTCTGGCATTTATAATTATTTTTTTAAGAATTGATTTATATTTTTAAGTAAATATTTATGATGAGTAAGATATTATTACAGACATGTTTTATGCTTATTCCAGTGTTTTTTATTTATTAAACAAATGTTAACATTGAATACATTAATAACTAATTCTATTTGATTTAATGCGATGAGCAGTAGCAACTTTTTAGTTCCGTGTGTAGGAAAGACTTAGGTCCAGCAGAGTGCGCTGTTGACCTTTGTCAAAAGCTGATGCCAAGGATCCCTTAGGCTTCTTTGCCCGCTTTTCTTTTTCCTTACCCCTTCCCCTCCTTCTCTGTCCCTGCCTTTCTCTTTCTACTTAAAGGTATTCTAGGATCCATGAGAAAAATGACCAGTGTTCTCTGGAAGTGTTTTATAATTCATTTTCTCAATTTTAATTTACTTTTATTTAAAATGACCTGTTAGCTGTATTATAACCGCATATATATGGAGATGCTTACTTCTGTGATTTACGATGATGCTTTTTCTGTGCCAGCACACGTCTCTAAATAGTGTAGGAATGTTAATTCACTTGGAAAATACAGATTCATATGAGTAAAGTTTTTATTGTCAAATTATATTAATTTTCTTTGTGCTTAGTTTCAAAATTAAAAAAAAAAATTTGATTTAGTTATTGTATCAGTCTTATAGGGAAGGTATTGTTTTCCCTAGTTCTACAAGAAAAAATTGAGGTACAGATTTAAGTAACTTGTTCATCTCACAAGGCTGTTGAGTAGAGACGCTGGGTTGGAATGGTTAAATTCCTCCAGAGTTGGGATGAGAGACAGTTCATTTTTGTGCTGACACAGGTCATACAGTGTGCAGTACTTTGTAAGTATTGCTTCAGGATAGTTTCTCTTTTAGATTCCCAGCATCCTGTGTGTTTTCTTTACAGCCTTTTAGAAAGTTTACCATCACGTGCATGTTTAACTGCCTTTTTTGTCTCATTGGCAGGCTGTTTATAAGGACAAGAACATTTTCTGTTTTTCACACTTTATACCCAGCATCTAGCACAGAGCCTGTACTTAGGGCTCACAAATTAGTTGAATAGATGAATGGGGGAGAGGGAAAGGCCTAAGCTAAAGAAATGCATGATTCTTCCTTATTTGTAGCTTATGACTTTTGGTCAGATCCATATATTTAAGGGGTATAATAGTATTGTAGTATTAAAGCAAATGCATTTTGTTTTAACCTTTATGTATTACCATACTCAAGGAAGATACTAAGCAATAATTTCAAAAATTAGGAAGCAAATTGATACATAATATAAATAAAAGATTAGAAACAACTTTTGGCTTCTGTAGCTACCAGAGGAACATGTTGTTAAATAATATTATAACTGGTTGAAACATAGTATAGGGAACAAAATTTTAAAACGTATGCTAGTTACTTACATGCCTGATTCCTCAAGGAATTTTAATCTCATGCTGATAGTTTTTTGGAATCTGTGCCAAATAATTTATGCGTTCTTTCATTTGATGTTGACCTCAAACCTCTACTTTCTGTAAAGAAAGTAGAGCAGATGTTAATCTGATAGATGATAAAAGTGAAGCTCAAAGGTACTGGATAGGGGGCTAGAGAAATGTCGTAGTGGTTAACCCCTGATGTTTTGCCTGCTCCTGCTTTTACATGTGTGTACTTGTATACATATGTACGAGCATATATATATAGTAAATAGTCCATTGCTGTGTACCAAACTAAATATTTATTTAGCTTACTTTTGGGGTCTGCATTTTGACCTGCCTCAGCTGTGCAAATTTTCTGCTAATGTTAGCTGGCCTTCTGTGCTGTGATCCGTGGTAGGTCCAAAAACCAGCCTTGGTTTAATTGGTTGGCTAGTATGCTAGTATGGGCAGCTGCCACTATCTAGAAGGCTCTATCTACTTAGTGGCCATAGGTTTCAACAGAAGCAAGAGAGTAAACTACCCAGATACAAGTGATTTTTGAGTCTCTGTCGGGTTTGCTAATGTTGCAGTCATCAAGTGCAAGTGAAAAGAGTAGACATAACAGGTGGAGTTTATTGTCTTTGTGAGATGAGTTGAGAAATTTTGAGAAAGCATTATAATTTGTGGTCACTTTTGCATTTTAGTATATAATTATACAAATACTTTTTTCGTGAAATTTACACTTCCTAGCTTTAAGGGTTTTTTTTTTTTTTTTTTTTTTTTTAATTTGCTATATTATGGTCAGAGGAAAGACTTAAAATTCAAATCTTTTACTGGCCTGTTTTGACACATGCATTTTAGTGCAATCATTTTATGGTCGAATGGCTGTGACATGATGGCTTGTTGGGCTAATTATAGCCTGATGCCTGTTGTTATAAAGGATTTCTTTTTGTTAACTGTCTGTGTGTGTGTGTGTGTGTGTGTGTGTGTGTGTGTTTAAATAGTTTACATCCATTTAGACATTTTTTATGCTTTGTTCTTCATCAGTAGAGTTGAAGGCCAGACATGGTACTACACTCTCACTTGGGAGTTCTAGGCCAAACTGGCACATAGTGAAACTCCGTCCCAAACACAGCAAAATAGAATAAAAAGAGTTGAGTAGCCTCTATAGCCCAGAAAACCTGAAATATTCATTCTTTGCCCTTTAGAGAAAATATTTGCTAACTCTTATTCCAGTCTATTCCAGTCTTAGTAATTGAATTACTTAGTAATTGAATTAGTAATCAGTTTTCAGTAACTGAAGCCAGAAGTTATTGGCTTCACGTTTAGAGATCTTTCTGATTCTGCCTCCTGAATGCTGGGATTAAAAGGTGTGTACCACCAGGCCTAGCAAGGTAAATATTTTTTAATTTAGTTTTTATTTTAATTTTTTATGTTTGTGTGAATGTGTGCCATGTGTAGGCATGTGCCTGTGGAGGCCAGAAGAGAGCCTCAGATCTCCTGGAGCTGGAGTTACAGGCAGTTGTGAACAACCCAACATGGGTGCTGGGAATCGAACTTATGTCCTCTGGAAGAGTAGGAAGCACTGTTAATAACAGCCATTTCTCTATCTCTAAGATGCAAATTTTTGCAAAACCCTAGGAGAAGACCAAAGGCCAAGATTCAGGATAAGGAAGGAATTCCTCTTGATCAGCAAAGGCTGATCATCCTAGAAAATGAATGTACTTTGACTACAGCATTCAAAAGGACTCTTGTAATTTTGTGTTGAGACTTTACAATTAGACAGTACTGTAGTTTGTGTCTCGGGGCAGCTTCCCATCCCTGCGAGGTATCTCTGCTATGGCCTGCTGCGGCTCTGGGGAGGGAAGCTGTATGGCTTGGGTGTACTGTGGGTCTCTGCAGTCTTTGATTGGTGAATGGGGAGCTGGTGGGAATGTACAGAATTCTTGGGAGCCTGCAGCAGAGGGTGTAACTCCGTTTATTGCAGGAACCGGATCACATATATAGCAAGAAGAAGGGTCTCTGGTATCCAGGGATATCAGGGAAAACTCATTGGTTAGGACAGCGTTGGTATGACAGTCCCATTTGCATGTTGGGCAGCAGCTTGAACCAGGGACCAGAGAGACACCTTATATGGTTATATAGGGAGAAATGTTACAGTTCCAGATAAACAATTCTCCAGGTTGCATACCTTTGAGGAGGTGGTACCTTGCTGTGAAAGCAGACACATAGCTTGTGGTTTGTCAGAACAGTACTGAAGGAACAGCTAATGCCTTCTGCTCTCAGAAATGAGAATTCTGGGGTTCCAAGCATGTTTCTACTTCACCTCAGCTCCAGGACAGCCCCACACACTACTCACAAGAAGAATATGCATATGACAAAAATGCTAAAATTGACTGTCCTGAAATACTATAAGGCAATGAAAATGACAATATTAGTCACCGTGGTTGAATGTACCCTTCTATATGGCCAATCACTTTGAAAGACATTATTGAGGCAATCTTGTCTGAGTTACTGAAATCTTGTCTCAGTTACTGTTTCAGTGAACTAGAAGACAAGTGAATGTGTATGAATTAATAAAGGCCAATAAATAAAACAATAAAATCAAACCAAACCACAGATGCATTCAGTGTTTCCAAGTTGGCAGGGCAAAGTGTCCTCCTGTATCTCTTCAGCTATGATACATCTTTTCCATGTATACCCATATTATCCCAAACAAGCAGCCTACAAAGGATGGTAAACTGGCAGGTGGGCAGATGTGCACACATGGCAGATTCTTCCTGAGATCCAACATGGGCCAAGAGCCTATTTGCATTACTCACTGTTTTCTTCACTTACGTGGATAAATATTGGAAATGTCTAGAAAAGTCTGCAAATATTCCTATGAGTCACAATGATAAGAAAAAGAGGAAGCATTTATATTTGTAGCATAAGGACTGGAGCTGTTAGAGAGTAGGCAGCAGAGTACAGTGTTAGAATTGCTTCCGCTTGTGAAGTGAAGAAACAGAAAGACAAACTGCTGACATTCTGTGCTGAAACTGAACAACAAAAGCTAAATATAGAAAAGCACTTCATAATGCTAAGTGCAGATCCTGATCATGTATTAAAGTTATCTGTTTCTGAGAGAGTGGACACACACCACTTAGTGGGTTGCTGATAGTGAGAGAAACGAAGATGTCCTGACAAACCCCAGTATTGAAAGAAACAGTATTCAATAGGCTGACTATAATGACTTAAGAAAAAGCAAGATGTTAAGATTTCAAAGTTTTGTTGTGATAAACTCATCAGCTGAGTTTTTACTGATTAAAATTTGATACCAGAACAAGTCGATAAGTGCTGATGAAGCATCACTGTTTTGATGCTGTGTCCCCAGATATGCCAATTTACAGCTGATAAGACAGCCTTTATGGGGACCCAGGAGTACCAAGGACAACTCTGCTGGGATGTGCCACTGCACTTGCTGTGACAGGCGATACCTTGTGTCCATTCTGTTTTAGAGGAGTGAATTTCTTCTAAGTCTGTTATTACAACATCAACAACAACAACAACAAAAAAAAAGACCGCAGATCACCAAGGATATCGTTCTTGATTACTTTCACAAACATTTTATTCCAGTGGTTTGTGCTCAATGCACTAAAGCTGGCTTGGGTAACAACTGTGGCTATTTCAGTTAATTAAAACTCACTTAGTCACACTAATTACTTTTCAAGTACTCAATGTTCTCATCTGGCTAATGGCAAGTACATTGAATAGTCAGATATCGAACCATCCATCATTAGAGAAAATTCTGTTGGGGAAGGCACTGTGTTAGAGGTTTGTGTGTGGATGATGACAACTAATTTTGTGTCCATGATAGAAGCAAAACAATTTTGTGTGTGGTGTATATGTACATGGTTTGCACTTGCAGATGTGTGTGCACGTTTGTGTCATTTGTCTAATGTCGTCCACCTTGATTATTGAGACAGGGTGTCTTCATTGTCTTGGAGTGCTCAGACTAGGCCAGGCTGACTACTGGTGAGCCTTAGGAAATCCTGTTTCACTCAGCCTGTTCAGAACTGGGATTATGATTATGGGTCATGTGCACTCCACCATGCCCAGCTTTATTGTGTGAGCTCTAGGGATCAGACTCAGGTCCTCACAAGAAAGTCAAGCACTTTGCCGACTGAGCTATCTCCCCAGCCCACACAATTACTTCGTATAAGTTCTGTTGATAGCATTTTGGTCAATGTGTACAGATGGCTCAATAACACAGTATTGTTCTTTTATTTAATTTTAAAAGATTCATTGAAGAAGTTTGAAAAAATACCAAAATGGGGACTTGAGAGATGGCTCCGAAGATAAGAGAACTTGCTGTTCTTGCAGAGGACCCGGGTTCCATTCTCAGCACCCACAGGAGGCTCACAACTGCCTCTAATTTCAATTCCAGATCTGATCCCTCTTCTGTTCTCTGCAGGCTTTTGCATACATGTGGTATACATACATACATGCAGGCAAGATTCTCATACACAGAGAAATTTTAAAAAAGTTAAAATACCAAAATACCATAAAGTAGAAACTAAAAGTCACTTCCAGTCTTGAGGGGTAGTATTTTTAAGTATTTTTGAAATGTACAGGTGTGCATATCATAAATGTACAGTTTGGTCAATTTCTACCAGCTAAATACATGTATGTCTTTTTATCACTTTCTCTGTTCCCACCTTTTTTCTCATATGTTGTTTGAATTTTCCTGTACTTTGGTATATTGAACTGTCCTGCCTGTACTAAGCAAGCACTGATCTATGTGCCGGCTTTGATTGTTGGCTTCAGAATCAAGGTGGACTCACAATTATGTTTTTAATATCAGGATGCATATGAATCCAATTTTTCTTGCCATTGTTTTTATATTGTTTTGCAGTAGAGTCTCACTATGTAGTTTAGGCTTGCCTAGAATTTATTATGTGGCTCAGGCTGACTTCGAACTTGATCTTCCTGTCTTAGCCTTCCTTAGTGTTTGGAGTATAAGCATGAACATCTGTCAATACTGTTGGTGCTGAATTTAACCACGTGGTTAAAGTTTTTGTAATTGCTGATTAATCCCTGGATGACTCCTAAAATAAATTTATTTATTTATTTATTTATTTATTTATTTATTTTAAAACAGGGTCTTACTACTTATGCCTGGCTGGCCTAGAACTTGCTCTACTGACCTGACTGACCTTAAACTCACAGTCACCTGTCTGCTCCTTCCTCCTGTGTGCTGGGATTAAAGGCATTTGCCACCTCACATGGCTATTTATTTATTTCATGTGCATGTATGTGTGCTTGCAAGTATGTATGTGCACCACATACATGCTGATGTCTGAGGAGGCCAGAAGAGGGTGTCAGTTACCCTGGAACTGGAGTAATAAGTGTTGGAAGCCACCCAGTGTGATTCTGGGAACCACACTTCAGTCCTCTGCAAGAGCAGCAAGTGTAATTAGGGGCTGATCCATCTCTCCAGCCCTGGAGTGATCTTTGAGACTAGTGATTATTTTGTTCCCTAACAGCTTTTCACTCAATGATTTTTTTGTTATTTGTGGTGGGTTTTGTTTTTGTTTTTTATTTTAGTTTTTTTTGAGACAGGGTCTCATTATGTAGCTTTGGCTGTGTTGGTACTCACTATGTAATTCAGGCTGGCCTGGAATTTATAGGGATCCTCCTGCCTCTGCCTCCTGAGTGCTCAGATTAAAGGTGAGCACCACCACCACCTGGCTCACCAAGTGATTTTAACATCCACTTGGGCAGCTTGCCTGAGTCGTTTAAACAGTTGTGAGAGTAGCAAAATGATGAGTTGAGAAACTTACTCCAGTTAAAATTTATAGCAGTCCTCTGAAAAGAATTTCATTCCTCCCTCTCTCATTTTCTCTTCTTGAATTCTTGATCATCTTGCTTTTAATTCTCCAGTGCTGGGATTATAGGTGTCTGCCACCATGCCTGGCCTTTTGAGATTAAGTTTCATGTGTTCCAAGATGGTCTTGTACTTGGAGTCTATCTGCCTTGGTCTCCTGAATGCTGGGATTGAAGGCTTATGCCACCATTCATGCCAGCTTCTTATTTAATACCTCAGGTATTTGTCATGAAGTTGGTCAGTGGGGCTCATCACAATTTCAGGATTTACTGCTATAACTGTATCTGCATAGTGTTATTAGGAGAAATTGTGCATACTAACAGTTGGTCTTTATGGTATGTTTGTTAAACTGAGACTTCTTATTGCATACATTTTTTTCTTATGTAAACTTAGATAAAAATTATCCTACTTAGGATCTTTTTGATTAATTCTACTGAAACAGACTTTTCAGAAACTAGGACAACTGTGTTGAGGAATTTCCATTTACACTAGGCAAGAAAGTAAACAGTAAGTGGAGAGTAGGGTAACAAACACTTACGGTATCAAAAAACAACCGTGAAAAGGATCTGTCTTAATGTGCTAGCCCATTGCAGTTTAACATATTGCTTACAACCTTCACAATAGAATTTGAGTGACTTCAGTTACACATTCCAGGAGACTGGCAGTCTGTTACAATCAGAGTCTGAACTTTAGAGCAGGCTAATTTACAGAGATGGGATGAAGAAAGTTGTGGATTTGTATTACACACTCTCACCTGACACTGTATCTGATCCCATACCTGCTGATTGACATCTTGAATGAGCTCTTTGAAGCAAGTTCCAACTTAATTAAAACGTTTGCTTGGTTAGCAGTGATCTGTGAAAGCCTGTGATAAATATTGAATCAGGTTCACCTGATGGTTGCTGTGAGTGGATAAACAGCTGCTTTGTGCAGTTTAATCATGAGACTGGCAGTAGAGTACTGCTGTTTATTAAAGAATGATTGAAAAGCTATAGTTACGTCACACTTGCTATCTTACTGAAGTGTGTGCTTATGTGAGATTGTGCACAAGAGGCGTTCAGTATCTGTTTAGACGGCTTAGAAAGCATCAGTAGTTGATAAAGTTAACAGTAAGCCCTCTTTTTAGGCCTCACAACTTGTATTATAATTCTGTGTTAATTGGCCTTTTACTACTGGCTCTTTATGTGCATGGCTTTTTAAAGTAAACCCGTGGTCACACAGACAGCCCTGGTTAAACTAAATAGATCCCCGAACACAGCCCTGAGTGTGAGAAGGAGGCTTGTAGGGAGGAGGAGCCGCCCGGGTGGAAGGGAGATAGTAGGAAGCACGGGGCAAGAGTAAGCAGATGTATTATGTACAAGAGTGACATTGTCAAAGAATACATTTAGTAAAAAATGGTAATAAAAAAAAAGGACAAGGGGCTGGAGAGATAGATGGCTCAGTGGTTAAGGGTGCTTCCCCGTCTCTGAGAGCCCAATTCCCAATACCAACATCAGGCAGGTCACAGTAGCCTCTGAGTCCAGTTCTGAGAACACCCTTTTCTGACCCTCTGACACCCACACACTCAGGGCATATATTCACATACACACAGAAATAAAAAAGGAATCTTAAAAAGAAAAGAGGAAAATGTTTTTGTATTTTCACTTAGATGGTAGGATGTAAGGTTTTGAATTTGGCCTCTGTATATTTATTGCAGATTTTGCAATGACTTCATTATAAAATAGAATTAGAAACATTTCAAGTTTTTTATGCCTTATGTTATATTAGGCAATTGCTGGATATTAAAACTGAGATGAGTTTAAAAGCAGTGGTCAAACCTCTATGAAATTATCTTCTTTTGACTATCACCTTTATCCCTGTGTAGAACAAATGTATATGGGGTTGTCAAGAAAGTACTGTTGCCATTTCATTTCCACTATAAAATCAGACAAATTGTGGAACAAAGCCCTCACCCAAATTAGTTATAGTCCTTTTGAGCACCTAATAACAGTTATGGAATCATTACTTTAAAAACTGATTTCTAGGCCCAGCTGGGTGGTGCACACCTTTAATCCTACTGCTTGTGGGCCAGAGGCAGGCAGATCTCTATGCATTTGAGGCCAACCTGATCTATACATAAATGATTTCCAAGCGACTCAGAGCCACACAGTGAGACTCCATCTCAAAACAATCAAACAATATAAAAACCACACATACACAAAATAAGAACAAAAATCTCTCAGTAGGATTACCTTGAGTTTCTAGTCCTCCTACCTTACCTCCCAAGTTGTGCAGTTACAGGTGTGTGTGTGCTGGGGGGTTGAACTTAGAGTTTTGTCTATGCTGGGTAAGTACTATACCCACTGAGCTACATCCCCAGACCCCCCCCATATATTGTTTACCACTGTGATTATTTACTATAGTAGTCTTTCTTAAATCTCTACTTAAAAGTAGAGTAAAAGTAAAAATAAAAAAGTAAAAATAAAAATCCCTACATATTTTTATCCCTACCTCTGATTTATTTGGAATTTTATGGAAAGAGTTACATTTAAGTCGTATTCAACTTGTTCAGCATTGTTATGTTGTATATATGTTCATACATAAAATTCTAGTTTATTTTTATGTACATATATATTTTTCATCGGCTGGAAAACCTTTAATTGTCCATTCTATTGAAAGAATTAACATATTTTCCTCACTACTAAAGTGAGGGGGTTGGGCATGATGGCTCATACCTGTACACTCAGCATTTGAGAGGCAGAGGCAGGAGGATCACTGTGAATTTGAGGCCACCTTGTGCCAGTAGTGAGTTCCAGGCCAGCTTCTACAGAGTAAATACCCTGTTTCAGAAAGCAAACAAACAAGCAACAACAACAAAAAACCGAACAAGGCAAATCATATCCCTTGTGTAACTGTTTTAATATGTAAGAGTTCATTTAACATGTGTACTGCTGGCCCCATGCTGGGTCTCAGAATATTCTATTAAAGATTTACTTTTAATTACATGTATGCATGTGTGTCTGTGGGTGAGTACAATGCACATGAGTGCAGTTGCATACAGAGGCTAGAACTGGAGTTAAAAGCCATTTTGAGCCAACCAGTTTGGGTGCTGGGAACTGAATTTGGGTCCTCAGGAAGAGCAGCAAGCACTTTTAACCACTGATCCCCTTAAGAATTTATGTATCTTTGGTTTCACTAGGTAATACTGTATAATGTGGTTTCCAAAGTGGATCTGTCAGTTTGTGTGTGAACCCATTCTGTATGAGCGCTGTCCCATACTCTTTCCAACACCCAGTCTGGTGGGTGTAAAAGGGAAATTGTGGTTTTAATTAACACTTTCCTAGTTACTGAGCTGACTAAGCATTAGGTGATTAATCTTTTCAAGTAGCCATTGGCCTTTCATCTTTTGTCTAATGTGATTTCCCTGTTCCTAGCTATTCACGAGGTTTGCCTTTTTAAAGTGTATTTATTAGAATTCTTGTGTTTTAGATACCTTTACTTATTTTCATGCATTTCAAATATCTTTTCTTAGTCTCTGCCTTCCTTTTACCATATTTACCTAAGGAGACATCTTGCTGCTGCTGCTGCTGCTGTTCTTCTCTTCTCTGTAATTCTGGTTGTTGAACCTAGGCATGTTGAGACAAAAAGATCAAGTGTGGGACCATTTTGGGTTACATAGAGAGAGTTCAGTGTTAGTTTGGGCTACAAAGTGAGACTCTGTCTCAAACAAAAAATCTTTTCTCACTTTGAATCACATAGATTTTTTTTTTCTTATATAGGCGCAATGACTTTATAACCTGCAAAGCCAGAAATATTTATTCTCTGACCCTTTATTAAAATGTTTTTCTGGGAAAACAAGTTTCCTGACTCTTGCTGTAAAGAGTCTCTTAATTGAAATATCCTCTTCTCCCACTCCTTTGTTGTACTTAACATAGATCTTGATAGAAAATATTTTATTGAAATAACAAGTTTAAGTAATTTTTATGAATTAAAGTATATAACTTACCTTAGGAATATTTTGTAATTGCATCAGAAAAATAATGCATACAGAACTAACTGGAAACAATTCCTTAATTCATGAAACTGGTATTGATAAACTTTCCAGACTACCCCTTGTAGAACAATTAAAGAGAGAAGCTCTCTTTGTAGATGAGGTTGGGTGACCCTTACCATTGTCTTCTACTTGGCTTAGTGGAACCAGGGATTCTAATGTTTCTTGACCGAATGGATGAATGAAATGGAATACTCCGTGTGAAGTGCCCCATCCAGGAACAGCTTTAATAAGTGGTAGTTATTAATATCAAACCTCTTAGGATATGTATTTGTTATTCACAGCTAAAGTGGCTCAAATATTAGCATAAGATGGTTTTTTAACCTCAAAAAGTAGTAAATTATCTGTGCTCTTGCTTTTAAAGGCTAATCATTTGATTTTTGAAGTATCTTTACCATATTTAAACCACTTTAAATTAGAACTTAAGTATCTATTAGGCTTTTAAAATGTGATATTTGGCTATAGTAGTTTGTTTTGAAACAGAGTCATAATCCTCCATTGGAAACAGTTTAAATTATACTTAACACTCAGTGAATGAGTTATGCAAAGAAATGTGAGTTGTTATACTTAAGGAATTTGTAGTGGGTTGGAAAAAATAGCTATATATATGGAAAATTAGGGGAACTGTGTGTTGCTATTTTTTTTATTTAGTCTCCCCTCCACGTAGTTTGCTTTTCTTTTCGTGTGTGTGTGTGTGTGTGTGTGTGTGTGTGTGTGTGTGTGTGACAGAGAGAGCTCATTTTCAGACTGAATCTCAATTTATACTGTCTTGAATTAAAGTATGTTATGTTAAAATATGTAACATCAATTAATGCCATTTGTTTCCTGCCTTGCTGTTGACAGTGAAATTAAATTCTGTTTCCTTATTTTCCTTTTCTAAAAATATTTCATGGGCTTGCTCATTTTATTTTTCAAGTATTAGGCATACTGTTTTGCAGGGAGAGTGTAGGGAAAGTTTGGAGAGAGCCTTGGTACTTCAGCAGTTGATGTTTTAGTGTGGAGACTTGGAGCTGCTCATCACTGCTTCGTGCAAGGAATAGTGGACAGATCGGCAGCTGGCTTTTTCTCTCAAAATCAAAACTTTAATCCTTTACCCTTTCAAAGAATTAGGTATATCTTTATATAAATAGACAAGAAAGGAACTAGAAATTATTAAACACATGGAAAATTTCTAAAAATTCCTGGTTGCTAACTGCCCAAGAACAGTGGTGGCCATTATAGAACGGAAGAGAACCTTTGAGCAGATGACTCATGTCCCATCCACACGTGTCCCCTGTGTTTCTATTTAAATGATTTTATTTAAATGTGCTTTTGCTGCTATGGATCTTGCGTTTTCTTGCCTTCTGTTGAGGTAAACATAATTTCTAGATGTGAAGAGGAAGCCATCTTTACAGAGCTCGGGCATGACTCATTGACATTTACAGGTCATGGAGTTGACAAGTTTGGGGGAACAAGTGTTTTACCTGTTGGCCTTCAATATATTGGATGAGAGTTCATAATTTTAAATTTTATTTTGTAGTGTTGTGATAATTCTATAAAAGTAGAGCACAGGCAGAAAGTAACCATTCTATGCGAGATAAACCAGACTGTTTGTTAGCAGGAAAACTAGCTAACGAGAGCTGCCAAGTTACTTAATTTTATTTATCTGATTGCTTCAATTCTCTTAAGTCCAGAGGTTTCAGAGAAAGGCCATAAAGTAGAAGCTTATTCATGGGTCAAGGAGTATGCTGATCTCCTGTCATCTGTTATCCAGATCTGACTTTGCATTTTCTTCAGCGTTGAAAGTTAATAATTTTGATACAAGCCGCGCCTTTTTATTATTAGATAAATGCTTACTTAAAAGCTTCTATTCTGCTGTCTTATCACTTTTCTGTCTTCAAATACAATTTTCTCAAATCCTTTAAGTAGTAACTAGCTTCAGTGGGAGATGACTTTTGAAGAAATAATTATTCTTTAGCAGGACATAGGAATAAGACACAAGTGTCTTAATTTCAGTTTTATTTTTTACTTGCCTAACTACCCATCGAGAGCTATCTTCTTAAGGAGTATGCCTTGGATTCATAGACTCATAATTATTTCAGACCACTTTAAAAGTTAACAAACAAACACATTTCATATGAAAATATCTACGACTTATCCTTTTCTGAATTAATGGTGTAAACAATGGTGGTATCTAAATCTATCCTAGTTAAAAAATGTTTAATCATGAACTTTTGTTAGTAGAGCTACTGTATAACATTTTAAGATGAGAACTGATTTATTAATGTCGAATTTACTCATCTTAAAATTTTGAATATAAAATAGCAAGTTGTAAAACTATATGGTAGTGTTCTTTATTATTTGAAAATGATTATATGAAAGATATGTTCATATATATGTGAAGATCTGTAAGTTAAATATGAGGGCATTTGGTAGTTGGTTTATTTTATATATTTCTGTACTTTATTTCTTGAAAGGGAGTCAGGAAAAAGGTAGACTTAAAAGAAGTCAATAGTAAATATTAAGTGAAATTAATGTTGAAAACTCTTCCCTCAAAAAGAAGTTTCCTAAGCTTTGAAAGCCATTTTAATGAGTTACTTCTAGGATTCTGTATAATGTATCCATACAGGACAAAATGATTTAATGGGTCCTAACAGTCCAAGAATCAAGTAAATTCAACAGCATTCTAGGAAGAGAAATAGTGTAATTGAGTAAAAAGTATAAAGGTATGAAAAATAAACTAATTCTGTACCTGCAGTTACCTTAGTTTCTTAGTATGTTAATTAATTAATGTGATCGCTACAGAAACCAAAAAACAATTCAGTGCCAATATCGTGATATAATTTGCATTCCATTTTCTCTGTGAGTATAAGTTGTTAGATATTGCAACATATGTAACATAAGCCACACGTCAGCTGTTTCCTGGTTCACTGTTGACAAGGGCCCCATTCATAACTCTTCTTTTATCCTTTCAGTGAATAAGTAATTATTCAATATAGAAGGCAGGATATTTGGAACTGGCTATTTAATGTGGCAGCACTCTGTAATGAAATCTGCTGTTACTGGCAACCCGAGAGGGGAATGTAACAATTCCAGCATGACTGTAACTTTATCTGCTTTGACTGAATGTTTATTTGGCACATCAGTGGACCTTTTATCCCAGTGAGTGACAGCCCCAGAAGGGTCACATTTACATCCATTCTATCATGTATTGTAATATTTAATGGTGGACAAGGTTGAGCGAGACTAGGAGTAATTTGAACTTGCTTTTCCACTGAACTGAGGCTAAAAGACAGCTTGATCTCCAGTTCTGTGGTGTAACATACTATGACTTATCATTTGTTTATGAAGGCTAATCTTACTGATTACATTTTTTAATGCAGTAAGTAGAGTATTTGTTCTACAAAACCAAATCTTTGCAGTATAAATTCTTTTAAATGAGTGCGCTGCTTACTCTTTTCTCTTTGAGTGACTTTTTCACAGTATTTCTCTTAAATGAAGCTTCATTGTGTTGATGGAGGAACTGAAGCTTAGAAGGGGTATTTTGTTAAGAATCTGTGAGTTCTCATAGCATCGAACTTGCAAAAAAAAAAAAAAAAAAAAAAAAAACTAGGAGGAGGCAGAATTTAGAAGCAGAAACAAATTAAGATCAGGTAAATTTTAGACTGTATTCTTGAGGTTCCGTTGCTGTGTTTAAGGAGACATTTACATGATTTCATTTATGATACTGAATTACTAGTGAGCTTGTCCAGGATGAGCTATTTTGGTAACAGTTTTACTGGTGGGTTCTATCTATCTATCTCATTTTACACATGTAATTGGATGTCAGACATACTTGTTTCATGCAAGTAGCCTATTTTCACTCACTGTTAAATCACATTCATTTTCATGACTTTGTTGGAGAAGAATTTTCTTTACTTATTTTGTAGTGGTGCTTAAGATTCAACTTGTTAGGTCTATTCTTTTGTTAACCACATTTCAAATACTTTTTAAAAACAGAATATTTGAGTTGTGCTGTGAGAAAAGCTATCAGTTCTATAATGTCACAAGTTCATATGAGACCAAGAGAAATTGAAATGATCTTCTAGCCTGTCATCATTTAAAAACTGTAAGAGAAGGGTTCAAATGTACTTTAAATATTTGGACTTGAAGAGTCACTGTGCTATGTCATAAAGAATGTAAATATGGAAACATTGTTGATAACTTTGAGAACATAGAGGACTAATTTGTATATAGTGTATAATTTCTTCAATGATGAATTTAGAGACTCTAATATCTGAAAGTTTCTTGGGCCATTGTGATTCATTTCTTAAGGGCTTTGGTTCTGAGAAATAGTCCAACATTTGTTGTGGTGGCCCAGACAGTTTCTGTTTTCTTTCCTTGTTTCAGCTGGATGGCCCCTGTTCGAGGTGCTGTTGTTCTACTAAACAAGGAAACAGTGAAGACTCTGCAAATACTGTTAAGAAAGATCACGGGGGACAATCCAAGAGACCCAAAATTTATTTTGGGACACGCACACACAAGCAGATTGCTCAGATTACTAGAGAGCTCCATAAAACAGCTTACTCAGGGGTCCCGATGACTATTCTTTCCAGCAGGGATCATACTTGTGTTCATCCTGAAGTAGTGGGTAACTTCAACAGAAATGAAAAGTGCATGGAATTGCTGGATGGAAAACAGGTGAGTAAAACTGTTTTGATTTAGAGAACAAAATGAGCCTGAAAAGATTCAAATTTCTTGATACATATCTGTGTATTTTTCTAGTAGTCATTAAATAATATAGAAATCAAATTAATTACTAGCTTTGATATTGTTTTTGAAAAATAATTTTACCATAAGAAAATCTTAGTTCACATTTAAACTGGAATTTGTTTTAAAACTTAAAGATATTTAATTCCTTGACATTAATTTCTGTTGTATTCAGATGTAATCTTTTTTTTTTAATTCCATCACCCAAAATTGTTGAACATGGGTAATGACAGATGAGAGGATAAAAACGTTTTAAGAAAATTATCTGAGCAAATTTTGAAATTTTTAACATTGCGATACATGATTCTAATTTATAGTTCTAATTAGTGCATATTTTTTTACAAAATTGTATGAGATTATTAAGTTTAAAACAATGTCATGCACAGTCTTAAATTTTTCTAAGGAAATTGGCATGGTATGAATTTAGTATAGGTAGAATGAGAGAAGTCTTTCTTTCCAAAGACATGCTTTTGTAAACACTGTTTTAACACTGGGCAGTATTATCTGGCAGTATTACACTGAGTCTGTATTTGGTGTAGCTAATTTGCCTAAAAACTGAAGTGGAAGTATGAGATTATATTTATAAATATTCAGTGAACCAGTATATAAAGTGGTCAGTGATAGTATTCTTTGAAATTTTTTTATCTCTCTATTATTTTATCAGAGTCGATTCTACAAAAAGACGATGTATGACAATCTCAAGAGTTTTGTTTCATTGATGGATCACCTCCTTCCATATAATATGGATAAATTATGTTATTTTTTTTTTCTTTCTCAATGTTTTATTTTAACCAGATGAGAGTTTACTCAGGGGTTTGTTTTTTTTTTTTTTCCCCTATTCAAGACATACTCTAATAGCTACTTACCCTTATGTAGTTAAAGGGACTGTTCAGTATAAGTAAGGGATTCCAGAGGATAAGGTTGAAGACTTGTTTAGAGCAAGGAAGAGAATATAGAATTATTCAGTCAAAATCACTGTTGAAATTCTATGTTCATATTTGTTGCCATTTAAGTTCTTTCTAAGTAGCTGAAGAATTGTGTGGAATCTCTTCACAGTATGTATTTTAAATGTACTCAAAGAAAAGGTTTTTGTGATGAATCTATAAATACCATGTTTAAGTAAACCTTTTTCCATAAATTGCTAACTGCTCTGCTAAACCCAAGTGCTGGCTACCATTATCATTATATATTTTTAATTTTTTTCACTTTTTCTTGACAAAATTATTATACAATTGTAAGAAATACATAAGTTAAATATATTGGTGAATGCAATGAATATTTTAAGGCAAATAGTCTTTTGTATAATATTCTAGAATCTTGTAATGCTGTTCATGTTTGATTTTTATTCTCACAAGTTTGGATCATGTAAAAATAACTTAGTAGACTTCAATGATCATCATTTTTCATTGACTTGAAATGAACAAGTATTTTGTTTTTGAATATTAGTGTATAAGTAAACAAAGACAGCTGCTGTGGCTTGCTATATCCTAGCTCTGTGCCAGAGTGCTTACCTCCTGGGTATACACAAGTGTTCTTTTTCTTGTTCCCAAGCCCTTAGAGTAATTGGTATTGTAATGAGGGCCAATTACAAAGTCACCATAGGTGTCTGTGTTTACTATGGCTGATTTACCAAAGCGAAATGATAAATAGATAACTGACATTGAGAGAAAAGGGTGTAAAGTGTGATAACACTCCAGTCGACAGCCTCCCTTCTGGGTTCTGTTACATTGCTAAAAGGGATGAGCTTTTGGCTTCACTATCAGTCTGCACAGAGCTGTCATTCTAAGAGCTGCTAAAGTGTAAACTTTCTGATGATTTGGCTTGATCTGAAGGCACGTGTGTTTTTGTTCATGGTTTCTTTGAAAATGCCCCCATAATGGAAAGATAGGCACCTACCTGCCTGTTAAAATTAATTTTTTTCTTCAACTAAGAAAAGAAGATTAAGTTGAGCCAGAAATACCAATTCTTTAAAAGGTTTTAAATATAGATTAACTTGTTTTTTAAAAATGCAAATGAAGCAGTTTGAGAGATGGCTCAGAGGTTAAGAGCACTTGCTGTTCTTTCAGAGGATCAGGTTTCAATTTCCAACACCCACATGGCATCTCACAGCCT
This sequence comes from Cricetomys ansorgei, assembly GCA_026225945.1. Taxonomy (NCBI): domain Eukaryota; kingdom Metazoa; phylum Chordata; class Mammalia; order Rodentia; family Nesomyidae; genus Cricetomys; species Cricetomys ansorgei. The sequence goes on from JAMJFZ010001871.1 coordinate 6,529,635, forward strand.
TCTGTAGCTCCAGTTTTAGGGGATCTGATATCCTCTGTGGGCATCAGGTATGATGCAGTGTACATACATACATATGTGCAGGCAACACACACTCATACATACAATAAAAATGAATCTTTTTTTTTTTTTTTTAAGAAAAAAGTATCTGGGTATTGTGCATACCTGTAATCCCAACCTTCTCTTATGCAAGAAGATTGCAAATTTAAGGCTAGCCTGGGCTGCATAAGAAGATCTTGCTTTCCCCTTCCCACCACAAAAGAAAAAAAATGAAAGAAACACTTGTACATGGATAGAAGAGTCAAAGCTAGCACAAGATGAGAAGTCTTGTTGTCCAACTCCTGTCCTCTAACCCTTCAGGGAAACCACTGTAAATTTGTATGTGTTTTTGTCAGAACATTTAAAAAATGTTATTTGCTAGAGTATATATGTATATTTCTTCATTAAGTAATGACACTTCACACAAACTTAATCATACTTTATACATTCGTTGCTTACTTTTCTCATATAACATCATTAGTGAACCTAACAAATAGCACACAGGGTATATCATTTGTTTTGTTTGTTTTGAGATGGGGTCTTATGATATAGCTCTTGCTGGCCTGGAACTTGATCTGTAGAGCAGACTGGCCTCAAACTCAGAGATCCACTTGCCTCTGCCTCTGCCTCCTGAGTGCTGAGATAAGTGTGTGTGCCACCATGCCCTGCCTTAAAAGAGTATATCTTCTGTATAAATCTACTTAACGTGTCTGCTGTTGGTCATAGAAATTGGGTTTAATTACAAAGTTTTTTTGCTATTAAACTGCCCTGTGCATAGTCACATTGATGATAAATATTAGAATATTGAGGTTTTGGCAAATTGCTCATTACTCAAAGCTTCTAGTATTTCTATTACTCAAAGCTTAAACTTTTGTTAAATGTTTTTTGTAATATGACTGTTAGTTTCATTCATTTTATTTATGCATTCATTCACTTAATTAACTTATTTATTTTAGTTGGGGAATATTGCTGTGGAGCTCAGGTAGACCTTAAACTTACTATCTTTTGGCCCCAGGCTTCCAAGTACTTGGATTACAGGCACCTGCCACCATGCAGGGCTAATTTTATACATTTTAGGTTTTTTTTAAATTTATGTATATGTGATGAGGGTGCATGTACACTACATGCTTGTGGGAGTCTGTGGAGGCAAGAAGAAGGCATCAGATGCCCTGGAACTGGAGTTAGGTGGTTGTCAGTTGCTGTGTGTGTGCTGTGAACTAAAACCAGGTCTCCTGCAAGGGCAATAAATGTTCTTAGCCACTGAGATATCTCTCTTGACTCTGGTTTTATATAGGTTAAATTGATATATGACATGTTCATATTTGGAGTGAGTTATCAAAATTAATTTTTTTTCTTTTTTCGAAGCAATGTTTCTCTGTTGTAGCTCTGGCTGTCCTGGAACTCACTCTGTGGACCAGGCTGGCCTCAAAATCAGAAAGATCCACCTGCCTTTGCCTCCTGAGTGCAGGGATTAAAGGCGTGCGCCACCACCGCCTGGCTAAAATTTTAAATTTTTATTAATATTGGTAATACATTTTTTTTAGTTCCAATAACATAATAACAAAAGACATTAATAGATAACAACGAAGAAGTAGGAATTACCACTGAACCTTTTTTAAAAGTTCATACAAGGACTCAAAATTATGACTCAGTGGTAGATTGCTTACCTAGAGTGCATGAGACCCTAGATTCAATACCCAGCACCACACACACAACAATGTTCATTCAAAGAAATGTTATGCCTTGATAGAAACTATAAAAAGTACAAAATTTTGTTTTTCACTTTTAAAATAGGCAACAATGGAGATTGGGGAGACGGCTCTGCTGTTAAGTGCTTGCCTTGCAAGCATGAGGACAGTCTAAATGCTAGGCGTGAAGGAGACTAGTCCAATTCTGGCGCATTAACTCAGTGTACATATATGAGTAACAGTGAAATAAGGTTTTCCTGATACCAGCGGTTTGTTTTTATCTTATATTGGGTCATTCTATAGATATATGACTTTCTATGCATATGTATGAAAGAAATAAGAGATACATGAAGATGTTAATAGTGTATGTTTTGAACAATATTATAATTTGTAATTTAGGGGGTATTATTGTATGAATTATAAATTTTTTGTAGTTATCCCTCTTTATTTTTTCCAAGACTTTTTTCTTTCCTTCTTCCTTCCCTTTTTCCTTCCTTCCTTTCTCCCTCCTTTCCCTTCCTTGTTTCCTTACTTCCAGTTGTGTCATATGGCTTAAATTTGAAAAGGGACAAGAGAGTCAACAGAAATTTTCTCCCTGTGCTATCCTATTCTCCCTAATTCTATTCTAAAAGCAACAAGGATGCCATTGCTCTGTTCATCCTTCCAGAAATGCTTTATAGCTGATTTAAGGGGCGGGGGGGGGGCGCTTTGCCAAGAAGTTTTTTGTACTGTGTAGCCTTCCTTATGGTTACATGCCACCTGGACTTCTGCGAACAGCTTGGGAAGGCTATTTAAGAGAGTGTGTCAATTGGAAAAGTTAGAGTTGGACAGTTAGCTTCAGAGGATGAAGATGGGAAAGAAGGCAGACAGTTGCTGGGAAAGCAGTTAATGGGATAGAAGATTTAGAAGTTAGTCCAGTTCATTAGACAGACAGACAGCCAAGACAGTAAAGAAACCCCTTCCCTCCCCTCCCCTCCCCTCCCCTCCCCTCCCCTCCCCCTCCCCTCTCCTCTCCTCTCCTCTCCTCTCCTCCCCTCCCCTCCCCTCCCCTCCTCTCCCCTCCTCTCCTCTCCTTTTAGCTTTCCTTTTTCCTTTCCTTTCCCCTTTCCCCTCCCTCCCCCATCTTTTTCTTCTTCCTTCCTTCCTTCCTCCCTCCCTCCCTCCCTCCCTCCCTTCCTTCCTTCCTTCCTTCCTTCCTTCCTTCCTTCCTTCCTTCCTTCCTCCCTCCCTCCCTCCCTCCCTCCCTCTCCCTCCCTCCCTCTCTCTCCCTCCCTCTCTCTCTCTCTTTTCCGTTTATAACCTTTTAGAGCAAGGGGATTTTTTTTAAAAAAGTTACAAGTTAGGAATTTGCTCAGCAGCTGGGAAAGAGTGTAAAAAGTAACAGTTACAATTGGCCCCCAAACAAATAGAGCTTCAGAGCTCAGGTAGGGTCAGAAAACAGCTACATTTTAGGAATCCATTTACAGCTGATGTCACGGCTACAACAAACAATTTAAGAATGTTTTTCTCAAATGTAGTTTGTATTGAGAGTTCCTTTTCTTCTGAGTCAACTACTTTCTTTAAATGGTTTTGAGTATAGCCTGTAATTCCAGCTGAATTAGAGTGAAGCAGGAGGATCACTTGAGCCCAGGAGTTCAAAGTCAATATGGGCAACATAGTGAGATCCCTCTGTCTCCATAGGAAGATAAAGTTGTGATTCTAAAGTATGGAAGTATTTGTTTTCTCTATAAAGTGTTAGCCTTTGGGTTTACTAATGTTCTTAAAGTTCTGAGATAATCTCATTTTATTCCCTCTATTTAAAAGTTGGCTCACATTTCAGTTATATCTGTCTGTTTTCAGGGAAAATCCTGCTATTTTTACCATGGTGTTCATAGAATTAGTAATCAGCAGGCATTACAGTCTCTTCAGGGGATGTCCAAAGCCTGGGACATAGAAGAACTTGTCAGCCTTGGGAAGAAACTGAAGGCATGTCCCTACTACACAGCTCGGGAACTGATAGATGATGCTGACATAATATTTTGTCCTTACAACTACCTCTTAGATGCACAAATAAGGGAAAGTGTGAGTATATACATATATATATATATATATATATATAAATTAGGACTTTATTCCTACTTACTGAGATAAAGGTTATGAATGTAAAAGCTTCGAGATGTTTAGGTCTTTTTCCTTTGCATTGAATTTATGTTAGCAGAGTATCAAGAACATGTTCTAAGGTGAAGTAAGAGGTGTCTTTTAAGCCCAGTTATTTTAATTTCCAAAGTAATAAATGGTTAAGGTTCTGACTGACTGAAATGGAACTGTAGTGTGTTCCCCAGGCTTGGCTGAGTCGTGCTAGACTGTCTTTGCTTTGTGGTGTTCAGTGGCATCCCGATTTATCTCTGAGATGTCAATAGAATCCTTAGAGTTGTTACCATCAACAATATCTGCAGACGTTGCCAAATGTCCCCTGTAGGGCAAAATTGTCCCCATTTAAGACCATTATACAACCATTGTTCTCTCCATGAAGTTAAGAATTATTTTAAAACATTTTTTCTAGGAAAAATCTGTTTTGAACAAGTTATGTTAAGAAAATATATACTATGAAAGGTGTGCCTTGTGAATTTTTGAGTGGTGAGCTTCTAATTTTATTTATTTGCCTGGTTCTTACAGAGATTATAATTGCTATAGCCTAAGCTGGTTATTGCTTTCTTTAAGTGTGACTGTATATTAGCTTTCTGTTTCTTTTCTAGGTTTTTTTGTTTGTTTTGTTTTTTGTTTTTTAGACAGGATTTCATGTAGCCCAGATTAGCTTTGAACTTGTTATGTAGCTGAGGTTGACCTTGGGCTTCTGATCATCCTACCTGTACTGCCCAGGTGCGAAGATTGCAGGTGGATGCCACCATACCCAGTTTTTGTGGTGCTAGGAATCAAACTCAGGGCTTCATGCATGCTAGACAAGTGCTCTACCAACTAAATCATGTCTGTAGCTCCAGATTTTTAAGTTCAGAATTAATACGCATTTAAACTTTTTGAGATTTTATGTAATTTTAAATTTTATGTGTATAAGTGTTTGCCTGGAGGTATGCCTGTGCACCACATGTGCAAGATGCACATAGAGACCAAAAAAGGGTATTGGAGCCCCCATGAACTGACAGTTTTGAGCCCTCACGTGAGTACTGGGAATTGAACCCAGGTTCTCTGGAAGAGTAACAAGTGCTTTTAACCACCAAGCCATCTCTTCAGCCTCAATAAAGCATTTTATTTACTACCATACTACTACGGTCTGCTGCTGTGCCTTTTATTGGTTAACTCTTAATTAGGTATCAGATATAACACTGTTGGTGAGGGTAGTTTTCATAATGTTACTTTTATTCTATCCTTCCCCTACTTAAAAATGTACTTCTCCTTTTGTTCTGGGATAGAATCTGTACAAGTTTCATTTTCAAGATGCTCAGTGGTCTGGCATAAAACTGTCCTTTCAGCGTGTCCTAAAACTCCCAACTGGAGCCCTTGGGTATGACTTACAGTTGCCCAGGGATTCCTGTGTTTCTGCTTTTTATTCCACCTGCTGAAATGCTCTGCCTTGCTCCTGTCCTACTTGGGATCCCAGCATTTTAACCTTTCTATTTCTGTTCTTCTGTAGTTCTTTTCCAATCCCTTTCAGACCTGTGTATATTACTACTGTCTCAAAATAATTTATTGGCAGTTACTTTAATAAAATTTCCTTGTTTTATTACTCAGGATTCCCAGTTGCAAGTTCCACAAACCTAACTTGAAAAGTACTTAAAAAGAAATAGTTGGCTTTCTCTTTGTTATGATGGCTTCATTCTTAGGAAGTTTTTTCTTGTGGGACCAAGGATAACTACAAGCAATTAGCTAATCTGGGGGAAAGAACATGAGCTCTAATTAATCCTCCTCCAGTTACTCTGTTTGGCCCAGCTTGTATGGCATTCCTAAATTTGTGGTCTCTGTGACCACAGAGGATTGGAATACTTTAACTGATGAATCTGGTTATGAGCTTTATTTTATCTCTATCATGAGAAATGTGATGTCACTTAATTTATAGATTAGTAGTCCTACCAGTGTCACACTGGAGAAGAACAGTGTTCAGGTAAATGAGACAGACATGTACTATATTACATTGTGTAGTGTTTTGGGAATCATTGAATCTGCATTCTTGTTTCACTTGTAAAGGTTTTCTATTCAGGGACGGGGATGCAGCTCGTTAATGTTAGAGTGCTTGCGTAGCATGTATGAAGCCCTGTGCTTTGCCGCAGCACTACACACACACACACACACACACACACACACACACACACACACACACACACACACATCTGCTTGGTAATCCGTTTTTAAATTGTACTGAAAGCTTTTTTTATTGTATAATTGTATACCCTTTGTGTAGCCACTTGTACTTTGATCAATTCTCATTTGATAGGCACATTTTCATTAAGAGGTTGGTTGCCAAGGGTTTTTAGAGTGAAAAATGGTAAGCTCTATGGTATATAATGGGTATCTGATAGATAATAGTACTTGTAAAATTTCTTTTAAGGCCCTAGTATCAGTTCCTTAATGTAAATTGCATAAGCAATATTGGCCTATATTGTGAATTTTTAAATGAAATCTTTTGCCAGCTACATTTTGTCAAATATTTTATCTTACACAGATGGATATAAAGCTGAAAGAACAAGTTGTCATTTTAGATGAAGCTCATAACATTGAAGACTGTGCTCGAGAATCAGCAAGCTACAGTGTAACAGAAGTTCAGCTTCGGTTTGCTCGGGATGAGCTAGATAATCTGGTCAATAATAATGTAAGGAGGAAGAGCCATGAGCCGCTACGAGATGTGTGCTATAACCTCATTAAGTACGAATTTTTGTTTCTCAGTATGTTCGTATTGTCTTTTTGTATTAAAGACATGTTTTATTATGTCAGCGTATTTTAAAGTTTGTAAACTTGAGGGACTGAACAGATGATTCAGCAGTTAAGGGTGTTTGTTGCTCTTGCAGGGGACCTGAGTTCAGTTCCCAGCATCCACATCTGACAGGCTCACAGCCATCTATAGTTCCAACTCTAGGGAATCTAATACCCTCTTCTGGTTCCTATGGGTACCTGTACATGTGGCATGCACTCTCACAGATCCATATACATACACATAGGTATAAAATTAGGTTAATAAACTTCGATTAACAAGGTTATCTGGGAAATGGGTTGTTCTTTACCAGTTAAACTTTTTTTTTTTAAAGCTAGTCATACTTTCTGTCTTATTCAAAAGACTAATCAAAGTAATTGACTTCTAAAAGTTAATAATTACAAGAACTCATTTTCAATTGCTCAGAGTAAATAACAGAAATGAAAAAATTTAAATTCTGGATCATATTTTTTCTGTTTATTTTATTATTTTATGTGTATGAGTGTTTTGGTTGCATGTGTGTAAGTGTACCATATGCGTGTCTGGTGCCCACAGAGATCACAAGAGGACGTTGGATCCCCTAGGATTAGAGTCACAGATGATTGTGAACCACCATGTAGGTGCTGGGAATCAAACCTGGACAGAAGAGTTTCTTAGTTAGGGTTTCTATTGCTGTGATTAAACACCATGACCAAAAAGCAAGTAGAGGAGGAAAGGGTTTATTTAGCTTATTCTTCTACATTGTAGTCCATCATTGAAGGAAGCCAAGATGGGAACTCAAGCAGGGCAGGAACCTGGAAGCAGGAGCTGATGCAGAGCTGATGGGGAGTGATGGGTGCTGCTTACCAGCTTGCTGCTCATAGCTTGCTCAGCCTGCTTTCTTAAAGAACCCAGGACCACAACCCAAGAATAGCAACACTCACAAAGAAATCAATTTTCAGTCACTAAGAAAATGCCCTACAGCCCAATCTTTTGGAGGCATCTTCTTAGCTGAGGTTCCTTTCTCTTAGATGACTTTAGCTTGTGCCGAGTTGACATAAAACTATCCAGCACAAGCAGCAAGTGCTCATAACTGTTGAGCCAACTCTCCAGCCTCCCATCCTTCAATTTAAACATGATTCTAGTTTGGTGAGTTTTAATTAATTTCAGTACTTTAAAAATAGATTTAGTACAAATTTTATTAAAATTTACATTAGATACTTTCTCTTTCATGCTTTATTATTGATTGAGGATCACTTTATATCAAAAGTTTTCTGGCTGCATCTCAGTGCATGCAGTGTGGCACTTTCCTGTTTCTTCATTACGTGCTTTAAACATTGTTAGGAGTATAGTCACATGGTGTGAACATAACCTGTATGTACTGAGTAGAAACTACCTTTCATCCCATCCCTTATTTGTTTAGTCCTTGTTCTCCTAAACAGCGTTATTCAGGGCATACTTTTTGTGTATATGAGCCAATGTAGATAAATTCTCTTTTTTCCCAAATGATGGCATAATGTACATAGTATTTCTTGCATTTGCCTTTTCATTTGACAGTGTATTTTGTTTTACCTTGCTATGTAAAAATATGACATCCCAGAGTAGTTTTCACTTACATCACTATCAATATTGAATGAAATCAAGTGTCTTTCAGGGTAATTATAGGTTCCTTTTTATCAACGATTTATTGACATTTGTCTTGATCCTGTTGCTATGATTTTCTCTCTGGTGTACAGAAGCTCATTGCATAATAAGGGGTCAGCCTTCTGCATACAGTAAGAATTGGAAATGCCCTTCCTTGCTCTTTTTGCTACCCACTTGCATCTTTCCTTACATATACATGTACATATATATATGAGATACATATATGTATGCATATATCAAATATTTTACTTAATTATGCATTTATTTCTTTGTGTGTGGTATGTATATGGGGGATGCATGTGGAGGTCAGAGAACAACTTTATAGAGTCGATTCTGTCCTTCCATATTCACATGGTTTCTAGGAATGGAAACTTGTGTCATCGCGCTTTCATCATCAGGTGGTAAGCAACTTTACCATCTTGCTTGCTTTCTCTGTAGTATCTTTTCCAGGCAGAATTTTGTCATTTTTATTTAACAGCATAATTTGTAGTCCACAATTGATTCTCTTTTTTCTATTTTATCTATCTATCTATCTATCTATCTATCTATCTATCTATCTATCTATCTATCTTTCATTCATCCTGGTGGTGCTGTTCTTCTCAAGGACACCAGTGATCTATTACCAAATCCAGTGGCTATTTTTCTGTTATCTTAACATCTCAGCAAGATTAGGCACTATTGAGGATCAGCCTCTTGAAAAGCATTTTTAAAATTATTATTATTGTGCGTTTGTATGATGCGTATGTATGCATGTGGGCGTGTGCATGCCGTGGTGGTATGTTTGTGGAAGGACAGCTTTTGGGAGTTGATTCTCTCATTCTACTGTGGGATCTGCAGAACAAACTCAAGTCATTAGGCTTGCATGGCACATGCTTTATTTATTCATTCCTTTTTTATTAAAAATATATTTAGTGTGTGTGTGAGTGTGTGTTTGTGTGTATGCACTCGTGGCACTGCACACAAGCAGAGGTCAAAGGACAACCTGGAGGAGTCATGGGTTTCAGGGATTGAACTCAAATCAACTTTGGTAGCAAACACCTGTTACCCACTGACCATCTTGCCATCCCTGAAAAGCACTTTCTCCTAGCTTCTATGGGGTCTCTAGTTTTCTTCTTACAGCCCATTCTTCCTCAGTTCTTTTTGATGTCTAGATGTCGGAATGACTCGGGACTTGGTTGTGGGTACTGATTTTCTTTTTCTCACTCTGTATTCTGCTCATTATTATGTGACTTATTAATATAACCAGGAGCAGCTGCTTCTTAAAGTTTTTTCTACCCGTGGCTCCTTTTTGACCAGTAAGCCATAAAGAAATATTTTAAGACAGTTCTTTGGGATTTATATAATTTTAATAATTTGTGAAGCAAATGTACTAATAAGATTAGATATATTTATTTTACAGAAATAATTGGATCTTGGCTAAATATTTGATACTGCAGGACATTGAAGATCTTCAACTTTTAAAAATTATTACAGTGTGTGTGTGTGTGTGTGTGTGTGTGTGTGTGTGTAGGTAGGTAGGTAGATAGGTAGGTCACAGGACATTTCTTAGGAGTCTGTTCTTCTTGAGCTCAGCAGCAAGCACCCTTACCAACTAAGCCATCCAACTGGCCCGTCTTAAACATTTTTCCGAGTTGATTGATAGTTTGATTTTATAATCACCTATGCCAAGAATACTGCTTCACACAGCACTGGATATTCACTTCCTCAGTTCCTACCTGTTTCTCAAATGGCAGAAATATATTTAAAAGTAGTTCAGAAATTGATAGAAATTCTGTCCTAATCCCAAGTCAAAATTCATTGAACAGTTTTTCATGAAACTTAAGGCAGTAACTCAATTGGCAGTTTTTGTTTGTTTGTTTATTGGTTTGGAAACAGGGTTTCTCTGTTGTAACTCTGGCTGTCCTGGGACTCACCCTGTAGACCAGGCTGGCCTTGAACTCATAGAGATCTGACTGCCTCTGCCTCCTGAGTGCTGGGATTAAAAGCATGTGCCACCATTGCCTGGCTCAAATGACAGTTTTAAAAATCAAACATTTAACACAATGTGATCCAGATACTTAAATGCTAAGGAATAATAGTTAAAAAATATACTAAAAATACTTGTTTTCCTTAATTAAGCTGTTACATTTCTGAAAGCTTTAAAAGCACAGTAGGAAACACCATAATTCTTAATATATAGTGTTCTTGAATCTGACTGGGATGTTTCAAGGCTGTATTAACGGGTTTGCATGATAACATGAGCAGGCAAAGTCACACAATGCAACATGGGCAAGTGCTGCCAGAAACACCTTGAATTTTAATTAATTAATCCTTTTATATTTATTTGTATGTTTGATTTCTGTATGTGTGTACTTATGAATGAATGTGTGCTGACCAGTAGTTGATGAGTGTCTTCCTTGATTGTGTTTATTTCTGACTTCCTTTACTAGTCTTATTTCCATAAAAATAAAGATTTTGCTTACTTTGTGTACTGTAGTAACTTTTTCTTGGATCTTTATAAAATTGACGTTCAAGCAGATATTAAGTGAATGTACATATTAATAAACATTTATTATATATTTATATGTTTTCCAGTAATTCTTTTGTTGTTAGTATACAGCGTTAATATTTCTTTCCATTTATTTTTATGTGATTTGATATGAACACCTTACACCTGGCTGTCAGACCTAAGTAAAGCAGTGCAGATCTACAAAAAGTCTCATACTTGTTTCTTTCTTAATAAAAACTTACTTATGCTTATGTAATGCTTATATTATAGTATGAAATGTGGATTTTTGGAGCTGTGTTAATCCATGCTAGGGTCTAACAACTTCAAGGAATCTTACAGATCCATATATGACAATAATAACCCTCCAGTTGTGTTGAAGTAATACATCTAAGGATGACACTAGTTGACAGAATTGTTTTATTTTATTCCAGTTGGTTAGAAACAAATTCTGAACATCTTGTAGAACGGGACTATGAATCGTCCTGTAAAATATGGAGTGGAAATGAAATGCTCTTGCATTTATACAGAATGGGTATCACAACTGCTACTTTTCCTGTTTTGCAGGTAAGATGCTTTTCTCCTACCATGACATTCATTTTGTCAACTAGATGTCATTTAGTAATGAGGAAAAACCATAACATATCCAGTAAAAAGTCTAGAAGTTTAAAAACTAACAGCTTAAAAATTGTTTAAATTTTTTTATCTAAATCTGATAATTTTTAGGCGATGACACAAATAAATTATTTAGTTTGAACAAAGTGAGATTTTAAAGGAGTTATTCCTTTATTCACAGCTAAAAGAAACCAATATTTTTAGATTGTGAATGTTTTGTGTCAGTTTTAATACTTATAATTTCTGAAAATAAAAAGGTCATATTTTGTGTACTGAAACACATTGGAAATTCATGGAGATGTGGTTAAACCTTTAGGAACTTCATTCTGAGTATGTGCTTTTGCACATTCTTCTGGATAGAGGTTTTATACTTTTATCATAGTCTTGAGAATCTATCCCCCCCATTAGCAGGTAGGGATAAGAGTAGTTTGTTCTTTTGTTGTTGTTGTTCCTATTTAATTATCTAAAATAAGAGACTTTATTGTTTTTTTAGAGCAGTTTCAAATATAGATAAAATTATTAAACAGAAAGATCAGAATTCTCATTATAGCACATACACACACACACACATACACCACCACCACCACATACATACAAGTTTTGCCTATTGAGAATAGAGTCATGAATATACCTGTTACAACTGATGAATCAGCATTAATGTGTTACTGTCACACCTGTTTTGCCTATTGAGAATAGAGTTGTGAATATACCTGTTACAACTGATGAATCAGTATTAATGTGTTACTGTCACCCGAAGTCCACAGTTTTTCTGACAAGTCATTTTCCATGTTGTATAGTTCCACTAGGTTTTACTTAGTCTTCCACCATTATGGCATTATACAGAATATATTCACTGTCCCAAAACATCTTCTATATCGTACCTCTTTGTACCTCTGCTGTACCATTTGATACTCATGTGATGCCTAGGCAAGAACTGATCTCCTTACTGATTCCATAGTCTTTTCTTTTCTATAGTGCCATGTAATTGGAATCATACTGTATATAGTCTCTCCTGTAGCAACATGTGGTTAAGTTTCTTGTGTCTGTGTGTGTGTCTGTGTGTGTGTGTGTGTGTCTGTGTTGCCAGTGATCGAACCCGGGATCATTGCATCCTCTATAACTTTTCATGGCTTGGTAGCTCATTTGTTTATATCACTAAAACATATTCCATTGCTTGGTTATACCACAGCTTGTTTATCTGTTCACCAAAGAGGAGTATATTGATGGTTCCCAATTTGAGGCAATTATGAATAAAGTCACAAACATTTGTCCTTATGTTTTTGTGTGGATGTGGCTTTTACTCTGAGGAAATACTCAGAAGCATAATTGTTGAGTTCTATCATAAGAGTACTTTCAGCTTCAAAAAAACTGTTTTCTAAAGTATCTATATTTGTTTGTGTTTCCATGGATTCCTGTTGCTTCACATCTTCATCAGTATTTGATGTTGACAGCATTTGGAATTTCAGCTATTTAGACTTGTGTAGTGATATCTGACAGTGTTTGTTTGTTTTTGTTTGGTTTTTTAATATATAACTCAATCTGGTTGTTACCTCCTGATCCTCCTGCCTCTACTTTCCAAGAGCTAGGATTCCAGAGGTGAGCCACTAAGCTTGGTTTCTCACTGTTCATTTAATTTACAATTCCCTGAAGACATAGGATATTGAGTCTGTTTTTATCTGTTCCCTTCTGTCTTGAGTTCTTTGATCTTAGTTTGGGTTTCTGTTGCTGTGATAAAACACCATGACCAAAAGCAGTTTGGGGAGAAGGCTTTATTTAGTTTACATATCCCGGATCACACACAGTTCATTGAGGGAAGCCATGGCAGGAACCTGGAGGCAGAAACTGAAGAGGCCATGGAGAAGCGCAGCTTACCGGTTTACTCTTCATGGCTTACTCAGCCTGCTTTTTTACCCCTCATGGGACACTGATACTGTCACCACCTGGTAGTGGGCTGGGCCCACCCACATCAGTCATTAATCAAGAAAATGTACCACAGACTTGTCTACAAGCAGTCTGAGGAGGCATTTTCTCGGTTAAGATCCTTCCCAGATATGTCTAGGTTGTGTAAAGCTGACAAAAAACAACCGCCGTATTTGCTGACAGTGTCTGTTTATATCATTTGTTTACTCTTAGTATTTTTTTTCTTCTTTTGTGTGTGTGTTTTAGGAGTTTTTCATGTATTTTGAATACAAATGTTTCATTAGCTACATGTTTACAGATATATTTTTCCAGTCTGTGACTTGCTTTTTCATTTCATTGACACTGTCTTATATAGAGCAGAAGATTTTAGTTTTAATGAAGCTCATCGTAAGAGTTTCTTTCCTCTCAGAGTTATGTGCTAGGTTTTATATCTAAAAACTCATCACCGACTCCACAGTCATCTAGATTTGTTCCTATCTTCTGGAAGTTTTATGTTTTTGCAGTAAACTTATATGACCCATTCTGAGTTATTTCTGTGGAACTTGTAAGGTCTAGTTAGTGTGATGTACAGTTAATTCATCATTACATGTGGAAAGCAGAGTTTTTTCCTTGTATTCTTGAAGACCTGGTTTCATCCACCAAAACAACAGCAACAAAAATGGATATTAAGAAATTTTCTTTATCATATGGTAGTCTCATTACTCGAGTTTTTTCCTATATATAATTCAGGAATTTAGGGAAACATATAAACTCTAAAAATAAAAATCAACTGGTGGGACTGGAAAGATGGCTCAGAGGCTAAGATCACCGGCTGCTCATCCAGAGGACCTGGATTCAACTCCCAGCACCCACATGGCAGTTTACAGCCATCTATAACTCCAGTTTCAGGGGATCCAAAGCCACCTTCTGGCCTCTGTGGCCACCAGACTTGTTTGTGGTACACATAAATGCATGCAGACAAAGCACTCATACACATTTAAAAAAAAAAAAGTAAAACTTTCTCTGGCGGTAGTAGTGCTCGCCTTTAATCCCAGCACTTGGGAGGCAGAGGCAGGTGGATCACTGTGAGTTCAAGGCCAACGCAGTCTACAGAGTGAGTTCCAGGACAGCCAGAGTTACAACAGAGAAACCCTGTCTCAAAAAACCAGAAAAAAAAAAAGAAGCAATTGGTACTTTTTTATTTAGTACATTATTTCTGAAAGGATGCCTAAAGAAGCTATTCTAAATGTCTTTTTATTAAAACATCCCATTATTAGTGTGTCTTTGACTCAGAGGAGTAACATGCTAACATGGAAATCCAAGCTCCATTGCTGGGCTCTGGTTATAGGTTAGTTATAGAATTTCCAGTATTCATGAGGCCCAAGAGTTTCATCGTAACCACCATGAATAGGTAAAGAGTCAAAAATAGAAATGCAAAATGATTTGCGTTTTTGCATTCATGTATATTTACTTCATCTTGGCTTGTATTTATACTTTGCGAAGGATTTTCCTTCTGTTGACCTCTCCACCCCCTTCATGAATAATATGATAATTTCTTACAGAGACATTTGTCAGCTGTTCTTCAGAAAGAAGAAAAACTCTCGTCAATCCATGGTAAAGAGGAGGCAATACAAGTACCTATTATTAGTGCTTCAACTCAAATAATGCTCAAAGGACTCTTTATGGTGCTCGACTATCTCTTTAGAGAAAATGGCAGGTAAGTGAAGATGCCTGGTTTTGTTGTTGTTGTTGTCTTCATTGTTGTTGCTGCTCTATTTTGTTTGTATTTCAGTAAGATGGCTCAATGGGTACAGGTGCATTTTGTGCAAGCCTAGCAACCAGAGTTCCATCCCCAGAGCCACATAAAGGTGGAAAGAGAGAACTGACTCTACCAGGCTGTCTTGACCTCCACATGCATGCTGTAGTATATATGCATACACAGTGCACACACACAGGTGCACACACACAGAGAAATAAATGAAATTTTTTAGAATATCAACCTAATGAATGCTATTTTTAACTCAGTAGAAGAATTTTAAATTTATAGCCGTGATGTATAGATTGCTCTTTTTGACATAGACTTAGATCAATTAAAATGAGTCTTTTTCTCATTAATAAAAATAAATATTGAAATCAGTAAGTAAGTGTACTTAATTAACTCTTTAACTCTTTGGTCTTTCAGAGCTAAGTTCAATGTCTTCATTTTCTTTTAAGTATAATTTGGATCTGTGTCTATCAATATTTGAAAGTTCTTTTCTTGTATGTTTGTTTATTTCTGTTTAAAGCAGGGTTTCATGTATCTTAGGCTGGCCTCAAACTCATTATGCAGCAGAGGATGACCTTGAACTCCTGACCCTCCTGCCTTTATGTCCCCAGTGCTGGGGGATTACAGGCCTGTGTCACTACCCTGCTTATCTCTTGAGAGTTATATTTCTACCAGCTTCTATGATTTTTGAATGTTTTAAAAATTATGTTATTATGTCAAATAAACATGAGACCACCATCTTAACCGGTGCCATGGGCACCCCTGCAGTGTGCAGTCATCACCTCCGTTCATTTACAGGAAGTTTGTCAATTCCAAATGAGGATTTTGCACGGATAAAGCAGTTGCTCCCCTTGTTCCTGTTCCTAGTAACTTCTCCTTTCAGTTTGTTCTTTCTAGTTATTTCAGACTAGAGCAGGCATATGATGTTTGTCTCTTTGTATCTATCGTACTTCATTGAGTATAATTTTTTCAGAGCTCATCTGTGTAGAGCATATATCAAACTTCATTCCTTTCTATATGGCTGGATGATATTCTACACAAATCTACCACATTTTTTGCTAATCTTTTTTTATTGTTAGGCATTTGGGTGTTTCTACCTTTTGCCTACTATTTATAATGCTGCCACAAATATTGGTGTACAGATATCTGCTTCCATTTCCTCTGGCTGAATGTATTTTACCTGGCAGTGGGACTGAAGGTCATGTGACAGTCCTATTTAACTCTGTGAGGACTGCCTTAGCATTTCATACCGCAGTTGTAACATTTGGTTTTCCTGTTTAGTGGTGTCTGAGGTTCTGATTTCTCCATATCCTTGCTCTTGTATTTTCCTAGTGACTAACAATCCTATAACTCTGTGTAGCTGTTGGCCAATTGTATGATTTTTTTGTAGAAATAATCTACTTAAAGTCTATTGTCCATTTTTAATGGATTTGTTTCTTTTAATTGTTGATTTGTAGTTATTCATGGAATTGAGATATCAATCCTCTGTCAGATATAATAATACTTTACAGTTTATTTTTACTGGGTTGTCTTTTTACATCTTGATTGTGTCTTCTTTAATCTAAGGAAATTTTTATTTTGTCTTGTTAATGGTTTTTGTTTTGTTTTGTTTTTGGAGAGTTTTTTGTTTGTCTGATTGTTTTTGTTTTACTGTGTAGCCAAGGCTTTCTTAATACTTGTGATTGTCCTGCCTTAGCCTCCTGTGATCTGGATGATATATGTGAATCACCCAGTTGAGCAGAAAATTTTTTAGTTATGAAGACTAATTTTACCCCCCTGCCTATTCTCTCTCTCTCTTGGTTTTTTAAGACAGGGTTTCTCTGTTATAACTCTGGCTGTCCTGGAACTTACTCTGGAGACCAAACTGGCCTCAAACTCACAGAAATCCACCTGCCTCTGCCTCTTAGGTGTGTGCCACTACCTCCCAACTATCTCTCTCTTTTTTAATGTGCCTTAAGAGTTTTATAGTTTTGGGATTTGAGCATTTTTATAAAATTTTGAGTCAGGGTTTACTGAGTCCATGACTTGATCTTAGAGATCTGATCTCTACAGAGGTGAAATTAGGGGTGGCGTGCCTTGAGAGCATAGTTGAAAACAACACATTTTGTTCTGAGTATGCCTAAGCATTTTATAGATTTTTAGTGATACAGGTTGGGATGGGATCATATATCTGGTTCAGTAACCTCATGAAAAGAAACTCAAGATGAAGACCCAGATTTTAACTTGAAATTTTTGTAATGCAGGTCATTAAGGAGGCTTAGTAGATAAAGTTGCATACCATCAAGACTGATGACCTGAATTTGGTCTCTGAAGCCCACATTGTCGAACTGACTGGCTCTTGCAAGGTGTCCTCTGATCTCTACATGAGTACCCTGACATGCACACACCCTAGAACGGGCATGTCTCCACTCAGATAAATACACAAATCAAATGAAGAATTTTAAAGTTTTATAAATAGTTTGCTAACACTTTGAAAACTTTCACTAAAGTTAACTATTTTCTCACACAATAAAAAAAAAAAAGCATACTTTGTAATCTTGTCTTCCTTTAACCATAATTTCTGTTTTCTACTTAGTGACTGTAACAGTTGAGTAGTAGAGGGTTCAGAGACCTGGACCTGGAAGTTAGAAGGCGTGATGTTAGGTTCTGGTTCTGCCATTCTTCATGTCATGTTTAAAATGAAATTGGAAAGCGGCTAAGGAGACTAGCTGATTAGATAATTTTTAGTATTTCTGGTAAGAATTTGTTGAATTCTGTGATTTTTATGGCTTAGTTTACATCAGAATTACTGAGTTTAGTGATGAGAGGACAGTGTGTAGAAAGGCATGGCACTCTGTCTTATGGTTATCAGCTCTGATATGTATGTAGCTTGATTAATATGTTTTATAATGTTTTGTCATTCATTTAACATTGTCTTTACATTTAGATTTGCAGATGATTATAAAATTGCTATTCAACAGACTTACTCCTGGACAAATCAGATTGCTGTTTTTGATAAAAATGGAGTCTTGGCTCTACCAAAAAATAAGAAACATTCACGACAGAAAATTGGGGTTCATGTGCTAAACTTTTGGTGCTTAAATCCAGCTGTGGTAAGCTCACTCTGTCCTAAATGCAAACTTGTCTTGACCAGAACCGACAATTAAATGACTGTGTTTGGCTTTTTAAAAAGGATGATCTCATCTGTCCACTGTTTCCTTGTAGGCCTTTTCAGATATTAATAACAAAGTACGGACCATTGTTTTAACATCAGGAACCCTGTCACCTTTGAAATCCTTTTCATCAGAGCTTGGTGTTACATTTAACATCCAACTCGAGGCTAACCATGTCATCAGTAACTCACAGGTAAGCTGTGTTGCCTTATCTTGTTGATGTTCTCAGTCTTTTTACCTGAATGTAATTCCATACAAATAAATTAAGGGATACCATAAATTCCAACAAGCTGACTCTGATAGGAAATGCACATCTTAGTTTTAAAGTAAAAGAAAATCTTGTCAGCTGCTTAACAGCTTGATAGAGCCAGTGAAAGAAAGTACTGAGACTACCCTGACAGCTTTTCCGCTTCGGATTCAATGACGACTAAAAGTTCTCATTCAAGTAAGTTTCAGTTTTTCTATGCAATCTAAAAACAAGAAAATACTCACTTTTCTACTATAGTCCCTATTTGGAATGATTTGTTTCTCTTTTCCACTAGACTGGTATATTCTTATTATTCATTTTTTAAATGTATGTTGTGGGTGCACTTTCATGAGTTTATGTGTGCTGTGTCCGTGCAGATGTCTGCATGGGCCAGAAGAGGCGTCCCTGGAAGAACTCCTTGGTTCACAAGCAGTTGTGAACCAGATGATGTGGGTGCTGAGAACCAAGCTCAGGTCTTCTGTAAGAGCAGTGAAGTTTAATCAGTGAGCCATCTCTCCATCACCATTTTGTTTTGTTTAGACTGTGTCTCCTGTGGTCCAGGTTATCCTCAAACTTGCTATGTTGTCAGGGATGACTTTGAGCTTTTGGTCTTCCTGCCCCCACCTCTCAGATGCTGAACTTGTAGGTATGAGCCAGCACTTCTGGCTCTTTCTTTTCATGAAATAATTTAAAGTGGCTAGCTACTTAACATCACCTATGTATCTAACACAGTTCTAGTTCTTTATAAAACTATATATACTGGTTCATTTGTGGGGACATGTGTAGTTGCTTGAAAACACCTACTAACATTTAATGGTTGGGACCCACAATTCAGCATGTCTAGGTATCTAAGGGTTTGCTTCCCAGAATGTGCCTGTTGGGAAGCTTTGCAGTTAACAGTAGTGAAATGAGAGTACGGGTTCCACATTTCATGCTGCCTTGTTTAGAAGCATAAGTGAATGCAGGTTAGCAAATTCAGTATAATTTTTTAAGATTGGTAGTCTATACTCTAATTGATTATGTTTTCACCCTAATATACAAAGTCCATTTAACCTGGACTATCACTGAATCATAATAATAATGTTTATGGTATAGCTGAATAGTGTTTCAATATTGTTCATCGGCTTAAAAATTACTTTTAAATCTCAATTGTGATTTAAGATATCCGTGTAGAATAAAAATTACCATTGTACCATTTTCAAGTACACAGCTTAACATTACGTATACCCACTTGTTGCACAGTCAATCTCAAGAACTTTTTCATCTCTCCCTCTTTACCAACCCCTTGATGTTCTCTTTTCTGCTTATGTGAATTTTACTGCTCTATCTAGGTAATACTTGTAAGCAGAATTCTAAGGTACTTGTCTTTTCGTGATTGGCTTTTTTGTTGTACATAGCTTAACATCTCGAAGGTTTGTCGACTTTCATCTGTTGCAGCATGTATCAGTTTTTATTTCTGTGCTGCATAATATTTGTTTAGCTATCTATTGATTTTCTTAACTTTTTCTTTAGAAAAATTATAGATTCCAAGGCTGGAGAGAGAGAGAGAGAACAGTTAAGGCTATTTATTGCTCTTACAGAGGACCCAGGTTTAGTTCCCAGATCCACATTGGGTGGCTCACAGGTGCCTGTAACTCCAGCTCCAGGGGGATCTGATACCCTGGCCTCCATGACACCTGTTCACAAACACACATAACATTAAAAGTAATGAAAATAAATGTTTTTAAAGTATATATTTAAAAGTTGAAATAATAGTATTAATTTATATCTTTTCTCTGTAATTGGTTACCATTTAATGGTGTTTGCATCTTCTTCCCTTCGTCCTTTATGTGTGTATAGATGGCAGTGGAGAGAGAAAATATATGTATGCTGTCTACAGAGAGGGTGGGAGTGGGTATGCATCCTTTGTTAAGAATAGAGGAACCATTTCCTCAGGCAAAATAGACCCATCAGAATGTGTGGGTTCAGTGTCCTCAGCATCAACAGGGCCCTCCCACATATCCCAAGTTATAGGAGCTTACTCTTCCAACCAGTGCCCTCACTTCAACTGCCAACACCCTTCCAGGCTGGTCACAAATTTGTTTTGTTACATCTGCCAATCCTATAATGAGGACTTGAATTTAATTTTGACAATTTGAGCTCTATAGCTGAGGGAGAGAAAGTTCTCCTCCAGACACACTTAGAAACTTCAGTTGTTTATGAGCATCTGGAGCCAGTTAGTTGTTATCACGAAACTCATTCTTTTCCTGTCGCTTTACCCAGAGATGCTAGAAGCAGCCAACCAGCCTCATTGTTTTCTTCATTTTTCTACAAATTGTCAAAAGTTTTATGTATAGAGTCATTAAATTCCTTGTTCCTCACAGGAGATGAATTAGGAGTATCGAATATTTGTATCTCAGTGAGTTCTTTAGGTAGTTCATACCATGGACTTTTCAGAGCTTTCCATGTGACCAGCAAGGTCTTTAGTAACTGTAGGTTTCATTGAGTGGGTAACTAGCTCCGGATACCGCCAAGCCCACTAGAGAAATTCATCCTTCAGGTCCTGTTTCTCTAGAACTAGTCCTGGTACTACAATCTGTATTAATTATGGTTTTCTAAAGGAGCAAAACTGCTAAGGATGAATATAAATTGCAAAAGGGGGTTTATGGATTGGTTTACAGATACGGTTTGGGTAGTCAGACAATAGCCATCTCCTATTGGAGAAGCTGAGAATCTGGTAGTTGCTTAGTCCACAAGGCTGGATGTCTCAGTAGACCCTATCTCTTAATGAAGGGTTAGGGAGTTCCTCGAGAGCTGCTACAACGGAAGCCCAGAGAACCTGGTTCTAACATCGGTGAAGGAATGCACAGCAACGGAATAGATGAACTTGCCAGCAAGAGCAAAGACGAACAGGAGAAAAGCATGTCTTTTTATCTGCGCTACATGAGAAATTGCCATTCACATTTAGGATGGGTCTTCCTGCTTCAGATAATCTGACCAAGCAAGTCTTTCCGAGGAGTTCTTGGCAGCTTGTTCTTTAGTTAATTCCAGATATAGTCAAGTAGATAACACAGATTAACAGCCACATTTACTGTTTAAATTTTTTTTGTGTGTGTGTGAGTGTTTTGCTTAGTTGTGTAAGTATACCATCTGCCTATAGAGGCCAAAAAAGGGCATGGAATCCCCTGGAACTGGAGTTGCTGGAGGCTATATCTTTGTAGCCACTGTGAGGATTATAATTTTATCTAAAAGTTAACAATAGTTTGATTTTGGATTGGTACCAACCTAATTGTATTCAGTTAATTAAAGAAAATTTCCAGTTTCAAAATAAATTTCTGCTAAGTTTATTGTTTGATTGTCTTTTACATCACCCCCAACTAAATATTAATTTTCCTGCTTTATTTAGGCATAACTCTAATACTAGAATATTCATTTCTAGGTTTGGGTTGGTACTGTTGGCTCAGGCCCTAAGGGTCGGAATCTCTGCGCTACCTTCCAGCACACTGAAACATTTGAGTTCCAGGATGAAGTGGGAATGCTTTTGTTATCTGTGTGCCAGACTGTAAGCCAAGGAATTTTGTGCTTTTTGCCATCGTACAAGGTAAGGAATTGTTTATTGTTCTTTTTTTTTTTTTTTTGCCTCCAAAAAAGATATAGGATTACCATGATAAACTTCCTAGAGTGAGAAACAAGGCGATTATAATTTTTCCAGTATCATGTTATTTTATTTGTGATGATTGTTACCTGATTATTTTATTACTGCCTCACATTCTGAATTTCTTTTTAAATGTAAATTTAAATGTAAATTTTTAAAAAAAATGTGTCCTTTGTTAAAACAGCTGGTGTTTCAGTATTACCAAATAACAAGAAAAAAATAGCTTTTGTTATTATAATTTGTACATATGTATATAGCACAACGTGAGCCTTAAAAATGAATACAGAGACTTGTTTATAATACAGATTGACATGCTTCCTTTTCAGGTAGGTCTGTTTTGTAATTTACATTCCCAGCAGTCTTCCACTTCATGAAACGTCATGTTCGGTACAGCAGACACGGGAGACAAGCAGGAATTTAACGAAGCAAAGTATGAGAAAGAATTGAAGGCATAATATTAAAGATTTTAAATGACCAAAAAAAATAAAATTCTAGTTTTAATTAAGGATTATAATACCTATTGATAACAGATTTTGAGAATGTTATTAGCATACTGATGCTATACCGTTCCATAACTGTGACATACTTGGCATACCCAATATGGCATTATTCTGCTCTTCTCTCTTATGCTTCAGAGTTGTAAATGGTCGAGAGGTCAGTAGCTATGAGGGTGATACTGAATATTAGCCTTCATGGGAAGCAGTGGCTGGATTTTCCCATTTATTGTACCATGCCTAGCTGCATCTTACTGTATACAAGGAGACATGACCACTAATAATGTCTATTTTAGCCATATTTAAAAGCACCTATATTTCTAAGCAATTTATTCTTTTTTTACAGGGTTGTCTCACTAACATTAACACTGTTACTTTTATCATAAATATACTTTTAAATATACTTTCCCCTTATCTCCTAACCACTGAAAAATTCTAAAAGTGTCACATCTTATAGGATTATAGTAAAAGTATTAATCAGTTTTCCAGAGAAGTAGTACAGGGAGAGGAAGGGCTAAAAGTCATGCAGCTGGACAGTTTAACGGTATAGATTCTAGTCCATCTCTGAAGCTCTGAGAACGGGGAGCACTGTGGGTGGAGGTCACAGTCCCAGCTCACGCTGACAGTAAAAGTGGAAAATCCTTCTTTTAACTGTCTTCCCCCTAAACTTTTTCAGGCCCTGAAGGCCTTACAAGATTTCCACCTTCTTTTAGGAAGACCCTCTGCATAGCCTGGTTTAACAATTTAAATGCTAATTTCTGGTATACAGTGTCTCAGAAACATGCAGAGATGCCTGGACTTCTCATGGCCTCGGCTAAGTTTACATATATCATCAATGCATTTTCCAAATAAATAAAATCTAAGTTAAGCTTATAAATATTGATTAAAATCCCATTACACCTGTAAATTTTACCTTAAATACATTTTTCATGCATGTAGTGGTACAGTTGGTCTAAAAAGCCCACAACATGTGTTGTTTTTTTCTGTGTAGGAGGCTAAATGTCATGCTAAAAATTAATTCATTTTTAGGCATATTAAAGGTAAATTTAAGAAGCTTTGAGATTTTGGTGTCATATTCATAGCAGTTACTCGCTCGTATTTTAAAAAGAGGTATCCTTCTGAGGAGTCAGTATTCTGTCAGGAGAAAAAAATATGCTTATTAATTCATAAACTTAAGCTAGTTCTTAGATTCCTAACAACTTGTTTTGATTGCTATTAGTTTTTTGGGTTTTTTTTTTTTTTTTTGTCAAAATCTTGAATTTTGAAGATGTAGAAGCCTACTGAATACTTTCCCCTTTAAATTTTTTTTTGCTGCCGTCAGTATCCTGTTACAGTTTGAGTAGAAGTGTCCCTCACAGGCTCACATGTTGAACATTCATTTCCCAGTCAATGGGACTATTTTCAGAGGTTCTGGGAACTTTGGGAGGTGGAACTTAGCTGGAGAAGGTAGGTCACATGAAGGGCATGCCATTGGGAGCTACATCTTGCCTTGGGCGTCTCTCTTTGCTTATCTCATTCTGCTGTGAAAGGCCCTTCTTCCATCTTGAGGTTCAACCCTAGCACATGAAGCCCGACAACATGTGAAACCATGAGCTCAAAGAAATCTTCCTCCTTTTAAATTCTCTCAGATATTTTAGTCATAACTTCATAAAAATAACTAACATAGAAAACTGGCATCAAAGAACCAGGTAGTTGGCTTTGACTAAATCTGATCATGTGATTCTTTATCCTTTGAAGTTGATTTGCAGCAGACATTTGGAAGCATAGCTTAATGAGCAATTCCAGAGGGAACTTAGAAGATTGGCATGTCTAATAGAAGTAGAGGCTGAAAAGGTTGTAGGAGCTCTGTTGGGAACTGGACTTGAGGCCTTCCAAATTATGTTGAAGAATTTTATACTTTTTTTTTTTCCATGTCCTGAGACTTTGAATGTGTCTGACTGTGACAGTAATGGAGAAATTAATTTGGTAGAAGAAATTTCAAGACAGAATTGCTTTCAGGCTGTGGCATAAAAATGCCACTCCTGGGAACTTTTAGACAGGTTTACAATGAAAATTGGGAGCAGAAAGTGTGGTAGAGCAGTTCTCAGCCTGTGGGTCAAAACCCATTTGTGAGTTGGATGACCTTTTCAAAGGGGTCACCTAAGACCAACTGCATATCAGATATTTAGACATTATGATTCATAATATGGCAAAATTAAAGTTATGAAGTAGCAATGGAAATAATTTTATGGTTGATGGTCACCACAACATGAGGAACTGTATTAAAGGGTCACAGCATAGGAAGGTTGAGAACCACTGGTATAGGTCAGAGGCCATCTTCTTGTGGTCCAGTGCCAGTTTGAGCTGGCAGCAGACCTTAGCTTCATTTGATGATTTGATACTCATTTTTTAGGCATACAAAATGCAAGAATGCAGGGTTCGTGTTGTTTTTGGTTTTTCTTGTGGTCCCTGGTAACTGAACCCAGGGACTTTATATGCTAGGCAAGGGGCGATCTGCCAAGGCCTACTACATCCTTTGAGACAGGTTCTTGCTCAAGTTGGCTTTGAGCTTGTGATCTTTTTCCCTTTGCCTCACAGACAGTAGGATTACAGGTATGAGCCACCACCACATCTGGCCTCTTCTGCCTATCTTTCAAAGTAAGTCCTGGAAAGTAAGGCAAAAGTGAATGAAGTTGGATCCCTCAGGCAGTCTCTGAGAAGGAGATATGAGCAGGTGTGAAATCTAAGCTGCAGTGGAAACTCCAGGATGTAGGAGATTCAAAGAACAAAATTATTTGCTAAAGAAAACCAGTCACATGGGTGTAACCAGCCCAAGCAGGAAACCACATAGACTGCAGTTAGCTGGGCTGTTGGGCTGGAGTTGCCTACAGCCTTTGGAGCTGACATCATGACACCACATGTTCCAAGTGCAGGACATAGAACCACAGAATCTAATGTTTGCCTTGCTGGGTTTCAGTTGTTTGAGTCACATTCTTCTTTTCTATGCCCAAATCCCTTCCATTTGTAGTATGAATTTTAACTCAGTATTATGTATGTTGATGGTATGTAACTTGGTTTTTAAAATTTGTGTAGGCAAATGTAGCTAAGTGTTTGACCTGATTCTCAGGGGAAACTTTGAATTTGAACTTTTGAACAGTGTTGAAACTGTTACGATTCTTCAGTCCCTTGGGGATGAACTAATTGCATTTTGCATTATGACATGGCCATGAGCCTTTGAGGAATAGGAATGGAATGTTATGATCCTGAAGTGAAATTCCCCTACAGGCACATGTCTCAAACACTTGGTCTCTAGTCGGAGATGCAATGGTAGGGTTTTGAAACATTAGGAGGTGGGGCCTAGTGGGCTTCTCTTTCCCTGTCTGTTTCCTTTCAGCCCTCATGCCACACATTCCTGCTGCCATGATGTTCTGCCCAAGAGCATGAAGCCAAACAGGCATGGATTAAACCCTCTGGAACTAGAAACTAAAGCAAAAATAATTCTTTCTTCTTTTTAAACTGTTCTCTCAGATATTTTGTTCATAGCTGCACAGAGTAACTAGTAGAGGCTTCTTTTAAAAAGTTCTTTTACAGTATAGGTTCCAACCATATAGTTTACTAATTTAAAGTACAGAACTCCAGGCGGGAGAGATAGCTTAATGGTTAAGAGTGCTTACTGCTCTTTTAAAAGACCTGGGCTCCATTCCCTGGATCTGTATCAGGAGAATGTAATGTTCTCTGGTCTCTGCAGGCACCTGCATGCATGTGGTACACATAAACTCATTCAGGCACAAACACGTAACCGCAATAAATAAATAAATACATAAATAAACAAATCTTTGAGGAGATATGTTTCAGTGATTAAGGGTACCTATGGCTCTTCCAGAAGACTTGGGTTCAACTTCCAGCACCCACGTGGTAGCTCACAACATTTGTAAATCCAGTTTCAGAAGATCTGATGTCTTCTTCTGATGTCCATGGACACCAGGCACTCACATAGTTCATAGATGTATATGCAGTGAAAACACTCATACACATAAAATAAATATGAAAAATAAAGTATAGAACTCAATAATTACTTTATATTTACAAAACTGAGCCATCACCACTATGTAATCACAATTTTTTTTCTTCACTACAAAAAGAAATTCCTTACAATCATTAGCAGTTACTCTTGAGTATCACTTTCTATCCCTTTGTAAACACTCTCCTATTTTCTGCTTTTGTGTTTTTATATAAATGGAATTATATAGCATGTGGCCTTTTGCGTTTGGATTCTTGATTTAGCATGTTTGCTGAGTTCTTCTTTGTAGTAGAATGTCACTGTATTTTTAATGGTTGAATGAAACTTCCTACTTTCAGCTTGTTAAGGACTGTGGCTATAGCACAGTAGTAAAGCACTTGTCTAGTTTTAGTGTATTTGTATTTTAAATGTTAAGTATATATTTTGTAAACAACACAGTTGGATTTTTTTTAAATTCAAATCTCCTAATCACTGTTTTTAGAGGAGCATTTATTCAGTTTACGTGCAATGCAATTACTAATGGGGCATCGATAATGAATGCCATTTGCTACTTGTTTTCTTCGTGTTTGATATTTCCTTTTCCCTTCTGTTCCTCCGTTACTGCCTTTTTGTGCTAAGTAGGTGTAGACATTGATTCAGGGCAAATGCAGTTTATTCTTTTACTAATTCAATCTCTGGTCCTAGTCCTGGAGCCCTGGAGCGTTTCTGCCTCTGTACAATCTAGTCTTAAGCCTAGAACTGGAAGGCTTCAGCCTCTGTACAATCTAGCACGTTTAAGTCTCCAAGATTTACTGCTGACTGAACCACTCTGACTAGCTCCTTCTGAACTCAGAGCTGTACTGAACTCAACTCTTCTGGTTCAACTCAACTCACTCGTTGTTCTGTCTTAAACTCTTCTCCAAGCTGCTGGTTCAAACTAATTTTCTGAGCCAGCTGACTGTTTCTGATTGAACTCTTCTGATTATGGATGACTCTGACTGACTTCTCTGACTTCTCTGACTGAACTGCTCGGCTAGGCCTCAAACTGACTCACTCTTCCCTTTTGATACTTACTTCTTCTGCCTAATTGCCTTTGTCTCTACCTCAGACTCCTCAGACTGTTTCAGAGTGCTTCAGACTGCCTCTGTCTCTTATCCTCTAACTGCTTCTGTCTGCCCCAGTCAGACTGCTTCTGCCGCCTCTGAGTCTTATCTCCTACTGCTTGCTTCTGTAACAATTGCCTTACTCTCTGAGCTGAGAGCCTGCTTTTATATCATGAGAGTTGAGCATGTCTTCACTCTGTAGTCAGACTACTAACTCTTCCTCTGATTTGTCACTTTGCCTGCCCTTCACTCTGACTCATCTCAGATGTCATTTTCTGCCTGACACTGACTCCTGATCTCTGCTTCCTGTCTTGCGGATTGAAGCCATGTGCTACCACCGCCTTCTGAATACGTGGATTAAAGGTGTGTACTAACATTCTTTCTACATTCCATCTGGACCACACAGGCCTCTGATTGTGATCCCTTTGTATAGACCTTTGGATTTGAGCCCTTTCTATAGACTCTTGGATTTGATCCCTTTCTATAGACCCTTGAATTTGATTGCTTCCTAGCTATCACATGGGCCTTTCAATGTGATCCTTTCCCAGAGCAACCATGTTGCTGTATTGAGTGATTAAATATTACACTAAACTAGGTATTTTCTGATGTTCCATTTTGATGTTTTCTTTTCTAATGTGTCATTTTGATTCCCTTGGCTTTATTTCTTTATAGTTTGTTTATTTAAGATTTGTTCTGTCTATGTAGTTCTGGCCAGTTGGAACTATCTGTGTAGACTTGTCCAGCTTTGGGATGGTGTTCTGCCTCTATTTCCCAGATGCTGGGATAACAGGCATGTATGTATCCATGCTCAGACCCTTGGATTTTTTCTTATTGCTGTGTGTGTGTGTGTGTGTGTGTGTGTGTGTCTGTCTGTCTGTCTGTCTGTCTATCTGTCTTCTCCACTCCACCCCAGTAGCAGTTCTAGAAATTTCAGTTAACATCTTAAATTTTAATGATACAGTGTAGACTAATACAATTTTATTTCAGTAATGTGCAAAAACTTTGATTTTACTAGCTGTGTTCTGTCCCACAGAACTTTATATTACTGTTATATTATTGTTTTAGAAATCAAGAGAAGAGTTACAGGCACTAAATTAACCTACACTGCTTTTTAAGTTTACTTAAGTAATTACCTGTGTCAGTGCTTTTACATTGTTTTGTTTTGTTTTGTTTGTTATGGGTCTCATTATATAGCACTGGCTGGCCTGGAATTTGCTATATAGACCAGGCTGGCTCAAACTCTGAGAGATTTGCCTGCCTCTGCCTCCTGAGTGCTGGGATTAAAGATGTGCACCACCATACCTAGCTGTTTCTTAATAATTAATGTGGACTTGATTACTCTGTATTGCCACTTGATCCAGGGTCTCACATGTGCTGTACATTCCCAGCAAACTACTTCCCCAGTCCTAAAATGGATTCTTAGAGTGAGTCTTGTGGCTATAATTCAGGGCTGTTACACTGGAGCCTGTTTCCAGTGGTAGATGTATGGAAGATGGGGTTAGGGACAGGGATCATCAGCTGACCTTTCATTATGTCATCTTTTAGTGGGACCATGTTCCTGTTTTGTGGCCTTCCAAGTGTTTCACAGTTCTTCGCTGATCTCATTACATGAGATAGGAAGTCTGAGGGAGTTGGATTTTAGGTAATTTTTCCTCCCCTCATGCTAGACAAAACTCTTAAAAAAGTCTTTCTTAGTGGACTGCCCTTAGTTATGGGGAATGCGTCAAGTCTGTTTGAAAATGGTCATTCTCCTCTTTTCTTGCCAGGAACAGGAAGGTTTTTCTTGGCTCTTTATTGTCAGAGCTGTGGGGTTCCTGGAAATAATAGCTTCAAAAATGTGAGAGCCTCCCCAGACTACAGCCCCTAGAAGTTTCTTCCTTTCAAACAGTCTACATTCATCTCCAGCATTTTCTCAAAACCATCTTTCAGTTATTCTGTCAGCTTATGGTTTTAGTTTATCACTCCTACTAAATGTATCTCAGTCATAATTCTCTGTATATGCCTTTTGTTCAGTTTCAGGTTGGCAATTTTGAGTTCCATAAAAATTACTGATATTTAATTTGTTTAACTTTTCTCATAATTTAAGGCAGGCAGTGATGACTTCCAAGCTTTTTATTTATTGAAGCTGGATTTGTAAATCCTAATTTTATCTTTGAGAAACAATGCATTTTTTTCAGCTGAGTATCATAATGCTCATACTGTTTACTTGAAGGATTAGGCTAGTACACTCCTCAGGCACACAGCACAGTGACTTAATTTATCAAATGCATTGTCCTTCCAATGGAGTTTAACATTGAATATGCAACAGACAAGGAAGCCTGCATTAGAATGTCCTTCAGAGCACTATTAGGGACCTGGATTGAAATATAAAAGGGGATTTTGTATTGATTTTCTGTTGTTTCATAGCAAACTACAACTAACTGTACTCCTTTAAAATAACGTACTTTAAAGTGTCTCTAGGTGAGGAGTCTGGGCATGGCATGGCTGTTTTCTGCTTAGTGTATCTGAAATCTATCAGAGGTCAACTGGGGCTGTAGTCTTCTAAGAGGTTTGACTGGGGAAAATGTCACTTCCGGGTGGCCTCAATATTTCGGAAAAAATTATCTCGTGGTTTTAGAACTGAGGTAGCCTACTGTGGGAATGGTAGGAATCTTAGGGGCTGTTTTTACATGACACTTCTTCCTATCACAAGACTTAATCTTTCAATTTAGAAAAGAGTTGGGATAAGAGTTTATTAGTATGGTTATGAGAGTGATAAAAGTGAAATGGTACTTATGAGGTGCTGCTAGACAACAAATGTGAATGGAGCATAATCGCTCTCCATAAATGCTTATTGAAATTAAGTCATCTTTATTCCAAGGCTCTCTTTGTCTTGTTTTTGTTTGACAGAATCTTGATTTGTGGCCCAGGATACTTCAGACTCACTAGGCAGTTCATGCAGGCTGGTTTCTTGATCATCCTTCCGTAGCCACCACAGTGCTGAGATCCAGGCATATGCCACCATGGCAGGCCCAAGTCTTTCTTAAAACGTTCGCAATCAGAAATATTTTACAACTACAAACTAAAGCTTCCTACAGTTTGTATCATTGATCAGTATATCTAAATTCCATATACTAATATGTATTCTGTTCTAAGAAAGGACTTTTAATATTTTAATTGGACTTCTTTAAAATACCAAATTATTTGAGAACTGCATTTATACTACATTTATACTAATTTCTGATAAATCAGATTTTGTGTCTTAAAAAATTGATTGAGGAAATAATTATTGGTTGCATGCTTTGTGCAAAGGAGTTTGGTAAGCTCTGTTAAAGATTCAGACATGTATTGCTGAATGTGGTGGCACACGCCTTTAATCCCAGCATTTGGAAGCAGAGGTAGGCTGATCTCTGAGTTCAGCCTGGTCTACATACCAAGCTCCAGAACAGTCAGGAATACATAGAGAGACCTTGTCTCAAAAAACAAAACAGAAAGGAGATTCAAACATGAACCAGTTACTATAAATATTTGTGTTTTGTTACGGTATAAAACAGGTGCCAGCTCCATAAGCATCTGGCATAGTAAGGAAGAGTCAGGATTTCCATTTGTGGGTGTGGGGATATGTTAGTCAGTGTTAAAAGGAGGCAAGACTTATTTGCACTCATGGTTTCGGAGGATTCAGTCCATAGCTGGCCATCTGCGTTGTTTGGGGCCACTGGGAGCACAGAAACAGAAAAGGTCACGGCAGAGGAAAGCTGTTCACCTGTGGTAGTCAGGAAGCAAAGAGGAAATGTTAGGGTTGTCGTGGCGAGCTGTCTCCTTTGTATCCATCTAGGCAGTCTATTAGATGGTAGATAGCGTGACTCGTATTTAGGGTGGGTGGGTCTTCCTACCTTAGTTCTGACTCTCTAAATACCCTCACAGACTCACCCTAAGTTCTGCTTTGCTAATCTAAGCATCTTGCAGACATCTTGGGGAGTAGGGAGGACAGTATTCTAGACTAATGAGACAGCATCAGCAAAGTCACAGAAAATATTTTAAACTTAAAAATTTATTATTTGTGTGTTTGTGTGCATACACGTCTGCATAATATGTATGTATGCGTACATATGCCACAGCATACATGTAGGGGTCCAACGATAACTCTGTGGAGTCTTTTCTCTCCTTCCGCCCCTACTAAGTTCTGGAGATCAAACTCAGGTTACCAGGCTTGTGTGACAAGTGCCTTTACCTGCTCAGCCATCTCTCCAGCCCACAGAAAATGTTTTATAGTTACAGTTTTATTTAGCTTGTATGAAAAGAAGATGAGCATGCTGGAAAGGAGATTGCAGGTTTCCATTTAAAAAAAAAAAGAAAGCATACAAGTCTAAAGCCTTTGAGGCAGACTAGTTTCAATGGTAAATATCTTTTTCCTGTATTCTAAACTGGATTACTTATGTAAGGGTTAAGGTAAGTGCATTATTCTAGCCCCCCTCCCCTGCACACTGCTTTTAGAGTCTGCTGAAGTTACTAGAAATTGCAAGTTTTGTGAAGAATGCCATTCTTCCCCCAAGATAAATTTGATTTTGACTCTGTTGTTTAACTTGGTAGCACCACTGCCTTAGAATTCACTGAGAGATCATTTTTATGGGTTGAATGGATTGAAGGCTTTAAGCTCTTTTTATAGATGGAAAGATTCCATTGAATAATTTTGAAAAGAAGCTCTCTGGTGCCAAAAGCAGCTTGAACCTTTTTCTGTCTGTTACAGACTTTGATGTTCCTTTACATTTTTATGAATAAGTTACATGCCCCATTTTCCTTCAGGAACATTTTTTTCATTTACCACTGAATGTTAGATAAAGAACAAAGCACAGTTTTTCTGCTCAGTCTCTAGTAAGAGTTTTTATAAGTATTAGTTAGCACTAAGTTTTTATGTTGAGAAATTTGCAATGCTACTAGTTTGATGTTTGCCATTTTAAAGCTAATCTAAAGGAGAAACTAAATCATTAGACCCAATTTGGGTTTTTTTAATTATTATTTAGATGTTTGAAATTTCTGTAGATAGAACACTACTTCTGTGTTAAGTAGAAGAAATGTTTATGGTGGTGGGACCTTAGGGTTGTGGTGAGATTAGAGATTAGATGTTTGTAGTTTTTGAGCTTATATGCTATCTAACCATTGACATTTGCACACTTGTTCTTTCCTGTAGTCACTGGAAAATAGTTGGTGAATGCATACCACTTTTTGGTAGATAATTCAAATAGCTTGGTTAAAGGGTGGCTTCTAAGATTGAATCTTTGTTCCTGGCACCTCTCCCCAGGCTGCTGGGAGCCTCACTGAAACTTTAAGACATCCAGGGCCTTACCTCCCTACCTACTGAAGATAGATCCCTAGTTGTATGCTCAGTCCCCAGCCTGAGATCTGACCCTGCTCTAGACTCAGACTTTCAACCAGGACTTTGAAGCAGGAACTGGGCCCTAGGTCCCTCACCTTGATCCCATGCACCTCATCTCCCCAACTCATCCCTCCACACACACTCCCAGTTCCCTTCTCTGAGGTTGCCTATATCTTTTGGGTCTCTTATTAGCAGCCTCCAACTGTTTGATTGATTTTTTTCCTCTTTTCCCTTTCTCAAACTTTTTCCTTTCCTCTCATTTTTACTTTTCCTCTCTTGTTTCCTTTCCTTTCCTTCCTCCTCCCTCCCTCTCTCCTGTCTTGTTTTGTTGCTGTTGGTTATATATTTTGATTATTAAGCCCTTAGTGGATGTAACTTTTTTCCTTACAAACTGTAAGTTGTCTCTTCAGTCAGTAAAAAGTTTCTCTATTGTTTCCTTCCTTCTGTTTTTATAGATTATTGCTAGCATATGGAGACACCACAGATGTTTTTCTTTCATTGTGCGTGCGACAGAACCCAGGATTTTGCACGTTAGGCAGGCAAAGTCTCTGCCTCTGCCTCCCTTTCAACCCTGTACTACAGATTTCTGCATATTGATTTTTGTATCCTGCAACTTTGATTTTTTTATTACTTTTCAGGGGTTTTTTGGGTGATATTAGAGTTTTCTATGTATAAGCTTATGTTCTTAGCAAATAGAAACAACTTCAATTTTTCTTTTCATATGTCTTTGGGTGTCTGTTGTTTTTTTCTTCAGACTAAATACCCTGACAAGGACTTCCAGTACAGTGCTGAATAAATGTGGCAAGAATAGAACCCTCATGTTGTTCCAGATGGTCCCAGAAAGGCTTTCAATTTTCTGTCATGTATTCTTGCTATAGCTTTACCAATATGTGCTTTACTGTGTTGAGGCACATCCCTTCCATATCTATTTTGACAAGACTTTGTATCTTGAAATGGTGTTGAATTTTGTCAAATGTTTTTTTCCTCATCTATTGAGACAGTCGTATGGTTGTATTTGTCCTTTGGTCTTTTAAAATGATGTGTCCTATTCATGAATGTGTGCATGTCGGGCCACCCTGACTTCACAAGGTTTCTATACTTGTAGTGACTGTGGAACTTGGCTTGCAATATTTTGTCCAGAAGTTTTGCTTCTAAGTTTATTAATGATATTTACTTGTGCTTTTCAGGTCATGTATTTGGCTTTGGTATCAAGGTTTTTGGTTTTTTGTTTTGAGAGTTTAGAAGTGCTCCCTAATTTTTTTTTGAAGGATTATCATTAGTTCACTTTTAAATATTTGATGCAGTTCAGCAATGAAGACAATGAACATCCTAGGCTTTCCTTTTAA
Source organism: Cricetomys ansorgei (assembly GCA_026225945.1). NCBI lineage: Eukaryota > Metazoa > Chordata > Mammalia > Rodentia > Nesomyidae > Cricetomys > Cricetomys ansorgei. The sequence continues at coordinate 6,563,954 of JAMJFZ010001871.1, forward strand.
TAGGACATTTTTTGCTACCTAGTCAGTTTTCTTATAAATCTATCTGCTCAGGTTTTTTTATGTCTTCATAATTTAGTGTGAATATATTAAATGTGTCTAGGAGTTGATCCATTTTTCTAGGCATGTACTGTTGACAATCATCTCTTATGATCCTTTGACTTCTGTGCTCTCAGTTTTAACGCAATCAATTTTATTTTGGTTTTTGAGTCTTCTCGCTTTTTCTAAATTAATCAATCTAAAGTTTTATTTATTTTGTTTATCTTTTCAACATCTCAATTCTTGTTTTGTTGATTTTTATCATAGTTTCTAGTCTCTATTTCACTCATTTTTATTTTTTGTAAGAACCATTCGCTCTAATTTATTAAAACAGTTTTAGTTCACATAAAATCTAATGAGTATTCCAAAATCATTTATGTCCTGATCTTGATTATTTCCTTCTGCTATCCTTGTACTTGATTTTATATGTATCAATATAAACTTAATTATATATGTATCATATATATATATATATCAAATTTGATATATCAAATAAATATATATGCTCCTAAGAAGCAGTGTTTAGTTATTTGTTTTACTCACTCCCCTCCTCCTGTCCCTCCCTTTCTTAGTGGCACTGTGCTGGAAGCCAGGGCCTGTGAATGGGAGGCAGACCCTCCACCACTTGAGCTCCATCCTGCTGTGTGTATGGATGGCATCTGTATGTGTGTGTATACTGAAGTCAGAGGACAGCTTTGGGTGACATTCTTTTTTAGGCGTAATTCTCCTTGCTTTTTGGGATAGACTCTCTCAGTGGGCCTGGAGTTCACAGACTAGGTTAGGGTGGCTGGTCCGCATATTCCAGGCATTTGCCTGGTTTCCCTCTCCATCACTGGGACTGAAAGCACAAGTCACCATGCATGGCTTTTATATGGATTCTGGAGATCAAACCCAGGTCTTACTTTTGCATGCGAAGCACTTTATAAACTGTCTCCCAAGCCCCCACATCCAACCTCTTGTTTGCTTTTTTTTTCCTATTTTGCATAGGTATTTATTGCTATAAAATTGTTATTAGAACTTTTTTTTCTTTTTTTTGCTGTGTCCCATAAGTTTTAGTTTGCTGTGTTTCCATTTTCATTTGCCTTGTTATTTTTAAATTTCCCTTTTAAATTCTTCGTTGACCCATTGGTTGCTCAGCAGCCATCTTAATATTCTGGTACTTTGTGAATTTTACTGAACTTGCCCTCTTATTAATTCCTAGTTTCGTATCACTGTGGCTGGAAGAGATCCTTGATTTGATTCCATTCTTTTTGTTTGTTTAAGATTTTATTTTATTTATTTACATGAGTGCTCTGTCCCAATGGGATCAGAGGGCATCTGATCCCATTATAGATGGTTGTGAGCCACCATGTGGTTGAACTCAGGACCTCTGGAAGAAGCTCAGTGCTAAAGGCTGAGGCATCTCTCCAGCCCCTAATTCCATTCTTCTAAAATTGGCTAATACTTGTTTTCTGCTCTGATGTAATTTGCTCTAGGAACCATGCCATGAGAGTTTGAGAATTGTGTGTATTCTGTTGTCATTAGATGGAATTGTTTATCTATCGTTCCTTTAGCGCTAAAGTGTAGTTCAAACATAATTTTTTTTTTTTTTGGTCTGGATGATCTGTACATTATGAGAGAGTTAAACCCCATGCTATAATTGTATTGCAAACTGTTTCTCCTTCAGATCTTTAAATATACTATGTATATATTTATATACACATACATATTTTTGAGGCTGTGTCTCATGTAGGCTGGCCTCTAACTTATAATAAATTACAGTTTAGCCAAGGGTAACAATGTACTTATGGCCCTCCTGCCTCTATCATCCAGGTAGTAAGATTATAGGTATGTACCATCATTCCTAATTTATCTAGTGCTGGTGGTGATTGAATCCAGAGCTTTGTACATGATAAGCAAGCACTCTACAAATGAGCTATATCCCCAGACCCCTACTTTACATTTTTATGTGTCTAATTTTGGACACACACACACACATTAATCTCTGTCTCTCTTTATAATTTTTTATTACATCATTTTCTCCTTCCCTTTCCTTCCTTCAAGGCTTACTATTATCCACCTCCCACCCCTGCTCTCTTTCAAGTTCATGGCATCTTTTTTTCATTTATTGTTGTTGCATATATATATATATATATATATATGTATATTCCTAAATATAACCTGCTCATCTGTATATTGCTAATTGTATGTGTTTTTTCAGAACTGACCATTTAGTATTGGATAACCAAATAGTATGTTCTTTTTTGAGAAGGAATATTTGTCCCACTCTCACTATTTTTTAAGTTGCTTGTAGTTCTTTGTGTAAAGTTGAGGCCTCTTGGTCTTCCCCCACCCACTTTGGCATGTCTGATGTTTTCCTTGTTGGTGAGACTTTATGAGTGTAGTTTCTGACATTCCTAGGAGACACAATCTCACAGCAAGCTCCCTTGTCCTCTGACTCTTACCGTATTTCCGCCCCCTCTTCTGTAATGTTCCCTAAGCCTTAGAAACAGGAGTTGTTTTGTAGATTTATCCATGGTTTTCTGTAATGTTCTCTGTTGCAAAGGGACAGTTCCTCAGTGAGAGGTGAGAACTACACTTAACCTGTAGCTATAAGGACAAATGTTTAGAATGCAGCTAGGGATACGCTGGTTTGGTAAATTATAGTAATTTAGTGTATATATATTAGAATTTCATGCAATATGTTTTGATTATATTTGCCCCCCACCTAACTCCTTCCTGGCATCCCTCCTTTCCTACCTACCTAAATTTGTGTCTTTTTGAGTATGTGGCCTTCCCTCAGAGTTAAGGTCAACTTAGGTCAACTTACCCAGAGGCAACAGCACTCAGAAAACTGACTCCCTCTAGAGTGGGACTTCATGTCTACTTCCGCTCTCTATTTGGTCTGGGTTGAGCTTGCATGTCATTGTACTTGCTGTCACAATCGCTATGAGTTCGTATGTGCAGCTGCCCTGTTGTGTCTAGAGGATACTGTTTTCTTATATTCGTCCACAGCATCTGGTACTTACATTCTTTCTGCACCCTCTTCTGCAGTGGTTCCTGAGCCTTAAGAGGGCATCTTTTTGCATGCTTTCCTTATTTTTTAAAATTTATTTATTGGTGTATGGCCTGCATGTGAAGGAGTTGGATCCACTGGAACTTGAGTTACAGACAGATGTGAGCTGCCATGTGAATGCTAGGAATTGAACCCGGGTCCTCTAGAAGAGCAGCCAATGCTCTTAGACACTGAGCCATCTCTCCAGCCCCAACTTTCCTTATTTTTATATGTCCTTTAAGGGGAGGTAAGTCTTTTCTAGGCAGCATATAGTTAGGGTTGTTTTTTTGTTTTGTTTTTTAAAACAGAACCCTGAACTCAGCTGCCTGCCTCTGCCTCCTGAATGCTGGGATTAAAGACATGCACCACCATACTGAGCCCTGGGCCGTATTTTTATGTATTCATTCTCCATGACTTTTTACTGTACAGTTGAATTCATTTGTATTCAAGGTAATTGTTGGTACTTGTGTTAGCTTTCTATCATTGTGATGAAACACCTGAGGGAAATTATTTTAAAGGAGGAAAAGCTCATGCTTCCAGAGGTTTTAGTCTCTGGTCACCTTGCTGGGTTCCTCTTAGGCCTGGGGTAAGGCCTCATCACAGAAGCACTTGATAGGAAGCTGCTCATCTCATGACATCTAGAGAGCAAAGAAAAGGAAAAGAAGGGCTCAGGAGCCTGGTATGCTCTTCAAGGTCCTAACCGGAGTGGCCCGCTTCCTTTAGCTCAGCCTTTCTGCCTTCCATGCTGCCAACTGAACCTTCAGGCAACATGTAAGTCCTAGCTGTGACAGTCAGTTAGGACCTGCTATTGACGTTTTCTGATTTGTCCTGCTTATTTTGCAGACTCTTTGTCTCTTCTCTTGCTAATGCTGTTTGTGGTTTGTGATTCTTTTCCCCAAGTATTGTCCCTTCAGGTTGCATAGTACCAAGTTTGCAGCAGATCCAGCCCAACAGTGTCTGGCAGTAGTAACTTAGGAAGCATTGCAGTATTTGCTTCTCACTCATTTGCTTTTCTCACCCTGTAGTCTGTGTTGCTTCTCACAATGTAACTGCACTTATCTCATGATAATTAACATTATCTTGTCTTTTTACAGGAGTATAGAAATACGGTTGATTTTTTTAGCCTGTACTTACCTCACAGAATCAAACATACAGTTGATTTTTGTGTTGAATAAATTTATTCATCCAGATTTCATCCAACATTTACTAAGCCATCACTTCTTAAAATAACAAAATGGTCAAGTATATACATTTTAGCTATTGTTTACTCCATGCATTGATGAATCTACTGTTCATCAACAAAAATTCAGAATCCATTTTTCAAAGAGTTAGAATTTTCTTCCATGCATAAATAGCTATAGGTTCCTAGTTTCTGTTCAAGAAATTTCAATTAACTAGGTTGTTCCAAGAAATACATGAGTTACTTCTTAAATACTGTTTTTTTTTTAAGTTCACGTTGTAAATATTGTGCCTTCATCTGTATCTGTGAGAGAGTATAAAGTCAGTTGTCCTCAATAGTACAGTTCTAACATCTTCTAACTCTTTGGTCTTTAACCCATTAAAAAGAAGAATACTTCTTTTCAGAGAATATTTCAGAATCTTTTGTTTCTGTTTAGATTGCCAAAACTGCAGAGAATCTTACATTCACTCCAGGGTAGTGTTTGCCCATATTCCTTCTCCAAGTGTACTATTGACTGCATGAGTATTCATCAAAATTTAATCCTGAAATGTCGAAGTCAAAGTACGAAGTCAAACGTAACCACATGGTGAGGTGCTTAAGTGAAAATTACTGTTTGGGGTCTTTTTATATTTTACATTTGAATACTGAAGAATTAAGGCTATACTAATTTTATGGTAACTAAGCATGTTATTAAGAAACAATACTAATTTTTTATTTTTATTAGTATTTAAAATACTCTTATTTTTTACATGCCACCCACAGGTATATATCACCTAAATAAAAGAAAGTAAATACTTCTTTGATGTTAATACCTTATGAAATAAATAGCAAAGAATCATCTTCAGATGGAAAAATATGATTACATTTTACCTATGAAACAAATTGTGTGAATAGGATTATATGAGATAGTCTGTTTAGGCAAGACTATTAAATGCATTAGGTCTTGAGTACTGGCTATTAAAGTGAGTAAATGGCAATATTATGAAGAGAAACACATGCCAAAAGACATTTTCCAAAGGGCTAGGATTGTAACAATACCAGTAATGAGGGCAAAGAGGTCTTAATGCAATTTGCACTTTCTAAAGTTTCAAAAAGAGGCTCTGAGTTAGTGCGTTATTAATGTACTGAACATCTGGTGCTGCGTAAAAGCTATGGACATTGAACGAATGCAGGACTCTAACTTATTGCCTCCCCAGTGACACACTGGTTTTAAGAAGCTTGAAAAAGTGAAATGACAATGTCCAGATAAGACACCGGCATTCCAAAGTATTCTTTTAATTTGTAAGATGTGATTTTTTTCAAAACTTGCCTCTAAGGCTATGAATCCAAACAATGTGAACACCAATTGGTAAACTAAATCGTCTGTGTCATTGTGTGTCAGCTAGTCTCTCTGTGTGACTAGTATTTACTTTTTATGAGTTATAAAAATAACTTAGGAATACCTTGTGTTTTGGTTTTTATTTTTTTCCTCTCATGTGGTAAGCCTAAAAAACTGAGACAGTCAGTGTCTGAGTACTTTCCTTTGAGCTAGCTGATTGCTAGGTACCTGGCTATGATACTATGATATTACAGTCAGTAATGACTGAATTGTGTGTCCAGGCACTTCAGTGACTCCTCTGGCAAGAGGGAAACGATTTAGCTGTGTATGTGTGCCCTCTGTCACGTGCAGTGAAAACAGACAAGCTATAGACCTGAATATCTGTTTAATGAGGTTGAAAAGGAGGAAGGAGGGGAAAAGGGAGGGGGTAAAGAGAAGGAAGGGGGAAGAATAGTGGAACTCACCAACAAAGGCCTCCAGCCTGGGTTTGTGTCCTTTCATGTGTCACTTCTTCCCCTCACCACTGTGGTCATCTTACTAATCACTTGAATATTCTTTTGTTGAGGACTTTGGCCCCTGGTATTGTCGTTTTGGGGTTTTGTTTTTTTGTTTTGGGTTTTTTGTTTGTTTGTTTTGGTTTTGGCTTTCTTTATTCTCCTTCCTGATCAGCCATTGGTTTGAACTTTGTTTATTAAGCATTTTCTGCATCTGAGGTGTTCTAGTTATTAAACAGTCACTGGTGAGCTAAACAAACAAAAAGTCTGTTACCTTCCTTACATTTCCAGGCATGAGAAGTTGACAGTAAACCAGGTATATATATACACATGTTGAGAGAGAGAGAGAGAGAGAGAGAGAGAGAGAGAGAGATTGAGATTCTGATATGTTAGATAATGTTATAGATTGAATGTTTGTGTGCTAACAAACTTCCTATGTGGCAGCCCTAACCTCCAGGCCTCTAAGGATGTACTAAGGTCACATGAAGACCTGAGGATGGTACCCTGGTCTCGTAGCATTAGTGTTTTAGTACCAAGAGGCACCAGTGAGTTCATTGCCCAACTCTGCATAGGCCGTGTGAGGACACACACAGGAAAAGGAGGCCATCTCCTTGACAGGAAGACAACCTTCCCTTTCTAGAAGTCAAGTTGGCCAACATCTTGATTTTGCATTTCCCATCCTATTCTCTAAGACTGTGAAGAAACACATTTCTGTTGTTATGTCACTTCATCTGTGATACTTTGTTATAGCAGCTCCAGGAATCTGTCATAGTTATGTAGAAAACTAAATGAGAAGGGGGAAAAGAATTCTAGGGATGTGAGAGGCAGTTTATAACTCGGATAGGATGAATTGGGGAAGTGTTTGAGAAGGTGACGTTGAATAAAGGTCTGAAGGAGGTAAGGAAGGAAGCAGGTTTCATTGCTGTGGAAAGAGCCCTGCAGTAGGAAAGGCTAGTGTGTCTGCAGCAGCATGCGAGATGAACAGAGAACTAGGGTGAGAAAAGAAGCCGGGACAAAAACACAGTGCAGTAACTTTGGAGGCTTTGACTTAGGTTTTGGTGTTTTGTTTGAAGCAGTCTCATGTACTCCAGCTGACTTTGAACTGTTGTGTAGCTAAAGATGACCTTGAACTTTAGATCTTCCTGTGCCTCCACCTCCTGAGTACCTGGATTACAGGCGTGCACCACTATTTCTAGTTTATGCTTTGCTGGGGAATGAATCCACAGCTTTGTGCACACTAGACAAGCCCTGGGACAACTGCGCTACATGCTCAGCCTTAGCCGGTAAAGCATTGTACTTGATGCTATGGGGGTGGGGAAGACTTCAGAAAACATAGGAAGAAATAAGGCAACAATTTAGCAAAATTGAGTGAAATAGGGTGACAGATGATTGGTGACTTAGGTACATGATAGCAGCAAGCTAATGAGAAATGTGTAAAGTCTAGGTATCATTTGAATGTAATTCTGGCAAGATTTGCTAGTGGCTTAAATGCACAATTATAGTAAGTAAGAAGGTAGGTTTCCTTGTTGGGACTTTTTCTTTTTTCTTTTTTTCTTCCCCCCCTTCTCTCTTTAGACAGGGTTTCTCTGTTATAATTCTGGCTGTATTGGAACTCACTCTGTAGACTAGACTGGCCTACAGGGTGAGTTCCAGGACAGCAATAGAGAAACCCTGTCTTGAAAAGAACAAAAAGTCATTTATTTTTATGTGTATGGATATTGCCTGCTTGTGCTACGTGTATGCCTAATGCTCTCAGAGACCTGAAAAAGAAGTTGAATCCCTTGGAGCAGGAGTTACAGATGGCCATGGGTTCCCATGTGGGTCCTGGGCACTGAACCTGGGTCCTGTTTTGTGACCGAACACACATTGGAAGAGCAGCTGGTGCTCGTAACCTGTGAGCCATCTTTCCAGCCCATTTTGTTTCTTAAAATAGGTATATAGTGGCTAGCAAAATGGCTCAGCAGATAAAGGTGTTTGCCACCACGCCTGACAACTTAAGTTGAATTTTTGGAACACATATGGCGTGAAAAGAGGACCAACTCATGCAGGCTGTGTTCTGACTTGTGTACCAGGGCACCTGTACGCGCATGTAAATTTTGACAATTTTCCCCTTAAATAGGATTTTGATTCGGCTTTAAATGAAATCATATTATTTACTTTCTTACTCTATATTTAGTTTTGTAATTCCCCCTTTTGTATATATTTTGCTTATGTGCTTTTTAAATTTTTTTATGTCGTATCTTTTTCTTTAGTCAGTTAATCAATATTGGTGATCTTTTCATAAACCAACTCTCATTTTTGTTCATTTACTTATCATTTTCCTATTCTCTACTTTATTTCTGTTCTAATCTTTACTTTCTTTATTTTACTCAGTTTTTTATTCTGTAATGCAGTGAATCAAACACAGGGCTTTGGTCATGCTAGGTAAGTGTTCTACCACTAAGTAGAGTACTTTTAAGAGTTGTTATTTTGAGGCAGTCTCACTTTGTAGCCCAGGCAGTCATTAAACTTGCTCCTGCCTCAACCTCCCAGGTAGCTGGGCTTGCAGAGCGGCACCAGGCTGGGTTTGTGTTTCTCTTTAATGCGGGCATTTGTGTCACCTGTGCACTTCTTCCTTAGTGCCCTTTTGTTATATTCCTTACTCTTGGTATGTTTCATGTTATTTTTGTTGGTTTCAATATAATTTCATAATTATATTACTTAATTTCCACATACTTCTAAATTCCATAGTTTTCTATTAAATTCCAGTCTCGTTCTATTGTGGTTGGAAAAAAAACAGTTGCTGTCATTTCGGTCTTGTTAATTGTGTGTGTGTGTGTGTGTGTGTGTGTGTGTGTGTGTGTGTGTGTGTGAGGGTCGAAGGACAACTTTGAGGAAACAGTTCTTTCCCTCTGCCGTGCAGATCCCAGGGATGGAGTCCAAGTCATCAGGCCCAGAGGCGAGAGCCTTTATATGCTGAGCCCTCTTGCTAGCTCTTGCTGCATTTGTTAAGATTTGTTTTGTGACTGAACACACAATGGATATATATGTTTCAGAACCATTAGCATTTTGCTGCTGTTCAGTAGGATGTTCTATGTGTCTCTTAAGACTTCCAGATTGTGGGAATTTCTATTTCCTTATTGATCTTCTGTCTGGATGTCTTACTGGTTTGTTGAAGCTTGAGTACTTGTTACCATGTTGTTGTATGTTCTGCCAAGAGTTTCTTGAAGCTTGTGTTTTCTTAAGTAGGCTTAAATGAATGTGTACTGTTGTGGGTTCTTGGCAAATTGGCCTATTATCCTTACAGAATGTCTTTCTTTTGTCTCTGTGATAGTTTTTGACTTGTCTGTTTAGTTTGGTGTGGATTATGTGAATGCTTTCTACTTATTAGGGGCCTCTTTTTCCACACTTTCACTTCGATCCTGTTTATAATCATAAATCCAAAGACCTGATAAGGCAGAATGCTTATACTATTTTCTCAATTCCTGACTGTCTACAATCTTTTTTTTTTCTCTCCTTATGGTTTTTTTTTCCCCCCCTGGAAAGCAAAATATAGTATAGTAACTTCTTAGTTGTGTTTAGAGAATTTTTTTTAAAGTTCTTCCTGTTTAATTAAAGCAAAGTTGGGTATTATTTTCTTTTTAAGACAAGCTCTCACTTGTAGCCCAGACTGGTCTCAAACTTTGAAACCTAATGCTTCAGCCTTACATGTTAGTGCCATGATACTTAGACAATATTGATTTCTATTTTTAAATTTTATTTTATGTAGTGTTTGTGATATGCTATATGTGTGTGTGTATATGTGTGTGTATGATATGCTATGTGAGTGTGATGTGCTGTGTGTATGTTGTACTGTGGGAGTATGATATATATGTGTGTGATGTGCTTTGTGTTATGCTGTGTATGTTTGTAATGTGTATGTGTGTGTGTGATGTGTGTTGGCATGCATATACCACAGTAAGTGTATGGAGATCAGAGGACAACTTTAGGGAGTCAGTTCTCTCCTTCCATCTTGATTTCTGAGGATTGAATTCAGGCTGTCTGGCTTGCACAGGAAGCCCTTTTAACCTCTCAGATGTCTCACCAGCTCAAGATTAATTTCTGTATAAGGTCAACAGTGAGTTCACGTTATAAAATTTTTACTAACATAAAGTCTTCATGCATTAATGCAAACTGGAAAAATGAGATCTATGTTTGGTGTACTGTGTTTCTTCTCTTTGCTCTCACCTAGTCTTAGTCTCTGAATTGCAGTCTTAGTTATATAATACAATACACTGAGTTTTTTTTAAAAAATCAAATTAAGTCAATACTTAATATCAGTGAGCTCAGTGACCTTAATTTTCAGACAAGTTTTTAAACACCACTCTCTTGTTTTCTTTTGTGATATGAGAGGTTTAAGCCTTATCCCCAGCCATTTTCTTACTTTTTGTTTTGAGATAAGGTCTCACTAATTGCCCCATTTGCCCTTAAACGCATGCTGTAACCCAGGCAGGCCTTGAACTCACCACCTTCTTGTATCAGCCTCTCTAGTATCTAGAATTGTAGGTATGCACCACCAGACCCAAGTGAATTATTTGTATATAATGTGAAAAAAGTCTTCAGTGGAAATTTAGCATTGACTGCTTCTTTGTTATTTCTCAAACTTTTCTTTTTAAATAGATCTCTTCTAATCTAACTGTGCATCATGTTATAGAGTTGCCTGTATGTTTTACCTGAGTAGAGTGAATTTGGTCAATGTCTTGGAACACTTATTACTTGAAGTTTGGTAGTTGTTATCTCTGAGTCAAGAAGTCAGTGATGAAATATCAAGGAAAATAGTGTATTATTGTATTAAATTCCAGTAAGTGTCAGCAATTATGGAAACTTGTAAGATATTTCATCTGGATTTTGGATACTTTCATCCAATTCTATACCAGCTATTCAGTAGAGAAATTTAAGTAATTTCTTGTTCTGTACTTAATTGATTTTTTTTTGTATCTATTTTTTCCTACCAATAAAAGACCCATTGTTACCTCTCCATACATACTGTTGCTCTGGATTTTTAAAGAAGGTTTGCATACTTTCTAACTCCAAACACAAGGCTTTCACTTCAAAGCAGTGCATATTCAAAAACCAACTCTAGAAGTCAATTCATGAGAAGTATATTCAAGTAGAAAATATTTTCAGATAATGACAGTCCTGTAATTTTTAACATAATATAATGCTGTGGGGAATTTTAAGTTATTGATCAACTCTGATCATTTAATCAATGACAGTGATAGGGAATTTGGTTTATGTGCTTTCAAATTTTATTTATAAAAAACTATAAATTATCTTATAAAGTCAGTGAAGTTTTGTTCACTAGAGAATTTTGGTCGGTTTCTTGGTACTTAGTTACATTATAATAACTAGTCCACAGGACAGTAGAACTCATGACATTCAAAAGTAGTTCAAACAATTCACTTTAAGCTATCATCTCTACAATTGGTTTTTGTCTTTTCATGTACTTAGCTCTCTTCAATTTTACTTGTTTGTATTTGCTGTACTTCATTTTCTACCATCTTAGAAATAATGCCTAACCCTATTTTCAAATTTTAAAAATAATGTATATGCAAACTGTTAATGTATTTTCAAGTATTACTCTTGTTTTGTTGAACACAGCATATATTTTATTGTATTCTCTCATCCATGTTTTTAAGATTGTTTTAAGGTTCAGCTTTTCACTGACTCTTACTTATTTTTAGTCTAACAATACATTGTTAGGATGTGTATTCATTATGGGACAGGTCGAAATTTTATTTATTTATTCATTTTTTTTTATTCTAGCACTTGTAATTTACAAATAAAGGTCTTCATTTAACTAGACTTCAGAATTAATTTTCCCCGTTTCTTTTTAGCTATTAGAGAAATTAAGAGAACGTTGGATTTTCACTGGCTTATGGCAAAGTTTGGAATCTGTGAAGACAGTTATTGTAGAACCCCAACGAGGAGAAAAAACTGATTTTGATGAACTGTTGCAGGTATACTATGATGCCATCAAGTTTAAAGGAGAAAAAGGTAACTGGAAATAATTTCATGGTCAATGAAAGGCTTTTTAAACTATAAAGCAAGGAGAACTTGGTGCTATTAAAATGTCATTTATATTATCTTTTTAAGTGAATTGTACTTAGGAAAAATTACATTTTATAATTTTAGGTAAAAAGAGAGTAGGTTAAATTAAGAAAGATTTTGAGGCATGTCAGATGAACTTTAAGAACATACATATTCAGATATTAAGCCACATTTTTACCTTATATTTTTACCTTATATTACCTGAAATATTTTGTGCAAGAAGGAAGGTAGGGTAGATATAAATATCTTCCTCACTGACCAAATCAGATCAATAGATTTTACACAGACAATGTAGTTTGTGCTTATAGTCTATCAAATAATATAAACTTACAGGGGTTTTGTTGTAGTTGTTTATTTTTAGCTTTGTTTTGTTTGTATTGTGTTATTTGAAACAGAATCTCACTATGTAGACCAGGCTGGCCTTAAATTCAGAGAGGTCCACCTAACTCTGCCTCCCAAGTTAAACTTAGGTTTTTAAAACATAAGGTGTAGTGGTGTTTGACTGTAATCTCAGTGCTCAAAAGAAGTGTAGGAAGGAGTGTGGCACATTCAGGCCAATTTGGAGTTCAGATCCTGCCTCAAACAACAAAAACTGAGGACTTGTGAAAGGTAATAGCAGTAATTTAGGAACAATGCAACAGTGAAGATACTTAAACATAATTGTTGATAAACTTTTCAAAGATAGATTTTATGATCTTATATGTATGGGCCTGAGTATATATATATGTGTACCACATTTGTACAAGTGTCCAAGGAGTCAGAAGAGGGCATCGGATCTTCTGGAACAGGAGTTACAGGCAGCTGTGAGTGTTATAAACTGAACCTGAGTTCTCTGTAAGAGCAGCACGTGTAAATATATTTTTAATGACAAAATTATAACCAAGTATGGGAGCCTATATATCTTAGTTCTGGAGAACAAAGGGATAGGAGGATTGAGAGTTCAAGGCTAGTGTGGCTTACATCCTGAGATCCTGTCTCAAAACAAACTAGAAACAAACAAAACTCCAGGCACAGTGGCACATGCCTGTGATCCCAGCACTACAGAGGTTGAGGCTGGAAGATGGCTGCAAAGAAGAGACCATATTTGTGCTGGTAAAAGTAATGGTTGGATTTCAATTTCTTGGTTAACACTGTTCAGTTAATTTGCTGCTGCTTCTGTACTGTGTATAAATTAATAATATTTTTCCTTTTATTTTGGTTTTTCCAGATAGGGATTCTCCGTGTAACAACCCTGGCTGTCTTGGAACTTGCTTTGTAGTTTGTAGACAAGGCTGGCCTCAAACTCACAGACCTGCCTTCCTCTGACTCTCTGCAGAATGTGGGATTTAAAGGTATGTGCCAGCCAGACAGTAGTGGCAGTGCATGCCTTTAATCCCAGCACTTGCGAGGCAGAGGCAAGTGGATCTCTGTGAGTTTGAGGCTAGCCTGGTCTACAGAGGGAGTTCTAGGACAGCCAGAAACACCCACTCCCCAAAAAAGTTGTGTGCCATCATGCCTAGCTATAAGTAACTTTAAAAATGTAGAGTTTGTAAGTTGATTTGCTACCTTTTCCATCTAATTCTGTTTCTGTATTTAAAGACAATGAGATTTAAAAACTGTCTCACAAAGCAATCCTTACTTGCTTTAAATTTACTGAAAATACTTACAACAAGAATAAGCAATTTCAGAGAATTTTGAGTGCACTTTTGAAAATGTTTAATTTCTATTGCTTAAGATGGAGCCCTTCTCATAGCAGTTTGTCGTGGCAAAGTGAGCGAGGGTCTGGATTTCTCAGATGATAACGCCCGTGCTGTTATAACAGTAGGAATTCCTTTTCCAAATGTGAAAGATCTTCAGGTAAGCCCTCAAAGCCCTGAGAAGTTCTAGCTACATGTTTTGTGTAGATTTAATTATATGTTTTTTCATATCCTCAGATATTTAGATCTCTGAATGAATAAGAATGTTTTAGTAGGAAATGTGTTTTTAGCATACTCTTTTGTTCAACAAAAGTGATTTTTAAAATGTGGCCTCTGATCAGTATCACTTGTGAACTTGATGAAAACAGCATTTTTTTCTGGTCTGTGAGAATTTTTCTGAGTCAGACACAGTGCTTTAGAGGACCACAATTTGTGTTTTATCAAGTTCTTAGCAAGACACTCATGGGTTCGCCTGGGGATTCCAGGGTCCTTTTTTTATCTAGCATTTTAGTGTCCTGCCTTGTAGATCTCATGGTTTCAGCTGCTCCAAATTCCTAGTCTACACCGAAGAAAGTTTTGTTTTATTATCGTTGTTTGCTTCCTAAGCTGTATTCTAAGTTTTTTCATAGTAGTAAGTACCTAAGGGGACATATTAGGCTTCTCCAGAGAAATGGAACCAATGTGAGTGTTCATATGTGTGCATACATATTACTTGGATGCATCTATATTCATTTAGTTAACCTGGTTACAGAGTTAGCTGGAAAGTTCCACAAAGACCAATGCAAGCTGATTGCATGGCTCTATTTCAAGAAGCTGAAAGAATTAGTATTATGGATGTTGATGATGCAGCCCCACCCCTCAGAAATGGTCCATGCAAGTTCCAGGATCCAAAGGCCAAAGAACTTGCAGTCTGACATCCAAAGGCAACAGTAATTAAAAAATATGTCAGCTTCAGAGGGGTGGCCCAGAGAGTTTTCTGTCTTCTGCCTTTACTTCTCCTCTGTGGCTAGCTGACAGCTGAATGTCTTCCCCACTGAATTTCCACAGATCCACAAACTAATATCTAGAAATACAATCAGATACCTAGAAGTGATGATTTTCCTATTTGCTAATCCCTCAAATTAGTCAAGTCAGCATCCCGAGTTAACACACAGTTGGCATTATCACCCATCAGGGAAGGTTTTCTTTTGTTTCTTACAGGCATTTGAAGGTACCAGCAATGTGAGAACAAGACTTGGCCCTTCCTAGCCATTGAGCTGGCCCACTGAGTATGATCTATATCCTTACTCTCAGGGTACAGCCAATTAAGGTAGCATGCCAAAATAGGAGTTCTTTCAGTAGCATGGTTATCTTTGTTATTGTTAGTATGTTAGTAAGCTCTATAAACCATATATGCTACTTTTACTGCTCTAGGGTAGAGCAGTCTTTGGGTAACATTAATAGTGATAAACAACAGTTCTTTCATCAACTCCCACTTTTCCACAAACCTCTGAACTTCCTCAAAATTTCTAAGTCCTCAGGAGGGTATGCCATCCAATGACTCATAATCTAATCTTTCTAGAGTTTGCTGGCCTTGACAATGTCTACTAACTGTCTACAACTACCAGTGTTGCTGCAACCAGTGTGCTAGGCTGTGCCTGCTATTCTGAAATGTCTGGTGCTGCCCAGACAACTGCTGTGGTGGTGATATGTACTCTGGAACACCGTGTGTTCACCATCAGCAGCTTTCAAGCTGAATTCTGTAGAAGCCCAGCTCTTCTGGCCTAGTGCTGGTTGCCTATTGATGCCTGATAGGCGTGCTGTCATTTTTACCCTGCCCTGCAGCGTTGTGTGAATGCGCTTTGTTACATGCAGTCTTTCATCGCACATGACATACTCTTCTCGCATCTTAAATTTACTTCCCCTTAGACAGATTCTTTCCATTTTTGCTCATTATTTTCTAAGTCTCGGACCTTCACAGATTCTTCAGAAATGGAAAAGATGACAAACTTTATGGCTAATACTAGGCTTCACAAAGTAGTGAAACCCAAAAGTATTCATGTCAGACCTACAGTGCTCATTACATTTAAGAAGCGAAAGTATCAAAGGGTACTTTATCCTTTCCCATAATTTTTAGTAAAAAATGAAAATGTTTCAAAAAATGGTGAACATTTAAGTATTTGTTATATTATTCTTTGCTATTTTTTTCAAAAATTCTTAAAGTTAAAAAACATTTATGGGGAAAATATTCTTTATTTCTTTTTATTTTTTTCTGCCTTCACTCCAACAAATTAATTCTGGGTCTTGCAGTTACACAAAGCTTGGGTTGTTAATGCTTTCTTTCTGTTAAGCAGCTCTCTGTCACTATGATAAAAAGCTTCTAAGGATAAAAGGTGTTTTACAGTTTTGGAGGTTTCTGTCCACATTTGCTAGACCCCATTGCTTTATTCTTGTGGCCAGGCGGAATCTCATGTCAGGAAGGAAGCAAAGAGAAAGGACTGTGGTCCTATTTTGTCCTTCAAGGGGACACCTCTAGTTACCTAACTTCTATTAAGCCTGTCTCTTAGAGTTTCCACAACTTCCCAAGAGTGCTATTAGCCAGGAATGATCCTTAACATCCAGGCCTTTGGGGGACTTTAATCAAAACAGTAGTCTGGCCTTGTTCACCCACACTCCTTCCTTCCTTCGTTTTTGGGTATGGTGTATATGCACATATGAGAATATATGCCCATGTCTTCACATGCAGAAGCCACTGGAAGACATCAGGTGTTGTCCTCTATTAGTCTCCACCTTATATTTTTAAGATAGGGTCTTTCACTGAGCCTGAAGCTCACTGTTTTGGCTAGGCTGGCTGGCCCCAGAACTCTAGGGATTTACCTGTCTCCACCCCAGCATTGGGGTTACAGGCATGTATGGCCATGGTGGGCTATTTGTGTGAGTGCTAGGTATTCCAACTCAGGTCTTTTTGCTTGCATAGCAACACTTTTACCATTTTCCCAGCTCCAGTAGTATTTTCTTTATCATCAATATCAGATGTAAAGGAAAAGTATATTTCACATTGTCACATGTCTGGATCAGTCATGTGCAATATCTAAACTTAGTAACTTGAAGCAATAATTATTTATTATAGACAACACATCTACAACGTGTAGCTGGCCAACACAGCTACTGAAAAATATTTATTTGTATGTCATAATTGAGTGTAAAAGAAATACATAATTTTCACATTTTGGTGAAATCCAGTTAAACTACTTGTTGCTTTAGGAAACTGCTAGCAAATCCAAATTCATGAAAAGTTTGCCACTAATGTTTTCATCTGTTTCTTTATAAAATAAGCATCCAACTTTCTTACATCAAAAGTGAGTCCTCTGTAGACAACAAATTATGGTAGAATTTTTCTTTCTCAATTCATCCTGCCACTGTCCTTTGATTACAGAGTTTAACCCATTTGTACTTAAAGTAGTTACTTACTAGTGAGGAAGGACTTGCCGTTGTTATTCGTTTTCCATATCTTGTGCTTTTTGTTCTGTAGATACTCCACTAGTGCCCTTCTTGTGTTCAGTGCTTTGTAGTTTGTAGTACACTAGAGCTTGAATATCCTTTATCCAGGGTGCTTAGGACCAAAAGTATCTCATTTTGGAGGTTTTGGTGGTGGTGGTGGGGGGTTGTTCTGTTTTTGTTTTTGTTGTTTTGTTTGGTTTAGTTTGGGTTTTCCTTTTTTTTTTTTTTAAGTTTTAGGATATTTATAGACTTTACTGTAAGCATTCCTCCATCTGAAAAATCTGAAATGCAGACCGGAGAGATGGCTCAGTGGTTAAGAGCACTGGCTGTTCTTCCAGAGGACCTGGGTTCAAATCCTAGCACCCACATGGCAGCTCACAACTGTCTGTAACTCCAGTTCCAGGGGATCTGATACCCTCACACCAATGCACATAAAATAAAAATTAAATAAAGTATTTTTTTAAAGGAACATCTGAAATGCTCTGAATACGTGAACTTCTCAGCCTCCCTATTAATCATCACATGTCAGACTTCAAATCTTCAGACTTCAGGGATCCCAACCTGTATTTTAATTCCCTCCTCCTCCCTTTGTGTGCAGGTTTTAATCATTTTGTTAGTGTTTATGTTGAGACACCAGACTCAGTTATTATCTTTAATTTGTTCTTTAAATTAAAATATAATTGCATCATTCTCTTTCCTCCAACCCCTCAAATGCCTCCTCCACTCGCTTTCAAATTCATGGCCTCATATTCTTTAATTATTATTGTTATGTATATGCAAATAAGTATGGAAGTATAACCTGAGTCTGTTTAGTTATTACTGTATGATTATGTTTTAGGACTGGTCACAGAGGATTGCATAACTTTAAGATTTATTTATTTTATTTATATGAGTGCTCAATCTACGTGTACACCTGTGTACATCAGAGGGCATCTGATCCCATTATAGATGATTGTGAGCCACCATGTGGGTGCTGGGAATTAAACTCAGGACCTCAGGAAGAGCAGCCATTGTCCTTAACCACTGAGCCATTTCTTCAGCCCCAACTTTTTTTTTTTTAAATAGAGTCTCACTGTGTACTTTAGTTGGCCTGGAACTCTCTATGTAGACCAGGTTGCCCTCAAACTCAGAGGTCTGTCTACTTCTGCCTTCTGAGTGCTGAGATTAAAGACATGTGCCATCACACTGGCCTTTATTACTTCCTAAAGCACATACAGAAAGGATTTATTCACTGTGTTATTTTTTACTTATTATCTGCCAGATGATTTATCTGAAGATCATGGCTTATCTGGGTCACCTTCTCAGAGTTCTGTAGGCTGCATTCTCAGCTGTAGCTTGAGATTCACTTCCAGGCTCATTTAGGTTAATTGGCAGAATTCAGTGTCTTGTGGTTAGAGGACTGAGATTCTTAGACCTCAGGAGCCACTTAATTTCTTAGAAACTATTGAGTTGCTTCTGTGTAGCCATCTTGGAGGTACTCACAATATGGCAGTCTATTTCTTCAAGGTCTAAAGGGTACTTCCTTAGACCAGTCAGCTCAGACAGAATCTTTTAATCTTGAGATTAACTTTCCTTCCTTTGCCATATAATATTAAGAGAATGCTCGTCCCCAAACCCATACTCCTTGCTACGTGCTTGTCTGCTCTCACTCAAGACTGTAGAGATGCAAGTCTTCATTTGCCGCCCTGGAGTGCGTTGCCATCCTCTTTTTCTATAAAGGAAATGCCAGATGATTTCCATAAACACATCCTCCCAAACTGCTTCCAATTGCTGAACTTTAAACTAGAACTTTATAGTTTCGTAATGCCGTTTGTATTATACTCAGAAATGAGTGGAAGCCATCTACAGATGAAAACACTGTCAGTATTCTAATAGAAACAGAACAGATTAATCTCTGCAGTCTTTCCTGTCTTTCCTTTGAATTCATACTTTTAAAAATTCAGCTCCGTGTCTAAATTGGAAGAGCGATTTGAGTGAGGAAAAGAAGGCAATGACATTAATTTTATGATACTAATTTTTCTTAAGTTTAAGGAAGATTATGGAAGTAAAAATTTAAATACAGCTTAAAATACTGACCTAAGACTTTAGTCTCACTAGCTTGGTTTTTAGAGAGACAGGAAAATGTATGTTGGAGCCAAAACTATGACTTCTTTGGCTGTGACCAGGATTTCCTCTTCCCACCTTGGGGACTAGAAAGCAGAGGTAGGAAAATTTCATTTTAGAGCCAAGTGTGACTTGTTTAGTTCAAGTCATAATTTATTACTCATTCTTTAGGGACCTGGAAACACAGAAACCCACTATGAAATGTTGATAATGGGCCACTCTGAAGGGCGAGCATTAAGCTAACTTTCCCAGTGAGGTTTTTTTTTTTCACTTCCACCTTTCCCAGATGCTTCTGATCGTTCTGTAAGAACATTCTTAACCATATAATTGTTTAAAAGGAAACTTTCTGCGCAATAGTCTGAAGTACTTGAGGGGCATGAGGGGGAACCCAGGCTTTCCTATGAGTAGATGGTGGGAAAGCATAACTAAGAAAAACATTATTTTCTTTTAATGTAATTAAGTCACATACAACAAAGCTGCCTTTTAATTGGGTGTCTGAAACAAATCCATTGGCAAATTACAACTACTGAAGCTGCAGTGTTAGAATTGAGTCACCCACATCTCAAATTGATGATATTGGCATAGATACCAGATTACAACAAAACTATTCAGATTATGGAACTAGTCAGAGTAATGAAATAACCTTTTTTTTTTTTTAACCTACTTAGAAGCACAAACCACTATAACGATTCTGGGAGCACAGTAATACGCTGTCTATGGAACCCTTGTCTCATGCAGATTACAGTCTAGCAAGGAATACTTATGAGAAAGTAATAAACAGTCACAGTTGTGGTGAGGCTATAAGAGAAAGTCACAGGAACCGTGAGAATGTTATAGCAGATCTCTATGAGTCAGGAAAGGTTTCCTGAGGAAGTAGTATTTAAGCTGACACAGGAAAGAAGGTAAGAGTGGTGTCAGTGAACAGAATGGACAGCAGTATTCTGAGCACAGCGGACTATGGTAAGACTCTGATCAGTGAAAGAGGATAACAGTTTCGAGGAACTGTAAGAAGCACAATTTGGGGAACTGGGATCATGGCCTGTGAACTCAGGCTGGGAAAGGCACTTAGGAGCCAAATCACCTAAAACTCTGTGTACCAATTTCAGGATTTGGGATTTTATTCTATACTGTGGGAAACCAGATCCAGGCACAGAGCCTAAGGTCAGAGTCGAGTGGAGTTCTGGTTCTAGTGTAGCATCTGATATAGAAATCCACCTGGATCTAGCCCCAGCAATAGCTTGTGCTTCCCCAAGGGGCATAGCCGTGGATATAAACTTAAATCACTGTAATACTAAACTCAGTAACATTTAGGAAACCGGCAGTTTATAGTTGGACTGGTTGGCAATATTTAGGCCAAATTAGTTCAACCTAAATCACTTATACCTTCCTTTTACCCAGAACATCCTTTTCTAGGAAAAAAAAAAAAAAAAGATAATTTGGCCAAAAATATTGAAAAGCAGTTTATAAATATACCTTAAATTAAGTATGCAACCTAATAAGTTTACCACTTGTATATTTACCAGGGGCAGTAAATATGAGAAAACAGTTCCTGTAGAAAGAAAAATGAATAAATAAAACAAAAGAACCATAAAATGCATAGACAAGTTGTTGCTGTTCCCCCCACCCTCATGCTAGAAACTGAGCCCATTTGTACATGCTAGGCAAACACTACCACAGAGCCCCATCCCCCAGATTGTCTGTGTTCCTTAAAGAGATGAAGGCAGATAATGTTTTATATTTTGAAAAAACTCTTTATCTGTTTTCTTGCATTTATTTGATTTTTTTTTTTTTTTTTTTTTTTTTTTGCAAACACAGGAGCTTTGTATGTTGGTTTTGCTCTAAAATTAGGTCAAAGTCTTTAGACTTACATGTAAGATTGATTGAGACTCATGTTCATACTGATTTGTTGACACAACATAATTAACAGCACTTCCTCAAGGGGAACTATGGAACTGGTTTTTTACTTGTCTAAAAATAAATGTAATTTTGTTCCTCAGAGGTGAATTTGACTTATAGATTTTAACTACACAATCTTAGCCAAAAGGCTAAAAGGCGATAGATTAATCAGTTATTCATCCTGTCAGATCTCCTCTAAAGCCATAGGTTATAGACATGTAGATGGACTTTAGGTATGTGACTCAGGTTTTCCAATTACAGCAATTTGAAAGTATCAGGCTGTAATATGTATCACTGTTTCCAATATAAGTCTTTCTGGTTTTGACTGAATTTAATAGCTTGATAAAAACAGGTTCCTGTAATCACCAGAACTTGAGGGCTGAAACAGAAGGATCTCAAGTTCAAGGCCAGCTTGAGCTACATAAGGAGACCTTCAGTAAATAAATACATAATGGTTTGAAGCCTTGGAAATGAGTGGTGCACTGCTTTCTAA
This sequence comes from Cricetomys ansorgei, assembly GCA_026225945.1. NCBI lineage: Eukaryota > Metazoa > Chordata > Mammalia > Rodentia > Nesomyidae > Cricetomys > Cricetomys ansorgei. Next base: position 6,585,733 of record JAMJFZ010001871.1, read on the forward strand.
CTGTAGGACATAAAATCAGTGTGCAAGGGAGTATAGTAAGCTGTACAGTAACTCATACTGTCTTTTCCTAGTGCGTCAGTTTAGCAGATTTGTAGCCTTCGTATCAGAGCTTATCAAACCTAGCACTATTTACCTTTTGGCTACTGCACTGTAGAGTGTTTAGTCAAATCTCTGCCTTGATCCACTATATGCTAGTAGCCCATCTCCTGCCCTCAACTGCCAGATGTGACAGTGCAAAAGTACAGCCATGTTGCAAATAGCTTCTTGCAGACAAAATTTAGTTGAGCACACTCTTATAGGACATATAAATGTATATTGTGAATTAAAGTGAGCAATACACTCACCGTTTTGTGTGTGTGTGTGTGTGTGTGTGTGTGTGTGTGTGTACACTCCTACATATGCATATGCATGAACATGTGCATGCACACATGTTAAAGCCAAGTGTCTTCTTCTGTCACTCTCCGTGTTATGTTCTAGCACATAGTCTCTCACTGAATCTGGAGCTCACTGATTGGCTAGATGTGCCCAGATTCCTCTATCTCAGTCTCCCAGCACTGGAATCACAGCCACTTGCCACCTCTCCATTTTTGTTTGTTTTGTTTTGGTTTCTTCTGTTTTGTTTTTATTTTTCTTGGGATCTTCCCTTTCTCTCATGGTTTTGTTTTGCATTCCTAGGGATGTAACCTAACCCTCAAGCAAGCTCTCTCCCACTGAGCTTGACTCACAACACCCATATTTTTGCCATAAGGAACAGGGTTTTTGTGTTGCCAAGGCTGCCCTTGTCACAGTCTTCCTGCTTCAGCCTTCCAAGTTATCAGAACTGTAAGTTTGTGGAACTGTACCCAGCCTTCTCTCTCATTTTCAAAGCATACATTTTCTTACTGCCCTCTCTATTAGTTCCTTAACCTCCTGTTCCATTGAGTACTTCTGTGCTTTTACAGGCCATCCTGGGTTATGTAGTCATTTAATAAGTCCTGCAATATATTAATAAAGACACGTGAGACATGTTTAAAGGTACAAGCCAGACAGATCTCAGAGAACCAAGAGCTCCATCTTCCAGTCCTTCATCCCAGCAGTTTATTCTTATCTTAAAAGCCCCTCCTAGCTCTCTCCTAGAAGTCTATTTGAATGATCAAAGAGATACAATGGTTTAATTCCTCCCAAACCTTTGGCCTTTGGAGTGTGTCTACATTTACAGTGAGGTGCCATCAACACAAAAGGGGCTAGGCCACACCCTGTCCTGAGCTATATGTTCAGGTTTATAGTGGAGTAACTAATAGACAATTAAGAGACCCCAGGCCATGCCTTTCCTGCCCCTGGACTGGTGGAGCAGCCAAATGACCTCTTTATCAGCAACTCTTTTTGTATTCAGCTAAAAGGGAGTAGCTTATATTTACATTAGAAAATAGGCTGTTTCAGCTATAGAAATCACATCCAGCCAGGCTCCAGGCAGCCAGTGCAGATGATTATTTTCAGTGAATATAATATGTGGAGATATGTTCAAATATACTGCAACAGGGTTATTTTTAAAAACTCAAAGTCTCCCTTACTTTTACTACAAAGCATTCATTTTCAAAGTGCTGTAGTTCTGTGCGCCACATTCCATACTCACGTGTTCACATGTGAGAAGCTTTGAGTCATACATTCCTGACAGTGATAGAGAACAATAGCTTTTAAACACCAAACTTTCACCTACTTTTTAAAGACCCCTTTTTCTGGGCGTTGGTCTTTTTAAAATTTTTTGTTTATTTTTCTTTAATGTGTATGTGTGTGTGGAGGTCAGAGGACAACTTTCGAAAGTTAATTCTTACCTTCCATCTTGTTGAAACAGGGTCTCTCTTGTTTCTGCTGCTGTGATGTGTACTCCAGGCTAGATGTGGTCTGCTAGCTTCAGGTGTCTGCACCTCCCATATCCCTGGGAGAGTGTTGGGATTACAGACGGAACTCGTTGCCCTGAGTTCAAGGGCTCAGGTTGGGTTGTCAGACTTGCATGGCAGGTGATTTACCCACTTAACTGTATCTCCTGCTTCTTACTTTTAAAGTTAATTTGGGGATAGTAGGGATCTAGCCAGCAATAGTGTTCTACTTGATTAACACTTGGACTATAGAGTTAATAAATTGAGTTTTAACATTTTGGGTAAATAATCAGTGTGTGTGTGTGTGTGTGTGTGTGTGTGTGTGTGTGTGTGTGTGTGTGTCATGGGAAGCAGGAGAGCACAATGTCCTAATACATACCTTGAACTCAATCTTTGTTCCTCACCCCTAGGCTGATGATAAGCATGAACTCCCATGCTCACTAGCTTCAGTGTTTTCCAGTATTCATTTTTTTTCTTATATTTATACCTTTTCTTGAGTGTGCTCTTAAACATTTGATCTTGCAAAATGTGACTCCAGGTTTGAGTCTGCTGTCACTGGAGTTCCCCAGGGCCGTTATGCTCATTAGTGTATCATATGGCATTCCCAGGCATTTTCCATAAGAGATCCTGCTTTCCTCCAGAGTTAATAGTTGTGAACATAAGCAAACATAGGTCTCTATAACGTGCTGAATGAAGTACTGCTTATTCCCCTTAGCGAAGCCTCTTAACATTGGCTCATTCTTTTAAGAACCTGTGATTCTGTTTTCAACTTCATACTACTTTCTTACGTAAGATATAATTACAGAATTATTCTGTGTATGTGAGGGATGTGCAGGCTGGAGCTCACCTCAGCTGAGCATATTCTCCACCATGGAGCTTCTTCTCTCACATAAGATAGATAATATTTCATTCTGCATAGCTGTGATTGCTAGAAGATTTTTTCCATTAGTTGTGTGACTTTTACAAGAGAAACATTAGAATGTAAAGTACTTGAATAAACAATGTTTAAATTGATACAGGAGTAATCATACGCTCATTCTCATATGTCTCTCCATTCCCGTATTTTATATAACTGCTTGAAAAAAACAAATCATAGATTGCAAAGTGACCAAACAGTATTAGAAAGCATAGTAAAGAGTGTTTATTTAAGCCATAGTTTCTCAGAACATTTTTGATCAGTTGGGGAAGTTATTGAGAAAAAGCTGTTTCTGAACTGAACAATATTCTCTATAGTTTGCCAATGTACCTATTTTCATTGATTTTTTTAAATGAAACTGCAATTACTCCATAAACTAAAAAATTTATAAATTACCTAAAATAATCTATAAATATCCAGTAGTATAGTTAAATAACCAGGTGTTAAAACACTGATTTGGGGTAAAGAGCCTAAGGCAATGACTATATAACCTATGTAATCCTATGACTTTTTTCATGCTCAGCAATAGTGTATTACAACTGAATGTGAAGTCCACACAAAAGCTGTATCAGGTCTTAGAAAACATAAGAAAAGTAAAGACTTGAGCCTACTTGTTCCCCCAAGCCATTGCTGGATTTGGAGCCTTGGGCCTCACATACACCTTAGGCAAGTACTCTAATCCTAAAATATACCCCCAGCCTCCTTCCTCCCCTCTTCCCTTTTCTTTAAATACAGCAGTCTTGCTAACTTAGCCAGGGTGGACTTGAACTTGGGATCTTCCTGCCTTAGCCTCCTGAATAGCAGGGATTACTGGCCTGCACCACCAGGTCCTTCACCAACACAGCCTTAATATATGGTGCTTTTCCTGCTTCATGTTCATTATCTTTTTATTCAATCAGCATATAAGATTAGGATGGCAGAAATCATTCTCTTTTTTACAGGAGAGGAACCTCAGAAAAGAAGATTTGGGGGAGAACTGTTGTTATTCGCAGTCTGCAAGCCATGTGCCTTTGCAGCTCCGCTTCCTCAGAATAGATGATAGCTTGAGTGGTGGCATTTTATCTAAGCAATATCTTAACATGGATTACGGAATTGCCGTAATGCCTATGAGTCTATTAGCGTTTTAAACTAAGTCCTTTTCAGAATAGGCATATTACGATTTCCTTCATGACCTAAAAGTGTTTTAGCTGTTTTATTTTTTTAATAGAAAAATAGTAATTTCTTCTTTTGCCCTGTGCTCTTATCTTGACAAGTTGTTTGGATAATGAAAAACTAAGATCTCGTTTCCATTCTGACTGAGATGTTGTGTCAGTATTGTCAGAGGATTTATTTGGGAGTGTTTAAGTGTTACGGAATACTCAGTTACATACTGAGAAGTGGCCACAGCTGAGTTGCTTTAGGTAGTGATGGTGGCTGTAGAGAACAGAAGAGACCCAGATTCTTTCCCCTCATTCTCTTTCCTGGGGTTTCCTAGAGCCTTGTGTGCTGAACAGTCATCGATCTCTGCGCCTCGGCCCAGCTGTTTCTTACATTTCAAATGTTCAGGTATTTTATTCAACAGCTACAATTTATGGCACAAAGTTTAATAGATTTCTCTTTTAAAAGTAATCTTGAAGCATATATGAAGTAAGTTATATTGCTATCACTATGTCTTAGTTCTTGTTTCTTGGTAGACTATTGTGGTCAAGTTCTAATGTAGCAGAAAGTAACAACTGAAAACTGTTTCTAATGTGCTCTTTTATATAATTATTGTTTAAAGGGGAGCTTGGCTTCTTAACTCTTGGCAGAAACTTTTTTCTCAGATTAAAAAAAAAGTTCTATATTTGGTTAACTTGGTGTTTCAGAAATGTTGAAAATATGCCAAATGAAATAAAACCAGTTATACTCCTTTTATCTAGCCAAATTACTCCACGTTATAAGGTCTTAGGCTAAGTTGAGAGCTTGAGCTGTTGGGATTTATATTGTGATACAATGATGGAAGTGTTTACACTGCAATGTGACTCTGAACAGTAAATGTCTTTCATGCACAGTCTTTGTTTCCAGAGTGGTTTGCTGTAAATGCCAGGGTTTTAAGCTCTACCTTGGCTAGAGTTAAAACCATTCTGCTTGAGTGCTCACCAGAAAAAAAAAATGTTTATTTTCCTGAAGGATGCTTTCTTAAAATTATTTATTAGTGGCTTTAGATGATTGTTTGCTTTTTTTATTTGGGGGTTTGAACTTTAATTTTTTTATTGTAATTTGAAATTGTTTTCATACGGGCAAATATTGTATGTTGGACATATTCCCCATACCTCCTATCCTGACTTTTCTCATCCGTCCCTCTGTCTCCATGTCTCCTTTGTTCCCCTAGACATTTTCACTTCTACTTTCATTTTACATATGCATTTATGGTTTTATGTAACTGCATATAAAAATCTAGAAATCACACATGAGAGAAAACATAGAGTATTTGTCTTTCTGAGGCTGGCTTAATTCAGGTAATATATGATTATCCATTTGAATCTATTTCCTGCAAATGGCATAGCTTCATTCTTCTTTAGAAATGAAACAGTTGCATTGTGTATATGTACTACATTTTCTTTCTCCTTCCTGTCAATGGACGCTTACAGTGATTTCATAACTTTGCCGTTGTGAGTTATGCTGAAGTTAGCATTGATATACAAGTATCTCTGTGATACATTGACTCAGAGTCCTTTGGGCAAATACCCAGGAGTTATATAACTGGGTCTTATGGTAGATCTACTTTTAGTTTCTTGAGAAACTTCTACACTGACCTCCATAGTGACTGAGCTGGTTAGCATTTCCATTGGCCATATTTAAGGATTCCCTTTTATCTATCTCTTGACAGTATTTGTTGTTATTTGTAGTCTTGATGACTGGTATTCTGACTGGGGTAAGATAGAATCTCAATATAGTTTTGATTTGTATTTCTCTGATGGGTAAAAAGGTGGATTTTTTTTCATAACTTCATTGACCATTTGCATTTTATCTTTTGAGAACTGCCTATTCATTTCCTTAGCCCACTTACTGACTGGGTTTTTGATTTGTTGTTTAATTTTTTTAGTTCTTTGTATATTCCACATATTAATCCATTGTTGGATGGATAAATAGCTAGTAAAGATTTTGCTCCTATTATGTAGGCTTTCTTTATTTGTTTCCTTTGCTGTGCAAAAGGATTTCTCTGTAGACCAGACTAACCTCTAACTTAGAGATCGGCCTGCCTCTGCCTCCTGAGTGCTGGGATTAAAGGTATTTGCCACCACACCTGACTTTAAGTGCGTTTTTATTGTGAATTGTTGATCCTTCTAATAAAATTGAGAAATGGACAATAATGAGCTTACTGTTTGATCTCAAGTATATTAATGTAAATTAAAATACAAAACCATATTAACTTGTGCTTGAATGCTGTCCATTGGCACTTTTTACAGGGTTCTTTATATACCACCCCAGTTGTATATATCTTGATTGCCAGTCCCTTCACTATTCAACAAACTTGCAGCCTTCTCCTTGCTATTTTCTTGCTTATATCAGTTAAATCTTGAGAACATGCATACATCTTTTAGGTACATTTTTATTTTTCTAGAAACTACCAGAATAAAGATGCCTTTCACTTTGAGTGAACTTTGAAATCTGATAATAATAAAAAATAATGTTTGAATAGATCCATGCAGCATCTGATCCTGGTATGTTGCACACATTCTCAACTGTAGTAAACATATAATTTAAATGACTGAGCAAGTTGAGAAAAACAACAAAGAAGCCAAGTATTTAGATGTCAGCAAATAGTTGTTATTCTAAGCCTTGACTAAAAGGCATGCTAAGCATGTCCACGGGTTTTCCATTTGCATCCTTTGATAAAGTAGCTAGCCTTCTCACTTCCGTTTACACACTCTTCCAAAATTACACACACACTAATTTTTTACGGATGGAGAGTGAGTGGTTTACACTTTTTCCAGATAGCATAGCTGATTACAGTTTTCTGTTTGTGGGAAGGCTTGTAAAATGTACTAGAAAAGTTATGGTAGATGATCTAAAAGATCATCTTTCCAAACCACACCTGAGCTCAGTTTATGATGTTTACTTGCTATCAAAACTTAGAAGAAACATTCACAGTTAACATCCATAATGTCAAATGTCTGTCTCATTAGGCATTAAAGAAGCATTGGTCAACAGGTATAATGCTATCCGACTGTATAGCTGATGTGAATGTGGGCATGACCTCCCAAATAGATCAAAGACTAATCTCTTTGACAGTTACTAGATGACAGAGCTTGCCTTGGGCCTTTTGCTGCTTCACATTGAAACTGTTTGCTTGGAAAGCATGCCTGGGGAATAAGAATGTTTATAAGGATGAGCAGGTAAACGTAAAAGGTTGTCTTTTGACATTTCAGCTAATCCCTTCCAGCCCTTGCTTTACTTAGCATTTTGGCTATTCGCTGGCAGGAGAAACTGGCTTTTTCACATATGCTGTGTGTCATTTTAAATTGGGCATTTGTTTTCATGCTTGATGATCATTATACGTACAGTGAAATTCTAGAGCCATTTTTCATTTAATTTAGTTTTCTTTACTCCTATTTTTAAATAGGAAAAATAAGGCACAACAGAACTTAACTTATCTAATTATATTAGGTAGGCTCATTCAGAAAAGCTATGTAGGTGTTCAGCTCTGTGACTTTTACTCTGTAAAAGAGCGAGTTCTGAACTCAGACTTGATCCAAATCCTAGTACCAGTTTAGTCTTTTCATTCCTGATTTTCTTATCTGTAACATGAAGTACTATCTGCTTTGTAAAAATCATAGGTGAATTATATGTTATCACCTGTTAACCAATCAGCCATTACACCACACATAGACCTATATAGAAACTTACTGAATGCTGTTATTTTATTCTAAGAACTATAGCTCCCAGGTTTTCCAATTTTGAGTGTTTAGCTAATTTTTAATGTCAATTTTTATTCCAAAAACTTTTTTTCTCCTTACATTTTTGTTTGTTTGAGACAAGATATTGTTACACCAGGCTGTCCTCCAACCCCTCGGCTGTCCTACCCCTAGTTACCCTACCACTACAACCTCGAGCTTGGATTTCAGTGTGCACTACTGTGCCTGGCTTACCATCAACTTTTACTTTGTGTTTAGAAATTTTACTTGGGCTAAGTCAAATTTATCTTTTTCCTTAAACATACTTATCTTCTCTGGGCACCTCCTGCACTCCTCTCTAGCTGGAAAGTTGAGAGCACTTTGGCATTTTCCGTCACTTCTAGTTGGTGACTCAAGTCCTGTAGGCTGTCGCTGTGCTACAAACCGGACCTCTCTTCTGTTCCTTTACTTCTCCAAGCCAGCCCCTCACTGTTTTATACCACATTCACGGACTATCTTCATTTCTTAACTCTCCTCACTTCCATACACTGTAATTGTCATCAATATCTTAACGTAGCTAATTGACAGCCGTTTGTGCTTATAGTCTCTTCTGTTTGTTTAAGTTCTGTCAGGCAGAAAATATTTTTACCTCACCTTTGCACTCCTATTACCTAGCACAAACGGCTAACACCCAACCCAAACTGTGTATGCTGAACCATGTCCAGTGCTCCAGCTTCCACAGTTGTTCTTCACTGTTTCTGTTTTCATGCTTTAAATGTTTTTTTTAACATTTCTGCAGCATCCTTAAGAGCTACTTCAAACTAGATCCTTTTCTTCCCCACACTCAATTAGTGTAAAAATTCTGAAACTGTAATACAGTCAGTCACCTGTCAGCATCTGTGGTAGATTGATTCCAGAAAACATGGAGAAAAGAACATATTCAGATGCTCAGATTCCTTTTATAAAGTAGTATAGTGTTGCATCTAATCTGTGCCTATTCTCCTGTGTACTTTAAATCATCTCTAAATTATTCACAATATATAGTACAATGTAAATGCTATTATAGTAGTTTTACTGCATAACTTAGGGAATGATGACAAAAGGTTACACATGTTCAGGGTAGCCCGGGGTGGTTTTGGTTTGCTCTGGATATTTTCCATCAGTGGTTGGTTGACTCCACTTATTTAGAACTTATCAGTACGAAGGGACAGCTGTCCACTAGAATATTTTGAACTTGAATTGTTTTAAAGGGGAACTTTTTTGTTGTGTAGAAAAGCAGTCCATTTTTAGGATGATATAAAAATTAAACTGAGACCTGTGAGGCTCATGGGGAGGTGTTAATAGTACTGGGAGTTGAACCAAAAGCCTCCTACATGCCAGCTAAGCACTCTACGCTGAGCTGCCATCTGCCAGCCCATGACATGTTATATTAAACATTAAAATAGGACATTAGTCCTATTTTAACTCTGTAGTTAGTTTGTTTAGACTGTCACTGAAGGCTTTTATACGCTTTGATTTCTTTACACAAGTGTCTTTTTGGTGTGCATGTACTTACTTGGCTCTTACTGACATGCTTGCTGATGATTGACTCCGATGATCACTTACTAATGCTTCTGCCTCCCACTATCAGCCACTAAACCCATTCAGGGAAGTCTTTTATGTTACTATATTTTTCAATTGTACCATTCCCATTTGAATTTGTAAAATTTCCACTTCCAGGATTGAGAAGATGGTTCACTGGGTAAGAGTGCTTGTTCTGTAAGCATGGGGACCTGAGTTTGAATTCCCAGAATCCATCTAAAAAGCTGGGCATGGACACAGATGCCTGTAATCTCAGCATTGTGGGGTAGAGACAGGCAGATCCCAGGAGCTATATGACCAGCCAGTCTAGCCTAAATGGCAAGTTCAGTAAGAGACCCTGTCATAAGGCAATAATACATAGAGTAATAGAGGAAGACTCTTGTAGTCTTGCTGTGTTCTGTACATGTATGTGTACAGGTGTACAAACCCATACGCTCACATATTTACACCACACATACACCATACACACACACATGTACATACACACATACATTTTAAAATAAAATAAACATTTTCACTTCTCTGCCAAGATTATCTAGAGTTTACTCATTAAACTATTTTTAAGATTTAATTTTTTCATGTGTCTGCGTGCACCTGTGTGGGTTTATTTGTACCACTTGTATGCAGGTGGTGATGGAGGTCAGAGGGAGTCAGATCCCCTGAAACTGGAGTTACAGGCTGTTGTGAGCCACCTGATGTGGGTTCTGGGAACTGAACCCAGGTCATCTGGAAGAACTGTAAGTCCTTTAAACCACTGAGCCACCGTCCCCCTAAACTGTCTGTTTTTTATGTTACTTAAATATATTCCCAATGACTGCTTTAAAGTCCTTGTCTATCATTCTCAAAGGTTCCCTCATGTTTCCTAATTGTTTTGTTGTTGTTGACTGCCTTTATTTCCCCCCCTTCCCTGATGTGTGTCATGTTTCCTTAGTAATTTTTAATGGTATACTAGACATTATAGGTGCTACATTATAGAGATTTTAAGTCCTATTCTCTTCGGTGGAGTATTGATTTTTGTTTTTGTATTCAGTTAGCATCTGGTCATCTTGAGCTTGTGTAGGCTTGGCTTGATGATTTATTATTGAGATCTCAGGAAAACACTCAACCTTTAAACTGTCTTCTGTGGGATTTGTCTGAATTTGGTTTAATTCTTTGTTAGGGTTTATTTAGAATGAACATATCTCTGGATTGCCTTTTTGTTAATATGACACATGATCTTTTTGATGTCTCAGAAAATTGGGGTTAAACCAGTAATTATAGCATCGCCAGTCTGGCAATTACAACATCCCTAAGCATTCTTTGGCCACTTATGTATCTTTTCTGTTCTTAACCTGAGTTAGGTGCTGTCCGGTAAACCATGGGCGAGTCAAAGTGTCTTAAGTGTATCTATATAAATGATACAAAGGGATATAACTTTACTCTATTAAGTGTTTACTTACTTTTCTAAAAGTTGTCCCTAACAGTATTTAATAGAATACCCTTTTTTCAATGATTTAAAATTCCCCTTTCATTGTGCCAAATAAACAATGATCTATTTCCAGATCCTGTACTGTATTCCAGTGTTTGGTTTATCAGGTCCTGTATTGGTATATCAGCACCACACTGTTTAAATAAGTGTTTGTTTAAATATCTAACTGAACACATTAGTCATTATTACCTAGATTTTTGTCACTATTCACTTTGGAGTTATTTTATCCCATTCAACAATGTGTGGAAACAGAAAAGAAAATTATAGTAATGGCTAAAAATGTTCCAGATGTAATGGAACCATAAACCCGCAGATTTTCCAGGCCTACAGTAATGCAGAAGACACATATAAGTACACCACGTTTCAGTACAAAGTCAGAAAATAACATCACCAGAACAAAAACAGCAGCAGACTTCCATCTAAACCTGTGCTGGTCAGAGAATTATTTAGTGCTATCTTAACTTGCTGACTGAGAAAAAAAAGTCAACTTGGTATTCTTCACACAAAGATGAAGATGTAGTTTATAATCCCAGCACTTGGGAGGCTGAGTTGAGGCCAGCCTGGGCTACATATTGAAGGACCTGCGTCCTCCCTCCCACACACAAAGGAAGGCTAAAATTAACTGCTGACAAACTTGTATTAAATGATACTTCTCTCTCTCTCTCTCTCTCCCTCTCTCTTTCTCTCTCCCTCCCTCCCTCTCCCTCTCCCTCTCCCTGTCTCTCCCTCCCTCCCTCCCTTCTTCCCTCCCTCCCTCCCTCCTTCCCTCCCCTCTCTCTTTAAACTTATTTATTTATTTAGAGAGGCAGGGTCTCACAATGCAGCCCTGGCTGGCTAGGAACTCACAGGTACTCTACCTCTGTCTCCCTAGTGCTGGGATTAAAAGTGTGTGCCACCACTCATAGGCAGAATCCTTTTTAAAGCAATCTAGTTTAGCACACAAAATAATAGATTTCCTGACGGCATCTTCACATACATGTCATTATGCTTTGTTGTCATTTGAAAACTTAAGTCTATAGATGAGAACATGAAGTGCCAGGAACAGTAAATCTCTGAGTAAATAATATCTTAAAAGATACACATAGTCAGAAAAAAAGGGAAGGATATTTATTACTGCAAAAAGTGAAATATTGAGTAAAGCCCATAGATTAGATAAAAGTAGTATTCCAATACTCATTTCTGAATTTGAGGTATATACCTTAGTAATATAACGTGTTAACACTAGGGGAAATTTAATACAAAGAATATGAAATTTCTGTATTATGTCTGTGACTTTTATGTAAATTTAAACATATTCTAAAATTTAAAAATTATTTAAAATAAGTGATATTGTTTAAAAATATAAGAAGGATGTGTTATGTTTTTATAGTATTTGTAAAACTAAAATGGCATAAAACACATGAAAAGAAATGAAATTATAGTGTGTGCTTATGCCATTTGTGAAGTAGTATAATACTATTTTAAGATAGATTGTTTTGTTAAGATGCATGTTGTAAATTTTAGAGCAGTGGTTCTCAACCTTCCTAATGCTGTGACTCTTTAATACACTTCCTCATGTTGTAGTGACCCCCCCAACCATAAAGTTATTTTTGTTGCTACTACATAACTGTAATTTTGTGAATTGTAGGGTAAATGTCCGATATGCATATCATCTTAGGTAACAAAAGGTCATTCACACACACCCCCAAGGGGTAGCTACCTATAGGTTGAAAACCACTGCTCTAGAGCAATCTCTAAAAACAAAAATGGAACCATTAGATGTTGGAGAAATGGCCCAGCAAAACACTGGCTGCTTTTCCAGAGGACCTGGGTTCAATTCCCAGCCATGACATGGTAGCTTACTTACAACCATCTGTAACTCCAATTTCAGGAATTGAATGCTCTCTTATGGCCTTCAAGAATACTGCAAACACTCATAAACATAAAATAAAGGAGGGGGGAATTAGAAATAGAAACACTAGAAAAAAATTTTGATCCCTCCCCAGAAAGGAATTGTAGATGGGACAATAGGAAAAAATAGCAATATGGTAATCTTAAACCTGATTATAACAATAACTACATTAAATATTAATGGGATAATCATTCCATTTAAAAAGCAAGGATCATGAAATTGGAAAAAAACATAGGAAAGTAAGATAGATTGCGTGTGTGTGTGTGTGTCTGTGTGTCTGTGTGTCTGTGTGTTAGACACTGTTCTATTGCTATGAAGACCAATGCAGTTCTTATAAAGAAAACATTTAACTGGGGGCTTGCTTACAGTTTCAGAAGCCTGATTCAGAAACAGAAAGACTGGGTCTGGCATGGACTTTTGAAACCTCAAAGTCCAACACTCCCAGTGATACAGTTCCTCCAACAAGGCCACACGTCCTAATCCTTCTAAACCTTTCAAACAATGCCACTCCCTGGTGAGGAAGTGTTCAAATATATGAGTCTATGAGGGCTGTTCTAGTCAAACCACCACTATATATATTGGATATATAAATTAATGGAATGCGCCTCACCTATGTACTTTAATATGGGTGAGTTCCCAAAGTAATAGTCACAAATGAATACATACTTCTGGCTTTGTTTGTTTGTTTTTGTTTTTGTTTTTCGAGGCAGGGTTTCTCTGTTGTAGCTCTGGCTGTCCCGGAACTCACTCTGTAGACCAGGCTGGCCTCGAACTTGGAATACATACTTTCTAATAACATTTACTTGAAATTTCAGAAAAGGCAAAAACAAGCGAGTCTGGCTGCCACAGCCAGAAATATAAGAAGACAGTCAACTGAAATGACAACAGTGTAGGAGATGATGTATATTATAATTACCAAGATGTTTACAGAACTGTACATTTGCCAGAACTTATGTTATACACTGAGAAATAAATAGTGAACTTTATTGTGTAGAAATTTTCTCACACAAATAATCACATATATGAGAGAATTTGAGGAAATGTAAGAATCAATAAGACTTGAAAGAACTGAAAGCTCAGAACTGAAAAACAAAATACTTACTAAATAAAATTTTATGTGTTAGATATTCATAATGAACTAGCTGTGTGGTGGTGGCGCACACCTTCAATCCAATCATTCGGAAGGCAGAGGCAAGCAGATCTCTGTGAGTTTAAGGCCAGCCTGGTCTACAGAGTGAGTTCCAGGACAGCCAGAGTTACAACAGAGAAACCCTGTCTCAAACCCTGCCCCCCCAAAAAAAGAAAGAAAAAGAAAAAAAAAGCTTTACTTATCTACTACATTTTTAATGTTTAAATTATTAGGTTGAACTAAAACGACAATACAATGACCACCACTCAAAATTGAGAGGTCTTTTGCCTGGCCGTCAGTGGTATGAAATTCAAGCATACAGAGCCTTAAATCAGGCTCTAGGCAGGTAAGTAAACCGCATACAGAGTTACTGTCTGTGCCCAAGAAGGAGATGTAACATTTGCTACTTCTAAAAATCAATGTGTAAAGTTTTATTTAGTTTGAACTCTAGCAAAGTATGTTTTTCAGACTCCAGAAGTGGGAGCTGAGAACTGTGGCAAGCGCTTTACCAGTGGAGCCATCGATATTCCCAGCCTGTGGAATAACTCTTTAAATTATCATCTCGAAAATAAATTTTACTGTTAAGACATAAACTTCCAGTTTATAAAAACAGTAGATTTTGTGAAGACTAATTTAAAGATTAGTATTCTGTGTTTGGTGACATGGTAATTACCCATGCAAACTTTCATTTCCCGGTGAAGCTATAAGATGTTCAGGTAATTCAAATAAAATTCAATATTCAAGGTAAGGATAAAGTCACGGCGGGAGGACAGTTTGATATATTTGGAGTTCAGCCAGGAGATCCTTAGCTAACCCTTTTCTGACACAGACTGGTCTGAGGAAGATTTTTCTCAGGTGTCTTGTGCACTGACACTGCACAAATGAGACAAGACTGCATTTGAGTTCATTTCTCATGAAGCCAAAGACAGGACATCTAGTGGATTTAACCTGGAAAACACCACTCGTCCTGCTCATATATTAAAAATTCTGTGTGTTCTCTTCAAACCAGTTACATTACTAAGTGGCTGCTGTCTTGATGCCTTTTCTGCTGCTACTTCATGATTTAATTTTCTTGTTTTGTTTTCAAACTGGTTAATCTGAAACTAAATTACCTGGCCAAGCACATAGCTATTAAATGGCCCTTCACGTATTAGCCCCACCTGCACTTAAAACAACAGACTTGCTTTTTCACCGATATTCTCTACCTCTCTCCACTAACATTTCACCGTTAAACATAACTCTCTTACGATTTACCTTACCTATCGTATTCTGGCATGACTTTCCGCCTCTCATAAGCTTCCATGCTGTTCATGCGGCATAGATGCCAGCCTGGCTGAAGCCTTCTATTCCTCACATAGAGCTATTTATACCTAGCAAACTCATGAGATTGTGTGTGTTACCTCTGTTGCAGCGTATAGCTCATCATCAGTAACAGCTTGTTTATGTAGCTGTGACCCCTCCCAATATACGCATACACTTGCATTCTCAGCAACTCCTGTGTCCCAGCTCGACGCGGACGCTCCAGAATTGTGTGGCAAGTGGTGGGGCATGTGAGGTTTGCTGCTTCCCCATGGTGCCTCACTGCCAGCCAACTTCTACAGCTTCAAAACGTTTTCTAAAGTACCACAAAAAAATCAGCATACAATACTGTGCCTTTACTACTTTATTAATTGAATATATTGTCATTTTATTGATTTTATTTCCGGGACACTACCAGCAAATGGCAGTTTGTCACAAAGGACATATTGTTTTAATAATAAAGCTTTTTAATGAAAAAAAACAAGCAAATGAATGTTTTATAATATTTGATGAGGCTCATGTGTGCTGATTGGCAGAAAGGTATTTACAGTTTGAAGCAATCTTATGAGAGACACAAATAGAAAAACTGAAGTAAAGAGAAACAATCAATTTATGGAGGCCAGAGGTTGACATTAGGTGTCTTCTTCTGTCATTCTCTACTTTATCTTCTGGATGGGATGTCTCACTGAGTGTGGAGCTTTCAGTCAGCTAGTCTGACTAGCCAGAGGACTCCAGGCTCTTCCTGGCTCCGTCCCTCAGCACTGACAGGAGTGCGCCACCATCCTGGCTTTTATGTAGGTTCTGGGGATCTGAACTTAGGTCCTCGTGCTCTCCCTATAAGCACCTGACCAACTTTTGTCATCTTTTTTAAAGGCTACATGGGACATCATAATTATCTGGAGTAATAAAGTCTGTGGAATATAATAAAAGCCTTCAGAAATATACCAGATGGTTTTACAACCAAGTCACAAGAAGAGTTTTCTCACTAGTTTGCTTCACTTAAAGTATAATCGTTTCTCAGGTGAATGTGATTCATCTGAGCAAGGCTGTGTGAAAACAATGGGAAAGAAAAGATAAAACCTGTTTTCTCTTGAATGTTCTATTAATTTAGATACCTTTCTACCAAAGTCCACTTTAAACACAAAGTGATCCCAAAATAAATTCCCCTGGCTTCCTGTTGGTTTTCAACACCCTTATTTAGTATTGACAGATTGTAACTTCCTGTCCTGCCTTATGTCATATGATCTGTTATCCTGGAACCTGTAGCTTACTTTAAAATAATGCCAGAGAAGATCGTCATATGAAATTAAAAGTTTTAGACTGTAAAGGTTGAACATTTATGACCTTCCTTCCCTATAAATTTCATCTCGGTGAAGGAGAAAAAACGTCAAACTCCCGAGTGACAAAGAGTGAGAGACAGTGGCAGACAGAGATGTCATCATGTTTTTAATACTGAGAATCAGTTGAGCTTCTAAATGACTTAACAGACTGAATTGATTACCGTAATACGTAGCTGACATACCATCCTTAATTATCCCTCTAGATATCTGCCTTTATTTTCAATGTTTTATACACATCTTATTTTCCCCCTTTTGTAGGTGTATTCGACATAAAAATGATTGGGGAGCTCTTATTCTAGTAGATGATCGCTTCAATAACAACCCAAACCGCTATATATCAGGTAAGATTCTCAGTTTAGAGTAAAAATTCCTAAATAGGCTTTGTTTCTCCTTAGTGGTAAAAAAAAAAAAAAAAGCCCCATGAGATCTGCCTATTTGTGTAATATAATTGTGTGTGACATAATACTAACTGTAAACAATATTGTACATTAGATCTGTAGGACTTGTAATCTTGAATACCTAAAACTATACTAAATGAACATCAGTACCCCATTTCGCCTTCTCCCATACAATGGCAGCTGCCTTTTCTCCTTTGAGTTTGGTGACTTCAGCGACTCATGCAGAGTTGAGTCCTTCTGTGACTGCAAGGGTTCATCCATGTAGAAGCATCTGACAGCACGAATAATACAGCGTGTGCAGGGCCTATTTCTCTGTTCATCTCTAAGCTCATCTCTGCTCATCATCATTTAGGGTTTTTCTACCTGTTGGGAACTGGGGTCTACATGAGCATGGAAGGCTGGACACTTCTTTATCACTGGAGCATATGTCAGTTCTAGACCAACAAATATTTATGAAGGTCAATATTTTGAAGATTTCCCCTTATTTTTTTCTTCTATAATTTTTACAGTGTCAGGCTTAGGCTTAATTCATGAATGCATTTTCAGTAAATTTTTGTGTGTGGTTAAGAATAATGACCTAATTTCATTTATTTGCATATGGATATCCTGATTTCCTAGAATCTGCCCTCTTACTTTTCGGTTTGTTGAGGTGTAGTGTCTTGTTAGGGAGCCAAAGCTGGGCTGAACCTTTCTGTATGGCTCAGCCTGGCCTAAACTTGAGTTTCTCTTGCCTGAACCTCCTGAGTGCTGGGATTATAGGCACCATTATGCCTGGCCTGGGAATCTTTATTTTATTTTGGGTTTTAGTTTGTTTGCTTGAGGATCTTGCTCTGTAACCTAGGCTGGCCTAGAACTTGCTATCTATAATTTAGGCTGATCTGAAACTCATTGTATTTCTTCCTCTGTCCCTAGTGTACTAGACTTATAAGCTTGTTTGTTATTGTTATGTATAGGAAAGCTACAGGTTTTTGTATGTTAATTTTGTATCCTGCTGTTGTGTAACACTATTCCTGGGAAGACATGAACTCACCCCAGACAGGGAACCAACTTAGTGAGCCATTGAGTTAATTTAGCTTATTCGAAGGAACGAGAATGACTCAAAGATGGCTGCATTACCAAAAGCCCACCTCAGTATGGGTGACAGCTCACAAAAGCTGGCAACCTAGAGCACACTGCACAGTCTGCAGGAGAATGTCTTTTCCAGGTGGCTCAGTTGGTCTGAACCTCTTCCAAGCAGATTGCTGGAATCTGCCTCTTCGGGCAGTTCAGCCAGTCTCTGCCTCCTCCAGGCAGCTTGGCAGTATTTTTCAGCAGTTCTCACAGCTTATATACAGTTAGAGGAAGAGGAGCTGGTTTATCTGGTCAGTTTCAGAGACTTTGAGTTGTTTGCTTCTGGAGTGAATGGAATGTTTCACCTCCCTTTAGAACATCCTGTATCTCAGTGAGCTGAAGGTTTTATCTCTGAGGAAATTTCTACACAACACTTGCCACTTTACTAAACATTTTCTTCTCTCTCTCTCTCTCTCCCTCTCTCTCGTGTGTGTGTATATACACGTACAATATCTGATATATGTGGGTGATGCATCCATGTGTGAATGTGGGCACACACATGACATGGTGCACATGTAGAGGTTAGAATACACCCTGGGATATCTGTCCTCACCCTCTACCTTGTTTGAAACAAGATCTCTGTTATCCTACTGTGTATGCCAGGTTAGCTGGGCCAAGAGCATCAGGGGAGTCTCCTAGCTCTGCCTCCCATAATCCTTGTAGGAACATTGGGATTACTCATCTGGCTCTTACATGGGTTCTGGGAATTCAAACTCAGCTCCTCATTGTTGCATGGTAAGTACTTTTACCCAGTGAGTCATCTCTCCAACCCAAACATTTACTTTTCTTTCACCAATGTTTATGTTAAAGTCACAAATTATTCCTTTTAAAATTCTGTATCTATCTACATATTTTATACTGATAATTATTTTTCATACTTTTATGTTGTAGATTCTGTACCAAAATTAAAAGTGATTTGTGATGCTTGGCTGTAGCCCAGTAGTCAAGTACTTGCCTAGCATTACATGGGTCCTGGGTTCACTCCTCAGCGCTGGAAAAGGGGGAGGGAGGCTGTCATTACTGTATTCACATATTTGGTAACTGTCTGTAATTTACCTTTATTGGCAAGCTGCACTTTCTTATAAAGCAGATCTAATGGTCATGAACTTCCTCAGCCTTTCTTAACCTGGGAAAGGCTTTATCTCACCTGCATTTTGATGGACAGTCTTGCCAGATACAGCACTTCTAGTTAGTAGTTTGGGGCTTGTCTTTTCAGCACCTTGAGTATGTTCTCTCATTCCCTTGTAGTCCGTGAGATTTCTCCTGAGAAACCCACTGACAGTCTTTGGAAGTTTACTCACATATGATGGGTTGCTTTTAAATTTTCTTCTGCTTTGTCGGATATCTCGTGACTGTGGTTTTCATCCAGCAGTAACAGTCTATTTAGTCAATGCAGAAATATGCTTGCTGTCACAGAGCTGTCAAGATTTAAAGCAGAAAATGCTGTTCTTGTAGGGTTTTCTTTCCCTGCTTCTCTTGTGTCTAAACAAAGCAGTACCTCAGATCAAGCAGTAACTAAAAGCAAAAATACTAAGTACTGGGGTTTAGTCAGCAGGTGGAGCTCAGACCCTGCCAAGTGTTCAAAGGCCAACAATAACATCTTGTGCTGAAAAGACTTTCTTTGATTTATAAAAAGGTCAAAATGAAGAAACTAGTACTAAAATTTTTCAGTTTTAGAAAATTTCACATTCCCTTTTGATGGGTCTGTTTTTCAAAATAAAGTTAATGTTAGTGCTTTCTTTTTAAAAAAAAAAACTCAAATTTGAATTTAATAGCTCAGATTTATTAATGTTTTAGAATCAAATATCTCCCAATTTCTGGATTATTTTAATTTTCTTTTTTAGACATTTATAAATTACATAAATTTATTTTAATGGTAATTTTTGTTTAAATTCAGTTTTCATAATAGATAACTAAGAAAAATTCTATTTTAAGAAAACTAAAAGAAATATACTTGAAATTAGAGTAGAATGACTTAGGTTACATGAAACCCTATTTTATCTTCTTTAAACTTACGATGCCATGGTGACTTTGTAAGCTGTCTGTTGCAGGGCCGTGGAGATGGCTCAGTGGGTAAAATGCTCGCTGCTCTGGCCTGAGGAGCAGAGTGCAGGCTCTCAGGGCAAGTGTGAAAGTCAGCATCGCTTGCATACACTTGTAATACAGCAGTGCGAGGAAGGAGACAAGCAGATTTGGGGGCTTGCTTGGCCAGCCAGGGTAGCCAAAATTGTGAGCTCTGAGTTCAGTGAAGAGAGATCTTGTCTCAAAATATAAGGTGGAGAATAATACAGGGAGACACCCAACATCGGCCTCCGACCTTCATGAGCATACAAACCGTACTAACATGTGTATACCACATGTGTATATACACACAAATAAATAAAATTTTAAAAACTAATTGTTCCAAAAGATAGTGTCAGTTTTTTGCAGCATTATCCAGGCAATATTTATTTTATGATAATCTAGGTATTCTTTTAAGTCCAATTTTGTTTGTTTATTCATTTATTTATTTATTTATTGAGACAGGGTTTCTCTGTTGTAACTCTGGCTGTCCTGGAACTCACTCTGTAGACCACGCTGGCCTCGAACTCACAGAAATCCTCCTGCCTCTGCCTCCTGAGTGCTGGGATTAAAGATGTGCACTACCACTACCCAGCTACAAATATTTTTTATTATAATGTAAAAT
This sequence comes from Cricetomys ansorgei, assembly GCA_026225945.1. Lineage (NCBI taxonomy): Eukaryota > Metazoa > Chordata > Mammalia > Rodentia > Nesomyidae > Cricetomys > Cricetomys ansorgei. Next base: position 6,606,263 of record JAMJFZ010001871.1, read on the forward strand.
GAACGAGCTATATTACAAAACACCTTAAGTTCTTAACATGGTTCATTTTATACAGTTTCATGTACCATTTTAATATGTCCCTAATCAAGTCATATCTCTTGCTTTCATTATTGTATACATAAATAACAATTTGGATAGGCATGATATTCCGCAGGAACATATTGCTCCTTCCACTTCCTGAGCAGTTTAAGGAATTAGTGGAGGAAAAGACAAAAAAACCTTTGAGACTGCAATCTTGAATTTATTTTTGGGAAAGATGCCAAATTTAGATTGACGGCATGGAAAGTTGTATTATTTACAACGTGTGACTCTACGTGGTATTGATGAGCAGATTTTGAGGAATGTTTTAATTTGTATTTTACTTATTATTACTGTATCGGAGTGTGGCTGATGCAGAGTGAGTGGGGTGCCATGGTGCATGTGTAGAGGTCAGAGGGCGACTTGGAGGAGCCAGCTCTCTCTCCGCCTTTACGTGGGCCCAGGGGTTGAGCTCAGGTCCTCAGGCTTGCAAGCGCTTACACCCACAGTCATATTGCTGGCCCAGTTTTGAGGAATTTTGTAAAACTAAATTTGTAATGTTTCCTGGTTATTCTCAACTGAGAAACATAGACAGTTCCCAACTTAGAGTGATTCAACTTTACAGTACTGTGAAAGCAACACACGCTCAGCAGAAAATGAACTCCAGAGTGGTTTGTTCTCCTCCCGGCTAATGATCAGTGTGTCCTGAGATACCGGCAGCAGCCGTGAGCTGCAGCTCCCAGTGAGTCCCATGACCGCAGCAGCAGACAGCCGGTGCTCTGCAGTGTGCTGCATGGCTAAGTTCTCACTGCTGGGTTAGGTACACTGTCTCCATTTTCAACTCGAAGTATTTTCAAACTAATGATGCATTTTCAGGCCATAATCCCTTCATAACTCACGCACATGGAAAAAAAAGTGTATGTGTGTGTATAATATTAGAAGATTGAAAACCATTCCATATGTTCAAAAGTAAATTAGGTTGCTTCACTAGAAAAAAGTAAAGTAAATCTTAACACATAAATATTTTGGTAACTAGGTAACCAGTTTCTCCCTTGCATCCTCTGTTTTCCAGGACTTTCTAAATGGGTAAGGCAGCAGATTCAGCACCATTCAACCTTTGCAAGTGCACTGGAGTCTCTGACTGAGTTTTCTAAAAAACACCAGAAAGTTACTAGTAGATCCAAAAAAGACAAAAAGTATATAAAAGACGATGAATCTGCGCTGGAAGTGGCCTGTTTGGAGGACAGCGCTCATACATACGTGTCAAAAGCAAACCACCTATCACCAGAAAATTCTAGGGAAGAAGCAAAAATGTGTGTCCAGGAGCTGCAGTGTCCCCAGATGGCTACCAAAAACCTGCCAGTACCGAGTCCCAACGTCTCCAGGAGGAAGAAAAGTATGTCGAATTCTGCCCATTTATCCTAGGCAGAAAAATCTTTCATTATGTGACAGTGGAATGATGCTGATTTGAGTACAGACTGGTTTCCTGAAATACGTTGGGTTATAACATGAAGAGTTCAGAAAGTAATACGGTATATGTGAATGGGGACAGACTTCTGTTTTATACCAAAGTATATTGTCTGGGTTTTCTGCTAGTTTTCCACTCAACTAGCTTTGTGATGGTGAACAAACCACTTAACCTTTTTACCTTATAATAGAAAAAGTGAAAAGCCCATCCCTCTGAGTTGGATTATGAAACTCAAATAAGATAATAAGTATCACAGCATTGTAAAATTCTATACAAATGGTAGACATTTTCTAAAAGACTTTATAAAGATTTAGCTAAACTGGGTGCTGTGGCACATACCTGTAATCCCAATAATCCCAACATGTTGGAGGCTGAGGTAAGAGAATCAGGAATTCCAGGCCAGAACTGGCGATGTGGCTCAGCAGGTAAAGGTGTTTCTTGCCACATGTGATGACCTGCGTTTGATCCCTAGAATCTGGAAAGAATGAACCTACTCTGCAAGTTGTTCTATGAACCCCATATGCATGTCATAGTGTGTAACCCTCTCCCCCCCCCAATCACCATACACGCAATAAATAAATGTAAAATTTTAGAAGTAGTAGTAATAGTAATACAGAAGTATTAAATTTGAAAAAGAACTCAAGGCCGGCCAACCTTAGCACAGCAAGCCTCAGTAACGGAAAGGTCCCATTTAGGACTGTGCCTTATTTGAACCTGAGATGTGAGTCATTTGTTCTAAATGATAAAAGAGTGTTTGAAATCATGGTCTATATCAGGGATTGGTGAACCCTGGCCCATGTTGTTGGGTTGTTTTATATTTGAAGTTTAATGCAACTAGGTCATATTCATTTGCTTGTGTAATACAAAAGACAGCAAAGTTGACTAATTTTATTTTTATCCTAGAATAGCCTACTTTAATAGTTGAAGCAGACATAATATGGACCATAAAACCTAAAATATTTGCTATCTGGCCTGTCTGTAACAGGAAAAAAATTGCCAGATTCTGGTAATTGGATATAATTTTAATTTTTGTATCATTGTAGCTTAACATACCTATTTTCAAATTTTTGTTCTGTGTGCTTTTAAATAAGTGTCAGGCTGTTACAGTGGTAACCAGGAAACTTAGGATCCAGTTCTGATCTTATATGCTGACCAATTTTTTAATATGAGCAAATAGCATACCTAGCCTTGCAATCATCAGTGTCCTTATTTTTTTTTAAATAAGAGGGTTAGTCTTGGGCAGTTTTTCTTGGTCAATAATAAGTGAATTTTTGAGGCCCCTTCCTACCCCCTTGCAGTGCTGGAGTCTTGCACATGGTAGGCCAGTGTCCTACCACTGCAGGACGTCCCAAAGCAGCAAACCCATTCCTCACTCGGGTCATCTTCCTTTTCCTTTTCCCGCTTCCTCCTCTTGTACAGCATTGTGGTCTCTGTTGTGTTTATATGATCATTGCAAATAGCCAGAAATACTGGAGAGCCACTGTTCTCTTCAGAGTTAATATTCTCTCAAGATGAAAGTCCAACTTGCTTTTTTGAGACAGGGCCTCTCTTTGTAGCCCTGACTGTCTTGGAACTCACTCTGTAGACCAGGCTGGCCTTGAACTCTCAGAGATCCACCTGTCTCTGCTTCCCGAGTGCTGGGATTAAAGGTGTGTGCCACCAACCTCCCAACTGAACTTTGTGTTTTATATTGCTATCAAAGTATTTCTAATAAAAAATCATTTTAATGTAAGTTAATGTTACCGAGGAGCACAGAGTTTACTCAATTTAAACTTTTGTATTCTTAGATGATCCAGTACTAATAGAAGAGTCTGTTCAGACTGTGAAAACAAAAAAAAATGTGATTTCCAGATCCTCAAGCCCAACTTTTGGAAAACAAGCAGAGTCAGTCAGCTGGCCTGTCTTTAAATCTCTGAGACAGCATTTCATTAGCAAAGATAAGACTAGCACACCTGCACTCAGGTCATCCGAGAACGGTGTCTCTGATTCTTCTACCTTCAAAACAGAAAATCAAACTGCTTTGCCACTCACAGGTAAATGTGGGTCCTCAAGCGAAACAGCAAACACATCATTGGCACCTTGCCCTCAGTCAGAAATCATGATCTCATCAGTGAAGCTTGATGTCACTCCTGCTAAGAACCATTCCAAACAGCTGCTCAGCTCTGAGAAAGACCTACATCCAGAGAGTGAATTGTCTCCAGTAAGTGAAGAAGCCAAGCGTTCCAGTTCAAATAAGGATACTGGAGCAGAAGCAGAAGATGACTCCATGTGTTTCACACCTGAACTTTTTGATCCTGTCGATACAGATGAAGAAAACAGTGAACTGGTTGGAACTGATAGATCCAGTAATAATTCAGATTGTTTTCCAGCTTCTGAAGACCTTTTCGAAACTGTTAACTGGATCCGGCCAAAAATGAAAGTTGAAGATTGCACAGACACAAAGTTGAATGGCGTCACACCGGTGGAAGAGAACAAAGCTGACAACTCCTGAGAAGCGAATTGGAGCTGGGGAAAACTCATGAATAGAGACAAGGACGGTTAAGCAGTGGGGGGAGGGGCTCCCTGACATTAGGTAACGCTGTCAGGCTTTTGCTAAGCCTTGTGTAAATAATAATTTGTACATTGGATAAATGTTATAATTTTAATTTCTTTAGATATATTTTTCATTTTAATTCATTATCAGATTTCAAATCTGTTTTATGTTCAGAAATACAAGTTTTATTCTAGAATTTTTATTTAGTAATCCATACAAAGTACTTTCCTCTAATATTTAGTTTCCTGGGGCACTTGCAGTTTCACGCAATTACTCATATTTTATAGTTCACTTAATATGTTTTCATACTAATATACAAAGATTAATCTCGGTTCAGCCTAGCCACACTTCAGTCATATGTCACAGTATATTTTAATTCAGATTCATAGAAGATATTTTTAGAACTCATAGTTTATCTCCAAAAGTTTGCCGTTTCTTTAGCCTGCCTTAGATTGGGCTTAGAGCACATTGCTGCTCTCCCAGCCTGTGGGACACTGAGGCAGGAGGAGCTTAGGGGTAGCCAGGGCTGCGGAATGAAATCCTGATTCAGTCAAAAGAAAAAGTTTGTTTAGAACTAGTTTATTAGTAAGAAAATTAAAGGAAAGAGCATGAATATTTAATTGAAATTGGATTTGTTTTGTTTGCTGAAACTAAAATATTATCAGAAATAAAATTATATGCAGTTATAGAATGCCATTTGAAATATTCCAAATACCAATTTTAATTATTTAGCTTCGCAATCATCATAGAAAGTGACATGCCTCAGCCTCTGGCCTCTGCACACAGACCATGGCACACACACAAAAATAATACACAGATCCTAGCAGTACCAGCAGAAATCTACTGTGAATTTTGAGTGTGTGTAAGTGTTAGAACTATGCATCTGATCAAAATGGTTATAAAAGATGTTCATCTCTAACATTCCCAAACTACACCCACTGATTTTTCCCCAAAGAATGGACATTTAGACTTTTTATAGTGGTATGAATTGAAGGTATGTCGTATATGTATGTGTAGCTGGAGATCAAGCCCAGTTCCTCACATGCTAAGCAGGTGTTCTAGTATGGAGCTGTCTCCGGCCTGAACTGAAATTGTGTAAGCTGTTCAACTACTCGACATGATTTACTATCAAGTCAAAATTCCCAGAAATTATATTTTATGTTCATTGAGTAAATGGGTTATCATGTATGCATGTATTTGCTTTCATTTTGATAGCAGTTCGATTTGGTACATGAAATTACCAAGTTAAGAATTTATCTGTGAGTTTAGAAGGTGATTCTTACATTGTTTTGAAAGAGAGAAGCCATTTCTCCTGTTGTGCATCTTAAATCATAGATAGGGTTAGTGGTCGGGTCCTGGAAAGAATGCGTGACTGAGATACATCCTCTCTCCTGGCTGTGCCTCAGACTTGCTGCTTACATGGCAGTACCATGCTTTTCATGGAATTAATTTCATTTATAAAATATGGAATTTAATACTATGAAGGCTTACAAATCCCTTTAAGCAATTTAAAGGAATATCTGTTGGTATTTTATTCTGGGTCAGTTTTTATTTCAAAATGCTTAAAATAAAGCACAACATTATGTAGAAAAGGCCAGACAACTTACTTATCTACATTCTAGGAACATAAGATTGTGTGTAGTAATTTAGAAAGCTGGGTATTTATTTTAACTGATACAGGTTAAACATTTTTGATACCTTTGGACTTGTTCCTTTCTGGCCCCCTTTTCTGTTGTTTGGTTGGGTGCTTTGTTTCTGTTTTTGAATCAGTTTCATGTATTGCAGTCTGGCCTCAAACTCCCAGTCCTCCTGTCTCTACCTCCCAAGTGCTGGGTTTACAGTGCACTGTATCACACCCAGCTGGAAATTCTTTAGAAGAATCATTAAACTACATGGAAAAACATCAAGCAAATCATTTTGCAGTCAGGTCCCAATTTATTCACAAATACCATGTCTTTACCTATGCCATTTTTTCCCCAAAACCTAGTGTTCTCTGTATATTACTAAGTAGTGTGCAGAGATGTTCCACAAGCTCTCGCTATTTCAAAAATGTTTAAACCTTTTTGTACAAGGATAATATTGTAATAGACCAGGGTGTTTGCTCACATCGTCACTAAACAAGATGGTCATCCAGAATAAACTGCTGGCCTTTTGAGAGTAGGAGATAGACCATTTTCACTAATGATAACAAGAGATGGTTTTAGAGTTAAAATTGAAGCACAGAAAGTCATGTAAAAGAGTAGCTGGGCACTTAGCAAGTCACTGTCATTAGTGAGAAGGTCAGCCATACCTCTGCAGTATACCCTGGTTTCTATGATGCCTTCCCTAACTAAGAACAGATCAATAAAGAGCTGTTAGAGATCAAAGGAAAAAATCTATGGCTGGTTTATTTTTCAAACTTTTTAAAATATGTGGTAGAAATTATCAAGTAATTTGTCTTAAGCATTTAATACACCTGAAGTGATTATTTAACATTGTATTTGTCCAAAGGTTGAAAGTATATACAGCATGTAAGCTATACACCATGAACTCTACCAGTTGGAGAATGGCCATTGCTCATGAAAAAAAGCTGCAATTTAAAGAGTAGATTAGTAGCCAGCTCAGAGTATCAGTTTGAGCAGCAGCTTGGAGGAGAGTTTGGACCACAAGAGTCAGGATTCAGAAGGAGGTAGTCAGAGTGGCTCGGTCAGCAGTAAGCCTTGGAGGCCTAAACATTCTAGATTGTATGGAGGCTGAGGCTGAAACCTTCTAGTTCTAGGCTTAAGACTAGATCGTATGGAGGACTAAATGTTCCAGGGCTCCAGGACTAGGACCCGGGGATTGAATTAGACAAAAGAACAAACAGCTTTGAACCTGAATCAGCATCTACGGCTACATCTGACATCCAACAAACGCCTACAAGCTGTAATGGAGCAAGGCCCACAACACCATTTTGTTGAGTGTTGGCATACGTCAGTATTAAGATTATACTAGATTTGTAAACAATTTAACATAAACAACAGATTTTTTTATTAGTCACATTTTATGTGTGTGTGTGTGTGTGTGTGTGTGTGTGTGTGTGTGTGTGTGTGAGTGAGAGATGTCTGGAGTGCAGAGGTTTAAGGGCAACTTGCAGGAGTGAGCTCTAGCTTCCACCATATGGGTCCTGGGGATCAAACATGGGTTGTCAAACTTGGCAGCAAGTGCCTTCACCTACTGAGCCGTCTCACCAGCCCTTAACATGTTCCCTGTAATTGTTAAATTAAATGTAGAGCTTACAGTCTTACACTATGTTCTTGAATTCAATACAAGATCCACTGTTTCCCTGATTCTGTCTTCAGATCTTGTAGCCACTCTGTGCAGAGCTATTACGTAACTTACCTAATGGGAGCAAGGCAGGAGAACAGCGAGTCTAAAGCACCGCCCTGTCGAGCTGCTGACACACCCTAGAGCTTTCACAGCATCAGCTTGTTTGTTACCACAGCAGGCTGCCAGAGTCAGTTACACAGGTGACGCTTCATTATATTAAATGTGAGGTAACCGAGGTCCAGAGAGACTCGGTGCTTAGGCCACAGTTACAGCCATAGCAGCATACCACAGTGTTTTTAATGTAGTTTATCTCACACTGGCTTTCTCAAGGCACTATTAGGGGAAAGTACCATTGCAGATAACCAGGAAGTGGATGAGTTGATATGCTAAATTATAAAGACATTCAGTCACATTCTTTGTGATGGCATACAGCCATACTATATTGTGACAAGCATTACCTATTGTTAATAATAAGCTTTAATGATGTGTGTCTGCTTGTTTAATGTTACCACTATACAGTTATCTTACGATTAATTAATATGCATCTTCAAACACACCCTAACAGGTTACTATGAGGCACAATGGTACTTGCTTATATTGCTAACTACTCAGGAGCCCGAGCAAAAAAAACCACTCAGACCCTGAAGTTCATGGCCAGCCTGTCTCACAACAAACAAGAAACCTATATGTAATCAGCACTGCTTTTAAATAAAATCAGTGTGATTATTTCTTTGATAACACCTTTTCTAAATCTTTCTTAACCTTATTTTCAGAAATATTTTTAAAGCTTTGTCTGAGACTATTGGGCTGATAAAAATTCAAAGTGTTCCTGAATGCTGAACTAGATTTAACAAACCCATTTGTCATCATTTAAGTGAGCCAGGGCAAAGCAGAAGAAAATGTGTGTTATCTTCAACAGTGCTGCTCCAGCCCTTAAAAATGATGTTGGGGCTTGTCGGGCTTTCCTGAAGAGTGAAGGTAAGTTGCTGGCTAAATTGCTTATGGTTTTCTGAAGTCTTTATGTCAGTAAGTCACTGCTTTCACTTCATGGGAATTCTGAACTATAAAGCAATATGCAAAATATTTTTAAAAGTAAGGTCCACTGGTCTGGAGAGCCGTGTTTCAAGCACTGGCTGCTTTTCCAGAAGACCTGGGTTTGATTCCCTGCAACCAAATGGCAGCTTACAACCATGTGTAACTCCAACACCCTCTTCTGGCCTCCGTGGGTACCAGGCATATACATGGTACACGGACAAAATGCAGGCAAAACATCTACATACTTAAAAATAAATCAGGAAAAGAAAGAAAAAAAGTTTCACTGCCTAAATAGTTTCAAATAAAAAACAAAGACAGAATCTCAAACTCAGTTTATACAAAACAAAGAAATGTACAAATACCTATATCATGTGGGATAGACAAGGCATTGATCCATCTGTTTCTGATAATGATGGCAAAGAAAATGCTCCAAAGGCATGCAAATCCAGTCCTGCCTTTGCAGGCTCAACCTGAGTGGAGGAGGAGCAGTAACTCATGGAGACAGCTCACCGGATAAAAGGGAGGGAGCTCTAGCAGCTGTTCTGAAAAAGCCATAGCCAGTGTTTATATACAAATGACCTCATCCTCTTTGTGTGGACTTCTCACATTGCCTGCTGCCCTTTTGCAGTTTCCCAACTGATTTCCAGGCTGCTCATCATATTCCTCTGTATCCTGCTAATACCTGTTCCTAATGTTGGCCAGAAGCGATTAAGAGATGCATTTGGACTCACCCCAGACCCTGCGTGTACCATGAAGTACAATACCACATTCCATTCACTTCTAGTAGCTATTATGTCTGTGTTCCCAAACCTCAGTGACTCCATTTAAACCCTTTCTGCCTGTTTAAAGCAAACAACAAGTTCTGTGATAATATCCACCATTCGACACGTTAATATGAAAGACTCGGCTAAAACATGAAGTTTTCCCTGCTGCCTTCCTCTCAAAAAATGGCCCATTCACGACAAATTTCTATGTTTACTTTGGTTACAAATGGCTGCAGAGACATATGGTCAGATCATATGGTTCTAATAATTCTTCCTTCAGTACTTTGCAGCTTTGCCCAATTTTAATATTTTTTCTGGAATTGGGAATTCTTTCTTGTGGTAATGTACTCATTTATCAAAAAAATGAATATGCGGTTGTAAGGGATTTTTGGTTTATTGCAATATGGAAGATTGTAAGAAGTTTTTCTGAGAACTACAACTTTGCAGTTTCATAGTTACATTTTCACACACATCCACCCCGCGTTCAACTGAATGCCCTCGAACTTCAAGAGAAAAGCTATGGTGCTCCTCCTTCTCTGAGTCATCTCATCCAGGATCTCCTCAATGCTGAATTTCCACTCCTCTTTTAATCAATACACGGGTGACTTCTCAGCATAAATGTAGTTTCATTCTAAATAAAATGTGCAGGGGTGTTATAGAAGTTTATTTTTAGTTCTGTTTAAAATAACTGTTTTGTGTACTACCTCTGGGTGAGGGGCTGCCTAGGTCTTGGCGTTTTGTATTGTCTGCAGGTGTTAGATTTATGTGGGGGATGTTTGATTGATCATGATCTCTGTATTTGATCAATAGAACACCTGAGGAGTTCTGAATCAATAAAAACACCTGAACTCAGATGCTCAAGGTTCCACTGTTCAGGATGACGCCTGCCATGACGGTGGTTCCCTCTGCTGAGGTCTGGCAGAGTTTGTATGTATATGAATGTGCCTCTGTATCTTCCTTGGTGAGCTGCCGCAGCCATGTACTACTACAGAGGGGTTGGAGGTGGGCAAAATAAGTGAGGTTCCCTCTTGGTCTGTTATCTCTCCCCCGCCATGAGCACTGTTGTTCTACAGTACCATTGATTCCTGCAACCCAAATGTGCACTTATGTCAGTCATTCAGCATCTGCAGTTCTCACATCCTCCATAAGATCTTGTCATTAGGGTTGAGTGATGAATCGGGTTAAAAGCCCTTGATGCTCTTCTAGAGATTCTAAACTTGGCTCTCAGCACTCAAGTTACATGGTTCACAACTGCCTATAAATCTACCTCCAGGGAAGCTGGGCATATTCAGAGGCAGGTAGATCTCTCTGAGTTCAAGACTAGCCTGGTGTACATAGTGAATTCCAGGACGACCAGAACAACATAATGAGACCCTGTCTGGGGGGCGGGGGGGAATCTACCTCAAGGAGATCCAAAACCTTCTGGATTGTTTGAGCACCTACATTCATGTACACATAGCCCTACACAGACACAAGTATCTACACACAAATGCTATCTTTCTTTTGAAGTTAATACTTTGGTAAGGCATGCCTTTAATACTAGCATTCTTGAGACTAAGGAAGGAGGGTCACAAATTGAAGACTAGTTTGGGCTACAAAACAAGTCTGTCTCAAAAACAAAACAAAAATTGTAATTACACAAATAGAAAAGGCGTCTTTGAGAGGGCAGGGAGATGGCTGAGCTGGCTCAGTGGGTAAAGTGCCTGCTTTGCAACATGAAGACCTGAGTGTGAGCCCCAGAACACAGTGAATAGGTATGGTGGTGTGTTTGTAATCCCAGAACTGTGGAGGCAGAGGCAGACAGATCCCTCAGGCCTGCTGACCGCTCGTCTACACTACTTGGCAAGTTCATGAGTATGAGAGAGCCTGTCTCAAAAAAACAAAAAGACAAAAACAAGGTAGATGGTACCTGAGGAACATCTGGTTTCCACACCCACACCCATATGTAAATGTACACCTGTACTGCACACGTATGCATACACAGAAAAGGTGGTCCTTGTGAATCCTGAGTCCTTTGGTTGACTGTTCAATTGAAGAATATGCAGAAACTTCTTGTCTCGAAACCAGATATCCAACCGTGATCCTTGTTACTGTCTGGACTGTGCTGTAGAGGAACGATACTCCCACAGATGTGCGGCCAGGCAGATGTGTCAGCAAAATTGCTTAGCTATTTCTAAATTCTGAGGAAATAGCTGTGTTGTTAAAGTTTCTTTTAAAATAATCTTTTCCTAGATCACGTGCTTTCAGGATCTGTTATTTCTATTACAGCCTCTATAAAAGGAAAGAATGCCTTCTCATTTTAATATGATAAAGTTTTGTTTCAACGCTGATACTAAGTTTTTCTTAGTCTTTCTAAGCCGTGCATGTGTGGAGGTCAGGGGACAGCCTAGTGTCAATCCTCACCTCCTGCCTTGTTTGAGACAGGATCTTTGGATGTTTGCCAGTGCATGGGCCAGGCTATCTGGCCCATGAGCTCTGGGGAATTCTCCTGCCTCTCTTCCTGTCTCACCAGAGAAGCACTGGGATTACAGGTGTGCACTGCCACGCCCAGCTTTACTTGGGATCTGGGGATTCAAATCCACATCCTTACATTTGTACAGCAAGGACTTTACCCACTGAGCCATCTTTCTAGCCCCTAAAATAAAGTATTGAAAACTTCCCTTTCATATTTAACCGATGTACACAAATTTTATTTTAGAATGTGATAATTTTAGGATAGTTTTATTTGAAAACAAAGATCTATGTTTTCTATTGGGAAAAAAAGATTCCCAAGTCAAAGCAGTATGAACATGAATTTCAACTTTGTACATTTTAAACTCAGGCTAACAGTTTGTAACTGTAACTTTTGTGTCCTGAAACAGTTTACTCATCCATAAAGTGAGACAAAATACTTCATAGAGTGACTATGAAGATGAAATTTATACAAAAAGCATTTTAAAGAACCTGTCTATATTCTTTTGTGCTATGTTAAACTGCATAGTCTTAGCTGAGCCGTGGTGGCACACATCTTTAATCCCACGACTCGGGAGGCAGAGGCAGGCGGATCTCTGTGAGTTCAAGGCCAGCCTGGTCTACAGAGTGAGTTCCAGGACAGCCAGGGTTACAGCAGAGAAACCCTGTCTCCAAAAATCAAACAAACAAAAAACCTACATAGTCTTATAGTTTTTCTCCAAAATATATTGAACAACTGTTTAACATCCAACCCACTTTTTATTAGACATTTGTAAAATTGAGATGTTGAATCTAGTATGAAATTTAAAAAAAAATATTTTATAGATGTTGATACAGGTTTAATTTTAAATGACATCTGGAATAGCCAGCCACTTACAGTGTGGAAACTGCATCAACCTGCTTGTATTCCTGTGTCCTGTATCTTTCCACTGGGGCTGAAATAACTGACCCTAGGCACGCACTGCTGACTCAAGGGTGAGTTCAAATGTTTGTTCTCAAAAGTTCATATTGAATTGTTTGAACATAGCTATTTTATACAACAGTAAGATACGAAAATATGTCTATGCTTCAGGCTAGAGTGTCCCATTTCTCTTATCGGCACAGAAGAGCACAGAGTATAATATACAAATAACGAGGAGCTATTCTGAGCTATAGTGCTTTAGTAATCTTGTGATTAAGTCACAGCTATCAGCCAAAAGTAAAAAGTCACCTTCTTAGGCAACGTAAAAAAATCTAGCTGCATGCCGCTGCACTGCAATGAAATTACAGTCTAAAAACTTGCACTGGTAATTTAGACATCCCTTTGTGTGTGTGTTTTAATATGCTCATCTAAGCCTAATCAGGATTAAATATGCGTCAGAGACAAAGATGTGGCCCCCAAGATTAGCCTGGTAAAACAAGAATCAGATTTCCAACTCAATATGTAACCTATTTGGTTATTAGTACAGGTCCATCAGGCAATATTTTCTATGATAAGAATGGGTCTGTTCTTAGAGTATTGCCAATAACATCACTAAATTCAGTTAAGATTTTTTTAATTATAAAAAATTTTATGTGTGTGGTTATTTTTCCTGCATGCATTTTATACATCATCAGGGTGCCTGGTACCCAGGGAAGCCAGAAGAGGGCTTCAGGTCCTCTTGAGCTAGAGTTGCAGCTGGCTGTGAGCTGCCATGTGAGTGCTGGGGTTCAAATCCACATCCTGTGGAAGGCAGCCAGTACTCTTGAACCCTGAGCCATCTCTCGACACTCTCCCTGTTAAGATTTAAATTATGTTTTGTGTGTAATACGGTGTGACAACTAAAAATATAAACACCGCAGAAAGACTGGTTGGATACACTTCTTCCTTTGCCCTTTTGTGGACTTCAAGACGTCGGGAGAGGTTGCTGGCTTTTTGCTTTACTTTTGTGCAAATTATAGAAGCAATGCCTAAGCAGAAGTGTTAGGAGGATCCCAGGAGCTCATCCATGCAAACCACTCAGAGTGGCGCTGCTGTGGTGCGATCACGCTGTGGTTACTAGCAGCAGCAGTGACATGTTATTGTCATGACTGATAACCTTAAACTCAGCCCTTCAGATCTAAGGATGTGCAGAATTACTCATCCCAACATTAAATACTCTAACTTAAAGTTTAGAACGTTTTATTGTTTTGATGCTTAAATGGTCTCCTGATAATTAGCCGTATGAACAATTTAAAGTATAATACTCCTATTTTAACATCATGAACAATCATCATAGTCCCTGAGCAACAAGAACGGCTCTATTTCTGGGCCTTTTATAAGGTGAGTTTCGGTACACATTCAGAGGAAATGCCGTTTATAAGCATACAGTTAATTGAGTGCTCACAGGAAGAGCATAACCAAGCCCTATTCCTTTGTGGGCTGATGAATTATACATTACAATTAATACTTCTCTGTGGGAAAAAAATAGAGCTTGTCTTTCTTCCCAGGAAGGGGAAATTGGCAGTGTGGGATGTTTAAAAGTTCCTGTACAGTTGTGTGTTTTATTCTCTGAAATTTACCCTTCCCAATTGGAAATGCAATAAAAATTTCACAATAAGGTTTTGTTCCATTGTCTTGCCTGGTATAAAGTTTAGATACGAGGGTAAACAACCTTTCCTAAGTGAAGACTAGTAAGAATTACTTTTCAATTATGATTTTTTTCTCTTACTCTGCTTTAAACTCACTATTTCCTAGTTTTCTAGGGATTTTATGACAAATGACACCGACTGGATCGCATTCTTCACAGTTCCTGGAGCTGAAGGTCTGTGATAACATTTTGGTGGGTTTGGTTTTCAGAGGCCTTTTCTTGCTTTCAGATGCGTGCTTCCCCACTGTGTTCTAATGTAGCCACGCCTTGATGTGACTGTGCATATGTCTGGTGTCTGTCCATATCTCAGTTTCCTCTTATAAAGACAGCAGAAGATCAGTGACCCCATTTCGCTGAATTAATTTTAAAGACCCTGTGTCTGATTACAGTCATGTTCTAGACATTGTACATTAGGGATCTGTGTGGGGATTTTGTGAGGATGATTCAATTCAACATTAGTTCACATCCTTTTTATTCTTTCTGAAGAATTCCTTGCCAGGTCAGTGTCCTGGTGACAAACTCCATCACTTTTTCTTTTTATTTATCTGAGAAAATATTTGTTTTTCCTTCACTTGAAGGATAATTTAGCTGGATATAGAATCCTAAGTCATGAGTTTTTCTCTTAGCACTTTGGATCTCTTCTTACTTGCATGCTTTCTGAGGAGAACTTCTCATTCCCTTTAGGCAGTGTACACCCCATCTCATTTTCTCCCAGGGTTTTCCCACTGTGTTGGTTTTCTGCAGCTTGGATGCATTGTGTCCTGGCTATAGAACTTTTGATGTTACTCTGCCTCATGTTCTCCTAACTTCCTGCATCTCTCCTCCGGTTCAGGAAGGTCTCAGTCTTCATCGTTCCAAATATTTCTCCATTTTCTTTTTTCTTTACTTTCTCATGATCCCATTACAACTATGTTATGTCCTTGTCATTGTCCCATGGCCTTCTTTTCTGTTTCACTCATTTATTTGTTTTTTTAACTTTTTCCATTTCTGGTGCCCAGGATTGAACCCAGGCTGCTGCACCTGCTAGGTGAGTCCACTTTGGCCCTCAGATAAATCTAAGTCCCTGATTCACTCTTATCTTTGTATTTCAGGGTTGGAGGTTTGGGATGAACACTTCCTGAAACTTGCCGGTTACCTCCTCAGCTCTGTGTCCTGTGTATTGGTGAGTCCATCAGAAATGTTTTTCATTTATAGTGCTCTTGGTGTCAGTCATTTATCTTTCTTCTGAGATCTTCCATCCATCTGCAGATGCCCCATCTTTGCATGCTTTACTCTTCACACCACATCCGTTAGCATATATTAGTTATGTTTTTGTTATTCTCTTTTATTATTTGTGTGTATATGTACCATGTAAGTGCCTGGTGCCCAGGGAGAACAGAAGAGGGCTCTGGATCCTTTGGAAATGGTATTGCAGATAGTTGTAAGCCACTGTGTCAATGCTGGGAATTGAACCTGAGTCCTTTGGAAAAACAGCCCAGATCTTAATCACTGAGCCACTTTCTGGTCCCTAATCTTAGGGTTCCATCATCTCTGCCACATCTGAGACCTCTTTTGGTGATTTCTCTGTGGTTTTAGAACTTTTTATCATTTAATATTCTTTGTGGTGCTGCTATTGCAAATTACACACGATACCTTGGGTAAAGGGGATTGAATAAATAGCTTTATTATGAAGGTTTAATGTTTATCTAGCGAGGGATCAGGCTGTGTTTTGTTTTGCTTTGTTTTATAGCTGCACTGTAGCTATCAAGACAGTCATCTTGCTTTTAGTGCCCTTGTTTGTCTCCCCTGCTATCTTTGGGCTTCTCAGCAGACTCTCCTGTACTCTCTGGGTCCTAAGGATTGAACTGAGAACCTTGTGTATCCTAGGCAAGTGCTATACCCCTGAAATTAATGTCTATCTCCTTCTTAGTTTTTTTTTCCATTTTTTATATGAGATCTCACTAAGTTGTAGGCTAGCCTTGAAATTTTTGTATAACCCAAGCAATCCTCTGACTTGGGGTCCTCCTCCTGCAGTCTTCTAAGTAGCTGGTGTTCTGAATGTGTGTCACATGCCTGGCTTCAGACCTCTTAAAGGAGATCAGATACATGTAGTCTTTCATTCTTATTTCCCCTTATCAAACAGGAGCCCTGCTAACATAGTAGGGGTAAGGTCTGTGGGAGGGAAATACTGTAGTTTTATGAATCGTCATCTTTTAATAAGCCGGTACCCCTGAGATGTAACCTTTACAAGTACTTCTCGGTTTGGCTCTGTTTTGTTCTCCCCGTTAAGTTAGCCAGGAAGGTTAGAACGAGTTATAGTCTAATATTTCCTTCACTATAGATTAGTTAGTCTCTATTAAAACCCCTTTGCTTAGTGTATTAAGTCAGGGTTCTCCATAGAAACAGAAACAATAGGAAGCATGTATGCATTATAAAATGGAACCTATTGTATTGGCCTTGACTTATTGTATTGACTGTGACTAGGTAACCCTGCAATGGCTGCCTGCACTCGGGAGAGGCTGGGAACTAGGTAGGATTGCATCTCAGCAATCCTAGCTTAGCCCTGGAGGCCTGTGGCTCCCTGGAGAGTCCCGAGCATTGAGTCTATGCTGAAGGATTGAAGAAGCTGGAGTGTGATGTCAGCAGACCATGGAAACAGGTGCATCCACTGTCACTCAAGAGAAAAGGGCTTGCTGGTCTACTGCCTTCCCCAAAACCGCTTTCACGCAGGCTGCCAGCCAGCATGTGGGAAGGTACTGCTCACAATCGGGGTGAGTCTTCCCGACACCCATTACTGCCCCACATGTCAATCTTTTCTGGAAACAGCTTCACTGACACACAGAGGTGTGTTTCACTCATCCCGGACATCTCCTGGCCCAGTCAAGATGACAACCAATCACCATCACAGACTCGGGCGAAGCCGTTTCTCTTAAAGGTAGGCCTGGTAAGGAGGGACGCTCCCAGCCTGTTCCAGAATGACTGCTTTGCCCTTGAAAACAAGAGGAGTTATCCTGATTTTCAAGGTGAAAAACTCAAATTTACTGTGCAGGCCAAGCTGAACTCAAACTTACGACCCTCCTGCCTCAGTTTTTCAAGTGCTGTGATTGCAGGCGTGTACTATCAATTCTGGTCTTACCTTCATTTTTAAAGAAAGTTTTCACAGGTCATAAAATTCTAGGTTGATAGGACTTTTTTCCCCTTGGCACTTAGATGAAAAGTCTTCTGGTCCTTTTAAAGCAGCGTATCACTATTACGTTTGTGTGTGTGTGTGTGTGTGTGGTGCGCGCACATGAGCACGCCTGTGGGTACTCGTGTGGAGGTCAGAGGACAACTTGCAGGAGTAGTTCTCTCCCTCCACCGTGTGGGTCTTGGGGTTTGAATTCGGGTTGTCAGGCTTGGCAGCAAGGCCTTTGCCTGCTGAGCCGCTTCGCCAGCCTTGCTCTTATGAAAGATCCGGAGTCATTCTTCTTCTCTGTATGTTGCATGTCTTTAGGTTTTCCTGCCTCAAAGAGTTCTCATCTCTCGTTTCTTCGATTTGACTATGACGTTTCTAGGTATGATTTTCTGTGCAATCTCTTGTGGGATTGATCAGACTTCCTAGGCCTGAGGGTAGAGATTTTAAATGAAATTTGAAACCCTTATAGTGAATATTTCTTGGAATTATGTTTTCCTCTTATTTAGTCTCTCCTCACCCTTCCAAACTCTAGTTTTGTATGTGTTGGGCCACTTGATATCATCCCACAGGTCACTAAGGTTTGGCCATTTTTCTTCAGTGTGTTTTCTTTTTGAATTTCCATTGCTTTGTCTTCAGATTCACCGATTACTGTTTTTGCTGGGCTGTCAAAGATCATCCAATAAAATGCTCACTTTGGGTATTATTCATCCCCATGGGTCTATTCTTCAGGTCTCAGTTATTTCCTAAAATCCCCCACCAGTCCACTTGTTACATCCATCCTTTCCTGTAAAATCTTTAACTCATTTATAGGTGTTAATTTAACACCCTTGTCTGGTAATTCTGACATTCGATCGCCTGTGGATCTCTTTCCACTTGAAGCTCATTTTCATGTTTTTATTTTACACTGAAAAATTTGGGTTGCATATTAAAGAGACTCTGTTCTGTTATCTGCACACCCCACCCCCAAAGAGTTTTGGGTTTTATTCTGAAAGGCAGTTAATACTGGAGGATAAACTAACGTAGAAGTTTGATTTCCAACACATACAATTTCCTTTCCTTACTGTTGGAGACTTTCGTCGTCTTTTCAGATAAAGGACCTGGGTGCTGATTCTCTTCAGTGCCTCACGTTGCAGCTCCAGAACTCTTGTGCTCTGGGACCATCGGTGAGTACAGGAAAGGCTACAGGGATCTGCACTGTGACGCTGTGACATTTGACCTGACAACGGATTTCTGAGTGACCCAGGCTAGCAGCATGTAGTGTGGCTACATCGGACAGCGGTGAGACAGCCCACTGGAACCGCATGAGATTCAGTTACACTACTTAGACTAATGCACTATTTGAGATTTATCAATTGCTGGAATTTGCTTCTTAATGTTGTCTGATTGTAGTTGGCATCCAGTCACTGAAATGGTGACAGCACAACCCGAGGCGAGGGAGGGCTAGTGTGTTGTAGCACTTCCCAGTCCGGGCTGGCTGTTTGCTGACCACCGGTACAATTTAACAAGCCCTCTGGCCTCCATCTTTCCCACGTGTTGGTAGCTGCATGTAGAGACTTGTTGAGATTTAGGTGTGACTTCACTACTGCATAGGTAGTGTTATGTTCTTCCATCAGAAAACAGAGAATGTCTAAGCGCTTTCTCTTTAAAAAATTATTATTACATGTATTTATTGTGTGTGTGCTTGTGTGCACGGGCGCACATGTGCATGTTCAGGTCAGGGAACAACCTGCGGGAGGCCATGTTCTCCTTTCGTGTGTGTCCCACGCTTGGCAACAAAACAAATGCCCTAACAAGTGCTGACCACCTCACTCGCTGAGTGTTGGCATTCCCTTAAAGTCAGCAGGCAGCTTCTGAGGCTCCATTTCTTGGGTCTCCGATTCACTAGAAACTCCAACTCTGTCATCCTTTATGCAGTTACGATGCAAAGCCCTTTAAGAAGGAATTCCCCCTTTATCAACTATTTGATTCCCCTGAGGTATAATTTAAATGGACACTCAAGATAGATACTTGATACCTTCCTTTACCTTAATTATTGTAATGAATTGGCTCACTGTGTCCTGTAGTAATTGTTGTGGGTTTCATTTTAGTTTTACTACAAGTTCAGAAACTTAAACATGTTTCTTACACTTAAACATTAAGTTTCTTAAAATGTAAACATCTCAACATGTTGAAATATATTTCAAGCTCTATCAAATTTCTAATAGAAGAGGCTGGAGACACAGCCCAGCAGTTAAGAGCACTTAATACTCTTGCAGAGGACCCAGGCTAGGCTCCTGGCGTCTGTGTCAGGAGGCTCACAACTGCCCATAGCTCCAGTTCCAGGGGATCCACAGCCTCTCCTGGTCTGCAGGGCACAGCATGCATATGACACATACACATTCAAGCAGACACATACACATGTACATAAATAAGAATAAAAGTAGATTTTTAAAAAAATCATAGGGGCAGGAGAGATGACTCAGCTCTTTAGAGCACTTGTGGCTCTTTCAGAGAACCTGGGTTCAATCCCCAACATCCCCACAGCAGCTCACTACCATCCATAACTCCAGTTCTGGGGGATCCAGTGCCCTCTTCTGACCTCGTGGGCACCAGGCATGCACATGGTGCACAGACATACATTCAGACAAAGTACCCATAGTCATAAGATAAAGTAAATAAATGCATAATTGCTTTTAACCTAAAATGAAACAAAAACTCAGATTTTACTTATTTGCTGGTTAATATAACCACATTTAGAAACTATTATGGTTTATCTTTGAACACAAAATGAGAATCAAAGACATGAATGGCACCTCTTTTTTTAAAAAAATAGGTATTCAAATATCCAATAAACATATGAACAGATACTCAACCGCGATCATCAGGAAAATGCAAATTAAAGTCATGATTCAACACTATTCTCTACCCACAAAAATGGCTAAGCCGCAAACAGAGTATATTGAGAAATTCATGAGAGTGTAGAAAAATGGGATTCTCAACACACTGTTAATAGCAATATGCATTTGTATAGCCATTTTAGAAAAAGTTTCAAACTGCTTGCTACAATTAGATGTATGTGTAATCTATGCCCCACCAGTATTCTTGGATCTACCTAATAGAGATACACACACACAAAGAGCTGCACAGATTGTAGTGGCAAAGCTCACAGTAGCTACAAAGAAGGAACAATAATAGAAGAGTTAAATAATTAAAAATTCACCATCACCTATACGCATCAATTAGGATATCCTGACAAATAGTGAAATATACCTACACTCAAAAACATGTATGAATCCCACAAACATAAAGTTGAGAAAGAGTGATAGAAATTCAAAAATAGACAAAATGTATAGTATTTAAAGTTGGATTAGTGGGCTGCTAGGTGGGGATCTAGTGGTTGTAAACGGCTTGTAGGACACTGTTAGTGCTGTCTTGTTTCGTCTGGCTATGGATTAAGGAGTATGCTCGCTAAAAATTGAACTCTTAAAGTTATGTGTACACTTTAAAGGTATCTATTTTTGTTTTATGTGTATGAATGTTTCGCCTGCATGTGCATTAGTGCACCGTGTGCCTGCAGAGGCCGGAAGAGGGAGTATGACCCCCTGGAACTGCGGCTGGAGTTGATTGTGAGTCACAGCTAGGCGTTAGGAACTGAAGCCATGTCGTCTGCAAGAGCGGTTAAGTGCGCTTAACCGCGGAGCCATCTTTCTGTGTTCTGTAAAATGTGATCAAAGTGGACGTCATAGTCTTGCCTAGCTGGCTCTGTGCTTTATTAAGTAGTGTTTATTTGTGTAAGAAGCCATTCTCAAATCCCATTAGATCCAGAGCGCTCTAGGAGTAGGAGAAAAACAGTCCCGTCAATCGCGCAGTGCGTCATTGACGGGAAGTCCGGGCCGCGCAACCGCCAAGTCTGTGCCCCGGGACACCAAGCTCTCCACGTTTGGAGGTCAAGTCAAGTTATGTTTAAACTACTTTCGCAATTAAATGCACGAAACTCGTACGAGACATTTGGCCTGTTCACTTCTCATCTGATCAGGCATGTTCGCTATTGAAGGCAGCCCTTGTGGCATACTGATCATGCAGTTTCTAGGGGCTCCGCACTAACACGTTTGATGACCTCTAAAGCGCCTTTCTGGGATTCCAGGCTGACCTCAATCTGAACAAAGCCCCAGTTGATGGTGTTTGCAGGAGGTTAGCTCAGTCATTTTCTCCGCCTGCTTGTTTATGATTGAATGTTAATCAGATTCATCATTAAAGATTTCATCTGCCACACGAACGCATACTTGGCTCTGTCTGAGGGACCATCTTTTGTCTCGAACAGATTGCTAAAACTGCTTTAAGCATCATTAAACCAAAATGATGACCATATTAATTTGTCTTTTGCTTGGTTTTCAACAGATTAGGCCTCATTATTATGCAAACGCACTATGGAGAATTGTCTGAGAAAAGCTTTTATGCTGAAGGATATATGAAACTGTAGCTGTTTATTGTTAAACCATCCCAATTATTCTGTGTATTGTAGAGTACCATTAAGAGGTTAGAAGCTAGAAGTGTACGAATGTGAGAAATACGTAAGCTGAGCACTGCTATTCTATTTCACTCTGTTTTCGCCTCCTTTTGTTGATGAGACGGTGCAGAGAAAAAACTCTAAATATATTATCTGTTTGTTTTTAAATAAAATGAATCAACGAGACAGGTGAGCAGGAATAATCACGGAAGTGCAACTCTAAGCAATGCACCTGTTAAATCCTCAGTTTGCCCGAGTGTATTTTACTAAGGTCACGCTTCCTAAGCTTCTTCAGATACGAACCTCACAGCTAAATACTCATTGCTCAATGGTCGTTTAAGATTTGGATTTCCCTACAAAGTTGACTTGTAACGATGTCTCTCTTGCTTTATTTCCTTTGCTGCAATCATGTAAGTTTGGTGGGAATGTAACATGGGCTGTCACCTGTGATCTAACAGTGCTAGCATGATTGGTTTGAGCAGGATGCGCTTGGTGGTGACATCCGGAATGTCTCTGCACTCTGTCTGCCCCGCGCTGAGACTTGGCCACAGATGAAGTCATTGCAGCCTTAGCCATGAAACCCTCGCCCAGGAAGGGTTCAACCTGGCTTAAAAGTTCTGAGCAGACAGTTTTAGATGTTTATCCTTACTTCTTGACCAGTAAGTCTCAAGGGAAGGTGTTTATGATTTTTATACTTCATCGAGGAGCCAAATCCTCTTAAGTTTACCACAGAGAAGATTGGTCAAGTACCCTATAAAGTAGGATGTAGGCTACAAAAAATATTGCTTTTTAAAGCAAGACTATTCACTCTCTGGATGAATTTTTTGTAGTATATGAACCAAAGGTTTCTACAATTGTGTTGAGTGGAACTGACGCATGGAGCCTGTGTTTGGTATTCTAAATGGGATTAGTTGTTAAGTGCTGAAAGGACTCATTGTGGGTTGGCAAGTGGTACATGAAATTGATGAAAAACTAAGAGGATTAAAGTAAAGCAAGCATTAGTCAATAAAGTCTAAACAAAATACCACTCTGCAAAGTTAACCTGTTTCAATTGTACAGGCTTTGGGGTGATTGTTTGTTTTGCACAAATTTGTCTCTAGGATATACCTTTCCTTCCATTTTGACTCTCTTGTCTTTCCTATGTAGATTCATCTCCTCTGTAATTTCTGCACATTTAAAGACTTTGTCAAGTGTAGCCTCAGATTCAGTTTAAATGGCAAAAGCTTTCCACTCCCCTAGAGACATGGAGTTCAGAAACAGCAATTTGAGGATGGATGGATGAGTGGATGGATGGATGAATGGATGGATGGATGGATAGATAGATAGATAGACAGATGATAGATAGATATACAGAGATATGATATGATACTCAGCGTGCATTAAGGTAAATTTCATACCAACATCTCTTCTCCATCTCTGAATTAACTATACCTCAAACCACTCATTGTTCCTGATCTTATTTACTTAGAGCTTCTTGGTCTTGTTTTTGTTGAATTTGGGCTTTTCTATGCCACCCAACTTGACCTCAAGCTTTGAGGATAAAGTAATCCTCCTGCTTCAGACTCCTGAGTAGCTAGGGCTATTGGTCCATGGCACTGAACCCATATTTTACAGTTTAAAATAATTTTCACAAGTATAAATGTCAGTCAGGAGTAAGTGGAAACCTGTATATACTCTGTGCACAATGCATTAGTTCAATTCTAATTGGTCCCAACATTCATTAGTGTAACGCTGTGCATGACACTTAGTAGGTAGACAACTAGTGAATAGTAGATGTACTTTCTATAACAGTTGTGTTTTTAATATATATATTTTTAAATTTCCTATATGGGTATTTGCCTGCATGGATGCCTATGCACACATGTATGCCTAGTGCCTCTGGAGGCCAGCAGAGGGTGTTGGATCCCCTGGAACTGGAGAGTTATATATGGTTGTGAACTGCCATGGTACGGGTACTGGGAACCAGATCTGGATTCTCTGCAAGAGCAGTAAGTGCTCGTAACATCTAAGCATTTCTCCAGCCCTTTGTACACTTCATTTATCAGAAACAAATAAACCAAAACCCTGTTTGAACTGTCGGGAAATTTAGTTCTAGCCCATGCTCCAGAATCAGCAAGCCCGTCATTCCAGATCATCTATATTAACAATACCAGTTAGTTGAGAAATACTGAGATGTTAAGCATTGTCTAAATACTAAATCAGCAAAGTATAATACTTTATAAATATTTAAAGCGCAAATTTTGGAATGTTTTAAATAATTACATTTGTTCACTTGAGAACTCTAGTTTTGAAAGTCTGTGCCAATTCAGGGAGATTTTGATATGTGATTTTTGTTTGTTTGTTTGTCTTTTAAGAAACTTAAAGCAAATTTAGTGACATATACCTCTCACTAGGCAGGTATTGACAAAGGAAACTAAGAGGACTAAAATAATTCATTGACACGCTTAACCATCATTACTGTCTAATGGTACACACTATACAATCCAGACATCAACAGTTTTGACCGACGGTCAAAATCGTAGCAAGATCCTTTAAGCTTTAGATCAGTTACGACTGCATAGAGTCAATTTGTTTGGGGTTGCTAGATAAATAGATGACTGTTACACAACTTTTTAAGCATGAATATGAATGTAGTTTTTCTTTCATCACTACATTCCGACTGAACCTTTATGCTCTTTTCTTAGCTAACACACACATAGTTGTACTGGGGGCCACCATTTGGCCTCAGCTGTTATGCTCATTTATAAATAGAACGTTTGAACACTGTTTTCGAGTGAAGCTGATGAATTCTATCTCATAAATCTTCTTAAGTTATGATATGATCCAATTTCATCGGATCCAAAAAGAAGGCTCATTTTGTTTTCAAATTTCATCTTACAGAATTTAAAATGTCACTTGCAGGTTGCAACAGAATGCTAGGAAAACTTTTGGCATATTATCATTAGAGTATTAACCAGTCTCTGCCTTCCTGAACTGTATAGTCCTGTAGCGTTGTATAGTCCTAAGCAAAAAATTAAATTAAATTAAAATTAAAAATCAGGATGTATTTAAAGATTATAAAACAGCTGGGAAAATTAGGAACTGAACAGCCAGGTGTGTGTAGTGTTGTGTTATAATCCCAGCATTAGGGAATCTGAGGCAAGAAGTAGGAAAATGGGGAATGACTATGATCATATTTCATCATATACATATATGAAATTTACAAAAAAACAAACAAAAAATTAGAGTACAACAAACAGCAACAACAAAATTGAAGCCATCCTAGTCTACAGGGCAAGACCTTGTTAGAAGAGGAAAAAGTAAGTGAAGTTAAAAATTTAAATTAAACACTGAGTTGTTTCATATTCTAACAAACGGTCTTTAATATGGACCGGCGGGTGCAAAGTGACCAGGTGATTTTCAGTGGCCTTCCTTCAGTGGGTGATTCTTCCAACTCTGGGAGGCCATGGTTAGAGGCAGTGGGAACTAATCACTCAGAATAGTGTGACGCTGACGGGAACCAGAGAAGGATTAGAAGGTGGTCCAGGATGGAGAAGAGATGCAAAGGCAGTTGGAAGTCTGTTCCATCCAAATGGTGAACTAAAAGATCTGTGGGGCCTCCAAGAATAATCCAACTTCTCTTCCTCCTCCCCTTCCTCCTCTTCCTCCTCCTCCCCCTCCTCCTCCCCCCTCCTCGTCCTCCTCTTCCTCCTCTTCCTCCTCTTCCTCCTCCTCCTCTTCCTCCTCCTCCTCTTCCTCCTCCTCCTCCTCTTCCTCCTCCTCCTCCTCTTCCTCCTCCTCTTCCTCCTCCTCCTCTTCTTCCTCTTCCTCCTCCTCCATGCTCTCATGGCGTGACCTCTAGTTTGACCAATCATTGTTGGCCACTCCCATAAGTTCTGAACCTCCATTGCCTCAGCATTCCTTGCAGGCAGGACAGAGTGTGGGTGGAAGGTTTGTGTCTGGGTTGGTGTCCCAATCCCCCACCGGAAACCTTCCCTGGTTACAGAAGATGGCCTGTTCAGGCCCTGTATCCCCGTTACTAGGAGTCCTTGCTAGGGTCACCTTCATAGATTCCAGGGAGTGCCCACTGCACTTGGTTTTCATATTGCTCTATAAATGCCCCTCAATTCCAGTTGTATCTCCCCATATTCTCTCCCTCCATCCCTCTCCCCAAACCTGATCCCTCCTGTTCCCATTCTCACCCTCCCCCAGTTCACCCACAAATTCTATTCTGTTTCCCCTTCCCAGGAAAATCCATATGTTCCTGCCCGGAGAGCTCTCCCTGTTACTTAGTCTCTCTGGATCTGTGGTCTGTGTGAGTATTCTTTTACTCAAGGGCTAGTACCACTTATAAGTGAGTACATTCCATGTTTGCCTTTCTGGGTCTGGGTTACCTCACTCAATGTGATTTTTTTCTAGTTCTATCCATTTGCTTGCAAATTTCATGGACTTTTTTAATAGCTGAGTAATACTCCATTGTGTAAATGTGCCACATTTTCTTTATCCATTCTTCAGTTGAGGGACATCTCGCCTGTTCTTTTCTGAAGGGAAAGGAAGGAATGGATATGGGGGAGAGAGAAGGGGCTGGGAGGAGTGGAGGGAGGGGAAACTGTGACTGGGGAGCATTGTATGAGAGAAGTAGAGATACATTTAAAAATATATAGATGATTTTACTGTGTTATTTTAGGATTTGCAAATAATTCACATTTGGAAAAAGATATTTTTAGCTCTAAATAATGGTTGCTTCAATTATATGTCTAAGAAGATCTAACTATATATCTGCAAAGGAACCCTAAATGTTGTACATTTTCATAATTTAGTGTGAAATTATACAGAGCAAAATTTTACCAAGAAAATTAACATTTTGTTAGAAAAACAAACAAGCAATAGCTTGAATGATTTACCAAGTCAAATGGCCTTGTCTGTTGACATTTCATGATAAAGGACAAACTGCTGCTCTCTACCACCCAGGTGTCAGCACCCCTACCCCTCACCCTAGAGATGGCCTTCCTCTGCTTCAGTCTGTGGACTGCAGTCCCTCCTGCTACTACTAGTCCCTTATGGTTTTGTGAGGCCCACTTCCCCTCTCCCCAACTGAAGAGATGTTCCCCCTGTCCCGACCTGCCAAGAGTTCCTAGGGGATTTTTGATCACTGCTACACATTGTGTACCATGTGCAGGACGGCTGAGGGGATCCAGCTGGTTTCTCTTTGTGAGGTGAGCCCCAAGGTGTTGGCTCACCCTTGCCTACAGCCAGGCTAGAGACTTCATGGAACACTTCAGTGAAAGCAGCTTTTCATCAGCGTTAGTACTGGGTCCAACGCTCACATTACACACACTGCCTTCAGGAGTTCGCTTGCTCCCTATCCCACTCAGAACATCGTCAGTGCGAGGTTTCCATTGGCCACCTCCAAATCCTACCAATTGCTTCCTGGGTCTTGGCACCTATGGTTTTGTATGAGAATAATGGCTTGATTTTGTGCGAGGTCTTGGGTTAGAACTGCAATGAACTTGGGAATGAGTATTTTCTTTGGATTTTGTATATTCATATTATAATAACAATAAGCAATGGAAGCACAGGCAGCTACTTAAAGAAGAGGGAGAAGAAGCGACAGCAGCAGAAGGGTGACAGGTGACAAGAGGCAGAGTTGGGATGGTTGCTGTGATTGTCGGCTGCACTGGATTAGGAATATTCAGATAGCTGAGGAGCCTGTTACTGGTTTCCAGTGTTTCGGAGGCATTGCGCCCTCCTCTCTTCTGCTGGAAAGGAAATGCAGGCAGATTCGCTTTAGGATAAGACCATTGGGATGTCCTGAGTGACAGTGTTTCCAAAGTAGGTCAGGATGTGACTGTGTGCACTGCGCAGGGTTAGATCCGCCCTTGTCATAAGCTGATACCGTCCAAAGGGCTGTGGGGGACGAAGTGGAATGGTGGAGAGTGAGCAGCTGCCTCTCCTCTGTAGCTCAGACTCCCTTCTCCTTTTGCCTTGGACATCAGAACTCCAAATATTCTGCCCATTGGATTCTAGGACTCACAACAGTAGCCTCCCAGGCTCCTGAGCCCTTGGCTTCAGACAGAACTAAAGTGAGCTTCCTTGTGATGAGGACTCCAGCTGAGCCACCGTGCCAGTTCTTGTTTTCTGACGGATTCCTGTGGGACTTCTCAGCTGTCACTATCATGTGGCCAAACTCTTAACCAGCCTACCTCTCTACCTCTCTATCTACATACATATGGATATGCACACAAATGTGTGTACATATGTATACATATATATGTGTGTGTATACATACATGTCTCCCCAATGATGTATTTATTATATATAACCGATTGTGTGTGTGTTATTGGTTCTGTCTCCCTGGAGAATCGTAAGTAAAACACACACTATATGGTTCCATTTCTATAATACCCTAGAGATAAAAAAAAAAAAAAACAACCATGAAATGTTTAAACAATTAGAGGTCTTTGGAAGTTAGAGTTGATGGCAAGAAAGGAAGTTGGTATGACTATAAATAAGGTAGCATGATGTGTTCCGCCATAGAAGAGTTCCATACTTTATTGTAATAATAATGGTTACATGAATCTATGGGAAAATCTCATAGACCTATACATACACTTTAAGACCGTTCTCAATTTCTTGGTTTTGATATTTGTGTTAGTTAGCTTTCTGTCACTATAACGAATACTTGAGATAACCAGGTATTTCTCCTTATGAGAAGAAAAATGGTTATTATGGCTCACAGTTTTAGAGGTCCCAGTACACCATTTGACCCTGTTGCATTTGGGCCTGTGACAGAGTGGCACATCCCTGCTGAAGAAGCACCAGTGAAAGCAAAACCAACTACTTGATTGTCAAGAAAGAGAAGGGCGGACAGGGATCCACAGGAGTATTCCAGGTCCAAACTGTAGCAACAATGGGCCGCCATTACATTCCCAGGACCGCTCTACACTAATTCTGCACTTTCTATGAATCTTTAATTATTTTTTAAAGTTTTTAAACGTTTAGTTAATAAAATCCATAGTATCTCAATGGATTGAGAAAACATCATTTGGAAAATGTACCATTCACATACTCTCAACAAGCTAGGAAAAAGGAAGCTGTGAAAACCCACAGCTAAGAGCATGTTTGATTATAGGAAGAGGAAATGCTTCCCATGACGGGAAGAATCAGAAGCGCGTTCGATAGCACTGCTATTCATTACTGTATGGGAAGTCCGAACCAGTGCAACAAGGGAAGAAAAACAATACGTGAAACCTTTATTTACAGACAATATGGCCACCTCTGTAGAAAATCACAAAGAATATTTAAAAAATATGTATTAGAACTTAGCAAGTGTCTTTACGAAGGTTCTAGGATACAAGATAAAAGTCCAAAAATAAATTATGTTTTATAATAATACTTTGATATTAGTTTGTTGATCATGAATTCTTTCAGTGTTAATTGTATCAAAAAATTTTTATCATGTTCGGTTTTTAAATAATATTTTTGCTTAGTGTAAAAGTCTTGGGTAGCATGGGGGAGGGAGCTGAAGAAATGGCTCGAGGTTAAGAGTACTTCTTGTTCTTGCAGAGGACCTGGGTTCAATTCCCAGACCCATGTGGCTCACAACTGTCCATAAGTCCAGTTCCAGGGGATCCAATGCCCTCTTCTGTCCTCCACAGGCACCAGGCACACATGTGTACACAGACATACATGCAAGCAAAACACCCATGCTCATAAAACAAAATAAACTTTTAAAAATTACAAAGCTAATAAGAAGTCTGGATTTGAATTAACATCAGTGTCATTTATTTCTCAGTGTTGGGAAAGGAACAAACCCAGAGCCCCGAGCACGCTAGACAAGCACCCTACCATGGAACTACATTCCCAACTTCTGGGGTGACTCTTATCACCAGCTGGCTTCCATTGGGCCCATTGAAATGGCATGTGTCCTCTCTTCTAGCTACCGTTAAATTTTTCTCTTTGCTTTTGGTTTTCGGTACATTTACTAGGATGTAACTCCTGTCGTTGATGCTTGTGCTCCTGAAGAATACAAATCCTCCCAACGTGTAGCTTGCTGTGTGTGTTTGGTGACTTCCTGGGATTCCCAGGCCTTCTCTCTTAAAATTACTGCCTCTGGTCTATCCACATTCTTCTCTCCTTCTAGAATTTCTACACGAGTCTCCAGACTTTGCATGCTCCATGCTCACTAGAAAACCCAACTCAAAGTTCCCCTGTCTCTCCATAGTAACATAGATAGACCATTGTAACATAGATAGATTCGTATCATAAAGAAAGCAATCCCTTACTTAAGGATGGACCCCAAAGTTTCTGAATAGCTTTCAGAGAATCAGTGTCTTTATTTGAAAACCGTCTTGTGAACTAAATGGATGCCTTTGCTTTAAAAGAGAAAAGAAGCATCAATCTCAAACGCTGTTTTCGTACTTAAACTCTATTTTACAAGCATTAGCCTCCATTCACCCACACTGACGGGAAAAGTCTGTATCCTCCGTTTATTGCCAACAGCCAGGCACCTCTGGCTGTGGATGGAGATTTCTGTTTCAGCCTTTGTTTGAGCAGCTTCCAAAACATCATCCTATAGGTTTGGGGATCTGTGCCAAGTTCAGCTCGGATTAAGTTTCTTTGTTAGGATTGCTTTTTAAGGCATCTGGACCAGAAATCATACACTGTGCGGCACGGCGGAGAAACATTTGGAAACCATCAGAGACATCATAATGAAGGATGACTACTATTGTGTGCTTGTTCTTAGGGTAGGTAAACGCTGTCACACGCGAAAATAATCTCATTAAGAATTTGGGGAATGCTAGGCTGAGGGCATTTAGAAGTTAGGGCCCTGATGACTTCGCTCGTAAATGATATTATTCTATAGCGCTATTGTTTCTAAAGCTATCCTGAAAATTTTCAGAGTAAAAATGAAGATGTCTTTTTAAACCTCTTTTCCAGGAGCATACACACAGGGTCAGGAGGCACGCAAGGTTTAAAATGTGTAGGTTAATATCACCATTTTAGTTTGCTTTCTCTTTAAACTTGAGTTTGCACCATATGCATAAGGAGGTTGGTTTAGATTTCTAGCCTGTAATAATCTACCTAATCTCTTAAAGATGAAGGGCCATACTTTAACTTAAAAAACCTCTCCAGGCAAAAATCTCTCATTTCTAGCGTGCTATCCGTGTCATGCTGAGAAGGCCAGACTTTCGATATGAGCCTCGGGGCTCTTGTACCTGTGAAAGAAACCTTCATCTATGGGTCTTAGGGTTTTCAATAGTTTCCACAGTGATTGATGGGTTTTGGAGAGATCACTTGATTATCCCGTATATCACCACGAGGAGGGACATTTTAGGTTGACACCCAAATGATTTAGTGGATAAGCTCTAAACCCAGAAACCAAAAGAAAAGAGTTCTTTTTCTGCTTGGAGGGCAGCCTTTGTTGCTCTCTCTTCAGTGTTAGTCTTACGTTTAGGAAAAACTCTACCCTCCCTGTTCAACTCGAAAGGATAGCCCTATCGAATCATATTTCAACCTGAATGCATCTTCTCATGCCGTATAGGGGCTAATCGAATAATTCCTCCAAAGTCCCTTCAACTGCAAAATCATCCATTAACCATTTGAGCGTTAATTAAAATATTTATAGGTAAGTGTGTGTGTATATATTTTTGCATGTGTGTATGTATTTTCATGTGTATACATGTATGTATGCATATGTATGTGTACGTGTGTGCATGTGTTTATATATATACATATATATATGTCTGTATGTGCATGTATGTGTGTATTAGTTTCTTCATATGGAGGGAGCTGTGTTTGTTTCAAAATACCTAATATATGTGTTTTTTTGATCATCTCATAAACAAGAAAATATTAGTGCGAAGGAGAAGAAGGCTTCTGCTTCTTCATAGGCTCCCTACTCTCTACATTAAAGACACAAAGCATGATCCTGAGCTGTATGCTGCGATGAACATTTTGTTGATTGATATAAGTGTGGATGGCTTTGTTGGGCTGAATGCTGCTGGTGGGAGTTCCTGCGTGTGTGATACATTATCTTATTACCCTCGCTTTATGGCAGCTGATCCTGAAGGGACAGTGGAAGGAGAGCTTACTCCAGCTTTCTGGAAAAGCAATTAATCCTACCGCTCATGCAGCAGCCGTGCCTCGGACTGCACTGGCGCCCTTCCTCCCGTTATTAAAACAGAAATGCAGCTGCCGACCAGAAGTGCAGCTCTACCAGTGCTGCTTTCTCCGTAGCCAGGGCTGACATCATCCCAGTTGTGGGCTTTTCATTACTAGAGCTTGGGAGTTCGGGCTTGTTTATTAAAAGATTTAAAGCTATAGGTTAAATCACCAAATTGAAATCCACTTAGTTTCCTACACTACAATAAGTGGATGAGGCGTGCTGGGAAATGTAGTTTTCAGATCTTCCCGTCAGACGAAGTCTTGGAACTGTGAATGCATCATCATATCAAGAAGAGGCTGAGGGCCCACGTCCCCGTGTCTTCCTGTTTTCGGCGTTGCTTCGTTGTAAAGAGTGCTCACGTCGCTCTGCTTCTGAGAGTGCACTCAGCAAATGCTTTAGAACTATTGACTATTAAATGTTAGTAAAAATAGAGGCCGGGACTTTTATTTAGCCCTTGTGGCAACTTTACTGTGTAGCTCATCTGTTTCTTATCAGTCTCTAAAATCGCTAATTCTTTAAGGCAGGGACTTCACAGTGTTTATGAAGATTTTTTAATTCTCACTACAGTCTTGTCTTCAGTCTCTCTTCATTTATGACTCAATCTTTATCATGGCTGTGCATCCTCTACAGGAAAAGCATAAATTAGAAGGATACTTTTTGTCTGTGCTTTAATGTAATTTTTGGTTTTTGTCTTTAGAGACAGGGTTCCTCTGTGTGTAGTCCTGGTTGTCCTAGTACTCTGTAGACCAGGCTGGCCTCAAACTCACAGAGATCTGCCTGTCTCTGCCTCTTGAGTGCTGAGATTAAAAATGTGCATCACCACTGCCCAGGAGTGAATTATATTTTAAATAGAATTAATATTACATCTGTAACAAAGACTGTTAAAATGACATTAGTGAAACAAGAAGTTCATAGTTTAAAAAGGCCTCCTTTTTTGGAAATTACAGCTCTTGCTTTCTCAATAAATCATAGTCTGTTTGGCTTAACTTTCCATCATCATAAAAATTATCTGATAAAGATCACTGAGTATTATCTAATGGCTTTATGTGTGCGGGTATGTGTGTGCGCGTGTGTGTGCATGCGTGTGTGTGTCCAGTGCATTCTCCATGTGTTAGTAGCTAATTGGGTTTTGTTGTTGATATTCACTTTGCTTAAAGATGGAAACAATGCTCAGGAAGAAAATGGAATAAGGATTGTGGCATCACCCCGATTTCGTTAAAAACCGCTGGAATGTTTAATTACAGGTTGAGTAGGCAGAGTGGGAATCAATCCAAACAGTTCGAGGATAAGTATTTGCTGGTGCATCCCATCCCTCAGTGTGTGACTACAGGGCACTCCCCAGCCTCGCTCAATTCTGATGCCCTCAACGAATTTGCAGGTTCTTTTCCTACTCAATAGTGTTGACAATAATCCATCGGCTCTAGCAGTAGGCAGGAGATTATGTTAAAGGCCCAGTGAGTGGAGAGGAGAACCTCACACTGTCAAGTGCCTTCTGCCTGAGCAGGGTTTGGTTTGGGTGTTTATTAGGGCTTGGTTGTGAGGGTACGTGGACACTGCCATCGAAGCTTCTCACGGGGAAGGAGGGGAAACCGGGATACCATCTTTTCTTTTTCTGAATGTGAGCATGGTCAGACCTGTCATGGCACTGGTGGGTGTGGGTTTCACCATTATAAAGAGCCCCGGGTCACTGGGGTCTGAGCATGGTGTCCAGACATGATTGAGCCAGCCTGGAGCCCCAGCTCCCTTGGCATTTGGAAATATGTGACTCACTGAGGGTAAGCACTGAGGGTATTAGGTTTTCACTGCCCTGCTGTTAACTTCTTACAAGCAAGCAAGCAGCCCACAGAACAACTGATGATTAGTTATTTCAGTTGGTAACAAACCCCTCCTCTCTTTGCTCCTCATTCTTGGGGAGTCGTAGGAAAGTGATGGCCGTCTTCTGGTGGTTATAGGTGACCACCAGTTAGATGACCAAAACCTGGCTAATCCCAGGTGTGTGTATCACCAAGCTGTAGTTCCAGCTGTGTGTTTAGATATAGCACTAAGCAAGAGATGGCCTATTGCCTGGATTATCACCCAGATGATTAACATAAAACCTAACAGGCTAAAAGACCATGTAGGTAAATGTTCTACAGCTGAGCTGTGTCTCCAGTCCTAAGAGAAATATAAAAATCAGTTAAGGGTGGAGGTCCCAGGTGGCACACAAGCCTGAGGGGGCTATGCACATCCATGGAATCCAGCAGAAGGGTAAGTTCTAGAATTGAGGTGAGATCTGGCCAGCTTTTGGGAAACGGTAGGGCTTGGGGGTGATCATAGATCTCTTGTCTGCATTCCAATGTCATGGTTTCTTTCGAATACTGAAGCGTGAAGTAGACTCACAGGTGTAAGGCATTTTCTCTATGGAGCAAGCTTCGGGTGGGGCACCTGCTGCCCTTTCAACCTGTGAAGAATCTATCCCAGGGTGCAACGCGGGAAGCCAGAGCCGAACTCTCCTAAGGGCTCACAGGCTGCTCGAGTAGCACTTTCAGTGCCAGGAGAGAGGGAATCCCTCTATCCCTCAGGAAAAGGCTTCCACGAGTGCCAGGAGGTCCTGTAGCTTCTGGGAGCCCGGGGCACAGCACTATAAAGTCAACTTGGTTGGCAGTGTTCTCCTAGGTAAGTCCCCTTGTCTGGATGGGGCTGCTGTTTGGAAGAGTGAGGGGTGGTAATGGGTTTGACATAAAGGGCAGCTCTCTGAACCCTTTGTACTATTTTGGGTGGGTTAAGGGTTGTCACGGATGTGTGACTTGGTGTGTTTGGTCCCTCTTTTTCATACCAAGTGTTCTGTGCTGTCTTGGTAACCTGGATGGCTGTTGCTTAAAACTCGAATCCATGCTGGTCTTCAAACCATCCTGAGCATTGGCTGTTCTTTGTAAGTCCCTGGATAATTCCCTTTCTTTTTCAGAGTGTATTGTTGATAGGTCAAAGACTCGGAGGTATAGGAAGCACAGACACCAGCAGAAGTCCCTTTGTTGTGTGGCCTGCTACTATTTCTCGCCCGTCTCCCCACTGGTGCCTTTTGCAATGCATAGTCAGCTGTTTCTAGGGGAGCTGCACCAACTCCAACCGTGGTGGTACGAGAGGGTGATATCCGGCTCGTCTGACATCAGCACTCCTCCATACGGCCCTGTTTCCCCTTATCCCCTTAGCATGCACATCAGAGAGCAGTCCATTAAAATTTTAGTGTGGAGGTCTCCTCAACATGTGGGGAGGCCCTGGCTTCAGCCATTTCCTCCATTGCCACACCCTGTATCCAGCCACCTTTGTTCTTCCCCAACACAGCCCCTCCCATCTGTGACTCAGGCGCCCTGTGCGAATCAGTGGGCTGTTTAAAAGATGAGGTCTATACACATCGATTTGTAACCTCCAGGTACCTGGGGCCCACCCCGTGGAGCCTAATGAGAAATGAGGGGCTAGGTTTAGCACTGCACGGGTCTTTGAAGTCATCTCTGGGTTATCCAAGAGCATTTAGTTCTAGCTTTTGGAGGTGGGCAGATAGGACCTCCTCCAAACAATGTCTGTAGATTCTGAACGGCTAGGACAAGACCATCAACAGAGCTGATGCTCTGGGGTGACAGTACTAAGTTCTGAGCATTAGCTTCAGGCCACACAGTTTCAACGGCATGTTTTGAACTTGATGAGGGGTCTCACCTGTGAGGAGTTAGCCAAATGTTGCTTGATGAGCCTCCTTTAGTTGGTGTCGGGTAGGAGGGCCAGCTGCTGTGGGCTTGGGGACCAGGCCTGGCTGTCTGGGTTACTCTGAAAATAACATTGCTATCCAGACTCACAGTTCTGTTAAAGTGAGCACTCTTGGGGAAAGGCTTGTCTCCCAGGACTGGATGGGTCAGGTAGTGCAGGGGGATCAAGTCCCCCCAGTGCAGGCCCCCGCAGGAGCTGATGACTGAGATTTTGGAAAACTGCTGACACCCACCAGTTCACTCCCAGCTCAATGTCTTTCCCTGCAGATGTTCATACGGTGCTTCTGCCATTAGGCCAGGATGGAGATCCGGGTGCTGTGTAGTCCTGTTGTGCCTGGGAACTGCCTTAGTCACTTTTGGAGGGGCTGCTGAGCTGCACCTGGGATCATCTACTCCCAGGAAGCCTCTCCATTCTATCACTAAGGAATCCCAAGTGAGGAATGGGTTTTTGAAAACTAGGCTTAAAAAAATATTTTACATTTGTTGATCATGTGTGAGTTTGCATGAGTGGAATCAGAGGCCAACTTGCAGGTGTCAGTTCTCTGTGTCTGTCCTGTGGCTTCCAGAGATCATCAGCTCAGCTGACCAGGCTCGGTAGCAAGTTTCTTTACCAGCTGAGCCACCTCGAGGGCCCTGGAACTAGGCTTTTTTCCCCCCTTGGTACCATACCTTTCAGCTGCCAAGTGGTTAAAGGTGGATGTGTTTAAATCTAACAGTTCTTGTGATGGACTAGCAATAAGTTAGGATCAACAGACTGCAAGAGAGTCCTGACTTGACTCTGGGTGTTGGGTGACACAGGATGTGCGGATTCTTCCGTCCCTGCTACAGGAGCGTCCGGCAGAGCCATGGTTACACCATTGGAATGAACAGGTTTAAGAGAAAGCCTTTACTGCCTCACCTTAATTATCAATCACAAATTTCAGGTCTTACAAACCAATTGAGGCCTCCATAATTCCCTCGTGTTCAATAGTTTGGGGAATGACTCACAGGACTCAGGAAAGCCCCACTATTGAAAGTAGTGTCTTCTTATAATGAGTATAAAGAAATAGTCAGGAAAGAGATGCTTGGAACAGAGGCAGGAAGGGTCCTGAGCACAGGCCCTTCTGTCCCCCTGGAACCAGGCGGTGCCACTGATACCTCTGTGAATCCACAGTTAGGAAGGTTACACTCTCTCAACATTGAAGCTTACACGGGCATTGTTGAATCTATTGGCCATTTGCTTGAACTCTCCAGTCACCCTCCACAACTCCCCAAAGGTTAGGTTGGTTCAAATCTCCAACTTCTTTTGAGACGGGCTGTCAGTCTGTGTCCCAGGGTTGGCCTCCAATGCGGGATGCTCCTGCCTCCTGTTGAGATCGCAGGTGTGTGCCACCGTGCAGGCTTAGCTTTGGAGCCAAATGGCTAGTTTCTCTGACGACCACCTCTCAGCCTGAAGCTGCCCAGCAGCCTCATTATCACCACAAGTGGTTTATTAAAAGAAAGTCCAGGGGTTTTTGTCTGAACCAGAAACTGGGGGAAAGACACAGCATGCACCCCTCTACCACACACAAGTTTTAAAACCACAGTTGTCTTAAAAGCGGTTACAATTAAAAGTTCTCATTTTGGAAACAAAGAGACCATTTTTAGAAATATAATTCAAGGAAATTTTATATGCAGTGGTCATCATTAAATTAGCAGTAGTTGCGCTGGGTACGCCTCTAGTAAGAGCTGCAATATTTTCCTGCGTTAAAAGTAGGTTTAAAGCCTGGCATCGGTGGCTCATGCCTTTAATCCCAGCACTTGGAAGGCAGAGGCAGACAGATCTCTGTGAGTTTGAGGCCAGGCTGGTCTACAGAGTGAGTTCCAGGAAAGCTGGAGTTACAACAGAGAAACCCTGTCTTGGGAGAAAACAGGTTTAAAGAACCATAATAAATAGTTACTTATTTTGAAATGGAAAGGACATCCTGATTCCCAATTTCTGTTTTAAAACCTTAGATTTAGAGCAGACACTAAACACCATTCAGGGTACTTTTGCCCATAGGAAGATTTATTTACCATTAACCAAATTGCAACCAGGGTGTGGTAGTTTGAGTAAGAACAGCCCCCATGGGCTCATCTATTTGAATACTTGGTCCCCAGTTGGCAGAACTGTTAGGGAAGGATTTGGAGGTGTTGGAGGAGGTGTGTCACTAGGCTTTCACATTTCAAGAGCCCACACTATCACCAGTTAGCTCTCTCTGCTTTGTGGTGGTTGTTTCAAGATATGAGCTCTCACCTACTGCCTGAGCACCATGTCTGTCTGCCTGCCTGCTGCCTGCTCCATGCTATCCACCATGTTAATCATGGACTCACCCTCTGGAACTGTAAACCTCAAATAACTCTTTTCTATAAGTTGCCTTGGCGTCACATCACAGCAAAGAAAGGTAACAAAGACACAGTACCTTTGTCACTGCGGTTTGCTAAAGTAAAGTCCTGCGTTTCTTCAGGGACACACTGCTGGCTCCGGGCCCCCCACCCAAGGCATGCATGTTAAAGGCCTGATCCCCGGGTGCCACCATTAGGAGGTAGTGGAACTTCTGAGACATGAGTCTTAGAGGCAAGTCTTGAGGTCATTGGGCCGTATTTTGAAGGGATCATGGGACTTTCCTTTTGTCTTTGCTTCCTGGGCATGAGAGGGACAGCTGTATCCTTTACAGACTGCTGCTGTGATGTGCTGCCCCGCTGAAGGCCCAGAACGGAGGAAGAAACTAGCTGTGGACTGGAGCTTCCAAAGCTGTGAGCCAAAATGAACCTTTCTTCTCTTTAACCATCTTAGGTATTTTGCTACACTGACAGGAAGCTGCTTAATACAGTCAAAAACTCAAGCCAGAATAGTACTTTGTATCAGCTTATATGCAAAGTGCTTATCAGTAGAATAGGCCCAAATTATAGCATGACAGAATGATTTCCAGCAGTATTTACACCCGCTAATGTGACAACAATTATGATATATTTCTTTATGAATCATGAGGATGTATCCAGCCTTACAGCTGAGGAAACTGAGCAACCATGGTAGTTTTTTTTTAATTACATTTATTATATGAGTATAAACATGTCACAGCATGCATATGGATGTCAGAGGACAGCTTAGGAAGTTGGTTCTTGTACTGGTCACTTTCATATTCCTTTCATAGAACACCATGACCAAGACAGCGTATAAAACAAAATAGCCCCTTTAGTGGCGCTCGCGGTTCCCGAGGGTGAGAGTCTATAATGGCAAGGTGAAGACATGGTTGCAGGCATCTGGAGCAGCCAATGAGCGCTCACATCTTGATCCACAAGCAGAGGGCCAAGAGCATAATGGGAATGGCAGGAGTCTTTTGGAATCTCAAAGCCCACCCCCAAGGGACACACATCCTCCAACAAGGCCACGCCTCCTAACCCTTCCCGAACATCTCAATCAACTGGTGACTAAGCATTCAAACATATGAGCCTAGGCGGCCGTTCTCATTCAAACCACCAGAGCTCTCTTCCACACGTGAAAGAGAGGTGGGCTCTGGGGATTGGACTCGGATCGTCAGGCTTGACAACGGCTTGCTTTTTCCCACTATCTCACCAGCCCCACCACCCTATTTTTGATATCGAGAGTATGAGTTGACTTGAGATTCCTCAAGTCCTGGGGCTCTGTATCAATTTTTATGCTAGATATATTTTCCAAATAATCAGAAATCTCAAGTCTTATATTCTGCGAAGGGAGGGCATTAGGTTGAGATGAGATTGCTAACACAGCCATAAGAAGAAGAAATAAAGAACTTTAAAAGAATGTCTTTTTAAAAAAAATGTAATTGAAGTTGGTGGCTCACATCTGTAATTTCAGCACTCAGGAGACTTGAGGCAGGGGGATTTCCATGAGTTGAGGCCAGCCTGGACTGAAGAGGGAGACTCTATCTCACAGCAAAACAAAGGGGAAAACCTTCACTGTTTTTCTTCAATGGAATTGGCAAATGCAGCAACACATAGTTTACAAAGAACTAACAATATTAGACATTTTGAGTAGGGAGCGTGGCATTCAGAGACTCATTGTTATAGTCTGGGATGTGTAGAACAAGCAGGAAAAAAAAGGACCTATTCTAGGGGTGAAAATTAAGATAATCTGAAAATAATTGATTAGTGCTCTAAATTTCTTTTTGAGTAGCAAAAACAAAGCATGCTCGGTGTTTATATATTAGGTTGTGTCTTATCTGATTTTGTAAGTATGTTATCCTTGATATTGTGTGCTTACATGTGTGTGCGCCTTGGGGTGGGTGGGAGTGAGGGGGAAATCTTGGTAGTGGGAAGAGAAAGAGGAAAGAATGAGAAGACTGATATAGGAAAGGACAGGCGCACTTACACAATCAGAGTCCGAGGGCGACCACACATCTGGATTTCCAAGTAGGTGAGTGGTCCCAGCACCAGCCAGGTGTTCCTAGAATGTACACTCTGCGCCCAGCATGATACTGGTAAGGGGACTGAGGAAGTCTAAGGCCACAGCCTCACTTTTCACAGAGTGTAAGATGAGCAGATGTGACCAAATGAGCAACTGAGAATCGAGAGGACTGAGTTTCACAGTGTTGGTGTGCAGTGAGTTCACTTTTCAAAGGATATATAATTCACACTAAGCCATTCCTTTCTGCTTCTATTAGAAAAATTCGAATTATTTTGCTTAATAAGTGTGATATGTCACAACTCCTTGCGTGGAGAAGCGGTCTGTTCCAATGTTGTGACGTCACCATTACGTTTTCTACAGGGGAGCACCTAAAGATTTGTCTATGCACCACTCCCTGCGTGTACTCTCAGAAGCAGAAAAAGAACGCCAGCCTGATGTTTTAACCCAAACCCTGGCAGTAGGCTAGACACCCTTGTTCTTCTGTCCATTGTCCATTGGACAAAAATATTGACAGAGAGGTCCTTTAGAGTTGCTTAACTTATCACTGAAGATAAATCTGCAGGGGAATTTTCTTCAAGTTACTTTAATACTATTATCATCAAACTTTTATACGAAGACTAGAATTAACATCTTGACAAACGGCATCGCTTCTAGGACTGTAT
Source organism: Cricetomys ansorgei (assembly GCA_026225945.1). Lineage (NCBI taxonomy): Eukaryota > Metazoa > Chordata > Mammalia > Rodentia > Nesomyidae > Cricetomys > Cricetomys ansorgei. The sequence continues at coordinate 6,646,978 of JAMJFZ010001871.1, forward strand.
AAACCAAGACTGTTTTACAATAGGACAGTCATTTGTGGTCAGTGATGTATGAAATGTGGATTTAGATGCCAAAGGGTAATGAAGTTAAATTTATGTCATGTTCCTTTCTTCTCTATGAACTAACCATGAATATACTATGTTGCCTGAGTGTGCGTAACAGCTGGTGTTGATGAAAAGATGCTGGCCCTAATACATAGTAAGGATGGTTACATAAACCCAGTACAATATGCTGAAAATGTTTATTAGCCAATTCATAATGTACATGGGAACTTGTCAGAAAAAATCAATATTTTAGCGAGGGTAAATTGCGTGGAGGGAAGTTCTCAGGTCAGAGTTTTTGGAGTAGTCTACCATTTTTTTTTTAAAGTATATTAAAATTACGTGAAGATTACGTTTGCATACTTTTAGCTAACTGTTGTCCCACTTGCTTAGCAAACAAATACGAGAGTCCTCCCCAGGAGTCTTGCCCCAGTTGGATGGTTCTAAATGTTAAGAAAAATTAGGTATGATGATATTAACTTACCGTTAACTAATGTCGTACAATGTTGCTAAACGACAGTCCATCTGTCACATTAACGTCATGACATCCCTTCTTGCTGTTTTAATAAGCCCTGGGGATGAAATGTGGTTTTTAGATATGTTTTACATTTGCACCAAGTAATGGAAAGTACAATATATTATGTGCCTGTGCCCCGAGGAAAGTTTTTAACAAAAATAATTGAAGGCAATAAATCTTCCCCACCCCTTTCCCTATGTGTGCTCTCCCCTCCAGCATCCTTTCTGGGTTTTTCTATCTTTTAAACCCAGCAAGCCTCTTAGGTATGATAAAGGCTGGGTATGACTGTTCCAGAGCAGAGCCCACATTACCAGTCAAAGGTTTGCTTGGGCCTGGAATGTTGATGTAACCTTCCCTCTGACCGATCAGAGGCCGTTGGGTTCCCTTCCTGAAGGCTGAGTGATGTTGGGAGCGAACCTGAGACAAGTTTTTCAAATAATTAGGAACATCTCCCTGCTAGTAAATCTCTCCTACAGCTTTAATTTGATTGTGTACTCGGTAGGTGTCTGACTTAAGAGAGTGTGGACGGAGTGGGTGATTTATAACGTGTTTGGGGGTTTTGTGTTGAAATTGTCATAGGCAGTGGTGATAAAGTTTGGTGCAGAGAAATGAGGCAATTCACGTTTGATATATAACGTACTGTCTTTAATTACTCCTCGCACATGCCGACACTTCCCGGTGTGAGTTTTTCAGGGTGGAAGATGATTTTCTTTAAGGCATATTACTAAAACTAGTCTCGCTTGGAGTGCTTGTTTGCATGTCTGAAGGATACTATGCATTTGGTGTTTACATAGTATCTTTTTCAAACACGATTATGGGGTCTTGAAGTTTCGTGTTTCGCTAAGCCAAGCATTTTCGATTTGCGTTTAAATGTGACAATATATTGTGAAAAATGAATATTTTCAAACGAAGTGGAATGCTTTTCAACAAGAGTAATGATGAGGATGTAAACTAATGCAATATATATGAGCATAGCCCAGGCTTGCAATATTGGTTTATCCATTAATTTTCCCGGCCCAGGTGTTTGTTTAGTGGGACGTCATCTTGCAACGCGATGATAGATGTGTTTTACTTCGGGAGGTTATATTAGTCCAACATCTTGTACTTCTTATGCTCAGAACTGTTTGCTTAAGAAGTATTGCCTATAACGCCTAAAAATTGCTATTCAGGAACATTTTTACTCATGATCTTTCAGTAGAAGAAACTCTGTCTAAAAGCTTTCAGTGAACAAAATAGACCATTTGAAAGCCTCGGCATGAATGAATTTTACTGAAAAATTCTTATCGGATATAGTAAGCCAGATTTTTTTCCCCCAAATGAAATTCATCTACTAACTTTTCACACTTAAAAATGATAAAAAAAAATTTCCATAAAACTAATACATTACAGAAATCTCAAGAGTGGAAATTCCATATGTAATCTCACTGTGGTTAACCCTTTGCTGTATATCTTTGGTGTACAGCAATTTTGATTTTAATTTTAAGTTCAATTTTAATTTTTTCCACAAAGCAGTTTTCAAATTTAATTATCCTCATGCACAGTGTCCTTTTTATTGAACCAGGGTCTTTCTCTGTAGATCAGGCTGTCTTTGAACTCACAGAGATTCTCCAGCCTCTGCCTCCCAAGGGGTATGAGCCATGATGCCTGGCCAACAATCCTTTTAATGTATTTTTTAAACTTATTTTATGTGTATGGGTATTTTGCCTGCATGTATGCCTGTGAACTCTGTGTGTGCCTGGTGCCTGCAGAGGTCAGACGAGGGCATCAGATCCCTGGGATTGTTCTGAGCTGCCAGGGGAGTGCTGGGAAGTGAACTGCGTCCTCTGGGAGGCCAGCTAGAGCTCTTCACCATGGAACCACCTCTTCAGCACTGCCATAGTACTTCCTGCACTGCCTTTAGCACCTTATGGATTTCTCTGTGTCAGTGTGTGCTTATTTCCATTTTCTTTGTTTGTTTCTCTCTTCTTTCCTGCGCTGGGGTTGAACCCATGCTAGGCCAGTGTCCCCCCACTGAGTTGAACCCTAGCCCAGGTCTCAGTAATTTTTAATGATGACATGGTATTTCACTCGGAACTAAATCACATATAAACAACCAGAATTTATTTAATGAATATTTTTATTGAGAGCCATTTAGGTCTTTTTGGTTTTCTTTAAACCAGTTTTGATCTCTTTTAAAACTTGCATGTGGCCAGGTGTGGTGGCTCACACTTTTGATCCCAGCACTCAGGAGGCAGAGGCAGGCAGATCTCTGTGAGTTCAAGGCCAGCCTGATCTACATAGTGAGTTTCAGATCAGCCAAGACTACACAGTGAGATCCTGTCTTAAAATAAAAATAAACCAAACCAAAACAAAAAAACCCACTCATATTTATTTAATGATTTCCTTTAAGGAAAGTTTCTGAAAATTCAAATTACTTGATTTAAGTGATAAAATGTCTAAAATTTTTTATAAGACTGGAGATGTAGCTGAGTTGACACCTGTGAACCTGCTTCTCCACACAGCATCGCATGCATAGGTGAGGTAGTGCAGGCATATAATCCCAGCACCTGGGAGGTGCAGGCTGGAGGACTGGGAGTTCAAGGTTGTCCACTGCTACTTGAGCAGCAATCTTACGTTCTAGATATTGTAGCAATGTTTTTTAAAATAATATATTGCTATAATCTTATAACAAGAAATACATTGTACACAGAGACCTTATAAGTGCATGTATTTAGATATGTTAAATACTTTGTGCGGCGTCGATTTAAAAACTTAAGATGGGGCATGGTGACTCACACCTGAAACTTCAACACCCATATGAATAAGGCAGGAAGAGTACTCTGAGTACAAGGCCAGCCTGGGCTACAGAGTGAGACTCAGTCTCAAAACATACAGGTTGGGAGAAACGGCTTGGTGAATACAAGTGTCCAATGTGAAACTCCTGACATGGCTGCACGTGACTGTCACCTATGTGCTTCAGGCTGAAGATGGACAGATTTCAAGAGTTCACTAGCCAGCCAGCCTGGCTAGACTGTGAGCTTCCAGTATAGGGACAGACCCTATCTCACTAAAGCAGACAGTGACCGGCAGAGACAGTCCCCAGTGCTGCTCTCTGGCTTCCGTACAGACACACAACCCGCACACTCATGCGGAGGGTGCAGGGTACAGCTTAGAGGTCGGGTGGTGACAGAGTGCTTGTCTGGCATTCGTGAGGCTGACAGCATTTGATCCCCAGCACTGTGGGAAGAAGTCTGGATTATAGGTGACATCAGAGGATCTGCTTAAAAGGAAATTAAGAGTCCAGATGTATTTCAGAAGTAGAATGAACTGGAGAAATGTTTTTTTAAAAATGGAGAAAATGCATGAGAAATGACCATTGAATGACTTAGAGTTCTTCATTTGCAAGATACAAAACCAACTCCACCTGCATGAAAAAATTAGGAGTTTGTTAGGGAAGTAGGGCAGGCTAGAAATGATAAGAAGGAGGTCAGCAGGAGCTAGCTGATAGTTGCTTCAGGCTGTCACCATGGCAACAGACTTTTCCCCATTGCAGTCCACTTAGATTTCAGATGGGAGAACTGTAGAGGTTGCAGTGTAGGAAGGAAAGAAGTTAAGTCATGACTTGTGGGGAAGAGCTCAGAAAAATACTCTACAGACTTAAAAGTCACTAGGATGTTGAAATTAATAGTTTTGTTTTTGAAACAGGGTCTCACTGTGTAGCCCTGAGCAGGCTGGCCTCAAACTCACAAGAGAGCTTCTTGTGCCTGCTTCTGCCTCCCGGTGATGAGATTAGAAGCTGGCACCACCACTTGGCTAGAGTTCAAGTTTTGATGATCTCTCTCATACTGCCCCATACCAAGGCTCAGAGAGCATCATAGAAGAGAAGGAGATAGTGGACCTCTGCGGTGAGACAGTATTTGCTGCACATGGCAGGGCCGTTGCACACGTGAACTTAGAAGCAGTGGCTGCATGTACAAGATCTGCACAAGATCATGCCAGCTAATACCCTAGCATGGTGGGGGAGGGGCTCATGATGCCCCACTGCTCGCTGAGGAGCTCTTGGCAAATGATGGCTTGGGGGGAGTCAGTTTTCTTCAGGGATGTGGCCCTCTGAAGGCAGCATTAAGTGAACTCAATAGGTTTAAAATATGACAAAACACATGACGTTGTGGAGAGGGAGGCGGGGGGGGTGTAGATTTGATGAAAACACATATTCATGATTGAAACTCTCAAGATCAACAAAAGGGTCTACCAAGAAAAGATCAGGGAGTCATCTGGTAAAAGGTGGGAAAACCATGGAATATTATACAAAAGAGTTGCTTTTCGTAAGTTAGAATAGCTAAATTTCTAACAAGTATGACATTTTTTGATAGAAGAAGAACTAAAGAGTTGTAGAGAAGGCATTCCAGCTATCCATCCCTGAACCACGTGGTTGGACAATCATGGTAGGGTTTATGGAAGGGATGCCGAGCCACAGCCAGCATCATTGGCTTTCATGAGGGGAGAACAAAGTGTCTCAGCTCAGTTCTCAAGACTGCACAAGATTTAGTGGGGAAAACATAACAACAAAAACTTCAGTCCTCTAAAAGTAAAGTTAAAGCAATGTGGGGAATTTGGAACACAGACACACACAGACACAGACACACACAGACACACACACACAGACACACACACACAGACACACACACACAGACACATATACACATACACATATATCAGATATCCATCCCAGCCAGTGAAGTCAAAGAAGACTAATTTCTCAGACACTTGAAATGTCAGACTTGAAGAACACTGCTATCTGTCAACCTCTCCCTGGAGTTAAGAGAATCCTGGGCTTCTGGAGGGATGATCGTCAGTAAAATGCTTGCTATTCAAGCATGAGCAAAAGAACAAAATCTAGAGCCCTAGGACCTAGCAAGCCTAGGACGCAGCTGTGCACCAGCGACCCCGGTGCCGGGGGCAGGGTGGGGACAGGGTGGGGACAGGCAGGCTCCTTAGCCAGGCAGCCTAGGCAGAACCATGAGCACCAGGTCGAGAGAGTGTCTCAAATAAGATAGAGATGCAATTGAGGAAGACATCCTCCCTCAACCCCGGCCCCAGTGAGCTTACCTGTACACACGCAAAGAAAAATGAAACAGTCCAAATGACAGAAATTTAAAATTCTTAGGTTCTTTGTCAACTTCCAGGTTTAAAGGAGGGTAAGTTGTCAGGGACCCAGAACACTTGTACAATGGTGGATGGGAAGAAACAGGTTGCAATTAGGACTAGTGGAGTTGAGTACATTTTTTTTTTCCTGTGTTTAAGTTGTGGTACTTTGGTTAGAACCTAGGACCTAGGACATTTTAGCTCTGGGGTGAGAAGAAGAGACAAGCACTTCTAACCAGCGTGTGCAGTCTTCCTCAACCTTAAGGGCTGGAAACATTTTCTTTAGTCCTTTAGTCCTCCTGTTACCGAGACACTTCACTTCAGCGTCACAGGGACCTCCTAGGAATTTTTCTAGTCTCTGCCCCGTGAAATCAACATTAAGCTTCTTCCCTTCCCACACAGTGTCCCTCTGCTCCCTCCTCTCCTCCTTCCCTTTCGGATTCCAAGTAAGCAGCACTGTGGGATTTGAGGCCTGAACCACTTTGTATTTCCTGAGAGTAGCCCACTGAAAAATAAAGCCCAGCGACTCAGTCACCTACCATCTGCAACTGGAAAACTGCATCTGACATTCCCCTTAGCACGAGGAGGGGATGGCATTGGTAGTCGGCTCAAAAGGTCAAGGTCAGCCTGTTTGAGTTCCAGAGAACAAATTCAGTGTGGGAAGACCCTATAGACTAGGAAACCTGAATCCATCTCTAAGTGAGGTTCTGTTTTTGTTGAAGAAGTGGAGTTTTCTGGACACAGCTTTGGAGGGTGAACCTTTGTAAATGGAAGCCACCCTGCTATAAACCAAGATCTTAAAGAAAATATATTTTTAGGTGTGTTAACATTTTGCCTGTATGTCTGTGTACTACACGCGTGCCTGGTGCCCTTGGAGGCCAGCAGAGGGCACTGAATTCTCTTAGAGTTAGGGTTGGTTGGGAGTGCTGGGAACTGAACCCATGTCTTCTGGGAGGGCATCCCTGCTCTTAATCACTGAGCTGTCTCTCCAGCCCCTAAACCAAGATATTTCAGTGGAGACCCCAGGGACGTAACTCGATTGAAAATACCTATCCAGTCTAGTTAGGAGATGACCCATTCTTGTTTCCTAACCCGAGGTCCCCTGTTGCTGCAGCGTGCAGGCGCTCTTGCAAGTGCTTTCTTGAAGCGGCTCTTCCCTGTCTGCAGATGGGATGGGACCAGGCTCCGACTTACCCTGTCCCCTCAGCTGAAACTGATCACTGCTCCGTTTGTGGTCCTGTTTGAGTTCATGCTGCTCTAGTGAGTTCACAGGGCTGACGTGGGTAAAAGTGCTGCCCACACAAACCTGGAGGGAGAGAACTGGCTCCTCATGGCTGTCCTCTGTCCTCTATATGCCCTTGACACACGCACACCCATACTCACACGCTAATGGCGGATAATTAATTAAGATGTTAAAGTAAGTTCACTAACTTCGTTATCAATACTCTCATTTGTCCCTATTTTTTAAATTATTCTATAGCTACCTTTTTCTGGTCCCCACCATGTGACCAGTACACTCATATGAACTTTCTGTCACCACCTTTTGTCTGTACAATAAATGAACTAAACTGGTTCCCAGAATTTCCGGGCAGGTCTGAGGGAGGCCAATATTGACAACTTCCCTGTGGGTGGGGTGGGGCGGGGAGTGTTGACACTGTAATTAAACCAGGTTGTTAAAGGATGTGTGCCTAAGAGGTACTGTGCGCAGAGGGCAGGCGCCAGGGAGGGTTAGGGCAAGGCATGGGTAACAGCAGCATTTACACAGTGCTGCATTCGAGGTGCTGCCCTGAGCACTCACAGACCTACTGTATCTAAAGATGCTGATAGCGCCTCGGCTGGGGGCAGCACGTGCCTGGAATCCCAGCACTTGTGAGTCTAAGACAGAAGCACCACAGGTTCAAAGCCGGCTGAGGATATATATTAGGACTTTGTCTCAACCCCCTGCCCTGCCCCCCCAAATATCAAAGCGGGGTAAAGGACTAATAAAATCTTAATCTATAACAGAGGGGCAATCGTAAGTCCCACAAAAGCCTCACGCACAAATTCTTATCTGTAAAAAGGAAGGTTGAATGAATACTATTTCATTCTCAAATTGGCCAGAAAAGGATCAAGATTAGACTAACAGGAATGACTTTACCTACCTATAATTGTCAACCTATACTTTTGTTTTAACCAATGTCAACAGATAATAAATGACTTTTCCCATTCAAAGAAGGATAAATCTTTCAAGGTCTGTGGCTGCATCTACAGACATGGGCTAATAAGGAAGGGAAGGATTACTTTCCCATGCACGGAAACAGAGGAAAGCCCTAAGCCCTTGAGCAGTGACAGAGCAGGGACTGAGTGCTTTACCACAGAATTCAGGAGCAGCGTAATCCCTCCATGGAGACATGGGAAAGACACGGGCACTCGGCCATCTTACCTAATATCCGTAAGGAGCTGGTATTGGTCACTGGGTTTGATGTGAGTTAAACGCATCGCTCAGATGTATTTAGAATAACTTTGCAGGTAGCTAAGCAAGAGGTAGGATACACGGCTCTGTTCATTATAGTTAATTTCAAATGACCTGTAACTCCATTTACAGTGCTGTACGTCCCTGAGGAATATAAATTAAAACCGGGCCTGGCTAGATACCTCTTTAGGACCACTTTACATGAAATGACTAATAGGGTTAAATTTTAAAAAATTAAATCCAAAGAAATTTCCCAGAATGTACGGATAAGCTTTCATTAGGTACAGTTTCCATTTTGGATTCTTGCAGTTGAGCCAGTGGGCTGGCAAATCCAGCATCACATACTGTAATATACTCAATGCTTGAATGCTTGGTGTTTGAATCTTGCACTCTTTCGGCTGGGAATAAAGGAATGTCTTTCAAGCCAAGTGAGAATATGAAGGAAAGCCATGGGGGTGGGGACGGCTTCACCAGTTCTAATAAGATACTACAATCTTAGGATGCTCTGACACCCAACCCCAAGTTTTTATTGCATGGGAAGATACTTTTTTTGCTGACCTCATTTCTGGTTTTAAGCCCTTTGCCCTAAGCAGTTTTGCAAAGAAAGACAATAGAATTCATTCCTACTTAAAAGAGCTGAAAAGCTAGTTCAGAAGAACAGTGACTGGAATCAGGAGGGATGCAAGCCTGCTGTGACGTCTTTCCCGTTGCTTTTCTACTGTTCATCCCGAGAGATCGATGCCCACAGGATGTTCAGAAAAGGGTGGATTGAGAAACCGGTTTCCTGGTAAAATCTTGAATGTCAGTAGAATCAATCTGTGACTGGGTGAGTCCACACCTGCAGTCCTGTGAGAGACCCAGCAGGAGAGCAAGGACGGAAGCTTTGTCATTCCTTAGACGGAGATGAAGACACAGCAAAGGAGAAGGGTGCATGCTCTGTGATTCCAGCTGCCTCTGCCCACCCCCACCCCATGCCCCTTACCCTCTCCTCACTGGTTACAGTAAAAGAAAAAGTGTAATATTGTAGGTAAACTCCAGACTGTCATCAGTTCAGACAAGGTAGTGATTTTGAAACAGTGACGAGAGCTTCATGAAGGAAAACAGATGAGGAATATTTAGGTTGAAGGAATTCTTAACTGTATGAAGGGCCTGGGTGAGATTTAAGAAGGAGGAGCCCATCTTGAGGACACAGCCCTTCCTGGGGACACAGCCTCAACAGGGACACAGCCCTTCCAGGGGACGATCAGAGGCGCTCAACACTCTCTGTCCCTGATGGTCTTGCTGAACACTGTTCGGTTGCCCACCCATCCCCCTTCCTGAAATTCCTGGCACAATTTTGGATTTGGCAATTGGGATTAATTACAGATTCATGTTCATTGCAATTAGAAAACTTTGTTTCTCTGTAAAGCACAAAATTTATGTTTATCTAGAATTACTAAACCCCAACCATGAGCCAATTTGCTGTCATTACATGTAAATCAAAATGTATCCACAATTTGTGTAATTGTAGTTTGAATACAGATTCCATGACTCAAATTTAACTTCTCAAAAGATGATGGTGCCAGTCAGCTCTCTGCTCCTAGAGTTCGAGAAACAGGAAGCACTAGATCTCGTGCTGCTCTCTTGGGTCATAAAGAACGCTTTTCTCCTCACCTGCTTCTGTTGGATGTTTCCTGTTCCATGAACTCTACCCTGACGCCCTCAGTGGAATTGGTCCTATAGCTTCACCGCACTTTTCTCACGCTGTGGTAGCATAGGCAGCTCAGAGAAGGATTTAAAGTTGCCCTTTGACCTACACACACACACGTACACACACACACACACACACGTACACACACACGTAGATAGTCATCTCTGCCTCTCTAGATATGAGAGTGCCCTCTCAAGCGTCCTCAGCTCAGTGAGAGCCACCTGTAGTCCCTAGCACTGTGACGATCACCCTTAGCTTCCCTGTTTGTCTTCTCTGAATCCATGTCCTGTTGCTGGCTCCTCCTGAGCACTCCGTGAAGTTCTTACCATTGCCCTCTTCTGTGTGTGTGTGTGTGTGTGTGTGTGTGTGTGTGTGTGTGTGTGTGTGTGTGTGTATGTCCATGAACTCAGCTGGGACTTGATGTGGCTCATTAGGCCATTTATGATCTGCCCTAACCTTCCACTGTTTTCCTAAGAACACAAGCCTCATGTGGCTTTCGTGTCCCTGCCATACCTGTGAGTCTCCTGCTCATCCCTCCGATCTCAACTTAAAAGATTTTCCTCAGGAATGCTCTCCACATCCTCACACTAGCTTAGCTCTCTCCTTTCCCGGCTCTTTCCTACAGCTGCTCCTTTACGATTTGAATTCTTAACTGGATGAAGTCTCCCGAGAGTACCTGCCCTACACGCCTCAGGATTCCCAGCCACTGCCTTTCAATAGAAAGACACCCAGTAAATAATTGTTGTCAAAGTTGTTTGAAAGACCAAATTGCTGACAGTTAGCAGTCACCCAGCTTTGTTGAATGAGCAGGCTTATGGACACACAAGACTGGCTGTCCGGAGAAGAGTGGCCCTCGGCGAGCTTATTGCCATGGGGGATGTTATTCTTGTATCTAAGATTCTGGAATTCTCTGTGGGATTTCCTTCAGGATATATGATATCTTCTTCCACATCCTGTGGACAGTGGCAAGTGGTCTCATTTTCAGGTTGGGTTGTTTTCTGGAAATAGCAAAACCATCCAGAGCCAAGATGAAGAATCAAACTAGGTAATACTATCGAGGTGAAAAATTGGATCTGACTGTAAATAAGTCTGGCTCTTCGTATAGCTCATAAACTGGCAATCCCTGAGGAGAAATTCCAGAATGATCTGAGCTACGGCAGGATTGCTGAGATGTTTGTTTAGCTTCTCAAGGGAATTTCTTCACGGAGGCACGGCTCATGCGGGTGTATACAGTCAGGAGTCCGTTAAAAATTCTTTCCCTTACATGAATTCTCTGTGTACATTTGAGGCCTTCTCAAAGCTTCAGAAATGGCATAACATAGTCGACAGAGCCCAGAACTCATCGAAAACTTAGTAAGTGGAACCCAAACTCATCATCGCTGTAATTTGGCCAGATAGCACAAAAAGCAAATTTCTTCTAGCCTGGCCTGCTGCAAACACCTCCCCAGACAAACGCATGAAACAGAGGCTGACCTTCTGCCAAGAACACACTCCCCAAGGCATCAACTCTGTGACATGGGATTAACTCACTGACGTTAAGAAGAGCCCAAGGTTCACTGCACAGATGCTGCCTTCCAACTGGTCAGCTATCTCAATATGTGTATTGTGGGTCACAAAGGAAACGTTAAGAATGGAACTACAGAAATATACCCGACTTCCCCATTACGAGCAACAATAATAGATGTCATTTAGATACACCTACTATAGGCCAGAAATCATACTAAGCACTTAATACGTGAGTGTTACTTTTATAGTTTGAAGCCAAAGGTAGGAGAGGTCAATGGACTTGGCCATTATCACACAGCTAGCAATTGGGAGAGCTAGACTGATTGCACGTCATGGACATGATTCAAAAGTTCTTGTTCTTTCTACCCCATTCAAAGCAACTAGACTAGAGCTGAACCATCAGCAGACACAAAGATGGTGGCCACAGGTTAGACTGTAGCTCGATCGCCCTCCACTTTGTCTTCCTGTGATGTGCATGCCCTCCCCGAGTTTTCTGTTACCTTCAGCTTCTTGCTACAAAATTGAATGTTTTCCAGTTCTTACTTCACAGTCCAAAAAGTTGTCCGAGGTCTCAGATCTGTCCTGTCTTTGTCATGTGGCCTGCCCTATAGCTGTCAACCTTCCAGAACCTTTGTTGCTTGTGCTATATAAGACTATTGGGAAATTCTGTGGAGTTTTGTTGTTGCTTTGTTTTGCTGCTTGATTATTGAGTCTGACATGGGAAAGGACAAGGGGAGACTTGATAGAATATGTCTAGTTATTAACTCTAATCCCATACCTTGTTCAAGTCTGGGCTCTGATTAGGGGCTGGACTTTGCTGGAAAATGCTGTTAATCTCCAGGGAATATATCAGTGATCACAACATTTTTGCCATATCTCAGCTTGATCGTGTCATTATGGGCATGGAACCAAACTATGCTGTTTTTTTTTTTAACTTTGCACCCTTGCTGAGGACCTGTATATACAGACTGACCTGTGATCTTTCTTCTGCCTTGATTTGATTAGCAAAGAGAAGACTAGGATACAAGACCCTTTGTACCCAACATCAGGAAACATCCACGTAAAGCAAATGAGATGTTTTTTCTTTAGTTTCATACAAATCAGCTATATGAATTTTTTTTTTTTTTTTTTTTTTTTTGGAAACAAAGACTCATGTATCTTCAGCTGGCCTAAACTTGCTATGAAGCCGAGAACAGTGTCATCCTCCTGCCTCCACCTCCAAAGTGCTGGGATTTTAGGAATATTGTACTTCTATGCCTAGTTATACAGTGCTGGGGATCGAACCCAAGGCTCCAGGTATTCAGGGGAGTGCTCTACCGATTGAACCACACCCCCACCTCAAGCAGTCCATACAAAACCACAAACCTGTTCCTTTCTACCAATTTACAAGCTATTGCACCTCAACTGTGTCTCCTGTGAATTCTGTCCCGATGAATTTATTCCTGGTGAATTTCATGGCATTTGCTTGAAGGTGGGCGGAGTCTGTTTCCTGCTCATCGTAAGCGTCAGCTCTTCTTCTATCTACCCCATTCATCACTTTATGTTTAAACATCTCTTAAGCTGCCTTTGTTCTCAGGGCTTTTCTCGGGGCCTCTAAGCTGTGCTCTAGATTCCGTAGGAGCCCCTACCCTGCACTGAGAAGACGAAGCGTATTCCAAATAAAACCTAGCTAAGAGAGATGCTGTCGAGGATATAAGGAACCATCAGAAAGAGGACACATGATGAGAATTAATTGAAGTCTTAACCGTCTGTCCTGGCAGGTCTCTCTCGATCCGTCTACACGCTAGCCAGCATCTCCCTCAGGGCAGACTAAAAAATACCATTGATCTGCTAATACTAATCTTCCAAGCGTTCTAGAGAGCAGTTTAGCAGTACGAGCTACTGCTCTCATCAAGTGTATGAGGGAGAGAAGTCACAATAGGGTTTGCACAGTGACGTTTAGGTGTCTTGATTCTTTTCCCGTCATTGACCACGTTGATATTAGGAACCTACAGGCTCCTTTGTTATCCACTAGTGTGTGCAGAGCTGTAAGTGTGGAAAGTAAATTTCCACAACAGAGGAGTGTTAAAGAATTAAGAATTGCCAAGAAATGGACTGAAAAGAGAAATGTAAACAAATGTTGAAGTTGAAATAATTTTTTGCAGTGGTTCTAATCTTAAATTGTTATCTTTCAAACTTTCAATTGTGATTAATAGTATGAAATAGGCTTTGGCAAATGTGCTGACCTGTGATTTCAGCATTTGGGGAAGTAGAGGCAGGAGGATCACAGGGTCATCTTTGAATACATGGCAAGTTCTAAAACACAAGACTCTTTTTCTTTTTTCTTTTCTTTTTTTTTTTTTTCTTGGCTTACAGTAGGAAATAGACTTTGCTTTAGGACACAGTAGTTATCCAAGACAATGTATAATGTGTCTTAGATATGTAGTATATTTCACATCTTAAAATTCTGGTTGGGATCCAAAAAATGGTTGAAAAGTCATATTTTTTTTTAAATCTGGTTTAAGTGTCAACAGTCTTTTATTTTTGAGACAGAATCTTAAACTGCTCCTCTCCTCCTTCCTCAGGAGCGCTAGAATTACACGTGTCTACACCCATACCATACTCGTTTATAACATTCCGGGGCTCCAATCAGGGCCTTGGTACATGCTAGGCAAGCACTCCACCAGCAAAGCCACATGAATGATAGCACAGGCTGGACCATCCAACATTAATAAGAGAGATATTTAACATGCTCCAAATGTGTATACTTTCTTTAAAAGAAAATTGGTGTTCTTTGCTTAATATTTTATTATTAGACATTTTGTTTACCATTTATGAATCACACAAGAGACATGTTTTCTTAATTTTGTGTCCACTTTTTAAACAAAGGAAACAGTGTAAATGGTATCCCAATTGGCTTTTCTAAACTTTCTCAAAAGGAGGAAGCCGCGCCTGTTCAACGCTGCGTGGGCTGTTTTGTTCTTCAGTGGGATAGCACTAGAGCAAAGATGTGTTTATTGTTGTTTAAATATCAACCCATATGGATTTTAACGGCAGAGTCTGCTTCCTCAAATAAACCACTTGTATCAAATTCACGCAGCCTGCTTGCCTGGGCTAACGCACGTGGGGTGCAGCTGGCTTCATTACTACCTAGAATTTGGATTTTATTAACAGCCTCAGTGAAAGATCCCTGCCCACTATCGGGGCTTCTTCATCGACGTACACGCTGAACATGGCTTTTGCACAATTATTTAAAGCTCCTTCAATTAGAAATTGCAAGATAGCTGTCGTCAGACTTCTGTGTTCCAGACCTGCCAAGTGTCTGGCAGAATTCATGTGTGCAGCAGATTAAATACATACATTGTTTTCTCATCGTGAAGCAAATACATTGCTTTTATAGCTAATGGAAAAGTCAGAAGTATTTCCATTATCTCTTGGTCTTAAAAATGCACACAGAAACCAGATATCAAAGTCAAATGCATGATATTTTTTTTTTTAAAATCCCATTTAGGGAGGGGTGAATAAAATGGCTTTGTTTTCATCTGAGTGAAATTTAATGTCAATTTTAAAAACACGAAATATGAAAATTATGAGGGCTAGGCAGCTTTTGAAAAAGACCTTGCCTGTCTGGAAAGGCCATTTAAAATTCACTTTGCTCTTAAGCAATATTGTTTCCTATATTAGAAGCTGCGCAGGGAGCCTTGGACTCGGCCTCAGCTCACAGTGCACTGCCAGTGTAACCTCGGGTGACTTGATGAGCCTTTCTAGGTCTTGAGTTCCTAATTATAAGAATGAAGACATTGAGCCATATGGTTTTTAAGTTAAACACAATCTTGGGAGTAGTCACCCTTGAGATGGTGATTTAGAGTGTGACTATCAGGAAACAAAATTTCTCGACTCTTGTAATTTCTCTGGTGTCCAGCGTCAAGGGCAGGAGTATCAACAGTATCTGCGTCTGAATCTAAGGGAGTTTTAAACACTGGTTTTTACATCTCTAACCTGTCCTAGAAACAAATAGAAACGGGGTTCCTAGCAGTTTGTTGTGGTTCCATCTAACTGCCATAGCTGTTCTGAAAGAATAAATCACACAGAAAAAATACATTAGAGAAGCCTGAAGCGAGTCATAGGATAAAAACAGTGTTCTCGTCTTCCCTCGTCAGAAAAAAGCGGCAATGTGTTTTTACGCAATTGAATTGAACAAAAAGCATGCTTGCTTATGAATTCTAGCACTTCCAGAGGGAAAGGATGTTGCCATCTGGAACTAAGGAGTTTCTTCTTCATGTAATCATGGTTATGACATCATCCATAAGAGACAGAACATAGGAAAGCTGTTATCTTTCATTCCGCAAGGTGGTGTGTGCTTTACGTAGATGCTAGCTAGTGTGGCGTTTTGTCTTCTGACCCTAATGGTGTGCTTTTTAAACGGTTCCGGTTTTTTTGCCTTGTTTACGCATACTTATAATCCTGCCTCAGGGTCCAACAAACTGTCTGATGCCAGTGCAGATCCACGTACTCGTTCACGAATGGGTAGCATATGCCAAGATATTCTGTATCTCCTCAGTAAACACACACCGGTCATGGTGCTGGCCCTGACATCCCACTGAGGATTCCAAATGTGTCCCCCTCAGCAAGATCGGCTTCCTTTGTGGCTTTCCTCCTGTAGTTAAGGTTTAAAAACAAGAAATAATGTGCTTTTTTACCTGTAACTAGTATCTGCAGCGTAACTGCAATTCAATATAACTGAATAAGGCTTCTACAAAAAATATTGCAGATATTTGAAACAAAAGTTTAAGATCCTCTGGGAATAAAGTTTACAAACTTTAAGAATCTACCCAAGGGGGCCAGGGAGATGGCTCGGTGGTTTAGAGCGCTTGCTGCCCTTGCAGAGGACCAGAGTTTGGTTCTCAGCACCCACATCGGGTGGCTCACAACCCCTGTAACTCCAGATCCAGGTGATCCCAGCATCCTTTTCTGACCTCTGTGGATGGACCGAGGGCAGGACACTTGAGTAAATACATTTTAAAATATTTTATGGGTTTGATTGTTATTCTGGTCTAATTTGTACTTTAAAACCATTTTATATCTCAGTGTAGGCTTAGAGTTTTAGAAAAATGGAGGGGAATGGAGAAGAACCACACCCACTGGCCTTTGGGGGAGCAGAGCTTGAATGTTTGTGTAGAGGATTATAAGAGGCATGAGCTCAAGAGATCAAACCTAAGAGCTAACACACTAACGGGCCGTGGAGCGTTAGCTGTATCTACAGCAGACACGAGCAGTCGTCCTCCACGCTAGAAGGGATGTCGTTAGTGTTTCTGTTGAAATCAATGATCAAATGCTTTCCTAGCCTGGAGATTAGCCACAGCCTTTCTACCCAGGACATAAAAGAGGGCATGTTAGGATGAAAACCAGCCTGCCTTTCCACTGGGAGGGAATGCTACTGCTAAATGGAAAGGTAAACCTTATTCAAACTGAAAATGTCTTGTCTTTCACTCAAATTGAGTCATCAAAACTTTCGGTATTAGGCTTAAGCCAATAAGAAGAAGAAAGAACACGGTATTCAGAAGAAAAGCACGTCCATGCTTCGACAGTTTCAAGTTTGAAACAGTTGCCTAATTATCTTACTAAGTTGTGAACTACCGTCATGCTTAGTGCTTTAATGCAAAAACAGTGAATAAAATACTCTCGCATGTGTGTGGTTGCTGAGATCTTAAGACAGAAATCCCTCATTGTTACACTGAATGGTCTGGAAGGCCTACGGCAGGGTTAAGACAAGCTCATAAGCGGGCTGGTCCTGCTCTAGGGAGAAACACACACTTTGGAACAACCAGGAAATAATTCAAGATGGGACATCATGATTCCAAAAACACAGTAGATCAACAGAAAGTGGCCAGAATCTACATCCACAATCTCCATCTTACTGCAAAGAACTATTTTGTTTCTTTTTGTGGGTTGGTGGGGGAGTGTGACATAGCCCGGGCTGGCCTTGAACTTGATATGTAGCAGAGGTTGACCTTCCTGTCTCTACCTCCCAAGTGCTGAGATCACTGGCACATGCCACCATACCTGTTTCTACTATGCCAGGGATGGAACCCAGGCCCCGTGACTGCTAAGCAAGGGCTATACCCACTGAGCTCCCTGCCATACTGTGTTTTGCTTCTTAGGGAACAGATGGTCTCAGTGGACTGAATTTCTTCATATACCCTAACTACCCCCCTAGTTCCTTGGTGATCACAGGAAGGCAACGCTTTCCTGGGCTGACTCTGAGTACATATGTAACTGTAACAAACTATCTTTTGCACTCAGTGAGCAGTCCCTTTGATGACTCTGATGGGTGTAACCTACGTGTCTTCCCTCGAACACAAAACAATAAAATCTAGCCATCCTCGGGGTCTTAAAAGATTAGAAAAGTGAGCAGATATTTTGGGGGAAGGGGAGGAGGAGCGTTGAGGCAAAGGCACAATTTTCTGTATGAATTTTCTCCTTCCCCCAGTTTTTATTCTTTTAATTAAGAAACGTAGCTCGTCCATGTAATTCCTAATGCGTTCTCTTGACATATGGTGTGGAGCATAAACATACTGGATTTATTTCTGGGGAAAGGAAACTGATAAACAGTCCTCAGAAATTATTCAGCGATGTCAGAAGTCACAACTTCTTTTTACCGCTCTAGATTCTTGAAATTGCATCAGAAGAAGCTAGTCACTTGAGTGTGATTGCTCCAGGCACGCATTTTTTCCTTCAGACAAAGATGGAAACTTGTATTCCTGTGGTCGTATATAGTGGCTGTCGTCCAGAAAGAGTTCCCATCGCTGGTCGTTCGAAGCCCAGGAGACGGTAAGAACACAGCCTAACGCCAGGCACTGGCTGGCTGGCATCTATAATTCGATAGTTCTGTTGCTAAGACACCTGGCTCTCTTGTGTTGCTTGTTTTGGGTAAGGATTGGGGTGAGTAGGGACGTATAGCCATAAACATGAAAAAAAAAAAAAAAAAGAAGAACGTGAGAAATTGCTGGATACTAGAAGGGTTCTGGCACCAGGGAGAATTATATTTTTACACTCCGGGATGCGCAGTGCAAAGTGTAAAGCACTTTGCAACTGAACGGAGAGAAAGCACTTGCTAAGTGCGGCAGAGCATGAAGCCCAGGTGCCTTTCATCAGGCAGTGTCCCTCCCTCCCATGGGCGCCTGTCACCCGTGCAATTAGGCAGCAGGAGACACTGTTGCACCGTGTTTGGGTCCCAGCAAGAGAGGCCTGGGCATAAAATCAGAGATCGACTGCTTGTGAATATGGGGGAAAGATCCCATTTTTACTGCAAGGATTTAATGTGATGTTGATGGTAAGTGACGTGGTCACCGGGAACAGATGCGGCTTGGAGTCTCGCTGACTGACGCGCAAATCTCTGACAGCAGAGATTGGCCTGCGTGCCTGTCTCATTCAGAGCTGCTCAGCGAAGGCTCCTCCATCGCAGATGCCACGCTGACAGCAGCAGTTCTTCTCTCAGGCTTGATCCGTCCCAAGTCTAAGCAGCGCAGGGACCTCTCGGAAGGTGGGAGGCAGGAGTTTCAAATGCCCTGAAATCCGTGAAGTACACGGAGGCTTGGAAATCCGTGAAGTACACGGAGGCTATTTTGGCTTAAATTTTCACCGGACCTTGTTTCCTTGTTCAGAGTGGTGTTCCGTTAGCCTTTTAGACAATCCGAAGCGTTTGCTCTCCTCACACATGGGTGTAGCGTGTTATGGTGGGGTTGTGGAAGGGGGTGGGGTGGGGGGCTGCTGTCCTTTCTGCTGTCGTGAGGGTTTATGCTGCCATAGCACACGGAGGAAGCACGGCTGGCTTAAATCAGGAAAGCCTCAGAAAGCAGCCAGGAGGCCCTGCAGTTTAGTTTTAATTGGTGCTCTCTGATGAAGCCAAACAAAGGAACGAAGTATTTAAAAGCGCTACAGTGAATAGCATTCTGTAGGCTCTCGAAGACCTACATATCATACCAGACAACAGCTGTACATGAGTCTGTAAAGGAGAGCCTTTTGCAACACCACGAGAAATGACGGCCTCCAGCGTTAGTGATGCACGGAGCCCTGAAGCCTGTGTGTGTGGTATACTTTCAGGGTTTTTTTTGTCCTTGTTGGGTTTTTTGTTGTTTTTGTTTTTTAATGGACTAGCTCATTCTATGCTTGCTTCACTAATATTTACTATAAATGTTTCTACTATAAAAGCAATATATATTTTCCATCGATAGCTGGATATAACAAAGCCCACTCCTATTTTGGGATCCAAAAACAACTATTATATTTTTCTGTGTATATAATTTTTTTACATTAAAAATATGCACCATGTGCATAATTTGAACATTTACTATATCACATATATTTTGTATTAAAGCCTTATTAGTTGCAATGATGATCTGCAAATGGCTATGCTAGTGTTAACTATTCCTTTATTGATGTTTGCCACATTTCATCAATAGTAAATTCTGATATGAGCATTTCTTTGCAGAATTCTATTTCTGGATTTTAATTTATATTGATGTAATTGGCTTCAGCGAGAATTTTTGGGTCAAACTACAAACACTTCCTCAGTGGCTTTCGATAGCAAGTATTTCCTCCCTCCCCCCAGAATGTTCCTTCCTTGTTAATTCACATTCTGTAGTGTAATGTAGTGGTGTTCATTGCACATCTCGTTCACATGGCTGAGTTTTGAGGCTCCAGATTTCATGGCTGCTGTCTGCCCTTTTCCTCAAGCCCTCTAATCCCCTCAAACCCAATTGTGCTTTACTGTGAAATTAATTACAAAATGTCTCATAAAACCGCTATATGAGGAAAGGGGTTTTTTTTTTAATGGAAAATAATTTACAGTATTTTAAATTCAAGCACCTGCTGGGTATGCGGTGATATTGCTATATGCAGTTTTGAAATTGAGGATGTCTAACATGTTTATTTCAACACCTAATCGTCCAGAGCAGTGTTTCTCAACCTATGGGTCACAACCATAGGAAAACACGTATTTCAACTGGTCTTAGGAACTGAGACATCACTCAGTAGCAAAATTACAGTTATGAAGTAGCAACAAAAATAATTTTATGGTTGGGGGGATCACCCCAACGTGAACTGTATTAAGGAGTTAACCTGCATTAGGAAGGTTGACAACCACTGCTCTAGGCAGAAAAGAATGAAAAGCCCTGGTTGGAAACCATCCATCTAGTTCTTTCTTAACTTGTGACCTTGGGCAAACTGTTTAACCCCTTTGGACTCTATTTTCTTTATCAAGAAGGATGTTAGATTTAACTAGATTATCCCTGACTGTAATTCCCTGATCCTATCAGACCATTGTTTCCAGAACAGAATAATCCTTCTAAGTACTCCTTTCAAACTCCAAGCAGCCTTGCCTGTGATACGTACCTGCAGGGGCTGTCATTGAGTCTAAATCTACCCTGTGGTAGGGTGACTCCCGCTTCAATCCGGAATCACTTTTTAAAAATAAGTCATGATGAGACCATAGCCTTCACCTGGTCCTTTTGCCAGTTAAACAAAAACAGATGAATGTTATAACAAGAAATCCTTCAAAAATATAAATATAAGGCAGATTGGGCCAAATGATACCCTAAGCTTTGCAGTGAATGGGTCTCTGGTTTCAGTGGGAATTTTCACACAAATATTTGGGATCAAGATTGGAGTTTTGTAATTACAGTTCAGAGGACTTGCTACTGTAAACACATAGTGTCATCTCCTCTGGCCTGCAATTAACACTTGTTTATTTCCCTTTTAAATATACTCTTAAATATGATGTTAGCGAGGAAAAAATTATATGCTATTTTCTAACAGGGTTTTAGTTAGATATGTTTTTTTAAATAGCTATATTGAGACATAGTTCACCTGTCATAAAATTCTCCTCTGGAAGAGTATAGTTCCATGGCCTTTGGCCTCTTCACGCCACCATAGATATATTTTTAAAGCACAAAATGAAAAGTCTAGACCATGCCCCAAGCTCCTGTTTTGTTTGTTGGACTTAGCCTCATACGTGGGCTGTTTTCCACTGAAGACCTTGTTTGACTATGAACTGTTCAGGGTCAATAAAATAATTGGATCTTCATACGAGCACATGTTCGGTTTCAAGTGGAAATCTATCACCTACCAAATCTTACTTGGAAATCTTTTGCATTGACATAAAGAAAAAAGTTCTAATGTGGATTTGATGGTTTTTTATAATATAGTAATGGTGAGTAAGAGTCCACGGAGAGCACATGGATTTCTGAACGTACTTTAAATACGATTAAAATGAATTTATTTGGAATAGTTACTTGAAATTTTTGGCTTTTCTTATCATTTTAATAGTTAAAGATGCCCTGTCTGGGGTGGTGGTGAACACTTCAGCAGTAGAGTTCTTGCCCGGGGTCCCTGAGGCACTGAGTTTTACCCTCAGCACAGGAAAGAAATCATATTTGAATAAACTCATACCCACAGAAAAACGCTGGGGTAAGAGGAGTGGCAGTTACACTGTCTCTCAAAAACTTGAGAAGTAAAAACAAAAAATCCTGCTCATGATTCAAAACGATAAGTAATAATTGCTGGACTATTTATATTTTATCCTAAGTATTTTATAAGATGCTAATGAAAGAATTAGCTGGATTTTTCTACTTTGCAATAAAGTTGCTAGCAAACATTTACTTTGACAAACAAACTGAATAACTTGTGTACCGAATGCCTGTCTAGTAATATGTGCTTTGAAGGTCTAAAAAGGTAGAAGCATTTTAAAGTTAGACAAGACCCTTTCTCCTTAACACTAAGTAAACCGTTCACTACATCTCATTTTCTTATGACCACAAGTGGATGGTCATAAATTGTTTTCATACTCAATTTGAGAAATTATTAGTCACTTTATAATAGTCAGGTAAAATGGACAGGGCTCTTGATGGGAGCAAAGCACAGGCCTGAGTGACAGGGACCTCTGCCCTTACCTGCTCTGCAGAGCCCCTCAGATGTCACAGGGAGGCGGTGCAAGCCGGACTGTCTTATCTTAGTTATGTGCTTGCTCCTGGTGGCAAAGGCAATCGTGTGACGTTCATTAGCAAGTGTGTCATGTCACTGCAAAATGTCAGTGGGCTCAGAACTTTGCTCTGACTTGTATATTTTGAGATCTTTATCTGAGTTTGGGAAGATACTACTAACTTTAAAAAAAAACTGTGTGTGTTCATCCATATGAGTATGGGTGTGCACAGTCCACCTGTTCGTGTGTGGGGGTCAGAGGACAGCTTTGGGTGTCGGTTCCTGCCTTATAGCTTGCTTGTGACAGGGTCTCTTTGTTATCCTCTGCTGTGTACACCAGGCTAGCTGGCCCAGGAGCTCCTGGGGATTCTCCTGCCTCTGCCTCCCATCCTGCTGTAGGAGCTCTGAGATTATAGATGTGGCCTGCCATGTGGATTTGGGGGTTCTGAACTTTGATCTTCATGCTTACCTGGTGCTTTGACCACTGACTGAGCCGTCTCCCCAGCTTAGTAACTGAACTCTTAATCTAGAACACAAAAACAAGCCAGGCAGTGTTGGTGCATGTCTTTAATCCAGCACTTGAGAGGTAGAAGCAAGCAGATCTCTGTGAGTTCTAGGCCAGCCTGTTCTACAGCGTGAATTCCAGGACAGCCAGAGTTACAACAGAAACCCTGTCTCAAAAAACAAAAACAAAAACAAAAAAATACACAGGTACAAATGAGCTGATCTAATTTGTGGTGCTTTGAAGAAATTATGAACAGTATTTTGTGTCCTTCAGTGAGCAGAGAGCTGTATGAGAAGCAGGCTCAGCACGAGGGAAGAAGACAGGAGTAGGGGAATTTGGGGTGGGGAATGTGGAATAGGAAAGTTGAATGTGGCAATTAAGTTTATAACAAAAGAAAAATAATTAGTAATAATAAGATCAGATACCTAGGGGGCAGAGGGAAAGAGAATGACAGGAAGTAGAGGGAATAAGTCAGAGGCTGTAAATGGTAGGTACTGTATTTCTGAAAGTGTCCTGTTTCATGCATGTGATTGATGGGTCAGTCAGATACCCATGACTGAGCAGTATTGCCTTCTAGAACAATGACAAGGTCCTCTGCTGTCATCTTCTTTCCCTCTGTTTGCTGTCAGTTTAACAACATGGAAGGTAAAACCCAGGAACGGGGAGTTGGGAATACATTCTGACCCATGGGTGAGTCACCTGACTGCGCGGGACTGTTCTGTAGCTCTGTGAGCTCACTGGTCATCCGTCGCACAGTTTTAGCCGTGGGTTTGTAGCCATGCTGCCTCGCGCACCGCAGGAACTCGGGAAAACCTACCTGAGATGGCAGCGTCTTCCTGGGGTTCCCTTCTAGGGAGGTTCCAACAGGCTCTCGGTTGTTACTAGGGAATTCAGCCCAAAATCCTTTGGTGAGGACCAATGACTACCTCCCTTCCCAAAGAAATGTCTTGAAAGATTAAACCCGATCCTGACTGGACAGGCGGAGAATTGTTGCTTTTTTCTTTCTTTTTTCTTTCTGTTTTCTTATCAGGGCTGTAGATGGCAGCCTCACGCTAAGGCATCCTTTCTAAAGCTCCTCCCCGCCCCCCACCCCTCCCCTGGCACTTTTGTGAGAAGGAAGCTGGAGCTCTTTAGTGCCTAGGGACTACGTTCATTCACTAGAAAACAGTCAGCCTGTCTTTGTTGAGAGTCAAGCTTCTCGGGCAGGCACCTCTAAACTCATCGCATCAGGCATCCCCAAAGCCGCGCCACTCGCCCCCTCTCCGCGACCCTCTGGGTAACCACTCATTTTATTAGCGCTCCTGAAAATACCCACTGTCTGGTCTTTGAAACCACAGCTTCGTCAGCTCCTCACGTTAATGGGCTTTTTATTTGTTTGTTTTTCTTCTGATTTATAGACAGCACCCCGTTATGGGGGCAGTCCATCTTCGTTTAAATAACGTTCAGGTTATTTATGACTGGCACTGACTTTGAGGCAGGAGCGGATCCCTTTATTTGTTTTTGTTAACAGATTGGTTCTGGGGCTGGTGCTATAGTGAGTGGAGCCTAAAATGAAAGTGGAAACTCTCTGGTGTCGAGAATAATCTAAATTAACTGTCCGGCAGGTCCCAAGTGTCCGCGGGAAGTTCTCCTTCCCAGTGATTGTCTAACTGGACTTTAAAACAAAAGAAAATGAGTAGTTAATAAATGAAAACTCAACATGAAACAGAATAGACGGGGCTAGTTTCTATATGGCTTCGTTTAACCCTTACTGAAAAGGCCAGAGCAAAGAAAGAAAAAAAAAAAAAAGCTTATGCACCATGATAATAATTATTAGTAATATAATCTGAAGCACAGTAGAGAAAGATACCCAGTGTTGACTTCTAACCTCCACATGCAAAAGTAGGGGTGTACACACAAATACACACATGCTCACACGTGGCGCACACACACACACACACACACACACACACACGATCCAGAGACTTGCCCAAGATCTAGTAGCTCATAGTGGAAGAGTCAGAGAGTGCACAGATAGAGGTTCGTTTCTTCATACCTTTGTTGAGAACAGGGCCCAGTATAGCGCAGTTTAGCCTCAAACCACTCTGTAGTGAGAATGACCTTGTACTTGAGATCCTCTGGGCTTAGCCTCCCATGTGGTGGGGTTATCTAGGTATGCACCGCCACGCACAGTTTACACAGTGCTGGGGGAATATAACCCAGGGCTCCATGCTTGCCTGGCAAGTACTCTGCCAACTGAGCTACACTCCCAGCCCTGAAGTTCCTGTTTTTGTTTTGTTTTGTTTTTTTAAATCCTGAGATCAGTTTCTTCCGAGGCATTTACAATTGCTTCTCTAAGGAAAAAGACAGTAAGTGGAACAGGTGAGCTCCGACGCTAAAACATGCCTGTGATTTGCAAACACTCAGAACGGGCAGCGGGTGCTTTTAAAAATCTGTCTTAGGGACCGGAGAGATGGCTCAGCAGTCCAGAGTGCATACTGCTCTTGTAGAGGACCTGAGGTCAGTTCCCAGAACCCATATCTGCTGGCTCACAGCCACCTATAACTCCAGTTCCAGGGAACCTAATGCCTCTGGCCTCTGTAGGCACCTATGTTTCCCATGTATATAACCCCCCTCCACACACATACACACACATAGTTAATTAAAAATAAAAAAATAGTGTTTCTCATCTAATGTTGGCTGTATTCCTTGAAGCTGTCTGTTTGCTCTCCTGTACCTACCATCTGCCTTTATCTGACAAGATCTGATAAAATCCCAGCTCATCTTTGAAGGCCTCATTTGGTTATCAACTCCTGTCTCCTTGGACTAAATTCATACTTCCTTCTTTATACTCCCATGAAAGCAACCCCGTCTTTATTTGCGCATTTGTCATTCTTTAAGCAACATAAAAACTTTATTTAAATGAACAGAGAAAGACAGGCATTTATACTAAAGGAATAACTGACTAGAAGAAATGTTGCATGTTCAGGAATGTACTTGCAGCTGCATTTGACTGAGCTCCATGCGAAGGGTACGCTCGTGAGCTGTTAAGGGGCACACGGGAACACATTTGTGCATGGTACAGTCAGGTGTTTAGCAAATGCTACTGGAGGATGCGCATTCACAGTGAATTCGAAGGAGGGTTACTTGACAGCGTTGTTCTTTCAGAGATTTTCTAAAGAGTTTTTGCTTCTGCCTCATGGATCATGCAGTGCGCCTGGCCTGGACTGTGCTAGCTGCGCAGTCTCTTCTGTCCCTCTGCAGACATCGCAGGGTCTGGGGACCCGCTGGAAGGGTCAACAGACACTTGTTGGAGTGTTCGTCTACATGATAAATCTGGTTGTGGCAGTCCTGCGGCCCACAGGTGGGCAGGGGAGAGTGCAACTCTCTCAAGACACCGTGCAGCTGGGTACTGACACCGCCGAGGTTGTCTTTTTCTTTTACATTTAGCGGTACGTGGATTCACTCTTTCAGTTCTCAGTCTGGGGTGTGGAAGTCACTAGGGCTTCCTTACAAACAACTGTGGCAGACTCAGAATGTATGTTGCTTCAATACAGTTCAGCTCTCTGAATTGACAGAGGCATCAAAGGCACTGAGTCAGAGCTGCATGGACTGATGGCATTCCTGTAATCCTTGCAGACTGAAGCAGAGGATCCTGAGTTCAAGTCCAATCTGGATTATATAGTGAGACCCTGTCTCAAAAAGGAGAGGAAAAAACGTGAGGGTAAGTCATGATAAACATACTGAATAGAGAAAAAAAATGACAGCTCTGAGCAAGGGGAAGCTAGAAAACCCTGTAAGACATAAATAATTTAAAATTCCAGTCTAGAGTTACCGACAAGAAAGCCAAGCACCCCGTTTGCTTCAGTGGACTGTGTGGTGGCCCCGTTACTGTACATTCGATATGATAGTCATGATGAAATGATTTACAGTTTGTCCCATACAGCCTGTTGACCTTTATGAACAGTGACACAGTAGCTGTAGAGTCCAACGCATAGACTTGACAGTCCAGACAATGTGTGCCGAGCCGTGAGTGCAAGAAAGAGCAAATAGCTGGGCATCCAGTGCAGAAGAATGAAAGCAGACCATCTTCAGAAAGTGTTTAAAGGGTCAAAAACCTAATGTGAGCTAAATGCATAAAACTCTGAGAAGAAAACTTAGACACCAGTTTTTATGAGCTTGGATTCGGCAATGGACTCCCATAAGACACAGCTGTAGAAGGGAAAACAGATGCTCAGGACCCGAGAGAAAGGTGAGAAGTTTGTACATGAAGAGACAGGATGAAGGAAGTGCAAATGGAGCCTGAGACTAGGTGAGAATGTCTACAAGGCTTTTATCTGTTAGAGGTCTAGTGTAAATACATAGATATTATATCATCAACGCTACAAAAAACAATTTAAATCCAGGTTAATGACTTGAGACAACAGTGAATGAGTGCGCGGAAAGATGCTCAACGTCTCTGGTCATTGGGTACCACTTCGTATCCACTGGGGTGGTTAGAGTTTGATTATTTCAATTACTCCCAAAGTGAAAAAAACCAAAGGAGTGGATCTAATGATGTTAACACCTTGCTATATGGACTTCGGTTTTTCCTCTTCAAAAAAAAAAAAATTACAGATCAGATAAAGTCCCTTTTTTATCTCTCCTGACTCTTGCCGTTTCCCTGACTCCAGGGGCAGCCAGCTTCCTCAGTTTGGTCTGTATGAATCTGTCCCATACAGACTCATTTATTTTTCTTGAGTTATATTTTTAAATCCATAAGTAGTTATAGTAAAGATTAGTGTGTATATATATATATATATATATATGTATGTGTATGTGTATGTGTATATGTATGTATATATGTGTGTATATGTATGTATATATGTGTGTATGTGTGTATATGTATGTATATATGTGTGTATGTGTGTATATGTATGTATATATGTGTGTGTATGTGTATATGTATGTATATGAATGTATATGTGTGTGTGTGTATATGTATGTATATATGTGTGTGTATGTGTATATGTATGTATATGAATGTATATGTGTGTGTATATATGTATGTATATGTGTGTATGTGTATATGTATGTATATGTGTGTATATGTGTGTATGTATGTATATATGTGTGTGTGTATATGTATGTATATGTATGTATATATATGTGTGTGTGTATATGAATGTATATGTATGTATATATGTGTGTGTATGTGTATATGAATGTATATGTATGTATATATGTGTGTGTATGTGTATATGTATGTATATGTATGTATATATATGTTTGTGTATGTGTATATGAATGTATATGTATGTATATATGTGTTTGTATGTGTATATGAATGTATATATGTATGTGTATATGAATGTATATATGTGTGTGTATGTGTACATGTATATATTTTTTAATGAAAGGCATCTTAGCTAGCCCACTGCGCTTCACCTTTTTCACTCAGTATTTTAAGCATATTGTGAATTTTGATGTGCAGTTTTAAGGCAATAAAGGACTCCAAAGGGCAGGGGGATTGCTCCCTCAGGAAAATGCCTGTTAGAAAACACGAGGGCTCAGCCTTCTTGTGAAAGTTGAGCATGACAGTGGGTACCACAGTTCCAGCACGTGGAGGCAGAGACAGAAGAGTCCCCAAAGCCTTTCTAGCAGCCAGACTAGCTGAATTGTTGAGCTCTAGGTCCAGTGAGAGACAGTGTCCTTAAAAACAAACCAAACAATAAGGTGGGGCTGCAGAGATGGCTAAGTGGTTAGGAGCGCTGGTGGCTCTTCAGAGGCTCTCTCAATTCCCAGCAAGCACATGGCGGTTCACAACCATCTGTAATGGGATCAAATGCCCTCTTCTGGCATGCAGGTGTACATGCAGACAGAGTACTCATAAACGAAATGAACACATATAAAAAGCATAAGGTGGAGTAGCAATTGAAGATGCGATGTTGGCCCCTGACCCCCACATGTATGTGCCATACTCCACAAAGGCAAATACCTCCTGACTCGATCTCCTGCCCTGTGGTGGTCTGAAAGCTACAGTGCAGCACTATTTCACTGTGTCAGCTGTCAAAAGTTATAATTAAGGTGATATGTGACACGGCAGATAATTGTAAGTTCAAAAATATGGGTCTTACTATCTTCTGTGTATCTTCTGTTACAACAAGGATTGCAGAATTTAAGATAAGACACAGAGCTCTCAAAGAAAACCTTGATTGAAAGGTAGAAAGTACTTGAGGGCCTTTGTTTCATTATATTTCACCTTCTGGGAAACATAAGTTATAAGTGTAAACCGAGTATCTTCCCGAAATCAACGCTATTGAAAAATGCACGCACTTGAAGCTATTTAAACGTCCTGGGAACGAGACTCTGTAGATGACTGTGTAAGGCCATGAGTACGGGCTGATGGCTGGGGCTGCAGCTTTGCTACCGTGCTTGCCTGGCTATGCACAAGGCCCTGGGTTCGAACCTCACCAAAGGACAAGGAGGAAGCAAGGGCTAGAATCGGGAATGTCCAACCTGTGGCTCATGGCTGCATGTATCCTGACACACTTGTACATGATGCCATGCCACAGGGTCAAAAGGGTGGATTCTCTGGCAGATCCTAATGTATCCTGTCCCTAGGCAGGGCTGTGCGTGTCTATATTTAGGTCAGAGCCTGCAGCAGTTCTCGGATAGATATTCCCGCCGGAGAAACTGATCGAGGTCTGAGCATCACAGTTTAATGGTCCGGTCCATTCTTCAACGCACAGTACTTTTCATAACCTGTGTACTTAACAAAGACAGCCCGGCGTCCGACGGAGCGGGGACGTTGATCTGACGTGAGACGGGTGGCCTCCCTGGTCCTCTCCTGTCTCTGCTCCCCTTTCCTGTGTTCTCATTGTCATCATTAGGTTCTCTGAGGTAGGCTAGAGGTTTGGCAGAAGTTCCTGTCCTCTGGCACCTGAACCATTAGCCTGGCGATTCACGTAGCCATCTTCCCAGCCCTGTGTTTCTCATGGCCTCACTCAGTAGCAGTATTTTCCTGGGTGGTATTTTTTTGTTGTTGATCTTTATGTTTAAATGTGGATTCTTAGTTTTCTTTGAGTCACTGTGTCAACATAGGTGCGGTTGGTTCGGTGAGCAGAGGAGAGAAATGAAGTCCATCTAAACCTGTCGGGACATTCTAGCCTTAGTGCTTAGAGTAATGACTTGCACATTTCTTTTGTTAAATCTGTTCTTCAGCAGCTTCCTGCGTGTGTAGAGTGCATTTGAATTCTCTCACCTGGCTCTCTGCACCCACCCGTCCTGTCAATCTCCCTTCCTCTCTACAAATCCCTTCCCTACATTAACACACTGTTGTTTGTTTTGTGACCCATTGAGTTTAACCAGGGCTGTGTGACCTGAGTTTGGAACTGTCCATTACAGCTTAGTGGGCTGTCCAGTGGGTATACAACTGAAGATAATCTGAGATCGCCCCCATTTCTTCCCCCCACCCCAGCAGTTCATGAAGGATGGGAACCTTCCCTCATCTATGACTGTTATACATTTCTGGTTCCTTTTCATGTTGTACCTATAGGATTTTTTTTATAGTTTCAGATAGAGTTTGGGGGTAATTGGGAGTGCTTCCCAATTATCTGCTCAAGACATCAGAAAATGAAAGTTTGCCTTTGAGTTACAAAAGTGTGTATGAACCCGTTAAGGCTAGGGGTGTGGCTCACTTGCTAATGTGCATGTGGCAAGCTATCCAGGCTATCCAAAACTGGGTCTGGTCTCCAGTACTGCATAAATCCAGCTTGGTAGTGCATATCCCAGCAAAGAGGAAGTGGATAGTGGAGGGTCAGAAACTAAAGGTTATCCTTGGCTACATAGTTTGATGCCAGACTGGGCTACATGAGACCTTGCCTAAAACAAAAGCAAAACCAGTTATTTAATAGGTCTCCGGTAGAATTAGCCAGCATAACTGTGTAATACTTCAAGTGGCCTGTGTCTTTGAACTCTCAAGTGAATGAAATCTGTGTTAGTTATCACACGTTTTCTTGGAAAATCAACAGGCCAGTCAAAACTTGGTGGAGAAATCGGTTTCCCTGTTAATCTAGGGTGTCTGAAACATTTCTGCTTGGGAGTGCTTTAAAGTTCCCGGCCTCCCAGCTCCATGGATGACTTCAGCTTTTTACTTCAGTCTCACCGCGGGTTTTCATTCAGATAATAGTCTTTAGAAATAATTGTTCCCAGTGAAAAGACGTTTGAATGTGTATTTGAATGAACTCAAACAATTCACAATTATTACAGAGTGCATTCCTATTTACTGGGTACGCTCTTACTCATGGGTAATTCTCTTTGGCCATTGTTAACATGCTAGGTACAAGATCAAAGGTTGTGCCTGACAATGCCTTGCACTTTAAAATGTGTTCAGTGTTGACTTACCTGGTTTTAATGTGGTGGAGTCCTAGCACATGAGAGAGAAGGTTCCCCAGACCCCTCTTCTGGGTTACACCCACTAACACAAAAGTTGTAATGTTTTCTGAAGTGCCTTCATTTAATTACCACTTACACACACCAGTATGAGTCACAAAAGTGAATGCAGCCGTGTGTGCGTGGGGACAAAAGAAGGGGATCCAGCCTCCAGGACAAACCGGGTAAATGCCACACAAAGAAATAACCTTTCATTGACTCCTGGTCCTATGAGGAAAGTACTAAAGAGGTTGGCACACGGTGAGCAGCAGCAGAAAAAACAAACAGCTCAGCAGGTGTGCGCTTCTCTGCAGTTCATCCCATTCATCCTTTGATGAGTCTTTCCCTCCCAGGTAGGTTGTGATGGCTTTCCTTAAAGACACAGTATCCTTTTCTCGAAGTTTCTTGGTCTCTCTATTCCTCTTTGTCTTCAGAAGAAAACCTTCTGCTAAAGGGATTCGGAAAGTAGTTGCTGGCCACAGGGAGAATGTTTGCTTTTTAGTTTCCTTCTGTTTATCGACTTCTGCTATGAGTCCTGTCATAAGCCAATAGTAAGCAATGTTACAGCCAGAATCGTAAGATCATGGCATATTAATGTAGCTAAGCTTCACAAGTCAACAGTATTTATTGTATGCCTAATAGCCAAGACTGGGCTATGTACTGTTACATAAATGTACCCCTCTAAGTGTCTTAAAGCCTCAGGATCAGTTATCTATATCTGGTACGAGAGGCAAGAAGATCGTCAACAACTAGAAAAGCTTTATTGAACTGACTTGGCAAGCTGGTAGTATATTACTGTGTTTTGAGGTGTGGGCCGCTGCAGAATGTTTGTCTTCCTTTGGTTTGCAGCTGCTGATGGAACCCAGGACCTTGCACGTGCCGGGCAAGCGTTCTGCCACTGAGTTCTTAAAAGAGAGACTTATTGTATAGCCAAGGCTAGACTCAACCGCACAATGCTCCTGCCTCGGCCTCCAGCGCTGGGAGTACCCATGTGCTCCATCTATCATGTCTCACCTGTGGCAGTTTTACAGGGTTTTGTGAGCGTCCTGTGGACAGAGCCTAGAACAAACCTCTCCATCTCTCCTATGAACTTGAACCCTAGCCTCTCGTGCAGGTAGCCAGGTGTCTGGCTCCCCTTCAGCCTACTGCCTCCTGTGTCCCCGGCACTGTATTCCGAACAGCCTGCCTAAAACATCTGGAGAGATGGCTCGGGTAAGGAGCACTGGCTGGTCTTGCAGAGGACCTGGCGGCCAACCCCAGTCCCCACACTGCAGCTCGTAATCATCTGTGCCTCTAGTTTCAGGAGATCTGATGCCCTCTTCTGGCTTCTAAGGGCACTAGACATGCATGTGGTACACAGATAGACATGTAGCCAAACACACACACACACACACACACACACACACACACACACACACACACACACAGAAGCAAAAATAACCACACTGCTAACTGATTAAAATCACAAGCTCTTTCGTGTCTATTTCTGGTCCTCACTGCCCAATTTCTTTATTGCATGTGTGTACACATGTGTATCATGGCACATGGGAAGAGGTCAGAAGACAACTTGCAAGAGTCAGTTCTGCCCTTCCACTGTGTTGAGACCCAGAGATCAAACTCGGGTCATTTGACTTGGCAGGAAGCGCCTTTACCCACTGAGCCATCTTGCCGGCTCTGTACCAGAAACTTTCTGCTTTTCTGTTCCTTCTTCCGGGACTGCCCTTCCCATAGGTCTCTGCCTGACTTGTTACCCACATTCTAGGATCCAACTTAGGTCTCATTGCTTCCTAGG
Source organism: Cricetomys ansorgei (assembly GCA_026225945.1). NCBI lineage: Eukaryota > Metazoa > Chordata > Mammalia > Rodentia > Nesomyidae > Cricetomys > Cricetomys ansorgei. The sequence goes on from JAMJFZ010001871.1 coordinate 6,679,950, forward strand.
GCTCAGCAATGTCCCTTTCTCTGTGACCCTATAGCAGTCTGTGCAAACCCCTATCTAGCGTGTTATATTGAAGCATACTGATGTATATTTAGCGAACATGTCTTCATTTTGTATCATTAGAAAGTGAATATTGGTAAGGATTTTTTTTGACAAAACACATTAAATATGATTTCCTCCCCTTTTTAAAGCTTATGCAGGGGGCTGGAGAGATGGCTTAGCAGTTAAGAGCTGAATCCTCTTCCAGAGGACCTGGTTCAATTCCTAGCACCCACATGGCAGCTCACAACTGTCTGTAACTCCAGTTCCAGGGGATCTGACACCTTCACACTAATGCACATTAAAAAAAAAATTGTTTTGAAGTTTATATATATTCTAGCTTGTGCTCTTGTGCCAATCATTTGCCTCTTTAAAACATTTGTTTTGCCGGGGGATGGTGGTGCACGCTTTTAATCCCAGCAGTCTGGAGACAGAGGCAGGCGGATCTCTGTGAGTTCGAGGCCAGCCTGGTCTACAGAGTGAGTTCCAGGACAGTGAGGGCTACACAAGGAAACCCTGTCTCAAAAACAAAACACAAAAAACAAAAAGCACCCCCTCCAAAAAAAACCCAACAACAACAAAATCAAATAAATGAAGGTAATGATGGAGCAAAAGCAATGAGGTGTTGTCAGCCAGTCTATGTTAATAAATACCGCTCTGGGCACTTTTCCTGTTCACACGACAGAGCTCCAAGGTGGGTGGGTGCCATCCGCCTGCATTCAATAGCGCAGAAGCTAAAGCACGAGAAACGAAAAAGAAATGCAGCTCAGACTCACAGCCAAACGTACATCAGCTGTGCTATATGAAATCTCGGGTGGAGGTGCCACTCAGGACACTGTGAGGCGTGGCATGTCACGCAGATAAGGCTGGGGATGCCGTCTGCACAGCGTAACACGCATGAGAGTTCCCACGTGTTCGTTCATTTAATCCTCCCCACTAGCAATCAGAAGACCAAGTGAGAGTCTGCAGAGTAGGAGATGACAAAGCCCAGACTCTAACACAGCAGAGTGGGGCTGCCACCAGCACGCACCCATGAGGCTGCCCCGTGCCCTCCCTAGAGATGCTTTTTGTCCCCAAAATCTTGTCACTCAACAGAAGTGGGTCGAACACATTGGGGAACAAGAGAAATGCACCTGACGTACTAGCAAGGTTGATTGAGCTTGAAATCTGTAAGAAATGCACTGGCTTTCCTCAGCACACAGGAATTTAAAGGGAGACACACAAATAATCTTCATACACCGCTATGCTATCAGGCAAGAAACCAGTGAAAAGCTCTGTCGTGTGGAAGCCAAGGCTGAGTCAAAATTCCTGGGGCTGGAGAGATGGCTCAGTGGTTAATTGCGCTGGCTGCTCTTCCAGAGGACCTAGGTTCAATTCCCAGCACCAACATGGCAGCTCACAACTGTCTGTGACTCCAGTTCCAGGAGAATCTGACCCCCTCACGCAGACACAACAATACACAGAAAAAATAAAAAAGCATTACAAAAATAAAAATTTCCTGTTTTTCTGAATTACCATATGTGAAGCAGATTGACATTTTAAAAATCATTTAAATTGGGGTTCACAGCTTGTTGGAAATTGGGTGATACTAGCTCTGACCACACTGACTGTGGAGGAATCACGTGAGAAAACCAGAGAGCCTGGGTTTTCGGTGCTGGCTTAATACTTAATTTCCTTTTATAAGAAGTAGTTTGACCTTTGCGGAACATAGGAAATGTAAAAGGTGGGAGTGGGAATCCAAGATTTCCCTCCCATCCCTCTAGAACCATCCTCTCCCAAAACCCTCTGAGCAGATCACCTGCTTTAGTATTAGTCTGCTGTCATTTAGCAAGGATGCTAAATGGATCACTCCTGCCCCTCGGGATGACATGGTTCTTAGCAGTTGTGTGTCTGACACACAGTGGGGCGTCTGCCTAATAACGTGCTGTGTGCTTAGAACATGGAGTTCCTTTTCATGGCTGTTTGTTTCTGTTGGGCTTTATGTGTTAAAGATAATATAAGATCAAGTTCCATAGGAAAGCCTGGTTCTGATTGAATTTTCAGTCCCCAGATCTGGATCAGCGCCAGCAAGACCCGGGACAATGGCAAGGATGGTGTGCCTGCCACTGTCCTCAGAAGTGGCCGCTCGGGTTGATTAACTAGTGGGGGATTGGCTTGGAAAGGCATTTCAACCACACTAATTAGAAGCGGTGAGACGCCACCAAAACGGGAGTAAAATACATGCTGTCTCTGGAGGTGAGCCCGGAGAATGTGTGGGGCAGAGAGGGGAAGCCATAGAAGACAAGCTAGATTTGTGGCATGCTTCCTGCTGTTGGCCAATGGGATGAGTTCTTTTTGTTTCGTTTTTTTACTTTTAAAATCTACACGTACGTAAGTGTAGACCACAGTGTGCGTGTGGGGGTCTGAGGACAGCTTTTCTGGGTTGTTTCCTCCCTCCCACCTGGTTTAAGACTGGCTCTCACTGTTTCTGCACCCTCCAGGCCAGCTGCCCGTGAGCTTCCGGCTGATTCCTGGTCCCCTTCCGTGACTCTGGAGGAGTGCTGGGATTGCAGGTGTACACCACTGCATCTGTCTTGTCACGTGGGTTCCAGAAATCAAACTTGGGGCCTTAGGCTTGTTTAGCACACATGTTTACCCACAAACCACCTCTCTGCTTCCCTTATTTTTGTTTGAGACAGTCTCACACTGTAGCCCAGAAGAATCCAAAACTCATCTTGTAGTCTCAGCTAGCTTCGAATTTACGGTAATCCTCCTGCCTTAACCTCCCCAGAACCCATGTAAGTGCAGGATGGATGTGGCAGCCTGCCTCTAATTCTGTCCTCTGAAGGCAGAGACCGGGAATTCCCCGAGCAAATTGGTCAGCGAGACCAGCCATACTAGCTCTGGGGTTGGTGAGAGGCCTTGACTCAGTGAATACGGTAGAAGAGCAGTCATGGATGATTCCCAATATCAAACCTTGACCTCCATCTGCATGCACACACACCTGCTCCTGCATACGTGCACATGCACACACACCTGCTCCTGCATACGTGCACATGCACACACACCTGCTCCTGCATACGTGCACATGCACACACACCTGCTCCTGCATACGTGCACATGCACACACACCTGCTCCTGCATACGTGCACATGCACACACACCTGCTCCTGCATACGTGCACATGCACACACACCTGCTCCTGCATACGTGCACATGCACACACACCTGCTCCTGCATACGTGCACATGCACACACACCTGCTCCTGCATACGTGCACATGCACACACACCTGCTTCTGCATACATGCACATGCACACACACCTGCATACATGCACATGCACACACACCTGCTCCTGCATACATGCACATGCACACACACCTGCTTCTGCATACATGCACATACACACACACCTGCTCCTGCATACATGCACACGTACACACACACTTGCTTTTGCATCCAGACACGTGCACACACACCTGCTTCTGCATACATGCACATGCACACACACCTGCTCCTGCATCCAGACACGTGCACACACACCTGCTTCTGCATACATGCACATGCACACACACCTGCTCCTGCATACATGCACACACACCTGCTCCTGCATCCAGACACGTGCGCACACACCTGCTTCTGCATACATGCACATGCACACACACCTGCTCCTGCATACATGCACATGCACACACACCTGCTCCTGCATCCAGACACGTGCACACACACCTGCTTCTGCATACATGCACATGCACACACACCTGCTCCTGCATACATGCACATGCACACACACCTGCTCCTGTATACATGCACATACACACACACCTGCTCCTGCATACATGCACACGTACACACACACTTGCTTTTGCATCCAGACACGTGCACACACACCTGCTTCTGCATACATGCACATGCACACACACCTGCTCCTGCATCCAGACACGTGCACACACACCTGCTTCTGCATACATGCACATGCACACACACCTGCTCCTGCATACATGCACATGCACACCTGCTCCTGCATACATGCACATGCACACACACCTCCTGCATACATGCACAAAATGGATTTTTAGTCACGGGGTCTATGCAGCAATTTATTATATGCAATGTTGCCCATTTTAGGACACAAAGACACAAAAGATGTTTTTTAGGTGAGTGTGGTAACAGCTGTCTGATGTCCCCAAAATACCCTGGTCCAAACGTAAGCTGTGAAAGGACCAGTTTTCTATACTTTCGATTTCCTTTGTGAAGCATCCAGCAAAATACACACATCTGTGCTGACACTTGGGATTAGCGGTGCTGTGGGACAAGTAGTTACCCACCAGCACTACCTCCTAAGGGGCTAGGTCAGTGAAGATGGTCCCTCCCCTCTCCTGGCTCAAACAGATAAGGGTTAACCATTGCTCCATCACTATCCTTCTCCATATAGCTCTCATTCATATTTCCATTATAGAACTTTTTTTCCAGTCATCCACCTGAACTGCTTTGCTTATATTTCTTAGCTCAGTGCAGTCCTATTCCTTGGTGAACGTGTAGATTAACTATGGACTTCTACGGAAGTCTCTGTTCCCCATGTCCTTGTGCCCAGTCAGAGCCATCCCTGTATCCACAGGACCCGACTCCACCTCTGTCGAGTTCTGATTAGACCCCAGTTTTGCCAGTGTCTCTGATTGCTATGCTGGTTAGTTTTTGTTAACTTCTCATTAGCTAGAGCCCTCGGGAACCTCAGTTAAGAAAATGCCTCCCTCAGATCGGCCTGTAGGCAAGTGTGTGAAGGCATTTTCTCAATGACTGATTGATAAGGAAGGATCCAGGCCACTGTGGGTGGTTCCACCCCTGGGCAGATGGTCCTGGGCAGCATAAGAGAGGAGGCTGAGCAAACCACAGAGAGCAAGCCACTGTAGAACACATACTCTGCCTCGGCTTCACGAGACCTTTATGTGGACGTTTGTACCCTTGTATGATTTGGATATTACTATGAGTTCACCTGATAGGCCTGCCTTGGAGTCCCTGTAAAAAATGTTCCTGCTTCACCACATTGAATTTTAGATCTCTCAGGAATGGGAGAGATCACCTAGCCCCACCCCTTCCTATGGCAGATCAAGTACACCAGCAGGAGCGAGAGCTGGACAGACATGGCTTCTATGCCGTGTGCTCTTCATGGACCTTTGTCTTCTGAGTCCTACCTACGTAGTTTTGTGTTCTACTGCTACCTGGCTCACCTCTGAGCATGTCATGAATATAATACTCTCATTTTTTTTTTTAAAGAAGCCCTGCCTATTCACACTTAGAAGAATCCTGATAGATTAGCAGAACATTTTGTTTTTGTCAGTCTTCCTTGTGATTTGTGTATTTGGATCTTCTCTGTCTCTATCTGTGTGTCTGTCTCTGTGTCTGTCTCTCTCTGTCTCTCTCTGGCTTGTTTGTTCCAGACAGTTTGTTTCACCCTATGGCCAGGCTGGCCTTGAACTTGCGATCCTCTGCTTCACCCTCTTGAGTGTTGGGATCACAGTCACGTGGCATCTTGTCCCAGAGTTCTGTTTTCCCTTGTGTGCCTTTGCTGTCTGAAATGGGTTCGTGCACACGGAGCACAGCGGCGTTTCCCATATGATTTCTCTGGGGCCTGGAGACAGCTCTGTTTTAGAGCACTGGCTGCTCTTCTAGAGGACCCAGGTTTGATTCCCAGCACCTACATGGTGGCTCACAACTATCTGTAACTCCAGTTCCAGGCCCTCTTCTGGCCTCCAGGCACATATACGTATATGTATATGCATACATGCAGGGAAAACACCCATACTTGTAAAATAATAATTGTTTAAAAATTTTTAAAGATGTATGTTTAAAGGTGCATCAGTCAGACTAAAGGAATAAAGAGGCACGTGGGCAGCAAGCGTTTGTCTGAACACAGAGAATGAAACCAAAGACTCTAATGGCTATGGGAGCCCCAAACTTCATCATCCTAACTGGTAAAACTTTTAAATAATTTGAGAATTCTGGCCATAAAAATTGACCTTAATTTGCAACAAACACTGGAGAAGTCTTTCAAAGACCCTGAAAACCCTTTTCTCCTGCTCCAACTTATCAAATTACTCAGAAGTGTATTTTTTTTTCCTTAAGGAAAGTGATGTTTATGTGACAGTTTTCTAGCACTCTCTGCCGTTCTGTGTTTAAATGGGGGCCTTTTCCTCTTCTCTGGTTCACTGTGGGGAATCTGGTGCCCCAACCCACACCAGCTGAACTCACACATACCTTGTGAACTCTTTGTAATTTATTAACAAGACCCCTGCCCACAGCCCGGTTTTCTAAAACTGGGTTCTGTGGGGCAGTCTTTTGCCTTGATTTAAGACACCTACCTTCAGACTGAAACTTTCCAGGCTTGGGAGTGCTCACATTTACGGAGCCTAATTGTAAATCATCTTTCATTGGGGAGATTTAAAGACGGGCTAAAGGCCTCGCTCTCTTCCAGTCACCTTCCTGACTGGGAACAGCCACCCCATGCGCCTCGGCCTCCCTACGACTTTCCCTAATGGCTTAGAACCAAGGGTCTGATAGTGTTCAGGTGGGACACATAGAGCAGGAGGAGTGTAAAATTAGATGTCATCACCAGGCATTTGGGAGATGTCTATAGCATCGCCCGAGCAGCCAAACCACCCAACTGTGGGGCAGTAAATCAGAACCAGCACGGGGCTTGTGGCACTGTTTGTTTTGCCTCGTTCTGCTTGGTTGTTTTGGCAAGCCTCGCTGAACCGCCGGAGATACTCTGAAGTTCTGTAAATGTAGGCTTTTCATTAGGTAAAAAGACTCTGGGCAGCCCTTGTCGGTGCCCGCTTTGTGCTTGGAATGCTGTATTCCATACTCAGCTCTCTTCTGAAGAGAACTTGAGGTACCCCGAGCCCCCTCATTCCAGTAGCCACAAAACCCCTCCAGTGTCATCTGCCTGGCCGTGGCCCGGATGTGCCTGCCACATATGAAAATCTCTTGGATTTCTGTGTTCATAGGCCGCGATGAAAAGAAGCCGAATATTATCTAAAGTTAAGTGATTACAAGTTTTCCATTTTTAAATAAACTTTTTTCTTCAGTTTTACATTAGCGATACCTATCAATGTCAGGTTTGCTTTCCTCTGAAATTAGTATTTTCTATTCTCCTAGTTTTTTTTTTTTTCAAATGTTTAACTAGTTGACACTTGTTTTTGTACTTGTGGTTTAAACTTAAAAAAAAAAAGTAAAAAAGAATCTAAGGTAATCTAAGGGAAAACTAGTTGTCAAATGATACTGCAAAGACTGGGAATACATGCGTTCAAAAAAGTTTGATAGTCTTGAAATGAGCGTCTTCCATTTGGATCAGAATCTCTACAACTCTACGAGGTTTGGGAGACTGCCTGGTTACGGATCTGAGTGACGTGCTGTTCGAACAGGTAGCGCTGACAAGAACAGATAGAATGTCTGTCTGCAACTTGTGCCTTTCATTCTAGTTTTTTTGGGGGGGGTCTCTATATCAACTTCCTTCTGAGATAGTAAAATAGTATTTATTCATCAGTGGCCACAGCTAGAGGCTACTCTGTTAATTAGAATTTAGTCCTCTTTTTACCTGGAACAGAACATTTATATACATTAGATAAAAATGCAGCTACTTTCATGCAAATGAACCCCAAAGTATCTGCATCAATAATCAAATAGTAAGGTCACAGGAGGAAAACAAACCCTGCCCCCACCAACCCCAGGTGATGTCTGCCCTCTCCCATGAAGCATGCCTGAACTGATTTGTGAGCTTTGGGTGTTCTTTTTGTCAGGGTTTAATTTCCTGCCACACGGACGCGCTCGTGCTTTGAGACTTACGTGATTAGGTGTACGAAATGACAGACTGTCTGTGCTCATCTTCTCTCCCTGGGCAGTAGTCACCTTTGCATTCTGAGCTCTGATGGTGAGCAAGGCCCTAAGCCTTATTTTATCAGCTTCCGGCTCTGAGCTGCAGGTGACTGACTGCCGAGGACCGGTTCGGTCTGGATTTGTTGATGGTGTCGTGTCCGCCCGGGTTGCACATAGTTTCCTTGGTCCATGAAGAGTATCCTTCCTCCGAGGCAGGTCGACATCATAATGAAGTCACATCACAACAATCCTGCCATCATAGTGTGGCCAAGACGTAAAGCCCCAGGAGAGCATAGATGGCCCAGGCCTGTCTTCTCATAGCAGCCAAGTAACTTAATGTCCAGTCATTTATTCTTGGGAGGAAATTCCACAAGGAACGCTTGAGGCGTGCACAGTCACCTCATGTTAGAGCCACGTCACGCCCTCCCACCCGCCGCTATGTGGCACACCGAAGGGGTCTGAGTTATTAACAGCTCCCTGCAGCCAGCCATCCCAGAGTCCTTGTGGAGTAGTGAGTAGGATTTGCATCACGCCACCGTCTTAAGGAAGAGTGCGATGTTTTGTCCTTGGTGTCATCTCCCTCTGGGATACAAATAATCCTCTGGGATAAATAATTGTTATTTAGCCCATCTGGGTGGGGAAACTGAGGAAGCTGCATTCATAAAACCTGTTCTAGGTCTCTTGGACTCATTAGAAGTGAAGTTTTGGTCCCTGATCTGCTAGCTGCTATCCTTCACCTGGTACCCTTGGGTTCCAGTCCTCAGCTATCACACACATAAAACCCAACCACACCACGGCCCAGCAGTGGAAAGAAGCACGTACGTGCTGACTTGAATTCATAATGAGTCCCTACATATAGCTTGGCATATTTTTTTTTTTTTTAATAGCAGGAAGCTGTAACAGGATTACCTGAGTCCTCAAAGCGAGGCTGCAGAGCTGTGGACTCGTCGGTAGATTGCCCATGAGCTCGCAATGAGGCTGGCTCGGTTCCCTCATTTTCAACCCTCATAGGCTCTGTCTCTTCACCCTGCCCTGAACCACCCTCACGATTCACGTATGATGGTCTAGTTGACCAGACTTTGGTCCCACAGCATCGGCGTCCACACTGCCAACGCCTGATTCCTTTGGTCAGTACGTATCCTAATTTGAGCATCTTTTTTTGTTTGTTTGTTTAAAAAAAAAATGAGGATGAGAATTTGGTCTGCCTCGCATTTGGCTTGTTACCAAGTAGCCCCGTGTTTTTCTTTTGTTTTGACAGGGACTCATGTAACTCAGGCTGGTCTTGAACTCCTGATCTGCCTGCCTCCACCTCCCAAGTGCTAGGACTACAGGCGTGCGCCTCCACACGTGACCTAAGCATATTTTTAAACACAGATCTCTCTTACTTTGAATTTATTATTTCATATGTTCATTAGTAAGTAAAGAGAAAGGAAGGGAAGAAAAACTTAAGTGCACCGAGCGCTAATTTAATGCCACCCCGTCTTCATGCTTTCACAAATCCACTTTATTTAAACCCCATAAACCCATCAAGGTAAATACTATTTTCCCTGATTTGAACAGAGAAGACCATTGAGAGTCAGAGAAACCAAGTAACTTAACACAGTCCTTAGTAAGCAGCTGATAAGTGGCAGGGCCCAAAGCTGAGCCTAGTGTCCCTGGCAATTACTAGCCAGACTCTAGCTGGAGAGGTTCCTGGGTCAGCCTCATTGCTATTAATGAGCATCGTGGGAGACATGAGCCGTTCGTTTCCTTAAGGCACGTGCTCACTGTGTAGAGAGCCATGCCTGCGATGATACTAAACATGCTTACAAAGTAAATCTCCCAGGCCCTGTGGCCTGTGGCGTTTGAGACAAGCTTCTGCCAGAGGAGAGGCCCCTCCCCCACCCGCCCACCCTGCTTAAGGAACCTGTACAACTCTAACATCTAAGCTAACTGTGAGGAGGTACACAAAGGAGGGTGTCTGTCCTTGGCCTAAAGGCTTGGCAGTCTCCGGCAGCTCTTGGATTCAGATTCTGTGGGAGAGGAGGTTGTAGAAGAATCTAGGGCGTCTCTTTATCATTTTAGAATCTATGTAGAGTTTTTTAAAACACCTGAAAATGGAAATGTTTCCATTGGCCAGCTGTACGCTCTAATCATCCCAAACAGAGCTGTTCTCTGTAGAAGTGGTACATAGGCAGATGAAGCACACTTAAAAAAATACTGCATTTATTTATATATCATGTGAGGGGAAGGCATGCAGGAGCCACACTGCTTGTTTGGAGGTCACTGGACAGCTTGTAAGAGTTGGTTCTCTCCTCTACCATGTGGGTTCTGGGGATCAAATGCAGACGGTCAGGCTTGGGGACAAGCCCCCTTCACTTACAACCAAACCACCGGCCATTTTGCTTGCTTCTTTCATTCTTTCTTTTTGACACAGTCTCAAGTAGCCCAGGCTGGCCTTGAACTGCGCATAGCCAAGGTTGACCTTAAACTTCTAGTCCTCCTGCCTCCATTTCTCCAGTACTAGCATTACAGACCGTGTCCCTACACCTGGTTTATAAGGAGTGGGGCCTGGAGCATGTTAGGTAAGCGCTCTACCAAGTGAGCCACACCCCAGCCTGAAACACTGCCTTTCAAAAGGGCCCTAAGCGGAAAAGAGAGGCAGTAGTCAATATTGCTCCGACTCTTACCATCAGTGCATTTAAATTCTGTGAGTGTCCAATTGTCTTAGAGTTGTGTGACAAAAGTGTCTCAAACACTTTGGACATCAAACCAAATACAGATCACACCGGGAACTGTGGCCACTGGGCCCCTGCAATGAAAAAAACCGGGGGTAGTGGAAGCTAAGTCCTGCGTTCTCTGCATTTCCAAATAGGCTCTGTGCCCCATGTGCGCCTCTGCGCGCGGAGAGCAGGTGGTTCACGCGGGCCTGTTTGGATGTGTTTCTGTCGGGCTCCTCCTCGGGCTCCTCCTCGGGCTCCTCCTCGCGGGGAGGCCATTCTCCCTCTCCACAGCAGGGGGCCTCCGCGCCACAGCTCTGCAGGGAGACGCTGAAAAATTCCGCCCTGGGCACTGAGGCGGTTTTAAGAAACTCAAGTCATTTTATGGGTACGGTTGTCTGTTTTCTGTCATTTAAAAAAAAAAAAAAAAAAAAAACGAAAAAGCTGTTAGCCTCATTGTCTGATCTTGGCTTAAAATTTCACAATCTTTTATAACATCTGAAGTAATATGTCAAAAACGAGTTGACTCAACAGAGGAATATTCGAGGAAAAAAATATACCATTCTTTCAAAATTTGGAATAAAAAGCCCATGAGAGAACATGTAGAGAAGAGTTAAAAGTTCTGGGTGGATGGAGAAGAACAATGGAGGGGAGGGTTGATTAGTGCTGGCTTTCTGGAAATGGACAATTTACGTGTTGTCTATTGTATTTTGAGCTCCAGAGCTACAACAAGATACGTATGGGGCTTTCCCCCTTCGGCTTTGTTTTATTTCTTGTTTGGTTCCTGGTGTTTTTATTTGAAGTTTCTGCTCCGAAACACAGTTTCCTAAGACCAGCTACATCTTCCTCGTTTTGGTTTTTTTTTTTTTTTTCACCAAAATAAGAGACTGTCCTGCGGGCGCCTGCCTCTTACTCCCCGACTTCCTTCAATCAGTGGGACTTCCTGCGTGCTGTGCGCACTGTCCTCCATCTTTCTGGCCTCACAGTGGCTTCGGGCCCATCAGTTGGGTGTCCCATATAATGTATGATTTTTATATATATATATATATATATCATCATAACTTGTCTTCGGTTTCTAGGCTCAGTCTCTATGCCGTCCACCATGGGTTTGCAAAACTACTTTTAGTGAAGCACCCTTCCCCCATTTAATGGTTCCGGCGGGTTGCCATTCCTACTGAACGAAGCATCCATTTCTTAGCATGGTCTCCACATTTCTTCATCGCCACATCCCTACCTGCTTCACGGCTTCCGTCTCCCTCCATCACAGCCTTCAACTCCGTGCTCCAACCACACACTGAACTGCTAAGCCCCCCAAATGCACCAGTTTGGGCTTGTCTGTCTTAGGGTGCTGTTTTTTTCTCTCAGATAGTATTGCTCTTTGTTGTCCAACTCCTTGTTGATCTGACACACACCTTAACTGTTCCTTAAGAGAGTGGCCAGGTGTCTTCGGCGTCATAGAACGCGGGCCTGGGGCGGAGGTCAACCGTTGCCATCTCTGCGTCAGTGTGCTCTGTGCACACCCTCGCTGCCGTATTACCTACGTCCTGACAGTCCAGTGCTCTCGGTGACAGCGGGATCATGAGGGGAGTGTGCTTGTGCCCACGCAGAAACATTTGGCAATGGGTGGGCACTTATTGTCACGGTCGGTGCATATTACTGGCATTTTTTAAGGAATTATTTTATGCGTTAGGATGAGGAATGTGCGTGTGCCATGGTGTGGAGATTAGAAGGTAGTTTGGGGAAGCTGGTTCTCTCCTCCTACCACGTGAGTTCTGGGGCTTGAAGTCAGGTCCGCAGGCTCGGTGGCAAGCATCTTTGCCCACTGGACCATCTCCCACACACAGAGATGCCAAGTGTACTACAACCCCGTCACAACGCCCGTACCAAGGAAGTGTCTGCACAGATTGCCAGCAGTGAACAAGCCAAGACACTCGGAACCAACTTTAAACTTACTCTCGATCATCAGCTTTGGACCTGAGAGCTGGAACGTGATGTCAAAAAGTAATCTGACCCTAGGTGAATACTGATTGAGTGAAAAAATTTCCTAAGAGTCCCTGAATGGAAGCCATCCAAAGTTAGAAAAATAAGATCCTTTGGGAGGAAAAAAAAAGAAGCAGCAGCAGCCAAATTCAATCACATTCAAAGGTATAATTTAAATTTCATTTTTAGATTTCCTTGATATTGGATGGAGAGATTGGATCAAAATTACCATCTGATCATATGTCTAAACCTCACCCCCATAATCGATAAAATGTCATAAAAATATGACAGTAAAAATCAATGAGATTATATACTTTGAATCATTCCTGAAAGTAAGCACAGAAGGTAGAACAGAGAAAATAATAATAAAAAAAAAAAAGGAAGACAATTTCCAGGAGGTAAAAGGAAAGCAAACGACATCAGAGTTCAAGGACCAACAGACAAGCGCACTGTAGATTACTAAAAGAGGAAAACGAAGTATGAAATGCTACACGCTAACCGGAAGTTTTGGTATCTCCGACTAAGACGAGATACCAAAATTATATTGAGATGAAATCATACGTCAATGTAATGAACGGAAAGTGACTTTAAATCTATAAACTTACTCATGGGCAAATCAGCATTTACTCAGGGCGGCAAGATTAAGACATTTCCAGACACAGCGAGACTTTGAAGCTTGTCACACACAGCCTTGTTTGTAGAGAATCACCGAAATCTCTCACCTCAGAAAAATCAGGAGTATGAGAGATAAGAAGCAAATGATGAGCGAAGAAACAAAGCAAAAATACGTCTAATGGAGGCCTTGTGCCATGAGAATAGCCGTCTACTACTGAAACACCAGATTCGACGAAGGAGAGACCAGAAGAGGTGAGTGAGTGCCTGCGAAGACACCTGTGTCGGGGCAGAAGTGGAGAATGTTCATATGGATTATGGGAAATATGAGAGAGTAAAGACTAGGAATCAACTTAAAAATAACAGTGCAGCGTAGGTACAGAGTAGTTGACATTTGTTTGAAGTTCTTGGGTTTAGTCTCCAGGACTGGGGGTAGGGGGAAAATTAAAAGTAACTATGAGCAAAAAACAGAATACATCATTTTTGTTTGTTTGTTTGTGACGGGGTCTCTCCATGTAGCCCTAGCTGTCCTGGAGCTCACTATGTAGACCAGGTTGGCCTCAAATTCAGAGAGATTTCTCCTGCCTCTGCCTCTGCCTCTCTCTCTTCAAGGACTGGAATTAAAGGCATGCACCACCACATCTGGCTAGAATGCATCATTTGCATGACAATAAATAAAGGTAGAAAGGAGAACTGAATTCAACAGAAAAAAAATCATAATAAATAAAAAAACAAGTGGTACCATTAAGCCTAAATACACAAATAATTACAATAAATGTACATAGGCTAAGTTCTTCAATTGAAGGGTAGGAGACCTAACTGAGTTTTCAAAAACTTTGTCATGTGCTGTTTACAAAAGATATTTGTAACATAAAAGGATAAAGTTTTATTTATTTGTTTATTATGGTTGTCATTATTCTGGTTTTTCGAGACAGGGTTTCTGTTGTAACTCTGGCTGTCCTGGAACTTGCTCTGTAGACCAGACTGGCCTCCAACTCACAGAGATCCGCCTGCCTCTGCCTCCTGAGCGCTGGGATTAAAAGCATGCACAACCACTGCCCAGCAAAGAAAAATTTTAAATGAAAAAAAAAAAAAAAGATCCCATGGAAATACTAAAAATATAAAGTAGACAAAATTCTTACCAAAATATTGGTTTCATTCTAAAGTATTTTTTAAAAGCAACAAAACCGTTTTTCATTTTGATAAAAGACATGGATCACTAAAAAGAAAAAAGACTTGAGAAGCTAAAACATGCCTTTAAAATGTGCAGTGTGTACTAAGTTGACACACTAGTTTACAAATCCGTAATTAGAATAGGAGTTTTTTATTTTCTCTGTTAGGTTGCACACTCATACACACAGAGATACAGAGGACTGAACTGAATGCGTCGAGCAAGCCCGATGTTAAAGACAGACAACAAAGCTCTGACAAGATGAGTCCGCAGGTAGGACGCTGTCACCACTCTGTGCACCGGTTCAGTCTCTGGGACTCACATTCTGAGAGGAGAGAAGTCTCAGGTGTCCTCGGGCCTCTAAATGCGTTCTATGATGTGTGCAAGCCCCGCCCTCACTAAAGGGAATAGATTTTCTAAAAGATACACAAAGAACACACTCCAAATAGCCATGGGAGAGTCTCAAAACTTAACCATGTATTAAAATACAAAGAAAAATTTACTTTATCTTAAAAGAGGTTGAATTTCTTACCACAACAATATTAGTAATAAATAACAGTTAAAACACCTCCCCAAATCTCTAAGGAAAATCAAACTTTCTTGATTTTATTATGTGAAATTGCAAACCACTTGGAAGTGGAAATCAATAACAATGTGTCAAAATACAGCAGATACAAAGTGACGTTTGGAGAAAAATTTAGAGTGTTATTTTGGAAAGTAAGAGTTTAAAAAGATTAAAAATGAATTGATAAGACATTTGCCTGGAAACTAGGAAAAGGCAGGATGTCAAAGAAAGATGGAACTGATCAGAGGAAAGCACTTATACCGAAGTTCTTCTGGAGTAAACCTAGTGCTAAGTGTGTATTACCTGCATGAAGCAACCAGGGGGGATCTGTGGAAGTCACAAAGGAAGAATCAATGGAGACAGATATGTTCTCAGACTGGAAGCCCATCACTGCCAAGACGTCAATTCTCCAATTAGACATTTAATGCAATTTCAAAACCCCAGTATTTTCAGAAAATTGACAAGCCAATTGTTGATTGAAGTGACAACAAACAAACAAACCCTGAGTGAGCTGTGAGAACTGGATGGTAAGGGAGGTGGGGAGGAGAGCGCCTCTGCCTCAGCAGCCAGGGCAGGAAGGCGGGAGGAGACTGCAGGGTCCCAGACAGCTTGGGCTGAGTGACAGTCTAAAGGGGGACAAGGGAAATATTGAAGGAAATAGCTAAATTTCCATGTCCATGTCCATCTTATGGAAGTAAAAGAGGAGAGCAAATCAAATACTAAGCAGGAGAAAACAAATACTAAAAAGAAAAAGAAAAAAAATAGAGCAAAAGTCAATGAAGTTAAAATCAGAAATCAATGAAGAAAAATCAATGCAGTAAACAGCTAGGTCTTTGAAAGATCAATAAAATTCATATGTCTCTGGCCAGACTAGCCAAGAAGAGAAGAAAGGACACAAATTGCTGAATCTGAAATCAAAGACGAAAAAACATAAGCACTATTAACATATCATGGTGACAAAGCAATACTGTGAAATTTTCTGAGCTGACATATTTGATAATCTTGATGAAATAAAATAAAAAACACAATGTGAAAAACTTATCCAAGAAGAAGAAATAGACAATCTGAGTCTATTAAAGAAATCAAAGCCATGTGTGGTGGTACAGACCTTTAATCCCAGTACTCAGAGGAGGCAGAGGCAGGAGGATCTCTGTGAGTTCAAAGCCAGCATGGTCTACATAGCAAGTTCCAGGCCAACCAGGGCTACACAGTGAGATCCTGGCTAGAAAGAGAGGGGCAAAGGGAAGGAGGAAGGAACTGAATCAATAATGAATAGCATTTCAAATAGAAATCAACATTTCCAAACAGGTTGGTGAGCGAATTCTGTGTGAGTGAGCCTCCCATTACTTTAAAAATGTCTACAATCAACCTGCTGAAGGTTTATTTTGGCTTATAGCTAGGAGGTTTCACTCCACGGTCAGTTGGCCTATTTCTGTGCCTGTGGAGAGGCAGTGCATTCTGGAGGTGAGGCATGCCGGAGGAAAGGGAGGAGGAAGGGGCTGGGGCTCCAGTGCATCCTTTTAGAGCACACTTCTAAGGACTGTTTCTTAAAGACTCCACCACCTCCGAACAGTACCACGCTTCAGAATCTCAAAGCCATATTTTGTTTAATGGCGGCAAAGTCAGAGCTTTCCCTTTAAGAGTAGGAGCAAGGCCAAGAAAGATTGACCAAAACAATTCCTAAAGCCAATTAGTGATTATAGCATGGTTCCAGGATGTGAGGTTAAGTGCAAAAGCAAACTGGTTTCTTATAGAGCAGCAAACAAGTGGAAGTTAGAATTCAAAATACAGTGCTTTCTGGCTGGCAGTGGCGGCACACGCCTTTAATCCCAGCACTTGGGAGGTAGAGGCAGGCCGATCTCTGTGAGTTCAAGGCCAACCTGGTCTACAGAGTGAGAGTTCCAGGATAGCCAGAGTTACAACAGAGAAACCTTGTCTTGAAAAAAGGACAAAACAAACAAACAAAAAACCAAAACAACATCAAAAATATAATACCATTAGTAATACCCTCAAAATGGAGTACTTAGGTATAAATCTAGCAAAGTATGTACCAGTTCTATGTTACTGAAATAAATGAAATGTTAATGAGATAAATTAAGAGTTAAATAAATGGAGAGGGATTTAATGTTCATAGACAAAGATTAATATTGTGATGATTGTGATTCTTCTTACATGATTCCAGATTCAGTATAATCCCAAGTATAATCCTGGCAAGTTGGGACTGGGGAGATGGCTGAATCAGAAAAGGGCTTGCTGTGCAAACACGAGGACCTGAGTCTGGATCCCAAACACCCACATGAAAGCCAGACATGGATGTGCATGTTTGTAACCCGAGCAACGGGGTGAGCGGCGAAGGCTGGTGGATCCCTGGAATACCCCAGCTAATGCATCTAGTCAGTTGGTGAGTTCCAGGCTCAGTGAGAGACCCTACCTCAAAAACAAAGTATACCCGATGTCAACCTCTGGCCTACACACACAAATACACACACTATTCAAATTATTTTGTGAATGTTCTCCGTAGTCTACAACATTTGAATGCTTAGACTTAAGTTGTTGGTATTGTTCAGGGGAGCTCAGAAGGTATGGCCTTGTTGGGAGAATTATGTCACCAGGGGTGGGTTTTGAGGTTTTGAAGTCAAACACCATTCCCAGTTGCTCTCTCTGCTCGGTGCTCGTGGTTCAAGGATGTGAGTTCCCAGGTTCCTGCTCCTGCCTCCATTCCTGCCTGCTATAGCGCCCTCCCAGCCATAATGGACTCATCCCTCTGGAGCCGTAAGCCCAAATAAACTCTCCCTTCTCTGAGTCGCTTTCATCCTGATGTTTTTTCACAACAATAGAAAAGAAACTAATCCAGTGACAACTCAGAAGAGTCAATACAACGGCAAAAGAGATCAGAACTGGAGGACTCACGCTACTCACATTCAAAGTATCTTGTAAAGCTAGTCGACAACAGTGTGATACCGGCAGAAGACAGAAAATTGCCCAATGGAATAGACTAGAAAGTCCAGTCAGAGCCACAGAAATATAGCAGACTGATCTCTGATGAGAGAACAAAAGAAGAGCGAAAGTCTCTCAACAAATGGACTGCACATGCAGACAAGATCTATATGCAGGCCTCACCCCACCCAAGGAAACGAACTCTGAAATACCAGACTGGAACGCCTATATGGAAGAACTCATAAAATGTAACCATTAGAAAGTAACCAGACCTTTAGGAAATAGCTCATAACATACACCTCAGCAAAGAAGATAGATGGGTACTGACTACATGTATGAAAAATGTTCAGAACATATGATCAAGGACCATGTGTGTGGCATGTATCTCAGTGCTTAGGTAGAAGCACGAGGATTGCTACAAGTCTGAGACCAGCCTGGGCTTCATAGCAAGTTCTGAGTCAGCAGGGCTGCATATCAAAATAACCTCTCTGAAAACCAGTACATGCCTGTTTCCAAGGAGACGCAAATCAAAACAAGGAGAGAAATCATGTCTCTATCCAGAACACTTAATATCAAGTGTTGGCAAAGCTAGATCAACCAAGGTTGTTGGTGGGAAGGCAGAATGTGATTCAACCACCTTGGAAGACGCTTTATCGGTTAATTACAAAACTAAACAAATTTTTACCATGATATCCAGCAATCACTTCTTGATATTCATTCAACTGCACTGAAAAAACTTATGTCCAAACACATACCCATCTATACATAGGTATTTGCAAGCAACCTTTTTCAGATTACCCGATCTTGGAGGCAATGACCAAGTAAGTGGGGATATAGCCATACAGTGACATGAAAATATTTGGTGCTAAGAAAAAAAAAGTGAGCTATTGAGCCATGGAAAGACGTGCAAAGCCAGACATAGCAGAACACGTATGTAATCCCAGCGCTTGGAAGGCAGAGGCAGGATTGCTGTAACTCTGAAGTTAGCTTGTATTACATAGTTGAGACCTAGTTTCAAAAACCCCAAATTGAAGAAGATTGAGAGAATACGGATGCACCTTGCTAAGTCAAAGAAGCTGGTCTGAAAGGCTGCGCACTGTGTGAGCTGAACTATGCAACCTGGGAACTGGAAGAACTGAAGGAGCACTAGGAAGGTAGGGTTTGCCTGAGGTTTTAAGTGGGAGAAGGAGAAAGGTGGGGAGCCTGGGATTCCTGGGGTAGTGCAACTATTCTGTGACGCTACTGTGGGAGTGAGACGTCACTGTAAACTTGTCCAAACTCCTAGTGGCATGCCAGTGTGGCTCTCCAGCTGTGACAATGGCTCTGCGGGTAGGGAGGGTAAAGGACTTCCCCTCTCAGTTAGATTTTGCTGACTGGCTTCTCTAAAACCTCTCTTCCTTGAGGTACTTTCTAGAATAAGTGAGTCATACCTACATGGTTAGCGTGTCTATGAGGGTATTTGGTGCAGGCTGTTCATAACAACAGAAATTGGAAGTGAAATAGCAAACCCCCACAAAGCCAAGCAGAATATGAGCCTGTGGCTGTGGCTTCATAGAATCAAAATGTATTTATGAGCAAAATTCATACATGTACACATGAACATAGAAGGCATAAATTGGTAGGAAAATGTCAAGGTACACCAAACTGTTATCGGGTACATGTTGAGAAGGGTGTAAATTAGATGAGGGTGAGCAGAAAAAACTTTGGATATTTGTACTGTCTATTTGGATGCACTTCTGCATCAATAACATAAAATGTACATGTTTGAAATCTCCTTATTATGAAAGCAATACATATTTCTCTTAGAAAATTCAGAGAAGAAAATACAGAAGCAAACAGCCTGTAAACCAATGTGGTGGCTCACACCTCCAATGCCAGCGCTCCAGAGGCTGAGGCAGGATTTTGAGTTCTAGGTAGACCTAGTCTATATAGCGAAACCTTGTCTCAAAAAAAAAAAAAAAAAATTAGCATGTAACAGAAATAGCCATTATTAACCATTTGAAGAATAAGCTACCAAAATTTTTACCTTATGCTTTTTAACCAAATTTACATATTGCTTATTGTAATCATCTTCCCTATCATTAAAAAAACAAAAGCCTGGTGGTGGTGGGGACGAGGTGGTGGCACAGCCTTTAATCCCAGCACTTGGGAGGCAGAAGCAGGCAGATCTCTGTGAGTTCAAGGTCAGCCTAGTCTACAGGGTAAGTTCCAGGACAGCCAGAGTTACAACAGACCCTGTCTTGAACCACCCCCCAAAAAAATAACAAAACAAAAAGTGCTTAGAGAAAGGTGCGACTCAGCTGATAAAGTGTTTGCCTTGCAAGCACGAGAACCTCTTTAATCTCAGAACCCATGTAAAGTGTTGGGTATGTTGGCATGCAATTCATAATCTGGGAAGGTAGAGCCAGCAGGATCCCTAGGGCTCATTGGCTGGGCCAGTCTAGCATAATTGGTGAATTCCAGGCCAGTAGGAGATCTTTCTCACAAGAGGTAGATGACAATCAAGGTGGTCCTGTGGCCTCCACAGGTATGCACATACATGTCCCATTCCAAACATGAACTTGTACACACAAACACATATGTAAAAAATAAAAAAACACACAGAGGGCCTGGAGATGGAACTCTGTAGTAGTAGGGTGTTTTGCTTAGCATGCTCAAGGCCCTGGATTCCACCCCTAGCCAATCTACAAAGGAAGCATTCATTCATTTACTCAATCAATATTGGGGATTCAGTTGTGAATGAAAGTTTAATGTCCATATAATTAAATGCTAGTCATGATCATTTCCTGAGATGATGTCCCTACATTGCTGGCATTGGTCTTGCCGGGACTTAGTCACGCACGCCTTTGATCCCAGCACTGGGAGGCAGAAGCAGGCAGATCTCTTGAGTCCAAGGCCAGCCTGGTCTACAGAGTGAGTTCCAGGACAGCCAGGGTTACAACCGAGAAACCCTGTCTTGAAAAAACAAAAACCAAACAAACAAATAAAAAACCAACAACTTGAATTTGAAAAATAAAATCTGACGTTTTATTTTTATCATTTAAGTTATTAATTCTTAGATCATGAAGGAAGTTTAAATGAGAGAGATTAACCCTTTGGCAGCATGTCACAAATACAAGTAAATTTTCTAGTCCCAAACAGCAAGCTGAGATTATATTTGAGGATCTGCATAGTGCTAGTTGCTTAAGTATGCTTATGTGTATGTGCTTTGTGTTTGCATGAGACATATCACTCTGCACACACAAAAAAGACGTTTCTGATGGCTTATGATTCACTGGTATATTCCTACAAGAAAACTGATGTATTCTCAGACGATTATTGATACCTTAAAAAATGGAAATTTTTTGAAAACCCCATTTTTTGACATAGAAAAGCTTTCTTTGTGAGAAATTAAAACCTGCTTCAGCATTTTCTGTGGATTAAGTTTTAAATTAACATAGAAGAATAACAATATGAATCAATCTGATCAAAGAAAAAGTGTCAGCAATCATTTAAACAAGACTCTTACAACAGGGATTTAAAGGCAGAGAAGCGGATTTCCCTTGCATGTGGATCAAATCAGAAGTATCCCATAATTGACTCTTTACAAGACCCTGCTTTAGCATAATGGACTAGATATTAAAGCTTTAAGTATTTAAAGCGAGTTTCCGTCCCTCTCTAAACGGAGACCGCCACTAAGAGCTATTTTACAAGGCTGACACATTAGCTGCATCCAGGGGAAATACATGGCCTGGCTTCTCTGGCCGGGAATCTGAAGTGCTTTCAATAGTTAACTGGTGTGAAATGGGTAACATTGAACCTGTGAGAAGCAACGAGCGTCTTAAAAAATAAATTCCAGATGGGAGAGTTGATAGGAAGGGATATAGATACTACGATGGCTCTTTTCAACAAATCAGTTCCAAAAGAGCTCATACCTCTTATTATATCTTGAGCCAGCTTATTTGTGTGTGACTTTGGGGGGAAAAAAATGTCATTTTTCCCCCTCCTCCGATTATTTAACATGGTTTGGGAACAAAGGGGGTTTTGTAAACTGTAGCTGTCAGATCAAACACAGGGGCAGAATAAGAGGAGGCGTATACAGAGTATTTTATAACTTCGCTACAGCGGTGGAGTCGCGGGGTCAAGGCAAGACCACAGATCTTCCTTACAGTGTGTACGAGGCTAATCGGCCTCTTCGCTCATTCTCCCTGCAGAGCGGAATGTCCGATTGCTGCCACTACGGTGATCATGTGGGGAAGCATAAGTTGCCTTACCATATCCCAGGGCTTTGCCCTGCCAGGATCTTTAGACGTTCACGTAGCAAGCTACTCTGATGAAGTATTATAGTGTAGTAAAAAGGGTTTTAATGTTTGGCCAGATGTCGACTCTAATCCCAAGTCTGCTTTGTGCGTGTGTGGACCTGGAGCAGGTCACTACGTCTCTGGAGACCTCGGTTCCCTCATTTAGAAAACAGTGGTTGTGTTCAAACCTGCAGGATACGTAAGACGGCGTGATTCAACATCCGCAAAGGCCAAGTGAGTCTATTTGGTTAAGCCCTCAGAGATACTGTTAGATACTGGCGAAAGCTTACTGAGTGTAGTTTCTTGTCATTTTTATTCCCAGTGATCATAGTATTTGGCTAAATGACACCAGAAAGACGCTCTGAGCTGGCTGCCTGGTTCAACGATTGAGAATGCTTGTTGCCAGACCTGATAACCGGAGTTCAATTTCTGGGTCCCATGTGTTCTCTATTTCTATGTCTCTCTGTGTCTCTGCCTCTCTCTGTCTTTCTGTCTCTGTCTCTCTTCTCTCTCTCTCTCTCTCTCTCTCTCTCTCTCTCTCTCACACACACACACACACACACACACACACACAAATATAATTTTTTAGAAAGAGGCCTTAATCCAACACCCAAACACTGACTGTTGACTCTCTGTCTGGTATGAAAAACCATATTGGGAGCTAAACTCCTCCGCTCCCATTGATGAAGACAAATACAACTGGGGGCTAGCGCACCCCCAGATGGGATCACTGCTCCCCACCTTCATAATCCCCTCACTACACCAACTAGCATAGACATAGCAGCATCCCCTGTGAGTGAACTCCCGCTGTCACCGGGAGGTCAGCAGTGGATTCCTGGAGCCCGGCTATGGTATAGACCGGAGCAGCTGGCCCAGGCCTCGGGAGAGCTTCTCTGTGGTTTCCTGACCTTTTTTTTTTTTTAGGGTTCCCTCCTGGTTTTAGTAAACTCCAGATCTAGGGAATTCCTCTCAGCCTTTCACACATCTGAGACCAGCCTTTAGCCCTGACTAGCAGCGAAGCTGACTTCAGATGCATTTTCCTTGAAATAGGCATGCAAAGGGTTTTTTGGGGGAAAAAAAAAAAAAGCTGCCAGGCGTCAAGCAGCCCCACAAATCATTTTTACGTGGCTTCCTGCATCTTTGTTTTTAGTAAATCCCTTAAGGGGGAGTGACTCATTTGTGTATTTCTTCAAAGAAAAGATTTTGCAGGTAGTTCATGTGGCCCACAGCCTTCTGGGATTGGGAGAGTTTTAAATGAGTCAGTATGTTTATTCTGGGGCAGTTGTTAGGTACCTGGGGCCATTAGCGCGGTATCTAAACTGCTGGCAATCTCTGTTGTAAGCGTCTGTCTGGGCAGCCCTGTAAACCCGCCCGGCCCAGCTGCCCAGTGCCTGGCTGCTGTCGTAGTGCCCCATTAGCTGTTCATAAATGCCCTTGGTCCCACTAACCCAAGAGCTGATGGCATCTTGGTTTACAAACAGGAATTCCGTCACACCACCTCAGCTTCAAAAGCAGACACCACAAGATTATTTGTCCTTGCTCTGCGCTGTGCTTTTGAAATAAAACCACGTATGTGACATTGAGATGCGTGCGCCTCAGAGTTAAAACGCGAGCAGACCCACACAGCCAAAACCTCGAATCCATCCTCGTTTTATCAGGCAGGTGGCACGCGCGACAGACGGCTCCCCGCTCGGGTTTTACGTTTCTTTCGTGTGCTTTTCTCCAAAGCACAGGAGTTATTCTGTCAAAAGTGGGGAGGGGGAGGCCTCGGTGATGGCAATCCCACAAATTCTCTGCTTTCTGCAGATGTAATTTATAGTTCCTTAATATTCCAGAGTCTCTCTTTGTCTTTTACGTGGCGGTTTACAACCAAGGGATCCCTTCCTCTTGCCCCAGAGCCTGAACAAACAAACCAAGTGCACGCAGGGTCTGTTTTCCCAAATGGCTCTCCAGCACCGATGCTT
This sequence comes from Cricetomys ansorgei, assembly GCA_026225945.1. Lineage (NCBI taxonomy): Eukaryota > Metazoa > Chordata > Mammalia > Rodentia > Nesomyidae > Cricetomys > Cricetomys ansorgei. The sequence continues at coordinate 6,704,046 of JAMJFZ010001871.1, forward strand.
TCTTCCCCTGACTGCACGTGTGACATAAACTGAATTCTGGATTGCTTTGTTTTAACCCACGAGGCACATCACAGAAAGCTTAACTGGTGAGAATGAGCTTTTGAGTTATTTTGTCTTGAAACTATGCCTCAGAGTGATGTTAAAATTCAATATTCTAAATAAAAGGGTGTTGGAGGATACACTTAGCTGCCCCCTCCCAAATCCATCTTTGATATACCTAAAGAATGAGGGTTTTCTCTCATTCTCTAGTGGATCCCGTTTCCAGGCAATGCTGTATATTGAACCGTGTATGTGTGCGCATTTCAGCAACATGAAGAGTGAGGGTCCATTTTTATATGAACGGTTCCGGGCTGTGCATATTCTCATGAAACTCGCTTTGTTTTTCTCCACGCCCTGGTCCACGCGGATTCGACTCACTCCCTTCCAGCGCAGGACAGTGCTGCTAGTGCCGCACTGCCGTGTGTGAATCTCCCGCTGATGAGCATCGAGCCTCCCTACCGCTCCTTGCTACCGTGGAGATTCCCGTGCCCGTCTTTCACACGCAGGTGTAAGCATTTCTCTGGGCCGTATCTTGAACGGAGACCCAGTGTTCACTGTTGTCATCCATCATCAGTTCAGTCTCCAAAACGGGGCAGCGGAGTGACTGTCCACCCTCAGGTCCCGCTTCCCTATCACGGTGACACTCGGGGTTACGAGGCCGTTTTATGTTAGCTAATCTGATGCCTGGCGAGCACCTCATTCCCTGTTTACGTAGGGAGGCTAGGGTCTGTGTCTTTATTGACCACTGCTGGTATTATCTTTTGTGAAGTTTACGCTGGCATCCCTTGTGCCGTGGCTGCATCGCCTCCCGCGTCTGAAGAGATGCTTTGTGAAACCTGAGCCCTCGTCCTTAGTTGGGTTTCAAATATCTCTTCCTCTTCCCTGTGGTGTGTCGCTGAGAAGCTAAAGCCTTCTGAAATAGTCAAGCAACCTTCTGTATGTATATGTGTGCGTCTTCAGTACTACAGCATTATAAAGTACCTATAATGTACTTTAGGTGGGGCGGGCACCTTCTCCTGTTTTCTTCACGATGATGCACTTCAGTTTTTTGAGTCATTTCTTATTCTTGTCTCCAGCTTTTCCAGTCAGAAGCCTTTGCTTTGACTATCAGTTTCTGGACATCTGATGATTTCCACAGACAGACCTAAGATCTTTCCAGAGTTCAGACTGTAGCAGCCTCTCCCTCGTTCCTCCCCCGCCCCCATGTTGATTTCAGCCTTTCTCTTGCCACCATTAGCTTTCAGAGCATAAAATCATGTGTACCGCTACGTAAATCACTAAATAAATAGTCAGTGAAAAAAAGGCCAAAGATCTTACGCTTTTGTTGTTGTTTTTCAGTGCTAGGAGTCAAACCTAGAGCCTGAACATCAGGCGCACACTCTACTAACCCAGCTCCAACAGCCCAGAAACTCTTAAACTTTTAATGTAACCAAAACAATGCTGACTCAGTGGAAAACTACCTCTGGTCAAGGACAGAGAGGGTGAGCTTTAAAGGCAGGCGGTTCTCACCAGCTGTGCTACTCAGCAGCTCCAAATGTCAGTTCTTCGTCTGTAACATCGCTTCACGAGGGTTTTATAAGGACTATAAGATAAGTATCTTGTATAACCCTACAGTAGAGCAGTAAGTGCCATGGTAGACGAATCAAGTCTTTGAGGATTGGGGGGGCTGCCCAGAGGAGGTAAGGCCTTGGCTGATACCTCAAGATCACACAGCACGGTGTTTCTCAAGCTCCCTAACTCTGCAACCCTTTAATACAGTTCCTGGTGTTGTGGTGACCCCCCAACTATAAAATTATTTTCACTGCTACTTCTTAACTATAATTTTGCCACTGTTATGAATCATAATGTAAATATCTGATATGCAGATGGTCTTAGGTGACCCCTGTGAAAGGGTCGTTCAACCCCCATAGGGGTTGGGACCCACAGGTTGAGAACCTCTGGCATAGCAGTTATAGGGAATGAAGGGAGTGGGGGAGACCAAGGAACAGTGTTGGGAGACGTTTGATAACTGCAAAAACATCTCCTTTAGGGGTGTGCTATAGCGACATGTTGAAATCAAGAGTCTGTCTTGCTGGCTTGGTATTTGTTTAGCCACAGAGTCTCACTAGGTGTTGCACTAGCCTGGGATTTGGGATCCTCCTGCCTCAGCCTCCTCGGTGCTGGGAATCCAGGTCTGTGCCACCAAGCCCAGCTGGCGCTGACATCCTTCGTCACAAGCTTTGGGCTTGAAATTCTTGTCCAGAGCAAAATGGCCTAAGGCAGTGGATCTCAGGCCCTCTGGTCCTTGGGCTCCCCAAGACCCTCTCTAAGGTCCCCAGGGGCAAAGCTATTTTCTTAGTGATATTTGGGCATCATTAGTCCTTTTCAGCCTTTTGATTTCTGCATTTATGGTTGAAAAACAGTAACAGAACTGACGCCCCCATCAGCACCAAGTTACTGCAGCACCCTCTCCCGCTGGAGCTCAGAGAGAGACAGCACGGGAGCAAACCGAACAAAGACGTCATCACTAATTTATTAAATCTCAACCCTTGCCTTAAGATTTTCCTTTTCAGTGCTAAGGGCTTCACGCATGCTAAACAAGCACTCTCTTGGAACCACACCCCAGCAGGCATGGGCATTGTGACTGTCAGTGCGACAGAGTGGGAAGCACATGCGTGCCACTTCAGCCACACGCCAAAGTGCACGGCCGTCTCAAGGAAAACGTTTGTGCAGTTACTTGAGTTGTCAGCTCATCACAGCTTTCTTCACAAAAAAAAAAAAAAAAAAAAAAAAAAGGCTGGAGAGGTGACTCAGAGGTTAGGAGCACTTGCTGCTCTTACAGAAGACCCGGGTTCGAGTCCGGTTCCCAGCAGCTCACGGCCATCCATAACTCTGTTACAGGGAACTGGACCCCTTCTTCTGGCTCCACAGGCACTAAGCAAATACATGATGTACATACATACACAGAGGCAGACCACTCAGATGCAATTACGAAAATGATATTTTAGCTTGAGAAATGATTGACACGCAGGTTGCATTTACTCAGACTTGGCCCATAGTTCCTCTGGGATGGAAGCCTGCCATTTCAGCAGCTAACGCAATATTCGGTGCTGATGGCAAAAGTCCTGCTTCCGGGCACAATAGAGTTTTGAAAAACTTCATGATTTTTTAAATTGCTTCAGTGGTTATATTTACGAATTTGAATTGCCAATATATAATGAAGCATGGTGGGCTGCTTCGTTTCACAGGCCAGTGTTTTGGTTTATAGAAGCATTTAGTTTGGGTTCTGTAACCAGCCTTCCATGTGACAGGTTCCTTAAGGCATTTCATATATACTTTGTTTGGGTTGAGCCTCCTCCCCTGCCCCTGTCTCCATATCCCTGCCTCCACTCCCTGCCTGGTCCCCCCTGCCCACAGTGCTCCCCTTTCTGGGCCAGTGAGATGGTTCAGTAGGTAGAAGCATTTACCACACAAGCCTGACATTCTGAGTTCAGTCCTCAGGACATTCATGAGAGAAGGAAGCTGCACACGTTGTCCCCGCTAGGTGCACACACACTAATGATAATTAATAAAATGAACGTTAAAGAGTTTCCCTTTCTGCTGCATGCCACATGCTGAACCAGGAGTTTTCGGGATGTTTTTTCCGGTGCTGGGGATCGAACCTGAGACCTCAATGCATGCTAGGCCAGCAATCTCCCACTGAGCTTACATCCCTATTAAACCAGTACTTTCCAGATGACTAATGAATGATGTTGTGAAATCATTCACGAGTAAAAAGCCCACTCAGAGTACATGAGAGACCAATAATTTTAAGGTAAAGCAGTACAAGGCGTCCTTTAATAAGATTTTAGAGTCTGCACTGTAATTAACCTTTTAGATAGTACTTGTCAGGTTCTCAGTTGACAAAACCATCCATGGTTTCCTCCCACAGCTGCTTTGAAATCCTCTGCCTCTCAGCAGCCTCTGTAGGAGGCTACTTTTTCTCTACACACTTCAGCCAAAGCCACACAGTTCAAAACCGGTAAAATGAAGAAGTGGGTATCAGAATCTTTCATTATTTTTCTTCATTTGTAGTTTCTAGCATTAAAAAAAGCAAAAGTCACGCCAGTGACAGTAAGTCCATAGGAAATAATTCTTCAGGAGGGCCGAGGATGTCATTCATTGATAGAATCCCTGCGGAAAGCTCTAGAATCAATCTCCAGCAACACAAAAAAAGAAGTTAAAAAAGAAAACACTCCACCTCTTCATTTTTAAGACTAAGGGTCCTAGGAGAAGTCGATATTGCCAATACAGAGGGAGAAAAAACTGTGAGCTCTAAAGAGACAGCAATAAAATTAAGAATAATGGCACTAGAATCAGAGGCAGACAGATAGTGGGGCCAGTGGGCTGCATTGATTCAATCAGGACAGTGATGTGTTTAAAAGGTTGCTCAGTAAGGATGTGACTGGACTCCATTGATGGCTCCTCATTCTGTGGCTCAGCCATAGCTGCTTCAAGTCGAGTCACTGGAAGGTACTTCCTTCCAGAGCTGCCAGGTTCAGCAAATAAAAGTGTAGGGCAAGCATAACATTTGAATTTCAGATAAACAAGGAAGTATTAGTTAGTGCGTCTCAGATATTGCATGGGATTGAGCTTTAACTGGGTGTCCCTTATTTTATCTGGCAGCCCCATTTCCTTTTGCAGGTCTTAATCCTCTCGTAAGTAAAGGCGTGGGCAAATTCCTATATGTTTACCCTTGTTCTGGTGCTGGCCCGGGATGGTAAGAAGAGAGAAATTAGGAAAACATGGTACATCTGTGCATGCGCCTTAATATCAAGTTGCAGCTGGTTTGTTGCAACTATGAGCATCTATCTTGGTGTCATTTTTTTCCTACCTCTAGCATTAAAATACCTCCTCTTCATGAGATGGCGGTGTATTTTTCTAATGTCCTTTTTTGGGCGACATCTATAATTCTTAAAAATTGCTTGGTAATTTGACTTGCAAATGAAGTCAGAGACAGGAAAGGAGGCTCCAGGTGGTGTCTAAGTTGTCTACCAGTTCCCACACGTTGTGGCCTTTGCAGAAACAGAAGACACCAGAGACACAGAGACTCTTTGACCTGCCTGTCCTGTGTAACACTAACAGAATTTCTCCTCTGGGCATGCTCTTCCTGCTCTTCTCGCTGGCTCGGTTACTGCAGAGCAAGTGAAGTCACGTCTGGAAAGCAGGGCTGAGCTCTTCAGAGAAGGACTAGAAGTGGAGGGAGGTGCCGCTGCCCAGATCTTTCAGGAATACTTGGCGCTTCGGGATGAGCCCAGAGGCTGAGGGGGGTGGGTAAAGTATCGTTTTTGATTTGCACATCTTCAGTTTGGTCCTTAACAATGTGTTTGCTCAGATTCCAGGAATGTTGTGATCTTAGTTCAGTGTTGACATTTTACATCTCCACCTCCCCCCAGCACACTAAGTACTCTTTCAGGGATGTGTGGTTAATGTTGTAGAGAGAAAAATCCAGAATCACACTGCAGCTGAGAGCCAGAGAGTCCCAGTCTGTTAGCTGGCTTCCAGTGCTGCCCTTAAATAAACATGACCCCTCTCTCCAAAAACACCTGCCAGCTCCCAGCACTTAGAAAGGACAAAGCCAGAAACTCCGAGGATCTTTGAAGAGCTAGGTCAGACGTCATTTCTATTCTCCAAATGGTGAAATTGTCTATTTTTTTTCCACACAGCTTCACAGGGTAGCCTTTCACCGAGATTAAATGCTCTGTGTGATACCCCGTGGACAGAAAACCTTTGGTCCAAAACCCCACAGATTATCTTACAAATGCTGTATTCTCAACCAAAACAGACTTCTTTTTAAAGAGAATCCAATTTCCAATGGGTTTAACCTAGAAAAACAGCCAAAAACTAATAAAAGCCTGGAAGCTGGTCCAAAGAAAGCGTGGTGGCTGCTCTGGGTTTGGAGCCTTGGTCCAGAGCGAGGTTTGGAATCGCTGCCGGCTCCTCTAGTGAGTTTTCTGTTCTCTGGGATGTGGACGGGGATATTCTAGTTGATTCTCGACCAGGAACAAATGAGCCTTGATTCCTTCCCTAGTTGCCAAAGCTTGGACCACTTGAGGTAGTAAGTCTATGTGAGAGAGAGAGAGAGAAAGAGGGAACAAGAGTGTGCGTGTGCAGGCTGAGTCCAGCTTCCTTGCACCCCAGTTAGGGTTGGGTTCAGACTTTGTGGTGCATCTGACAACCAAGTTTCTCTAGAGAAACATAGTTTAAATGCTTGGAGTCAGGCCTGCCCTTCCCCCACCCATTCTCTACCATGGTATTCCTTAGTTTTAACATGCATTCTAAGAGGCATAGCCTATAATCCCTATTCAACCCTAAAATGATCCTTCTGGCATCTGGGTAACCTTAGCAACCATCAGGTGAACTTTTTTTCTCATAAGAATAAGCCCTCCCCTACACAAACACACACCCTACCCCACCATCCCAGAGACTTAGTGAAACTTACGCTCTGCATAAGGTCTATGTTATGTGGTCCGGGGGTTGAACCCAGGGTCTCAGGCCTGTGCTCTACCCCTGCGTTCAGTTGCTGCCCTCCACAGCTGAGGGTCTAAGCCCGAGAGCTTATGTATATATCTCACACAATCTGATTAATGTCTTCCTTCTCCTGGATTTCAATCCCTGTAGGGAGGAATACTCGTATCTTAGCACTCATCAGGCTGAAGATTGTACCATCTACCTTACTTTATTCTCGTTCTACTGTATTCACTGAAGACACAGCCCTGTGCAGCTGGTGTCAACTCAAGATCTAGAGGGTTTGGGGACACCGGCTCTGGGGGTCTAACATGTGCTGATGCTTCCTTGAGTATCAGGTTTCTTGGGCTGCTGGCCCACATGTTGGGAGGACTAGTCACACACCTTAAGGGGAGAAGGTCTAGCTACAAAGGAACTGTAAAGCAGACACTTACAGAGCATGGGACCCTCAGGAGGAAATTTAATATAAAATAGAGACTATCACTCGGTTAAAAATCCCAATGTGGTAGGTGAATCAGTGGTGATGATCCCAGTACTCGGCAGCAGAGACTTGAAGGTCAGGAGTTCAAGATCATCTTCAACTTACAGTGAGTTCAAGGTGGATTATTTGAGACCTTATCTTAAAAAGCGAAGCAACACAATCCCATTAAAGCTCAGATGGAGGCTACCTCAGTATGGCCCGTGAGTAATGTCATGTACCTTTGGGTTCTAAGATCAGCTGGTGGCCTTGGAAGGTGAGAGTCAGACCAGAAGTCTGTGTTGGTGAATTTGGCCTCCCAGCCTAATGTTGATATCCAATTCTTTAGATGCCACGTGTTTAAACAGTTTGAGAAAACTTACCTCTGTTGTCACGGCAAATCTGTCAGTCTATCCATCGTACTGTAGTTAACTGACAGACACTACCATCCAAAAATAAATGGAAAAGAGCCTGTTTCTTGAAATACTCTATACAACAGTAATTAGCATGTGCTATTCTAATTTTAGAGATTTAATTTTTTTTATGTGTATGACTATTTTGCCTGTATTATGTATGTGAAGCATGTGGCGTGTGCCCAGTGCCTGAGAAGGCAGGAAGGAGCATTTGATCCCCTAAAACTGGAGTCACAGATGGTGTGTTATCTGTCCTTTGGATGCTGGGAGTCAAATGTGAGTCCTCTGGAAAAACAGTCGGTGCTCGTAACTGCTGAGCCATCTCTCCAGACTCCAAGGCCACTGCGTTTTTAACTCTGCGATGACAGTATTTGTATTCCCATTTTAAAGATAAACTTTGCTTCAGAGAGATTAAGGGATTTACTCTAGCTAGTGGGGAAAACTGGAGAATAAAACCATCCCTGGAGCCTTAGAAGTCCTCTTATCTAAACTAGTCCCTTTTCCACAGATAGGGACAGTGGGACTCAGGGAAGGGAAATGGGCTTTCCCAGGTCGTGTTGTGGGTGGAACTAGAGTGTGGCCGGGCAGTGATTCATCCATCGTATTGGGATCCTCATAGTCAGAAGCCTGAGAGTCACATGACCAGGATAGACCATTCACTAGGCCATAAACAATACATGTTACAGGATAAAAATAATACCCACTATATTCTACCACAGTGAAATGAAATTATATATCAATAACATAAAGCAGGAAGCAATCGATGTATTGTTTAAAAACCAACAGGGGAAAGGAGAGATTAGAAGATACCTTGAGATAAATGAAAATAAAGGCACAGCCCAGTGAGCTTGTGGGATGTAGACAAAGGTTTGCTCTCGGGGAAGTTTAGAGCTGTGTGCTTAATTTATATTTTCAAAAGATTCCAAAGCATAAACACTCTATCTAAAGATGCAGATGAAAGAAGAGAACAAAAAGTCCTGCAAGTTGTCCCGTGTGACTACCACACGCCTGCCTTGGCACATATGCGCACGCGCACACCACACACACATTCATACATGCAGATATGCACAAGTGAAGTTTTTAAAGATTTCTAAAATAAAAGATAATTAGCAAACTTAATAAAACTTCATCTTTATTGGCCAAGGGGGAGAAAAGCAGGTCCAAATTAGGCGAATCAGAAATGAAAGGGGCTATAAAGGAATACTGTTAATGATTGTACGCCATGAAATTAGATAACCTACACTGGAAGACTTTCAAAAGACACTAAGGTTATCAGGGCTGTGTCAAGGCGAAATCAGCAGTCGGAAAGCACAAAACAAAACTCCATGACAAAGAATGGGTAATTTTTTAAATCACTTGCAAATTACTCAGAACCAGTTGTCTCTTCTGGAGAATTCCACCAAACATAATGAACTAAAACCAATTCCTTGCCAACTCTTCTAAAAACCTGAAGAGAGAATAAACCAATCTGTATTTGCTATTGGTTTATGTAGAAAGCTCTACGGGGTTCCTTAAGGTAGTATTAGAACTGATAGACGAGTTCAGGGTTTCAAGTTACTCCGTCAGAAGGCATCACACAAGCTTCCAAAGGAGGGAAGCAACCAACCCAGCTATACCTACAAACCACCCCAACGCCCAGCACAGCATGATAACCCCAAGGGTGCAGCTGTGGCACGTATTCCTTGGTGGTAAACAACAGCTCCCTAACTGGATATAAGGCCTGCTTAACAAGAGGGAAATCGTGCTAGAACTGGAAACCTAGCTAACTCCCCATGAAGTCAGGGATCTTGGAGGAAAACCTATAACCAACCACTTTACTAAATAATTCCTAGCAATGTTCTAAAAATTTATCCTTATATCTACAAGTAAATGTAGTCCTAACCCCTTATCAAGGAAACGTCTTTATGCAACATTCGGAGACCATTACAAAATACCACAATTGATCAAAATTTTCATATATATATATATAGAGGGGGGGGTATGAAAATATTCATATGTATACATGTATATATGAAAAAGAAGCCATGAATTTGAGAGAGAGCAAGGAGAGCTGTGTGGATGGTTTGGAGAGAAGAAAGCAGTAAGGACATGTAATTACAACCTCAAAAAGCTTTTAAAATATAAAAGAAAAAAGTGAATTGATTAACACTGATGGTTAACAATTTGAAAAAGGACTTTTCAAGTATTACCATCCTCTCACTTGGGAGCTAGAGGAAGGAGGAGTGAGCATTTAAAGCCAACCTCGGCTACATAGTGAGTTCAAGGTCAGCATGAACTACATGAGACTCTGTCTTAAGAAAAAGAAAATCAGAGGAACTGGAGAGCTGGCTTCCTGGTTCTGTGCTTGCCCACAGGATCTTGCTATATTGTCCAGACTGACCTTTAACTGTCTCAGCTTCCTAAGTAGCTGGGATTCAGGCATGTGTCACTGTTTGGATTGCAGAGCCCACCACCACCACCACCACCACCACCACCAAAGAAATACAAATAAAATAAAAACATAAAAAACTAAAACCCAGCAATTCAGAAATAATGGAAAGTGTCTCAGAAGTCAGGCTACTTCAATGGCAGCATTCCTCAAACTGATTTATTGGTTCACTGCAATTCTGACCAGAATCTTGCCTGGATTTTTGATGAAAATCCATAAACTGATTCTAAAATTCATATAGAACTTTGACAGACCTTAAAGTAACCAATGCAATATTGAAAAAGAAATCTAGACATAAACCTGTACCAGCTAATGTTCGGCAGGAGTGCCAAGGCCATCCCACACAGAGAGAGTTGACGTTCTAACAGTGGAAATGTAAGGCTGAGTACTCCTGCGTGTTCACCGCCCTGGGTCTGATCTCCAGCCTGAGTAAGAGGAGCAGCATGTGCCTGTAATCTCAGAGCTTGGAAGCAAAGTAGAAGATTTGCAAATCTGAAGCTGGCCTGGGTATGTGGTGAGACCCTGTCTCAGTAAAAGAAAATAAAAAGTCCGTGTCCTTCAAAGGACACTGTCAAAGGCAGCCTATTTATAATCATATCTCTGGTATGGGATTTGTACTTAGGATATGTAAAGAATTCTAATATCTCAGTGATAAAAACAGAAATAGCCCAGTTTTTAAGTGGGCAAGGATCCAGAGATCTCTACAAAGAGGATAGACAAATGGCTGACAATGACAGAGATGCTCAGCATCCTTCATTGTCAGGGAAATGTGAGCCCAAACCATAATGGGATCCTCTCCCCGCCTCCACCAGGAGGCTAGAATCAATGTGGTAAGTCTGGGTGTTGAGGCTGTGGCACACCAGCTCTGCCACGTGCTGCTGGGGAATGGAAAATCGTGTGGCCGCTTTTGGCGGATGTTCTGGAAGTTCCCCAGGCGGTTGCCATAGCTACCACGCAGCCCAGCAATTCCATTCTTAGATGTATACCCAACAGCAACAAAAACACGTCTACACAAAAACCTGTGCTTGGCTGAGGAAGTGGCTCGAGAGTAGAGCACGTGCCTGGCATGTGCAAGACCCTTGAGTTTGATCCCCAGCATACACTCACACACACACACACTCTCACACTCACACACACACACTCTCACACATTCACACACACACATACACACACATTCACAGACACTCACACGTACGCACACACACGTACGCACACACACACTCACATTCACACACACACTCTCACACTCACACACACACTCACACACACACTCACTCACACACACACTCACACTCACACACACTCGCACACACTCTCACACACTCTCACTCACACACACACTCACACACACTCGCACACTCACACACTCACACACTCACACACTCACACACTCACACACACACTCACACACACACTCACACACACTCACTCACACTCACACACACTCGCACACTCACACACTCACACACACTCACTCACACACACACTCTCACACACACACTCACACACACACTTGCACACTCACACACACTCACACACTCACACACACAGTTTAAAAACCTGTACTTGAATATCTGTAACTAACTCATTCATAAGAGGTGAAAACTGAAAACACACCCACTAACTGGTGATGTTTGAACAAATGTTATATATGCATGCAGTGGAGATTATTTGGTTGTAAAAAGGTTGAAGAACCACCACATGGTACCTTATGGGAAAACACGGATAACATTCTCAGTGAAGAAAGACAAACACACAAAAGTCTGTATTGAGTGATTATATAGTGGCCAACATAGACACATTTATAGAAATAAGGGGGTGCATTAATGCTTGTCTAGGGCCGGGAAGTGCAGTAGCTATGGGGGCTTTGAGAAAGAGTATAGGGCTTGCTTAGGGATGATGAAAATGTCTAAAGCCAACTGGGCTGATAGTTGTATTATTCTGTGAAGATACTGAAACTAATGGAATCAGCCACCTTACTTTTTACTTTTGATTTCCTTCTGTTGCTGTTGTGTGTTTAAACGGAATCTCATTATGTAGCCAAGGCTAGCCTCCAGCTCACTATGTATATGGTCCCAGTTGGCCTCAGACTTGTACCAGTCCACCTGCCTCAGCCTCCCTAGTGCAAGAGTTACAGGCTTGTCCTACCACACTCATTGAGCTGTGCAATCAAAAGTGGTAAATTGCGTGTGAATCCTGGCTCAATAGATCCATTGAAATGTATGGGACAGGGCTAGGGAGATGATCGGTGGATCAAGTGCCCGCTGCACAAGCACAAAGACCCAAGTTTGAATCCACAGCACCCATGACGTCTCCAAGCTCAGCTTTTCTGTCTGTAACCCCAGTGTTGGGGGTGAGGCAGCATGGAGATCCCCAGAGCTTGCTGGCCAAACCAGTGAGCTCCAGATGCACAGAGAGACCCTGTCTCAAAAACTAAGGCAGAGAGTGATAAAAGAAGAGACTCAGCACCAATCTCTGGCCTCCACACATGCGCGTGCGTGCACGCACACACACCACACACACACACACACACACACACACACACACACACACACACACGGAGCGCATGTGAGAGACGGTATTATAGCTAAAGCAATTAATCTTAATTATTACAAAACCAAATAGGGAATTGTCAACTAAAGCTCTTTGAAGGCAAAGGAGAACAAGAGGGAGAGAGAAGGTAAGGGGGCCGGGGGGGGGGGGGGGATGGGATGAGACTCTTCTTCGTCGCCTTCTATTTGTCCTTTGAAGTCCTGTGTTTCATTTTGCTTCCAGTCTCGGGGTTGAAACCAGGTGTGGTGGGTCACACTTGTAACCCCAGCACCCAGGAGGCTGAGGAAGGAGGGTGACTAGTCTGAGGCCAGTCTGGTATGTAGCATGTGTGTGGTGACGGGTGCCTCTGTGTGTGTACGTGTGTGCGTGCACGCATGAGAGAGAGACAGAGACAGAGACCGAGGTTCAGTAATGGCAAATATGCAAGGAGAGGGCGAAGGCCTTCTCCGGTGTGGGGAACCCGCCAAAGCCTGCTGAAGGGCTCCGGCATGGTTTTGTACTAGATTCTATTGTGAAAGTAAAGATGACTAACCTAATCTTTTTGTGTGTAAGGGACGTACAGACTCTAGGATACATTTCGTAGAGTAAGTAAAGCAACATTTGGGCTGAAGAGAAAAAATAAGTTATTTTTTGGCAAATATTTATGTTTCCCAAATTTTAGGAGGGAGAAGTCACTGGATGAAGTCCTCATTTCCCAGATCAGGACAATCTAAATTTTGTTTAGACTTAAAAAAAAAAAAAAAAAAAAAAAAAGCAAAGCAAAAATCCACTGTGTGGATTCTCCTTCCCTCGCCCTAATCAGTTTCTTTACCTGCACGTCTGAACGGCCTCAGGCTGTAGGTGCAGTGGAGGCCTGTCTGCACCCCCAGCCCTGGGCAACCACTGGGAACCTCAAATTGGCGACTTGCTGTATGCACTCAAGGTTTCTGTTGCTTTTTTCTTTAACAGGGTCTATAATGTTCTGATGACTCTGCGGTTAGCTCTGGGCTGTCCCTGGACCTCGGTAGTTTTATTAGCTGTGTGTTTGGTTCTGGGATATTCTCTGTCACTATTGTCATTATTAAGATGGCTAGTATCTCCAGCGGACCTCTCCTAATGCCTGGCTGTTATCTGGCCCCGGTATGTGTGTCTACCAGGAGGCTACATTCTTGTCTGAGACATGTCCTGACTCTGATAGCAGCCGCGGCTGACCCAACTTTACTGGGGCCTCAGATTGATATGATTAAGTTTAATGAGGTCCACTCTCCGCCCTGAGCCTATTCAAGGATAAACTTGTAAATCCGATGAGTTCTGAAGATGACAAGTTACTGCTTACCTTTCAACCTTTAAAGGATTTGAGGGACGATTTATAACTGTTCCCCTGCTACAGTATCTTTAGAAAGGTCCCTGGAAAGTGAACTGCTTTTGCAACCCACAGCTTCTTATTCATAACAAGGATGATCTTAGGGGTGAAGTTCATGCATTTGTGCAGATTCTTCTGAAGAAGTCTTGGCCACCAAGGCAGGCAGCACACACCCATGCTGTTCAATTACTGCGAGAAAACCCTTCCCAAATTCAATTTTCTTCCCACTATCCTTCCAGACGATGTGTAAGAGTATCTGTAAGAAAGACGCATGAGAGTTGCATAATTATACCAATGAGAAGAAGACGGTGTCAGAATTCGGGTTTATTGACCAACTCCCTTCTTGTTGAGTATCTAGTTCTTGTGGACAGCCAAGATGTCTCTGCTTGCCACTGAAACCCACTTCCCTTCCATTTGACCAAAGCAATTGCCCTGGTTCCTCACACAGTCCTCTGTTATCTTCCTTTAATGACCCAGAGTCAGCTCTGTCGATGTGGGACGACTCTGCTCTCGTGGGAACAGGCTGGCTCCGGAGTAAGCAAGCCTGCCCCTTAGTCCTGGCTCCCACTGTTAAGAGCTGTGTGATCTTGGGCAAACGGCTTAACGCTCCCGTTTCTCATCTATAAAATGGGAATGGTAGACCACACTTGACTGTTCTGGCTCCAGCATGAGGTCATTTATAATCCTGTTGTTTTTAAAGGGCTTTTCCTCCCAAACTTCCTGATCAATGAAATCTTCTGTGAAGCCTCCTTGGGAACAAGTGGTACCCCTGGCTTTTTCTGTTCCATCCAGCAATAGAGCTGAGCTCCGTAGATGATAGTTAAATGGTGGCTGCCTCTGACATCAGCTTTACGTTATTCACTTTGTGACTTGAGTCTGACGTCTGCTTTTTACATGGTTCTCAGTCACACTTCCGAGCTGGCCTCTGTCTTTCCTCTATAATCAGTGTGCTTACTCACAAAACGCTTCTCCCATCTTTGGGCTCTGGTTGCTGTTGTTTGGTTTTTCCTGTTTTGTTTTGTTTTGAGGTCTGTTTCTTTCCCCTTTTGGCAGTTCTTAGGATTGAACCAGGACCTTGTGTGCACTAGGCAAGTGCTCTTCTATTGGACCACTTCCCCAGCCAAGCCCATCTTTTAATCTGCCACTTCTTAGAAATGGACAACCACAACTCAGAATTAAGTGTAAAGGCAGCCCTGTGCTGCATTCAGTGCATGAATAACATTCGGACAACGTCCGACCTGAATAACTTCACGATGATGTGAAAGCTCTCTGCATTCATTAGAAACCTCACATTTTTGGATTTTGATCTTTTCCCAGGATGGAGAAATGTGGTTCGGTATTATCTCGTGATTCTGTCACCTTGTTGCAAAGGGAAACACTATTCTAGAATAGGCCATGTAGTCAGCATTTATTGAACAGATATTAATGAAACTCCCCATGATAACCAACGCTTCCATGTTCATTTGGCTTCACTAGATGAATTTGCTCCAGTGTTCTCAGCACCTTTGCAGCCCGCTGGGTGGAGCGAGGGTATTGGTAGCTTGGCATATTAAATGCAGTTTTGACTTACATTGTTTTCAACGTACAGTGTGCTTATTGAAACATAGCCCCATTATAAATCAAGAAGGTCTCTACACATGATTTTGAATCATTCTGATCCATGCTTGTTATGCAAATCTTAGTTGACCTTATTTTGAAGACAGTGTGGTATGGCTGTGGGTTTTAGAGACAGAGCTAAGTCTGAATCTTCATTCCTGCACTTGTTCACTGCGAGACCTAGGACACAAATTTGTCATCTGTAAAATAGAAAAAAAAATCTATACCACAGAGTCACACTGGTGAATCAGCGTAACGAAGCAATAGATACGAAGTGTAGATTGAAGTCTAGACACGCAGCCAGCGATGGGGTGACCCCACTCTCTCTTCAGTCATTTTCCCTTCCTCTTGTTTTTCAGTCTGTCTCTGGGTAGAGGAAGACGCATGCATGACCAAAAGGAATAAATTATGAGTTGTACTAAGAAGTTGAGATGAGACCCTGATAGGCTGACCTTGAGGTGCCAAAGGGCAGGGGTCAGCTTTAATCCCACTCATAGTTAACCTTTGATATCTATCTATTTATTTATTTATTATTTATTATTTACTTACTTATTTTGACAGGATCTCATTATGTAGTCTTGACTGGCTTGGAACTTAATGTGTAGACCATTTTGGCCTTGAACTTGCAACAACCCTCCTGCCTTAGCCTCCAGGTACTAGAATTACAGATGTACCACCACATTCAGCCGAGCCGTTTATATCATCTGCTGACTTTTGACAACAAAATCTTGCCTGTCACTGTGAGCTCAGAGCCTTCGATAGAGTAGATAGTCCATTTGAACGCAAAGCTTCATTAAGACTCTTAAAGAATCTGACTAATCCTTTAATGGACGAGATGTGTGACCGTCAAATGCAGATCACAAAATAAGCTGTCCTTGACCAGGTGGCTAACTTAAGCAGATCTGTAAGCACAGCTACAGCAATAATAAATAACACACTTCTGAAGCTCCTGCCAGTCCCTCACACCAGGGTTCCGGGCCTGTGTCTCCCCTGGTGCTCTCCAGGCCCTCTTCTCTCATCCTGTGGTTGGGCCCTGCTGACCTTCGAGCCCCCCCCCCCCCCCGACATCTTATACTCCTGACTAGTCCAGTCTGCCCAAATGTGTTTCAGTTTTCACAGTAAATTGTCAGCTTCTCTGTTAACCGTTGCTCAAAAGTAGTATCTCATAGCAGCCCCCGTGAGCTGTGCTTCCTCGGGGCCAGTGATGCTGCCCCCTCTGCTCCTGAGCAGATCCCATGGAGGTAGGGTTACGAAGTGCTCTGTCTTGCACCTTGCAACATGCATGGTGTGTCCCCGACTTTCTACCTTGTATGGTTTTGACCATGTACGTTTAATGCTCTTGTTTCTGTTTCTCTCTTTCTTTCTTTTTTTTTTTTTTTTAAGAGAAGAACATTCATTTGGGCATGGAGGTCTGTGCCTGTAATCCCAGCACTGGGGCATCTGAGGAGGACCTCAAATTGAAGGCAGTCTGGACTGCACAGCGAGACTCTGTCTCATGCCAAGGGAAGATGAGGAGTTGGAGGGAAAGAGAGAGAGTGAGGATGGAGATGCATGGGTAAACAAAGTGCACAAAATTGCCATGGTACCGAAAGCATGGTGACCCCTGTGTGGCTACATACTTCCTGTGAGGTTCTATCAAACCAACATTGTGGTTCTCTGACTACATCCTGATCGTGGCCTAAAGGGTTCCTAAGATAACCTCAGAGGGAAAGAAAATTACTAGCTATCATTGGAGAAAGCATAAAAGAAAAGTAGCCAGGCAATGGTGGCCCGTGCCTTTAATCCCAGCACTTGGGAAGCAGAGGCAGGTGAATTCCCCTGAATTTGAGGCCAGCCTGGTCTACAGAGTGAGTTCCAGGGCAGCCAGAGTTACAACAGAGAAATGTGTCTCAAAAGAAAACCAAAACCAAAAAAAAAAAAAAAAAGAAAAGAAAAAAGAAAGAAAGAAAGTTGGAAAAACTGAATGTAATTCCATTTTCAAACTAATTTCCTGAGCTTGCTTAACATGTGGCAGGCCCTGGATTTGATCCCTAGAACCGCAACGAGAAGGGGGGGATGTGTCTCAATTTAGCCTTGCTGCACTGATGCCAAGCTGTTTTCTGAATTCTCAGTGATAAAGAAAATGTGGTATATTCTCTTTAGATAGTGAACTATTTTTTAAATATATAAAAATCAGTCTTCGGGGCCTTGAGCTGTAGCTCCATTGGTAGAGTCTTGCCTAACGTGCAGGAAGACCACCGTTTGATTCTCCACACTGTGTGCGCAGAAGCATGGGATGGACAATGGTGCATGTTTGTAAACCCAGCACTTGGGAGGTAAAGACAGGAAGATAACAGTTTAAGGTCATTCCTGGCCATATAGCAAGTTCCAGACCAACCAGGACTGCATTAAAATGAGTCTTTAAATTAAGGACCATCAGGTAATAAGTCCAGCATGCCCCCTCACCCCCCCAACACACACCCCAGCTACTGCTTGGTGCTCTATGGGATCTGTGAAACAGTGAAGAGAGTGCCACACTCTGTACCAGGATGCTCAGTTCAAGCCTGGGCTTCTCATTCGCTCTAATTCCTTCCCGCTTAACTCCTCAGAGCTACCGCCTGATTCAATGCATACAACTGTAAAGAAAAGACCATGCAAACAAAAACGTTATCAGCCACTCTCCCTCAGAGAGAAAGAAAATTACTAACAACTATCATTGGAGAATACACATCTCTCTGTGCGTGTCTTGACTTCCCTCCTGGGCAGGCCTCCCAGGGACTCCTCAGCTCCTGTCTCTTCCCCTCCCTTCCCCTCCGCTCCAGCACATCCTGCCTCAAGTTTCAAAGAGAAAAAGGCCTTCCTCACCTAAGTCTTCACAGGGAATGCCAAAGTTTGCCTAAATTCAGCAGTAGTCCCATGAGGTTAGGTAGTGAGTTTTGTGAATCTGGGCAATCTGACAGTCTGTATGCTTGAAGCCTGGCTGAATAACATTCAGTCAGCAGTCATTACTGATCACTCTGTTTTGCCATGAGGGGGAGAGCTTTAGTAGATACTTGCCCTCTAAAAGGACACGAACTCAGTTCTAGCCAGGAGCCATTAGTCCAGGGCTGAGCCCTGGACACTTTAGAAACGGCTCCTTCCTCTGTCACAGATCAGACTCAGAGGAAGGTGGTGACTGGTCCTAGGAGGAACACAGATCCACACTATACCTTAGAAGACTCTCGGTTCAAAGGGCCTGGGGCCCAGCCAGCCAGGGCAGCAGCGGGGAGCCTGGAAACCAGAGAGGCCCCTGCAGGCCGGGCTCCGCGGCCTGGCTGGGCCTCGTGCTGAGCATCTCCAGATGGGCCCAGATCTGAGCTGCCTTTTCCAGCCAGGCCACAGTGGGGCTAGGGAGGTCTGAGAAGAGAACCAGAGGCCCCAAAGCTGGACAGGAAGTTTCCTCACTCTGCAAGGGGCCTCCCTCCACTTCCCTGCAGCAGCAAGCCGAACTCTCTGCCCCCACCAACCCTTGACATTCTACGAAGTACAGAGTGTGTCAGCGTTTCCATTTTAAACCCCTAATTTCATAGGTTTACAGCTCAAGTCGTAAAAACTCACTCTGGGCTGAAGCTTGGCACCCGGTTTCTTAGCTGTTTTTAAGCAGGGTGCAAATATACATATATATATTTTTTTTTTTTAGTTTCAGACATTTGGGGGACTTCTCTATAAACACTACCGAAGCTTTGTCAGGTCAAAATGGGTTTCTAAATCTTTGGTGGAGGATGCTACAAAGACCTTCCTCAGAGAAGTCTCAGCCAATGTGTTTTGAAAGAGGGGTATCGGCTCACCAGGAAGATGGACCCCTTCACACACAGCACGGGCAGCTCCGGCCAGCAGAATTGGTGTAATTGCAGAGAGGACACTGTGTGACTGCCCGCACCACCGCCAGGGCCTCCAGCGGCTCGTGCCCTGAACCACATCTCCATCTCCAGCTTCAGGCACCCTGACAGAGGGCTGGAATGGGCAGCTGATTCCAGGGCTTTTATTGTTGTTTAGTTTTCGTCTGTTTGTTTACTTTTGAGACAGAGCCTCACTACGTAGCCCAGGCTTGGCTCAGCTTCATGATCTTCCTGTTTGATCCTCCAGAGTACCGGATGACAGGCATGGGACGTCAAGCGTGGGCCCTTAAATCAGGTGTCACAGGTCATGTAGCCTGGCCCAGGACAGACTTGAACCTCTATTTCCTTTTCTTATAAAGTGGAGATAGTTCTACCTTCCTTGAAAGTTTAGTATAAACAGCAAAGAACCTATTCACCTACACAGCCAGCGTGCCCCAGGCTGACCATTTTCTTGGTGCTAACATATAGGCATGGGGGTGGGGGGATGAAGACATTTCTTCAGTGGACATTCAGGAAAATGTCATTCAACTCTTCAGTTAAGATTTCCAATGCAGATCTCTGTGAGTTCAAGGCCAGCCTGGTGTACATAGCAAGTTCTAAGCTAGCCAGCACTATGTATATAGTGAGACTCTATCTTTAAAAAAAAAAAAAAGCAAAACTTTTTCCATATTCCTTCAAGCAACGATTGGCCACCGAAACAAATGAAAACTTTCAAAGTATTAGCTTACTTGAAAAACAAATTGCTCATTTGTTTCATTTTGGTTTATTTCTATGTGCCTCAAGCTGTCCTGGAACTCAGAATGTAGTCCAGGTTGACCTTGAACTCACGATCCTCCTGCCCTGACTATATGACTGTATCAGTGCCGGGATTACAGGCCGCTGCCATCTCCCCCAGCTTGAAGGGAGTCTTTCCGTCCTTCCTCCCTTCGTGCTGAGAGTAGGACACAGGGCCCTCGGCATGCTAGGAAAGTGCTCTAGCATGCGGCTGAACCCCAATCCTCCAAGTGACTTTGTAAATCCCAGCGTAATAAGGAGCTAGTTAGTGCACAACTAAGGCAGGGGTGCGTGAGGGTGTGAGGGCTGGGGGAGAAGCCTGCTCAGTTAATTCATATTCAGGTGGCCCTTGCGGTCTGCCACCTGGGCTCAGGGCAGCAGGGAGGGTATGGGCTCCTCAAGGGTGGGGTTGGCAGCTCAAGAAAGAGAAGCAGGGTCAGTAGATGTGTGTCCCAGTGGAAAAAAGGTGGGAGAGTCAGGCTGGATTTGGGAAAGGAAACAGCTGGCCGCGCATCATCACCGCTAAGCCCACCCGAGGGCCGCCAGCACCTTCTGTCTCAAGGAGAGCATTCCTGCTGAGGAAGAGACCCTCAGGGGCAACACCGTCAGTCCGTGGATGGTGGACCACACAGAGGACAGTCTGACCTCAGGTTCCACTCTGGATACTTCCCCCAGAAAACTGCAAACCTACCAGCTGCTGTCAACTGACGCTTGACCCATGGCCAAATGCCATCCAAAAAGTGTAAAGACAAAGCATTGGATGGATAGCAGCTAACGAGGGAGAAAGCAAGAGAGGATCCTAGTAAAGTCAGTCATTGTGAAACCCTGGGTTTGCTTTTTTATTATGCTTTTAAATTATGTATTCAAAGGGACACTCAGGTGGCACATGCCTGTAATCCTAACCCTTGGGTGGCTGAGGCAGGAGAATCTTGAGTTCCAGAACAGCTGGGAACAGAATGAGACTCTTTCTCTAGATAAATAAACAAATAACCAAGTATTAAGTGAAAGGCTAAGAAGATAAACACATATGTACCTAAAACAGGCTAAAAATAAATCATTGCCCATACCACCAAAAGCCCATACCACCTGAGGACCCTCTGTTTCCTAGAGGTCACTGTAACCTGAATACTGTTATTTACTTCAGCATGTTCCCCACCTATAGAAGTCCATAGCCTAACCTGTACTGAGATGCACATAGCCCTAACCTGTACTGCTCTGAGTTTTGTTTTGAGCTTCATAAAATGATGCCATGCTGCGTATATTGTCCTGAAAGTTCCATCATCCTGGATCCTTGTAGCGCTCATCCACACCGACATGAGTCGCTATAGTTCATTCACTTTTGCTGCTGTGTACTGTTCCATTATTCAACAGGGCTGACATTTAACCATTGTCCCTACCCCCCAATTTATATTTGGGTTAATTCCAGTTTTTTACCATTGCAAATAATTCTTTGAGCAGTGCTCTACCTGCCCCCAGCAATCATGGCAAGCGTGTCCCTAGAGCGCACTTTCTGCTGGATCACAGAGACTGCTCGTCAACTTCCTAGAGACCACCACATTGGTTTCCACTGGGTCATAGGCAGTCACTAGCAGTAGGCATCGTATTCGCTTACTTGAGCCACAGCCACTGGTTCTTTTTACCTGGCATTTGAGGTTCTGGCAATCTAACGGACGTGAGATGGTAGACGTGAGATGGTAGCTTCGGTTCTGGGTTGGGTTCCATGGTTTCCGGTGAGGTGCTCCCTCTTCCACGTTTCTCAGTCAGTCCTACTTGCTCTTCTTCAGAGTGTGTTTTCAAGACTTCTGGGCTTTTCTTAGAACGGGATTTTATCGATCGATTTGAAGACTTCTTTGCATACGCTGCAGCTTGCGCTTCCGTCACAGTGCTGACTGGTGTCTCACCCATTTGTGCTGACTTCAGAGGGGCAGAAGTTTGCACACAGTCGTCACGGCTGCCCGCATCCATTTTTTATATAACTGCTGCTCGTGGAGGAAAGAGAGGCTGGGATTTAGTTCACCCTGAAAAAGTGGCTCCCCTGCTCCCTCCTAGATAGTCAGCTGGGAGGAATCTGGAGTTGGCTGTTCATTTTACACATTTTCCCCCAAAGCCGGAGTCTGTCTCTAGAGGCCCCCCCAAAAAATACAGGCTTTGGTTGATAACTTTCACCTGTTGTAAAAGAAATTCTGCTTAGTGTCAGGTAACCATAGAGTCCCCCAATTTTTTTTTTATTCCCAACAGTCAGCAGGAAATTGTAAAAAGGAATGCCTGGCCTTCCTTGGGGTGATGGGTGTGTGAGAACCAGAGCTGTACAGAGCTGGTGTCTACTGTTTTTGCACATTCGTGAGTGCACGGTCCACGCACGTGCATGCAGAAGCAGACGTCAGGAGTCCTCCTGTGTCGGTGTCTCCCTCTAAGACAACTTCTCACTGAGCCTGGAGCTTTCTGGTTTGGGACCAACTGACCAGCAAACCCCAGCCATCTTCCTGTCTCTGAGCCCTTCTCCAACAGGGCTGGGTCACAGGCACAAGCAGCCATGCCTGACGTTTTAGGTGGATACTGGGGATTTGAACTCAAGCCATCATGCTTGGGAAACAAAAAAAAAAAACTCTTAGCTGCTGAGCTACCTTCCCAGCCCCACTAATGAATTGTGTAAACCACACCCCAGTTGTGATGTACAACTTCTTAGACCCACGGCTGGGCCTACCTTCCTCCCTTATGAAATCCATGCAGATGATACTGAACGTGATCTAGTGCCTACGTGGAACACGGCTTTCCACACCTCTGTTCTGATCAGGCAGAGAAGGGGAGCCTGGGCTGCAGTCAGCACTCGGCCCTCTGTGTGCTCCTTCACAGCCTCCTCCACCGAGGCCCCAGGCTTGTGCCCACACACCTGGCCTATGTGAAGGCTGCTGCGTAGCAGGAGAGAGTCATGGTCGCAGCTTATGGCACTCTGTGTTTTAGCACAGCCATTCCAACTCAGCATGCCACGTTTCACATGTTCATCCTCTAAAAAGACACCCCCATTTAACCTTAGGGAGGATCTCTTAGGACAAAGTACATTGGGATATTCTGATTCTGTCAGTCATGAATTTTGTAAGTACCAAGTAGATACTCTCTCCCATCATGCATGATGTACTACCAAACAGTCACACACAGTCCCTTGCGTGGATGTTGGGTACCACAGTCTACTGTAAAGTGGCAGCTGAAGATGAACCAGATTCTTTTCAGAGCTCCTAGTTTAAAGCCTCCAGCTCCATCTTCTCTGTCCTTTACTGCAGGCTCTGAAGATCCTCGACCCCCATCCATCTTTCCTCAGCTCACCTCAGCTGGGTTGGAACCTTGATCCCTGGCTTTTTGTTGTTTGTGTGTTGGGTTCAGGTTCATGATCTTCTTCCTGCCTCCCCTTCCCAAGTGCTAGGGTGATGGCTTATACCACCTCGTGCTCCGGAGTTCTGGACCCAACACAGCAGTTAGATCCCCCTGGGTTCTTTGATGGCCATTATTTAGCCAAGTTTCTTTTTCAGGAAAAATATCAATTGGCGGTCTCAAACACTCTCTCCAAGCTGTTCCTTCCTTTATTTTACTCTCTTGGTGTGTGACGTCTGTTCATTTACCAGTTTCCCCTTCTGAGTCACTTTAACAAATTCTCCACTCATCAGGCAGCAAATATTCAGCTTATGTTTTAGCTTTCTTTTTTTTTTTTTTTTTTTTTTTGACATGGAGTCTTTCTACTCAGTCTAGATAGACCTTGCACTCTTGGTCCTTCTGCCTCTAAAGTGTTAGAGTTACAGGTGGGCACCACAAGTTACAGGTGGGCTAAGTCTTCTTTTATAATGCAGGACCTGTGGGGCTGGGAGATGGCTCAGTGGGTAAAGGGCTTGCAGTGCAAAAATGACATGAGTTCAAATCCTCAGCACACACATAAATATCAGGTGGGCCTGCCTGTAAATCTGAATTCGGAAGATGGAAGGGAATTGCCCGGTACAAGCTGATGTCCTCAACTATCTGATAGAGCAAGCTCTATCCAATTGAGTCTCTACCTCAGTGAATGAGGTAAAAGAGCAACAAGGAAAATTCCCATTGGCCTCTGGCCTCTACAAGCATGCACGCGCATGCGCGCACACACACAGGCACACACACACACACGCACATGTGTGTGCAGGTGAGTATGCACCGCCTCACACACACCCATACACATACATGCATGCATTCACATGCACACCATGCTCAGAGTTATATTTGTGGGGGGAGGAGCTGCTTGCCTAGCATGAAGTAGTCTTGCACTGACTATGACCGGAGGCACTGTTACAGTTTGGGGTAACACATCAACCTGTGTGGGTGCCATAGGTGGTGCGCACACTGCTTTGATCCTATGTGGAGGTTTTCAGATATTTCTGTGTCGTTCCGTTTTCATCATTGTCGATACTCTTCCCGACACAGCGACTCGGTGAACTGCAGCCCTCTGCATAAGCCACCCTCACCCCACAGGGCTTTGTATATGGTTTTCTTGTGTCAGCCCCCTCTGTCCTCTCCCCAAGCCTCTGCCCTCTGTCTCACCAATCCGTTCCCTGCCCCACTTCCTTGAGGGAAGGGCACAGTCCCGAGTTGCCCTTCTTGAGTTCTGGGTTGCCACCACACCTGCAGTCTCGAGGGAGGCGAAGTGAGCAGGCCACACTTCATTTTATTGCCTTCACCCTCAGTTTCCTTCTACACCACTCAGGCCAGGCAGTTATGCTTAGTATACTTTTATGAGAGCCCCGGGGGAGTGACCTACGCCGCCCGGCAGACTGCAGACGAGGAAGTAAGCTGGGATGTCCTGTCCTAACGTCCCCATTGCAGAGGGTGGCCTCCGAACAGCCTCTCCCTTGTTTCTATCTAGTTTCCTTTCCCCTGACAGCTCCATGCTCCAGGTCACCTGTCCCTCATCCCTGTGACTGTCTGCTGAGGCTCAGGGCCTCCGGCTTTACCACAGGGACGCCTAGCTATGCTGCGTGCTAACTATGCCTGTCACAGCGAGAAAAACTCTCTGCCAAAGTATTTCCTCAAGCAATGTTACTGCCCGCGCTGAAGTCAGCTTTGCAACTTCCTTATAGTAAACTGACTGTGGCTAGTTTTGTTGTTTTTGTTTTGGGGTTATTTGTTTTGTTTCCGAGATGTTGGTTTCGTTTTTGAAACAAAGTCTATATAAACCAGGCTGACTTTGAATTCACTCTGTAGTGTAAGATGATGTTGAATTTCTAATCCCCTTGCTTCTACATCCTAAGTGCTAGGATTGCAAGCTTGCATCACCATGTCTGGTTTATGGGGTGCTGGGGATCGAACCCAGGGTATCATGCATGCTCAAGAAGTAGTCTACCAAATGGATTACATCTCCAGTCCTAGCTTCAGTTTTGAACTGTATTTTCATTCTTGCTAATACGTATGTTGGAACTACACTGCATCCACACCATTCATAGTGACTTGTGCATGTGAGGTCTGGTTCTGCTCTTCAGGGGCTTTGGTCTTGTGTGAAAGCACTGGTATGTCAGTAGTGCGTAAGGAGAGGGAAGAGGCGGAAAGCTGAACAGAGGTTTCTAACGCAGACTGCCCAGATGGTTGACGCACTGTCAGAGTCTGCCCAGATCACACGGGGAGGAGCTTTCTTTGGCAGGGAAAGAGTTCTACTTTGAAGGCGTCAAATGTGACTTTACAACACGTAGAGGGTGACAGGAATAAGATGCCTGTACTCAGGAAAAGAGGGATCTCTTTATTGGACTTGGGCATCATGCATGTACATGATGGGTATATATTGGGTGATCTGTAAAAGAGGTCGCTCAGAATGGCAAGAAGAAGAAAAGCTGATGATGAGAGATAGATGATAGACAGCATAGCAAATGGGAACAGATGAAATAATCCAATACATAAAAAAATGAAGGCATAAGAATGAAGTCCTGAGGGGCTGGGGAGATGGGGCCCTGGGTTTAGATGTCTAGTCCCACAAGCCAGAAGTGGTAGCATTCATCTGTAACCCTGATTCTGGATGCAGAGAGACAGGGTATCTCTGGATCTTATTGGCCAGCCAACCTAGCTGAATCAATGAGCTCCAGGTTCAATGAGAGAACCTTGTTTCTTTTCAAGACAGATTTTCTCTATGTAGCTCTGGCTATCCTGGAACTCGCTCTGTAGACCAGGCTGCCTCTGCCCCCCCTGCCCCTGCCCCTGCCCCTGCCCCTGCCCCTGCCCCTGCCCCTGCCCCTGCCCCTGCCCCTGCCCCTGCCTCAAGTGCTGAAATTAAAGGCATGAACCACTACCACCCAGCCAAAAGTATTAATGTAGCTCCCTATACCGGCCTGAGACCTTACTGTTCCACAAGATGAGATTCAGTGTCTGTTTTCATATTAAATTTCTTTGCTTCAACTAAGCACATTTTATTATTAAAGCTCCTTAGAACTGAATGTGGAGTTTAAGGATTTGCAGGTACTTTGAAGTACCTGTATTCTGTTTCCAAGCACGCACATGGAAATGCTGTGCCCCTCCTTGTGGTCTAAGCTCCGCCCAGCAACCACTGGGGCTTCGATGTAGACATCAGAACAAGTTGGTCAAATCATATTTGAATTGTTTGCATACATTGTTCTCAAAAAATGCAGAAATATTTGGTGCACTGTGTGTGCAAGGTGGCGTTTGTGATGGTTAATCTTGATGGTCAATTTGGTGGGACCTGGAATCGCCATAGCAACGAGCCTCAGGGGATGTCTGTTAGGATGTTTCCAGATTAGGTTAATTGAGGTGGAAGAGTCACCCTAAGTGTGAGCTCACCATTCCGTGGAGTGGGGACCCTAGACTATAAAAACGAGAAACCAAGCTGAATTGCCAGCACTCAACCCCTCTCAGCTTCCCAACGGACTCTGTGACCGGCTTCCCCAACCCCTGCTACTCTGCCTTCCCACCACAGTGGACTGCACCCTCACACTGGGAGCCCAAATAATGTTTACGTTGCAAACATCAAGAATTCTACCACAGGGAGGAAAAAGTCACCAATCCAGAATTAGAGCCACACCTGGGAAATTTACTGTTTTAAACGGTGTTCTTTCCATTGAAATATTAAGAAATGTAAGCCAGAGAAATTCAAGATGGAGGCGAGGTTTTGAGCAGAGTCTGTCAGGGCTCCAGCAGCCACCTAGCCGCTCCACTCAAGACGGCCACAGCCCCTCACATGTTTGTGGAACGGGAGATGCTGCATTGGCGCCTGGTCCAGTGAAAAAAACCTGAGAATCCAAAGTTGTTAGAAAGACAGCAGTGGCCACAGATCTGCATGGTGGGGTGGGATGGAAGAGGCAAGCGGGGAGCAGAGTCTGGTGCAGCAGCACCTCCAAAGGGCGGTCATTTGCCCCATTGCTGCCTGCAAGGCGGGGGCTCCCATTTGGCCAGGCTTCAGCCAGGGGATTCTGTCTGGTAGCCTATGGGACCCACCTGGGTCATGGAGGAATGACTCAGGAGGAGAGTCAGAAATAGATGGGCGCTGTAGAAACCACAACAGAGAGACAGGGAGCTGACCTGCCAGGTACCATAGCTATCTGACAGCCCAGGCCCCCACTCAGCCCATGGCGCTGCCCAAGTCACGGAGCAGGCAGGCTGTGAGGAGGATATGGGATGGAGGACCAGAGCCCCAGTCTGAACTCAAGGTGGTGGTGGGCAGGAAGCAAAATCTGACAGGGCTCTGGCTGCTGCATTTCAACCCCTCAGCTTGCCCCTGACTCCTAAAGTATCTGTGGACTGGGAGAACTGCACTGGTGCCTAGTCAGATGGGAGAGACTTAGTGAATTAAAAGTGGTTGGAAAGACTCGGGGTCAGTAACACACCTGGAAGGCCAGCTGGCTGTGAGTGGAGAGGAAGGACAGTGAGCCTGCAGGCTTGGCCAGCACACAGGACACTGAACTAGAGACAAACTAACAAACAGGATGGAAGGCAAGGGAGCTGCACATCCCTGAGAGTGAGGGGTGCTTGGGATGCCATGAGGCTGAGGCCACAAGCTGGCCACCCTATTGCTACATGCCAGGCTGGAGCTGCCGCTTTGAGAATGAAGTATGCTTGCTGTGGAGAGAGGCAGGCCTGGGGACCAGGTGGCCAGGCAGACAGGGGAACAGCAGCAAGTGCCACTAGGAGACACATGGCTGGAAGCAGGTACAGGCATGGGTGCACACCCAGGACAGACAACAGATAGGTCCTCAGACTACCACCCGACCATCCTAGCCTCCCTACTGTCAGCCAGGCCAGTTCCACCACTCCATGGACATGGCTACCACTCGTATTGCTCTCCCTGATGGGTGAATGGAAAGCACGCACCGAGAAGCCACCAGGGGCTGCAGGCACAAAGCCAGACAATAAGGGCAGGGTGGGATGCAGCAGTCTGGAGCTGGACCAGGTTCTGCCCCCAAACTAACTGCCAAGCCACAGGATCACCCTGTTCCTGAGCAACAACAGGATAGCCCAGGTGAAGAGTGTCTCATCTCCTAGACTGAGCATCCACACAAGAGACCTGCCCTCGTGATCAACAGACCCTTCCGGCCTCTTCACTGCTTGCCAGGCCAATTCTGCCACTCCTGAGGCCATAGCTGCTATGTGTAGTACTCTCCCTGATAGGTGGGGAGACCATGGACTGTGGTGATATCAAGGGTTGCAAGCACAAAGGCCAAGGCAGCAGGATGGATGGTAATAAAGTTGCTGTGTGTGCAACAGTTGGAGCTCAAGCAAGCAGTGACCCTGGTCACTCTGCCACACCTCGGGATCACCCAGATCCTGAGCAACAACAAGATTTTCCAACTAAGGAATATTCCATACTGGGGGTTAGGTCTCCTCCGTTTGAAAGAGGTCTTAGAAACCTCAAAATGCTCACATGGATCAGAACAATTAGAGAGCTGTCTGTGTTGCTGACACCATCAGAGTTCGCTGGGTGCTTGAACCTAACTCCATGGGGCACTTGTTCTGGCAGGCTGTTTGGTACCTGCATGAAGTTTGGGTACCTGCCTGGAGTCTTGGGGTCTGCAAAAATCCAGGTGCTTATGTGACATCTGGGTGTCCGTGAGATGCCCAGGTGCCAGCAAGAGAGCCAGATTCCTATAGGGTAGCCAGGACCTGAGGGAGGATCAGATGCATGCAGGAGGCATGGGTGACTATGGAAGACCTGGAAGCCTGTGGGAGGTCCTTGTGCTTGTGGGATATCCAGGTACCTGTGAGATGTCTGGGTGCCTGTGGCTAGCCCCAGTGCCAGTGTGATGCCTGGACATTTGTGGGATTCCCTGGAGCCTGTGAGATGTCCTGGTGCCTGCAGGAGGCCCTGGTGTCTGTAGGATGTCTAGGTGCCTGTGTGATGTCCATATTCGTCCAGGTGCTTGCAGGATATCTGGGTGTATGTGAGATATCTGGGCATCTGCAGGTTGGCCCAGTGGCTATGTGATGCCCAAGCATCTGCAGGATTCCCTGGAGCCTGGAGAATCTCATGGTGCTGCAGGAAGTCCTGGTGCCTGTGGGATGTTCAGGCACCTGTGGGATGCCAAGGTACCTGCAGGAGGCCCTGGTGCCTGCAGGATGTCTGGGTACCTGTGAGATATCTAGGTGTTTGAGGGTTTGCCCTATGCCTGCATGATTCCTTGGAGCCTGGGGGATGTCCTGATGCCTATGGGATGTCCAAGAACCTATGGGATGCCTGGTGTCCACAGAAGGTCCTGGTACCTGCAGGAGGCCCTTGTGACTGCCAGATGATAAGGGACCTGTGTGATGTCCGTGTGCCTGCAGAATGTTCAGGTGCCTGTAGGGTATTCAGGTGCCTGCGAAATGTCCATGTGTCTATGGATTGACCAATGCCTGAGTGATTCCCCAGGTATCTGTGGGATTCCCTAGAACCTGAGGGATGTCCAGGTATCTTCAAGAAGTCCTGATGCCTGTGGGATGTCCAGGTACCTGTGGGATATCCATTTGCCTGGCAACTGCCAGATGACCAGGTACCTGTGTGATGTCTTGGTGCCTGCAGGATAGCTGGGTGCCTGTGAGATGTCCAGGTGTCTTCAAGTTGACCCAGTACCTGCATAGTTCCCAGGTGTCTGTGAGATTCCCTGGCACCTGGGGGATGTCCTGGTTCTGCAGGAAGTCCTGGTACCTGTAGGATGTCTGGGTACCTGTGGGATGCCCTGGTGACTGCTGGATGATCAGGAGCCTGCACAATTCCTGTGTGCCAGCAGGATGTCTAGGTATCTGTGGGTTGACCCAGTGCCTGTGGGATGTCTGGGTGCCTTTGGGATATCCAGATGCCTGCAGGAGGCCCTAGTGCCCGTGGGATGTCTGAGGACCTGTGGGATGCCCTAGTGCTTGTAGGATGTTGGGGTGCCTGGGTCATGTCTGGATACCTGCAGGCTTGGGCAGTGGGACCCACCTTTGTATTGAACTTTCTTGTGTTTGGTTTTAGGCTGGTGTGGGCCTGGTGAATGTCCATAATCAGAGCAGCCTGCTGCTTCCAAGATCTGTGGTGGTGCCTGTGATCCATGTACCTGCCACATTAGCGGGACTTCTTTTCTTTTCTTTCTTTTTATTTTTTATATTTATTTGTTTGTTTGTTTATTGATGGCACAGGGGCAGAAATGGGGAGCAGAGAGGAATGGGAAGAGGGTACTACTGAGATACATTGTATGAAACTCAAATTATGAATGAAAGTATTATTTTAAAAAAAGAAAGAAAGAAGGAAGGAAGGAAAGAAATGTAAGCCAGGTGGTGGCACATGCCTTTAATCCCAGAACTCAGAGGCAGAAGCAGATGCAGAGAAGCTGAGGCACAGAGGCAGAGGCAGGTGGATCTCTGTGAGTTCGAGGCTAGCCTGGTCTACAGAGTGAGTTCCAGGACAGCCAGAGTTACAACAAAGAAACCTTGTCTCAAAAGAGAAAGAGACAGAGACAGAGACAGAGAGAGAAATAGACAGACAGAGACAGAAAGAAGGAAAGAAAGAAGAAAAGAAAGAAGGAAAGGAAAGGAAAGGAAAGAAAGAAAGAAAGAAAGAAAGAAAGAAAGAAAGAAAGAAAGAAAGAAAGAAAGAAAGAAAGAAAGAAAGAAAGACAAAAGGAAAGATGTGTGAATCATAGTGGAGACTTCTCAAACCAGAATAGGACAGATGGAGAAAATACTTATTGTGGGAAAGATGAAAATATCTTTCATCTAACAAAGCCATCATTAATATCCAGGATGTCAAGGGAGTTTCTGAGTCAATATGACTAACATCCACATTCCTAAAAGACCTCAGTAGTACCTGAACTTTCTTACCTTCCTTATCCCAAGAAGTGACTGGGGGATGCCGCACCGTTTGTGATCTAAGGAGCAGACATCACGATTGGTTGAGTTTGCTGATCATGGCAATTGTAGACCAATACAAAAGGCTCCCAGTGCTTTATCAAGACAGTGTCAACCCATCAGAGTGGGAAGAGTGTGGTGTCCGGCCCTGTAGTTACAGGAATAGGTGTGGCAAGGACACTGGAAAAGACAAGTGAGAGGAAAAGACCTGCAGACTGGTGCACTGCTGAATATCAAGAACTGAAAGAAGTGGGTAACCAGGGAGTGTTCCCAAGAGGCAGCCTGGTGACACCCATCCAGACTTCCTTGAGGATGCAGTCACAGATTTCAAAGATGTGTGTAAATTTATATTAATAACAAAAGACTTAAAAATATTGAAAATACCTTTTTTGTCTAGTCTCAGAACTGAGAGATGGCTGTTTAAAACATATTCAAAGGTTTGAAGATACGCAGGTAGTCCCAAAGCTACTGTTGAGAAACAATGCATTCGGATTGCAAGTTGGAGATGCAAACACTGTGCTGAACGTTGGTGCTGAGAAACTGAGTGTGCTGAATTGGCAGGGAGCAATTGACAGTTGCCTGGAGGCTCTGGAAATGGATCCATGAGACACCAAAGCACCTTACACAGAGCTCAGGGATGGCAAGGATTAAATGGGGGCTGGGGAGATGGTTCAGTGGGTAAAAGCACTGGCTGAGCAGGTCCTGATTCCTGGACATAAAAGTTGAGCCTGGTGATTTGTGTTTGTAACCCTAGTAATCCTACAGCAAGATGCAAGGTAGGAGGGAGAGAATCCCCAATGCTCCAGGGCCAGCCTGGGGTCCACAGTGGCAACGGGAAGACTCTGCCTCTAACACAGCAGAGGGAAGAACTGACACCCAAGATTTTCATCTCACCTCCACACATGCCATAGTGTACATAAATCCCTCACAACGCAGGTGCATGTACACATAGACACACAAAAACAACTAGATAATAAAATAGAGAAGCAATTGAAGAAGACATCCTGAAGTCTATCCTCTGTTGTACACAGCCTGGAGAAGTCTTTCCCCATTCTTTTATTTGACCCTAAATATATATGTGTGTGTATATGAATAAATATATATGCATATGTATACATGAATAAATATATATGTATACATGCATACATATATAAAATATCTCTCTCTTTTGGGGGGTTATTTGAGACAGGGTTTCTCCGTGTAGCCCTAGCTGTCCTGGAACTCACTCTATAGACCAGACTGGCCTCGAACTCACAGCGATCTACCTGCCTCTGCCTCCTGAGTGCTGGGATTAAAGGTGTGCGCCACCACTGCCCTGCTCACATATAAAATCTTATATTTCTGTTCTGCACTTAGCTCTTTGTTGCGTTAGTGGTGTATTTCAAAGCACATAGGATTTCAGTTGACTGAATGCCAATCTTTTATTGTGATTAGTGGATTCTGTGTGTCTAAACTCAAGGTCATGGAGATGTCTTCCAAGTTTTTAAACATGTTGTTTCATATTTGGACCACATCAATCTGAAATGAATGCATACGGTATGAGCCATTTTGTTCCTTACGAATAACAATGGGCCCAGCACCCTTTCCCGCTGTGGTGCTGTCCTCCCACAATCCAGACACCGCCTGTGTGGGTCCGTGTCTGGAGTCTGCTCCATTCATCACAGCGCGCCAGTACTACGCCAGATACAGGGTTCGTTCTCTTACCTTTTGTGTAAGTCCTCCGCCTAAGTCCTCCACTATTATTCTTCAAGGGTGCCAGAAGCTTGAGTCTTAACTGAAATGCAAGCGAAGTAGAGGATCCAACACTGAAGCTCATCTTAAACAGCTAAAACAAAAACAACAATCAAACTCCCACCCAGAAAAAGGAAAAGATTTTTTTTTTAATTTCATTACATTTACGTATTCGTGAACATGTGAGGAGGCAGGTGCCTGGCCAGAGGACAGCTGGCAGGACTCAGTTCTCGCCAGCACATGTGGGTCTGCGGAGTAAGCGCAGACCCTCAGGCTTGGACACACGTGTCCCTTCCTGCTGAGCCATCTTGTTATTTCTGAACAAAGAAATTTTGCCCTCCTTTGTGTTTCCGCTTTCCGCTGCTGACTAGTCTAATAATCTCCAAGCTGAAAAATCAACAAAAATATTTCTGCCTTGATGTTGTTGTCGTCAGCAACAGTCTCACTAATGTTGCCAGGCTAGCCGCAAACTGTGACCATCTTTCCTCTGCCTCCCAAGGGCCAAGATCACAGTCAGGTGCCACAGACATGACTGAAAATCGTTAGTCTTCTAATGCAAATGAAATTGTTCTGAAGAAAATTAGCAGTAGGTAAAGTCTGGCTTAGGATGAGTTCCTACAAAGCTCTGAAGTAATAGAGGGAAATATCCTGTTGCATGCTGTCAGCTGACCCAGGAAACGGCAGGCTTAGAGTGTGCTTAATAATAATTAAATGCATGAAAAAGGAGATTGTGGACATTAGAAAAGGTAGTAATTTTTGAAGGGCTAGCTGACTTTAAAAGGAATCAAACCGAGTTGCAGGGGTTGAAACTATTTCTTGAAATGAAAGTAGCCATTGATTCCATGAAAATGGAAAGTCTCAATTAAATAAGTGGATGGCTTTAACTAGAGAAGCACGAACGTAAGCCCTCATTAATAACCCTTTCTGCTGCAGGCTTCCAGCAGCTTCTATCTATCCTTGCTTGTGACACGCCCAGGGCCAACAGACATGGAAGAGGTAGGCGGTGTTCTCCTGGGCTACACACCTCTACCAGTCTTTCTCCAGGAGAGTTGTCTTGAATGTTAAAAGTGGTATTTGTAAGGACGGGCCACCAAGATGACAATGCTCAAAATGGCCCAGTAAAGTCAAGAGTGAATGGGAGTTTTCTAGAGGTTAAGCAGTTAGCGTGGGAAGGGTTTGTGACGCCGCTAGTAGAATGGGACCATCCTAAGCTCATCATGGAACTGCACTGTAGAAGCTGGTACCATTTCAGCATGTCCCGGGTCTGGACAGCAGGACCTGCCTAGGTTGAGAGCAGATACAGATTCATGCTCTTGTTCTACAGCTTACAGTTGTACGTGGTCCACAGTCTGACTCAGTGCTGAGGCCTCCCAGCCCCCAACCCCCTGACCCTCTCAGAAGCTACATCACATGATGGCTATACTTGTGCCATCAGAGCCCTGAAATACCTGTGAGGTCGCCGTGATGTCTGCACACTAGTGCCAGCCACTGGGTCATTGTGCTTGGGTGTGGTTTTTGGTTTTGTTTTGTTGTTGTTGTTTTTTCTTTTCTTTCTTTTTTTTTTAAGCAGTCAAGAGGCCCAACTGAGGGCCTTGCTCGTGCTCGACAAGTGCTCTCCACTCGGGCTCTACACCAGATGTGTATATACGTCAAACATGCCCCTAAGATCCCAATAACAACCTGCAATGCAAGCATATGTAATTTATCTCATTTTATTTTTTAATATTTTTGTAAACTATACAAAATAATGAATTTCATTCCAACATTTTCAAATATATATATAATATATACTATATAAATATATATAGTAATATAAATATATAAATATATTTATTATATATTAAATATATAAAATAAATATAAATATAGTATATCTATTAAGTATATATAATATATAAAGCATATATATAGTATATATAAAGTATACAGTATATATGTGTAAATATATATATATATATACTTTACTCTGCTCATATTTGCCCCCACTGGAGTTTTCTCCATAAATATTTTGTTTTTATTGAAACAGCATCTCACATAGCCTAGGCTGGCCTTGAATTCCCTGGGTAGCAGAGAATGACTTTAAACCTCTGCTCCTCCTGCCTGTACCTCCTGAGTACTGGGATTATAGGCATGTGCTGTCACATGCAATGTATGTAACACCGAGGATCTAACCCAAAGCCTTCTGCATGTAGGCAGTGTACCAACTGAGTTACATCCTCAACCCTGCAGTTTTTCCCATTTTTGAATGAAGAAACTGAGATTGGGTTTTGTTGCCATTGTCTGTCTTGAGGTTTGTGCACATGCGCGTGTGTGTGCGTGCATGTGTGTGCGCACACACCCACCTGTATACATGCATGTGCTCTTTTACACTGAGTAGCCTGACCTGTGACTTCCTGTACTGTTTAAATTAAACTTCCATGTGCAAAACGACAATGCGTTTTCATCAACTCTTACACACTGTCACATAAACATAAGCGCTCAGCTGATTTCCTTATTGAAGTTTCTGTGGTCTTCTGACATCCATCTTCCTACAGCAGGTCCAGCTCTGCCTCCACAGGCCTCTTATATAAACCCCACAGCCAGGACGCACTTTATGGATGTTGTCTTCAAAGCCAAGGCGACCATCGGAGAGGCTGGAAGAATCCAGTAAAAGATGGGGTTCTGGGGAGCCATCCTAGGTAGGCTATGTCTTTACGCACCGGCACATTTGTGGAGCAAATTCGTTGCACTGAGGAGGGCAGTCAATGAATGCAAGTTCAGTTCTTAGTGTAAACAAGCGAGAGGGCCTGTTTCTGTAATTCTGACGGCGTTGGGGTCATTTCGGAGCTGGCGGGGCTCTATTTGTCTTAGGAAATCTCGAAAACTTTTATAGGGAATTCGGAAAATATTTTTGGCCAGCAGGAAAGATAAAATCCCTGCACACAAAGTACAGGCATGGGCCCAGAGACTGCACAGACAGACTGCTGTAAAACCCCTGTTTAATAAGGCATTAAAATGCCATCGACCTGGACACATTAAAAAAAGAGAGAGAGAGCGCTATGAAAACAAATACCATTCAAATAATTAGGATCTTATGCCTGAGGCCAGCTTCGATGCCAAGCAGGGACTTCCCTGCAGGAATCGGGAGCCCAGCCTGATCCCAAAAGGGGGAATGGGCCAAGACAAAGGCAGCCCAGGCAGGCCCCTCCCAGCCCCTCTGCCTGCCTCTGTGTTTAAACTGCAGGCTGTGTTTAAAGCTTCTCTTGCCCACCTTTGGCGGCTGAGCAGCCTGTTAGCTCAGGTGGAAGTTCCAGAGCCCAGAAGTGGATGGCCCTACACTGTAGAGTCCAGAGAGCACAGAACTCAAGGGTGGACACTACCCCTTTTCAGCTCCACAGAGGATGAGGAGGCACTTGAAAGGCTACTCTAGTGGGATGAATAGGTGCCAGATTGGGTCGAGGGTTGGAGAGTATGCATTTGTTTTGTTTATGAACATAGCTGCAAGGGGGAAAGGTATCTTTTCAGGAGCGCCTACAGGTTCAGAAGCTGCTGTAGAGCCATTTCCTGCTGGGCTGCTGAGCCTTGGAGGCCAGGTGCATGGCCGCCCAGTTTCACTCCCTCCCCCACCTCCCCCGTCCCCCCACCCCCTACCCCCTGCACCCCAGGGTAGTTTCCAAGGACTCAACCCCAGAAGTTTGAAAAAATAAGAATGCACCCTCATTATTTCTGTTTAGGATCACCGGTGTTGTGTAGGCTTGGATAGTCCACCAGCCTGGTTGAAAAGCGAGCTCATAAATTTGGGTTTTAAATCAGATTGAGTCTCAGGTGCAACTTGAGAGAGCCTGGCAGTTTTGCTGGTTTTGCCTTCTCATTCTCTCTTAAAATTCTCATACAAGTTTGTATCGGTAACCTTCCTTAAGGGATCCCACGGAGAAATTGGTGACGAATTTTGCTGTATTTTACGTCATATTGAACCATTCCTCTCCTTCTGAGAGAGCTTGTAATCCAGTTAAATTTGAAAATAAGAATATTGTTAGAGAGAGAAAGAAAGAGAAAAAGAAACAGAAACAGAATTTTAAAATCTATGTGTTTGGGTTTTTTTTTACCCTGGGATTAATTTGAATTGGACCAGTTGGTTTCATTTTGCAATACAAAAGAAAAATTCAGGCCTTAGGGCCCAAGACTTTCATTAAATTCAGGCTTAGTGAGTTCTAATAATATGGTGGTTTATTAAAAGCGTGAAAAATGTCATTGCAGAGGCCTTCCCTCAGCAGCAGCCGCGCCTCCGCCTCTGACTCACGCTTCCTCCGTGGCGGCCTGGGCTGTAAAGTTGTGGTCAGGATATTTAAGGTCCACTGAACGGGCTCCTTGAGATCCTTCTTGCCATTTGGCTGGGCTCATGTCCCAATTAGCCATCCTGCCATACGGAGCAGTAGCTGGACAGCAAACTTGAGAGAACTGCTGGGTGCTCAGGGCCGCGGTGAATGATTAGTCTAAAAGAGTAGCAGGGAACTCAGAACCCAGTGCCCCGGCAGGAGCCCGCTGGAGGAAATGAAAGGATCAACAGCAGGCAGGGAGCACTGTGGCCGATTGTTCCCGGCCGCAGCCATGGGCTTTCCTGTGCGTGCCGGAAATTGACCTCCTCGGAAGCCAAGGATGCAGGCGGCTCAAGGATAACGATAAGGCAGGTGATGATGCTAAATCATCCGCCTCTTAGAGCCAAAGAGATAGGTCCCCACTTAGATAATCATTCCCCTCCTTAAGCTTATAAAATGCCACATTTTGGGTTTGATTTTTTTTTTCCTCCATGGAAATACAGATGTGAGCACGGACTGGTACTAACAGACCAGGACGCGCCATGGTTGCCGCTCTTTCGCTTCGCATTGTTGTTTTATTTAGAAGCATTTCCGTTGGCATTTAAATCAAGTCTAGAAGGCTGGCTCTTTAAAACGGAAGAAAGTGAGTACCAGAAAGGCGTGCCCAAGCCTTCTTTCAACAGCTGATTTGTTCCCAGTGTCACCGAGTTTGCGAGTTTGCGGTGGCCTCTGAGAAGCAAACTTCCACGAAGTCCTTCCTCGAAGCCATGGTGAAGATGATTGGCTAGAAGCAGACCTTCCTCCTCAATGTTCTGTGACACTGAGCCCCAAGGCCTTGTAGCGAGAGGTGCTCAGGGAACCGAAAAGACCAGACATGATTCTTCTCAGTCTCGCCCTCCTGCTGTCTGCAGTTGGCATTGTACACCTAACTACACGTAGGTCCAGTTGGCATCTGGTGGAGGAGGCTCAGCTGTGAGACAAGAGAACCAAGAAAGCCCCGGAAGCAATAGATAGAACTTCCCTGAAGAAGAAAAGTCTCACATCTTTTAAGCATCTAAAATGAAACCTATGCAGACTGGCACCCCAGGTTGGGGGAAGGGCAGCAACTTGGAGCGTGCGCATGTTTTATCTGTATTTATCTCACTATCAGCTTAAGAGATGGGCTGTATTTTATTACCCCTAATTAACATGCCAGGCGACTGGCTCACAGAGATCAGGCATGAGTCTAATAACTGGTAGATTTCAGCCCATCCTCTGTCCCCTGCCTGGCTACCCAAAACTCTGGTAAACCACCCCTGGGAGGATGGCATAGCGCCCAGAGCATCATGGGAGTGGCAGAGAGCCCAGCCTTTGCACAGAGCCCAACTTTACTTGCCTATCCCTCTGGAATCTCCGCTTTTGATCTCAGCTAAAAAAAAAAAAAAAAAAAAAAAAAAAAAAAAAAAAAAAAAAGAAAACCACACCTATCAATATATTATTTAGAAATTCATTCACACTCCAGATGTGGTAGTGGACACCTGTAAATCCCAGTGAGACAAAAGGAACCAGAGTCTCAGAGCAGTGTGGACAGCATAAGGAGACAGTCTCAAAAAAAAAAAAAGGAATAAACAAATTTATTAGATATATAGCCATCCTAACAAACATTAGCTATTTGGGGGGAAAATGAAGTAAAATTCAAAATATAAGTTCAGTATTTCATTCCCTTTACTTTAGAAAGCCCTGCTGTAGATGCAGACAGAGCTCTGTTGTGACTAAGAAATGCATCGTTGAAGATACTCTTCACAGAATCAAACTCCTGAACTGCCACAGGGACATGGGCGGTGGCACAGAAAACAGACCAGTCCCACAGCAACACATGACAGTCCTGGGACCCAGCCCACACGGCCTCACACCCAGTCCAAACTCTTTTTACTGCCTTATACTGATGATATAAAAGGGATGCCAAAAGCTCATTTTCTTGGGCCAGAAAATTACCTTAGGGTCTCCAGTGTAACAGGCCAGAGCTTACTGCCCATGAAGGCCATGCTGAGTCTGGAGTAGGCTGAGGCCCATCAGCTGCCCTGGGGAGACACCAAAACCCCAGTCCAGGCAGCCAAGCACGTGGAGCCTAAGGAGAAGGAAGACTGTGCCAGGCTGCATTTAATGCTATTAAAAGCAGCTCACATAGTTTCCACCATCCCTAATGGAGCCATGTCATTTTACAGACCCAGCCCTTGCTTCAGGCACTCGACTGGGAATTATGGGTATTTAAGAGAAGCAATTCCCAAACCAGTCTCTTCCAGGTCATTCCAATGAAGTATGCTGTGCCCAGGCCTTGGACAGGCAAGAAAAGGCCACCCCAGCCCTGCTACCTAAGTCCCATGGCCTTGAGACCTTCCCCCAAAGAATACCAAGTTATTTTGGAGGCATCTTAGTAATTTGTCAGTCTGCCAGTGACATCTCTGTGGAGTGGGTGATACAGCGTATCTGTATGTGAAGATTGGAGGCTACGGGAATAGGTAACCCCATATCCCAGGTAGGGCTGGTAGCTGAAGTTGGTAGACATGGTTGTGAGTTCTCAGCCTCTAAAAGGGTGAGTGTCTGCCATTTGGGACACTTTAGGTCATAAAATCAGATAGCGTGTTTATTTCCCTGTTGGTTAATGCAAAAGCAATGAAAGTACACATCTTTTGGATGGAGCATCCTCAGAGGAAAGAGGATGGAGGAAGACAGTGACAGTCCTCCTAGTAAAGGTGGCAGGAGAGACAGCTTAGGAAGACAGCGAAAGAGAGACTTGGGTTCGAAGCCAGTTGTGGGCTCAGGCCATGACCTGGAGACATTTCTTCATCTCCCTGATCTCAGGTTGCTCCCCTCCTAAGAGGTGGCCTATGGGCACCAGGCCCAGTGCCTGAGGGCTGATGGCTGCAAACTAAGTGGAAATTTCAGTTTTCTTTTCTCAAGATGCAGATGAGAATGATAAAATCCCGAGTCCAGACTCCCTCTTCATGGTCCAACTCCACAAAGCAAAATCAATGTTCTTCCCTTAAGAGGAACAGTGAAGTGGAACCCTGGGGTTTGGCCTCCTCGCTCCCTGAGCATCAGGGTCAGAGGCTGCATGAGGCCCTTCCACGCACACAGGTCAAGCCGGAAGCACTGACACACACCTGTAATTGCAGCACGCAGGAAGCCCAGCAGGAGGATTGGGAGTTCAGAGCTCATCTGAGCTACATGGTGAAAAGTCTTTCAAAAAGAAAAAGGAAGAGAGAAGGAGAGAGGAAGGGAAGAAACCCTCTACAATCCTAAGAGCTAGGTGATCATAGGCACTGTCTCCAAGTCCCTAACATAGACACAGAAATGACCTTGTTGCTTAAAAACATAAGCCAGAAGGTGACAGGGCCAAGTCTTGAACCAGGATGTTTGACTCACGGATGGCATTGTCTGGAAGGTTGTGCTATCTTTAGAATAGAAACGCAAGAGAGCAAAGACCTCACCCAGTAGGGTAGAAAGGCTCAAACACCTGGCTCAGGGTTCCACAGACTGGATGCTGGAAAGGACCTCCCACAGATTCACCTACTGAGCCAAAATCCCTCTGTACAGTGAGCATCCCTCTGCATCCGTGCCTCGGGCCTGGAATCACAGTACTTGGGAGGTTGAAGCAAAAGGATTGTGGTGAGTTTGAGATCAGCCTTGACTAGGGAATAAGTCTCGGGCCCACCAGGGCTACTGAGAGCCCCATATCAACAAAACAAAAACCTTTGGCTGTTGACCTCCTAATTCCTTATTGACTCAGTTCCAGCCAGCCTGACCTAGATGCAGCCCTGCTTTGAAACAACCTGCTGGAGACCCAGACCAAGAAGACCTCAGGCAGCCTCAAGGGCCAAGCCTTTTTCCTGCTACCATGTCTCTGCAGTGAGTGTTTGTTCAGTCAAAAATCAGAACCACACTTCCCACCTTCCACGCAGCAGGGGCGCTTGGCGTCATGAAGTTCTCACGAGATCTTGGAGAAGTCTTCCGATTCCTTAAATGCAAAAGGTCTAGACTGGATCACCCTGGGGAGCACATCTAGCTGCTGGCTGGTCTACAGGGAGGATGGTGAGTGATGCTTGAGCTGCTACCTCCTCTACCCACACAGGTACCAGGTTCAGGAGTTAAGAGAGAGGTCAGGGTGT
The DNA here is from genome assembly GCA_026225945.1 of Cricetomys ansorgei. Classification (NCBI taxonomy): domain Eukaryota; kingdom Metazoa; phylum Chordata; class Mammalia; order Rodentia; family Nesomyidae; genus Cricetomys; species Cricetomys ansorgei. The sequence goes on from JAMJFZ010001871.1 coordinate 6,745,475, forward strand.
GGAGGGAGGAAAGAGGGTTGAGCCCTATCACTCCCTGAGCACACTCCCTCCACCTGGACTGTGTGCGAGTCTCCCTTATATAGGAAGCCATGTTTGGATCTGTCTAGCCTTTAGTTTTGTTTTCTCAAATGGCAAAGCCATGGTGTACATGTATACCTCACACACAGGTGCATGCACACGCACACATACACACACAAATATCAATAGATAATAAAGTAGAGAAGCAATTGAAGAAGACATCTCAAAGTCAGTCGAGTGTTGGCACGGATTCGAGCATGACTCCCAGGGAGCTGCCTCCTCTAAAAAGAGCGGACAATTTGAAATATCTGAGGGATGATAGATATCGAGGCACAGCGTGGGTGCTGGGAACATCCCTGGTCTAGTCTTCCCCGGCCTACCTGCATCTAAGAAACAAGAAAAGATACACAGCTGTCACCTTGAGCATCATACTCGAGCTGCAGGCATATTGGGCAGGACGGTGCTCAAATTGCCCATAATCCTATTGGTAGCCTGTGACCTGGAAGCTGAGCTGTGTGCTTCCTGGACACATCTGTAGGGGTGCTACTCCAGGCAGAACACAGGGATGCCCATAAAAGCAACACTTGTGTCTCCGCCAGCTCAGGGCCTGGCTCCACAGGTCTCAGTGGCCATCACACATGGCTGACACTTAAGTGCCACTCACCATATCCCAAAGCTCTGACTGAAGGGAGACAGGGCATGTAAACCCTGACAGGTCTGGTGGCCAAGAGAAAAAGGCTCAAGAGCTTTGAGGGGCAGAAGCTGCATCATTTGGCATGGTTTTGAAGTGAGTTGGTAGGGAGCACAAGGAGTCAGCACCAAGCCCAAAAACGGTGAGAGGCAAACATGGAGGGCGGTTGCTGGCTTGGATCAGGACAGAGTGAGTGGGATCCCCTTGACAACCTTTCATAGAAATAACCCAGGGGGTGGTGTCAGAAGAGGAGAGTGAGGTTGGACTCTCAAGGTTAGCGGGCATGCTTCTGAGGGACGAGCCTCACATATAGATGGCATCGGACAGAACTCTCCTTGAGCTAGAAGGCTGAAGCCCTAGGCATCACCCAACAGCAGCACTGAAGGCCTGGGCGAATCAGAGGGGAACAGACGAGGTAGGGGCAGCCCCCAAGTCACTCTGTCCAGCTGAGCCCCCAGGAACCCTTCAGGCTCTTCCCAACGTTTCTACTCTTAGCCTTTGGGCAGTTTCTTTTAGTTCTTCAAGGAATTCTATAATTACACCTCATTTTTCTTTTGCTTTTAATTATATCTTTTAATTGCAGAAGTGATCACGTGCTTGCTGTAATAGGTCAAACAATACAGAGAAGCGAGTGAGAAGCAAGTGAGAACCCTCAAACGGGTCCTTCTGAAGCAGCGATCCCTAACAGACGGTGTGTGCACGTGCATACCATACACGTATGAGTGCACACGTGCGCGTGCACGCACACACAGAAGTTTGATTTTGGTTTTGTGTTGTACAGAAATGGGAGCCCACATCACTACCCATTCGCTTTCCACATAAGAAGCCAGGGGTATGTATTTTATTCACTTAATCGCTACACGATGATAACATATTTTGGCTACTTCAGTTTTTTTTTTTTTTAATCTAAATGTTCTTGAGATCATTTCTATTATGCCTCTTAACTTAATTTTCAGTCCGTTCCCATGTCACTAAAGGTTCTTTGTAATCATAATCCCATTGATTGCATCACATCCCAGAATATGAAGAAATCGCCATTTGCCAATTTGCTTTCTGCCAGTGGGGACTTTAAAAAATAATAACACAATGAACATTATACGCATTCGGCTGTGCCCTCGTCTCTGGCCATTCTCTTAAGGATCTGCATGCTTTCAGTCATTGTCCAGGCTACCAAATTGCTTTTTCCAGAAAAACTAACAGTCTGTTCCCACTAGCAATAACCGTTAAAGGCTCCCTTTTCTCTTCTTACTAATCTCCAGACAGGAGTGGCTCGTTGCCACTTAGCTTGCATTGCATGTCACTGTGAGGTTGGAATAATCGTCTTTGATTATCCACGCCTATGTACCTCTCACTCCTGTTCTGTCAGCCCTTTCTCCCTCAACCCCCGCCCAGCCCTCAGCCCTCCCGCCCCAACTTTGCCTCCAGAATGGCCCCTTCCCTCCTATTTCTGCATCCCTTCTGCATCACTTACCTCGCCCTCTCTCTAGCCCTACACTGGCCCACCTCTCCTGCATCCCTTGTTCTGCGTCCAGAGGCCTCGATGCCAGAGAAGAGAGCAGCCCGAGCCTGAGCTTAGAATTGTGTTGCGGGCTACCACGAGGCCAGAATTAGTGTTGACAGGCAGCAGATGCAATGGCAGCCTTGCTGCTCTGACCTTGGTCCAGGAAGAGCGGGCCCTCCAGTGCCCTACCTGCTGGGCTGCACACAACCCTCTCCTCTCCCATTTCCCTCCTCCTCTCGCTCTTCTGGCTCGGGCTTTAATTTTCACAAATGATACAATTTGGAGGTTTGGCGTTTCTGCAGGAGAATGCCTGTGATCCTCCCAGCCCCGGGGCCTGTTTGCCATTGTTGGAGGAGAGGGACCCTGGATGCTCTGCAGACCCCATCAGACAGAGGTAACAGGCAGGGGCTGGTGGGCTGCGGTGAAAAGCTAGTCCTTCTCAGTGAGACTTCACAGAAATCCCGCTGAAGCTTTTTTCTGCTCTTGCCCTGTCTACTTTCCTTCATAATGATGAATGGCTGAAAAGAAAACTATCTAATCTCCCAACTGCTGGCTTTCTTCCCCTTCTCTCTCTTCAAGGAGAGGAGGAAGAACTCGGTCACATAAAACAGAGTCCTTCATCGCCCACCCCTCAGGAGACGATCGTTCTCTTTTCATCCCGGGGCCTGTTTCTGATCTGCGATGGGCTCGCATTGAAAGCTCCAGGCCCGCCCTCTCTAATCGGCTGCGACAGACACTGGAGTTATGTGGGCTGCCCATTGAAATTGAATTGATTACCCGGCCCCCTCTGCCATTTTGTTCTGCGCACGATTGCTTAATAGCTGTCACCTTGGCTTTCAGTCCTAGCCGGCTTGGGGCTGACTGGTTCCCATTACTCAGGATGGCCAGTGCAAGTTCACCACCCTTTACAGGATGTCCCTGATTGATTCCGTATGCCTTGGAGACCTGTGAGAGATTTGCATAGGGGTTGTGGGGGGTGGAATAGAAACCTCTGGGCTACAGGCTGCCAGGATTTCGCTGTGGGGCTCGCCATATTTGAATCATTACCTGAATGAGTCTGGCCCCTGCTGACATAACTGCTAATGAATTTGTAAATTTTGCAAAACTAGAAAACTTAGTCTGTTCTAACCTTGGGCTGTCACCACCTGCCCCCCACCACCACTGGGGGCCCCAAGCAGAAAATGTGTGCTTTTCTGGCCTGAGCTTGTGCAGGTCTTGGAAATGGCAATCTCTCCCTCCCTGCCACCCCTACCCCAACAGGCAGGGGAGCCTGACTCGGAGGGAGACATCTTTCAAGTAAAATCCTTTGCACTGGGAACTACTTCAATTAGACAGCAGGCGGAATGTTAACATGCCCTCCGGCCTTTTAAGTGGGTTTTAATTTTATGTTGTAAGATAAGACACTGCAAGGCTGGGCTGCTACTCTTCTAGCGGGCTCCATTAGAGGGGCCAGCAGAGGCCTCTTGACCCCCTGAGGCCCTGCTGAGGCCAGAAATCGCTTTGGTTTTTTAACAATTTGTCAGTCTGACCCAGCTTCTCTTTTGTGATTCTAGGACCTTCTGTCGCTGAGGGTTGTCCGTGGCTGATCTGCAAGGCTCAGAGGCCCCTAGTCCTTGGCTGGAGTGGAACCCTGGAGGCCACCCGCTCATGGCTACGCTGCCGATAGGCTATTTTTCCTTCCCAAGCAGGGCACAGCAGAAGCAGGCAGTGTCATGTGGCAGGCTTCTGGACTGATGATGTATGGCCTGCTGGCGCTACTGAATGGTGCCCTTTGTTCCAAGGATCCCATGTGCCCCCTTTTTATTGAGTTGTTGATTCAGAGGGGCAGGGAAAGCTCCACAAATCCCACTGCAGGCCCTGCTCTTACCATGCCCAGGTGGGGCAGCCAGGGAAACTCAACGCTTCCCAGAAAGTCAGGAGGACTCTATGGGCTGCCTCAAGGCCAAAGGCCTCTTTGGGGGACAACTTTCTCCTTCTCAGCCGAGTAGGTACTTGGGGAGAATCTAGGAACACACACCCAGCCCTCTGCATTCTAGGTGAGCTGTGTCCTGCATGGGGCGCCATCTTCGGAAAGGGATGAGTGGGGCACACAGGAGGTAAGAGCCGCAGTCCCTGCCCTTGAGCCAAGCCGAGGGTTTCTCTGTGACTAAGTCCCTGGTGGGAAGGAGTAGGAAGCTTCCCGGCCAGGGGCCCCACAGAGCCACAAGGAAGGGCCTGGGTGAGTTTTCTGAGCAGGAAGCCTTGGTCCTGAGGAAGAGGCTGTAAAAACATCCCTATTCTTGCCTCATCTCTCCTGGGTTTCTAGACCACCCTATGTGAAGACCATGGCAATGGAGAAAACATCTTTAGGGGATGGACAAGCTGTGAAGGTAAGAGCTATGCAAGGCTGGGGGCGAGGGGCTGGGGACTGGTCCACTCCCAGCAGCCCCTTCCTGGACTACTTGTCTTCAGCTAATGAGGCAAGCCCATGCTGGAGTTCACCTACCCCAGTGCCACCACCTTGAGGTCAGGGCCTCACTTCCCATCCGCTGGGGTGATGGTGACTGACAGACTCACCTGGCCAGCTGCTCCAGAAAGCCCCAGACTCTGGCTCAAACCTGCTCTTCTTCTGAAGCAACTGCATAAATGCCACCAAGAAGTCTCTACTCATGAGACTTCTTTCCCCCTAACTGCAGGGTTGTGGTGACTGCTAAGAGGGATGAGATCCTTGCTGCCTGCCTGCTCTACCTTTCTGGGGTCTTTGTGAGCCCTGGAATCTTTGTGAGCCCTGGAATCTAGCCCCATTACCTAGGGAGTAACATGAGATTTGAAGGGACTTTGAACTTACTTCACTCTGCAGGCCCATGGTACAAATGCTTAGAGGCACTGAGGGCCCAGCAGGCACCAGGAGAGTGACAGGAGAGGCAGACACCATGAGCCAAACAACGGAAAGACATTACAAAAGGACACACACACACACACTTCACAGTTGTAAGATGGCTTTATGTTCCAATATGCAAAATAAAATGTCCATGCTATATACCAAAACACTTGAAGTTTCATACCACCTGTCAGCTAATGTGTTTTCTAATAAAGCTTTATCTGTAGTGTGTGCATTTATAATATATATATATAAAAGTTTTATCTGAACCATTCTCAGTTAACATCACAAGTAATAAAAACTTAAATATCTGTCTTTCCAAATACTCCCTTCAGCATCCCTTTTTAGTAAATTTATTTGTAAAAAGCAAAGCTGAACTTGACACGTGGCCCGCATTTGTGAGATATAGATATATTCATTTATATATTTATTTATATAATATATAAATAGCTATTCAGCATGCAAAGAGTTTAGTGATTTCCAAATTCTGACTTAGAGTTCACACCAGCCCTGCTGACATTCGATGCTAATGGACTGAGGAGCGTGTGCGCGCCTTGCTCCCCGCTCTGAAAGGATCATCCGCTCCTCTGAGCTTGAACACTGAGGTACTTCTTCCCAGTTGTCCACTTTCTTTTGCAGCTTCCTTGCTCCAGGGATGTGGATTTGCTGGGAGCAGAACGGGTCCGGCAGATGTGTAACATCAGTTCGGGTGGGATCCCCAGGGGACGCTGCCAGGTAAGGTGTGTTCGACTGACAGACTGAGAGTGTGTGCTGGGACTGGGGGGGGGGGGGGGGGGGGCGGGGGACTTTGTACTTTAAGATGAAACTTGAATGATTACAGAGAGATTGCTGGTGGCATTTTCCCTCTTCTCAAAGAAAAAACAAGCACCATGAGGTGACATTTAGTGCATGACCCAGACCTGGAGCTTCAGAGAATCCAAGTCCAGGCTGATGTATGGCCATCCCCACTCTCAAGGCACTCAGATGCTGAGGCAGTCTCACACAATCTCCAGATGCCAGAGGAGGAGGCGGTGCTCCTGTTCCCAGGAGTAGCAGCTCCCCTTGCAGGAAGGTCAGAGACACTAAGGCAAGCACAGATACCCCCCCCACACACACCCCAGCAAAGAAAGGCCCTCCCTGTGCCGGAGACCTCACCTGGCCCCTGAGTAAAATCAGAGTATATTTTGGAACCTCTAGATAACTCATGAGCCCTCCACTTCTAACCCACCCGGGACATGTCAAGAGATGCCAGGTAGAAGTGGACTCGGCCCCTGCAGCCAAAATTACTCCTTCGATAATTGCTTTTTTTTTGTTTTGGCCTCAGTTACACATCAGAAGACATGTTCTCCAACCACATACACACACACACACACACTTTGTGAAATACCTTTCCATATTTTTTGGCAGTGCCGGCCACCCACAGAGGTTAATACTGGATTGACATGGTCCTGGGGCTGTCGAGGATCCAGGCAGTCCCATCATCCATCGGTCCAGTTCTCCACAGTCCCCATTCCTGAATGATACTGTAAGGATGACTCTCGGGTCAAGGAGAAGCTTTGTGAGTAGAGAAACTCGTTGGCAGTATTCAGGTGTGGTGAGGGCGGCTTCCTCTCACACACTGCGGGAAGGCCACGCTCTCTAGGAAAGGAAGTAGAGGGTCCCCGCTCTCGGACCTGAGACTGGGACAGCTGATTGTACACACTGAAGTGGGCATTTCCTGGTGGCTGGGCGCTCTGGGCCGAGATGGCAGGCAGCCGTGGCATCATTGTGGTGGCGGTGAAGTGTGTGGGGAAGGGCTGGTAAGGCACAGTTTCCATGGTCTGAACGCTGTAGCTGGTGTACGGCGAGACAGACGTCCACATGTTACAGCTCAGTGGGGGTGGCGGCAAGTCGTCCACTGCAGACACCCCTGCAATCTCAGGCCCCGAACTTGAGTACATACAGGCTTCTCTGGGGGTCACCTCACTGCAATAGGAAGGGCTCAGCATCTGCTGGTCGTAGGGAGGGGGGGAACGAAAATAGTGATCGTCCCCCACTGAAGAGGGAGTTTCCAGATAGGATCGCTTGCAGGGTAAGTCCAGGTGGCGGGCACTGTCTGCTGGAAGGCAAAGAAATACTCAGGAAGAGGTGTTCCCACCAGCCCAGGGCCTGGTGCACCCTCCCACCCACCCACCCACTGTGGCCCCATGTTGCTTGGCACTCTCAGAACCATTTAAATCAGCTGTAGCTCTTACAAGGTGGCAATGGCCAAGAAGCGGTCAGGTTATGGACCCTCATCAAAGAGGGGGGCACCATATCACTGGACACTGAGGGATGCACTACAGCATGCAGCTCTGATCCTCAGGATGATGAGGCCCTTGTGCACACTGGCATTCTCTGGCTAGCACAGTCTTGGCCCAGAAACCACATCCGTCAGAACTAGCCAACAAATTAAGGCCACGATGTTACTGCCTCAACCCTCAGTGCCTGCGGAGAGCCTCAGGAAGGAGGTGGCGGGCCAAAGAGCTGGCAGGCAACTTTTTGCTGTTTGGAGAAGAGCAGTTTAACCCTACTGTGTTATCACGCCAATCCCCACAGAACAGTCTCCACAGAAGCAGCTGTACTGCCACTAAGTAAGGAGGCTCATCACATTCAGGCTGCTTTGATACTCCCTGGAAAGGTGCCACCCTCCACCGCAAGTCATGTCTCTGCATCTCTCTGGAGTGACATGTCTTCCCCTGGGACCCAGGGATAACTGAGGCTTGAAGGCAGCAGCCCTCTCAACAAATTTAAGAACACTTCCCTGTGGCTTATCTTGGCCTCCCTCCTGTGCTTTCTCTAGGGATCCATTCTGGGATCCAGACAGAGCTGGGCAGCCCCGAGGAGGAAGGGCGGAGCTCCTCGCCCTTCTGCAGTCTGGTTCCTGGCTGCTCAGGGGCACTGACTCCTCTTCCTCCCACATCTTCCCTGCACTAAATTCCTGAGACTGGCAGGTGACCCAGTCACTCTGGATGAGAAAGGAGCAAAGGCTGTAAGGTCATCTAGTATGTGCCAATTACTCAGTTTTGTTGCTGGCCTACAAAAGCAGCTGTAGACCAAACATGGGTATGGCTGAGATCCAACAAAGCTTTATTCATGCACACTGAAATCTGAATTGTAGAATAACAACATGAAATGCCCACCTTTTTAAAATATAGAGGCATCGGGCCTAATAAGTAGGTCTAAAGGCCAGTTTTCAGACCTTTACTCTCCAGGGGACTGGGTTCTTAAATGGGACTTGCATCAAGGACACTGGGCACTCTGCCAGGCTTGTCTCCAGTAGTAGACTGAGAGAACATTCTGGATCATAAGCAAAAGTCCCTGGGAAACCTGGGACGATCCCTTGGCAAGGTAATGCTAGTCCAACCCTAATCTGTCTGTGGAAACCAGAGGGTTGGCAGCTGACATTCTCATTCCAAGGTCAGCATTTCTTTATAAGGAAGCCAAGTGCCCAGAGTGTCACCTGAAATCTGCCTCCAGTCATCTCCCAAGCAGCCGGTGTACATCCTTACGGTGTGGGTAGAGAGCACCAGACACGGCGCCCTGGGTCCTCCCTACCCTGGGGCCGAGATTACCAACAACCCAGCTTCCCCCTGTCTTTTAGGCAGAGGAGGCTCCCACATCAACACCTGGGACTGGCCGACAGACCAAGAGCTGTCTGAGGATTCCCAAGGCCACCCACGTCGAAGGGTGGCTCCGGTCCAGCACTCATGTCTCATCCCAGAACCTTACCTCTGCGCTTCAGGCAGTGGTAGAAGAGGCTGGAGTCCCTCTGCGTTGAGAAGGTGTTGAGGGGTAGGTCCTGGGGCTCTGCCGCAGCAAACTGCATGTGGGCCCCGTTCTCATACTGGTAGTGTGGCAGTGCCTGATGCGCGCCGTGCAGGGGGCTGACATCTGGCTTAGCCGAGAGCTGGCTGGAGACGAGCCTCTGCCTCATGATGCTTTTGGAGATCACCGGATACTCCTTGCTGGAGGAGCAGGGAGAGAGTGACGATGTTTTGAGGGTTCCCGGGTCTTCCCATCCCATCCCTGGTCAGGGCAGCCCCACCTCTGCAACCGGGCCACACGCAGGTCACTGTCGTCACTGCCCCGGAATCCCTTGGCAAAGGGGTTGTTCTCAATTTTCAGCTGTGTAATCTGTCAGAAAAGGACACACAGAGTCGCTGGGAGAGAAGATGGGCTGGCTGGTGGCTCTCCACCTCCAACCTAGGCCTAATGAAAACCTGAGCATGGCCTGGAGAAGCTGTACCCCAGCCTAAGCCAGCTCAGAATCCAGGACTGACCTGGGTCTTCCTTGACCTGGCTATACTTGCTTCAGTCCTTCTAGTGCTTTCTCCTGGCTCCTGTGCTGGCTTCCTGTGTATGTCAATGCCCTGACAGATTCTGGGTGACTGCAAATCTGACTTGGTACTCTTCTAAAAATCTCCTCAGAGAGTGACAGGGAAGGGGAGGTGATTAGCAATACTAGCTACCTCTGAGCTGACAGAACCCAGGTTCCTCTCCCTGCTACCCCAGAATTGTACCTATAGGAAGATTCTAGAGGAAAAGAGCTCCACCCCCAAAACCGACTCCATTGCTGGCCATGGGCTCCGCCCTTACCAGGACTCCTCAGCTTAACTCCCTGGCTGTTTCGCAGGACAGCATCTCTCTATCTCATCTGTCTCCTCTGCTTTTCTGTTCATTATCCGATGTAACCTGGGGTCCACATCCACCTCACTTCGGGGGCAGCAGGTTGGATGGTGTTCCAGTGGGGTTTGCGGTTATACCTTGTGGTTCTGGTAGGAGGTCACAGAGATGAAGGAGGTCTCTGGGAACACATGGGTGCAAAAGGCTGTGTTTTTGGAGCCAAAAGCATTGTTCTCATCGGCCTTAACGATGTGCAGGCGCGGCTGGTACTTGTGCATGGAGTTGAGGATGATCTGTGAGAGAAAGGTCCTAGTTAGCCTAGGACCAGGCCTGAACCCTGAACCCTCTCAGGGGTCCCAGCTCCATCCCCACAGCTCCACCCAGCCTCTGTTCTAGAGACACCTTATCCCAGCTCCTGTGATTTCACTGTGGCCATCAGAAGACTAGGGTGCTACTGATTCACCGTGACCTTCTCTGGGGCCAGCACACAGCCTACTCCCCTCAACCTATGGTGCCCTGCCTTTCCTGGGACTGCCCGCTGTAAGTAGTTAGCCACCGCCTCTTACACCCGTCAGCAACTAAGGTAAGGGTTTGCAGGGCAGGAGAGGGGTTAGAAGCTGAGGGGAATGTCCTGCTCTAGCTTGGAGCATGATGGGAGACCAGCTGCTTGCTGCCCTCAAAGTTGCTCAAGACACTTCCTGGCTTGAGAGGCACTCATCACCATGACAACCCAAGATCCTGGGCATCCAAGAGCAGCCCATCTGAATGAAGTTTAGGGAAGAGCCCTGGTAGAGACACACAGTTGTTACGGCCCCAAACCTGCTTCATGTGGCTCTGCCCCCACGGTAGCAGTAGCGGCTACATCACGTGCTATTAAAATGTATTTTTTTTAATGCTGACATTTGCCAGACGCCCTCCCATTGGAGGCAGGACCAGGAATTTGGGGCATTTTATCAGCACTGCTGCATCTGTTAACCCTTTGCTTTCTATCTCAGCTGCTGGCCTTCAGCTCCTCTTCTACTCCGCATGCTTTCCTCTGCCCTGGGGTGCCCCTTCCAGAGTAGGCTTGCTGCTGCCTCTGCAGAATGAAATGTTTAACCCTTAAGTGGCCACAGCACCAACAGAAAAGGCCCAGAGTCGGGCTCTTTCCTGGAAAGCCTTGCTGAATTCTGAGTCCCACGAAGTTCCATACTCATCTTGCCTCAGGAGCAAGGAAGGCCTGAGGGGGGCTGGTACAGGCCAGGGGCTTGGCGTGGGCTTTTGGCCTGCCCCGGGCTCCAAGGTTCACCTGGGTGGCTCTGGCCAGCCTTTCTGTCTCGTACACCAGCCATTACCTCTCAGGGACAGTGCAGGGCTTCCTGGTGGCCTTGGACTAGTGTCCAACGCAGCATGAGGCTGAAGAACACACACAGCCTTTCCTAGTAGCCAGGAACATCCTGATACAGTAGAGCTGGGCCCTGTGCGTAGTCCCTGGGAGGCACCTGGGTCTCCAGGAGCACTCAGCTTCTCTAGGAAATCTTCCCAGGCCCTCAGGGCCTGTACTGACCCTCTCCATTCTGAAGCTTTAGCTCTGCCTTGCCCACACCATATGGCTTCCTATTTCCTCTTGACTCTTCACAAACTCACCCAGCACTGGAAATGGGGGTTCATTCCCAACACCACTAAAATAAAGGGCTCCCATTTTTTTGTTCTTCTGCACCCTGGGCTTCTTGGCCAAGAATGAGGAGCTGGGCCAGCCAGCCTACAAGCCTCTTCTCTGTAGATGCTACTGTGCTCACTAGAGACAAGTTAATCCTGGCAGTCAGTCTTTCTAGAGGCGCTCACATGCTGCAGCTCCCTGGTCTCCCGATCTCCTAGGCTGGCATCACAAAGGCAGACCAGTAAGAACCCCAAACCACAGCTGCTGTGCCTGACCCCTAAGGACAGATTGCAGCAGCCACAAACCATTCCACTGCCACCTCCACCAGCCCCCGTGGGCTCTGTAAGGTCTTATGTTCAGAATGCCACCACTTTAGCCTCCAAGACAGTGGTCCTGATGACTGGGGGTGAAAGACTGCCAAACACCTCCGGAGAACAGAAACTGCTGGACCTGCAGATGCAGGTAGGAGCCACTAGAGAGCACAGCCTTGGCCACAGAAGAAGCCTCCAGGATACCTCTCCACCAGCTCTAAGTCCTGAGCAGGCTCTTCTCCAGACACTGGAGTCCCCCTCTGTTAATAAGGTAGGCCCCCAACCAGGTGATCCCAAACACCCTTCAAGCTCTTGACAGTCTAGAATCTGTCTAGAAAGAGCCCCACCCATCAAACCAATGCACATGGAAACTTGAACCCCAGTCCCACCATCCCGAGAGAATATGAAAGCCACTGAGTGCTTCAGTCAGAAGCTCCCCAGGCACCATGGTTCAATAACTTGCCAGAGTCTCACATTCGTCTCTGTTGTAGAGTGATGCCGAGCCAAACGGGCTAGCCTCAGCAACCACCCTACTATGACTGGTCTCATCATCACTGTTCTACAGAAATGGGATTCATTACGTTCTGGCCGCAATTCAGAAGTCTGTTCTATTTTAACATCTCCTCGAGAGCTTACCATGGCATCCTATGCCACCGAGGTCCAGTTTATCCCCATTAGAATCCAAAAACCTGAGAGCATGGAAAGGCAGAGTGTGCTCCAATACAAGCCCCTAGATTTACAATGAGGAACAGAAGGCCTGGAGTGGGAATGTGACTCACCCAAAGACAAACGACCCAGCAGGTTCCAGATGGCCTTGGAAAAAGCATATCCTGCTCTCAGTGAACTTCACGACTAATAGTGTAAGGTGACTGTCAGGCACCGTAAGGGACATGGACATCCATCACAGACCCCAGTGCATCTGGATGGATACTAGCCACACAGCGGTGGGCTGATGCTCGTATTGTGATATAGTCAAACCAGACTTACCCAGAATCGTGCTCTTACTAAGATTACTTTCTCCACCCTGCCAAGTTAGGACAGAGAAAGGAGCTGCAGCGGAGTGGATGTGGTGGCCCATACCTGTAAACCAAGGACTTGGGAGGCTGAGGCATAGAGGGACACCAAGAGGTCAAGGCCGGTCTAGGCTGCAGAATGGAGTACTGTCAAAAGGAGAGGGGAAGGTTGAAGGGAGAGAACTGAATGGAATCAGCAAGACCTTCGGCCCATTCGAGAAGCCTTGGGCTTCACTCTCAGGACAGCCACCTGAGGTTCTCACACATAGGAACCTTCTCTCCTAGCAACAGCAATGACAGCCAAGGGTCAGGAGAACATAGCCTGTGTTCGGGGCCTGGGCTAGGTATTTCACACACAGCACAATTAAAGTATCCCTATGAAGTAGACATCATTGCCGTTCTCATTTTAGCAGACCGTGGACTGAATATCCGAAGACATTTGGACACCACCAGGCAGCAGTTTGGGGCTGAGGACTCAGTACTAACCCCTAAGCTGTACTTCCAAGGCTTGGCACAGGAAAGGCCCCCTGTCCAAACACCACCCCTTCTGTGGGTTCATTACTCACAGGCTGTCTACCAGCACCCAGCAGCTTTCCAGGCATCTAGACAAATGTGACCCATACTATCACCAAGAATCCAGAGAAAAGCAGGGTGGGAGAGGTCTGCATTTATGATGGTGGCACCTGAGATGGGGCCTCCAAGACTGGTCAGCACTGGATGCACTCCGGAGGACAGAGATGACTGCAGCAAAGAAAAGCACATCCCTCGAAGTCGTCCCAAAGCCAGCGTATCATTTAAAGGAATCACAGCAGAAACACGTTACTTTTTCAGCTCTGCATGCTGATCCTACGGCTCATATGAAAAACACACAACTCGCCAAGAAAACTGAAAAAAAAAAATCAGAGCCAGGGACATAAGCCCTGCCAAACGCTAAATGCATCAAGAAGTCTCAGCAGTTTGAGCAACTGGCTCATGGCCAGACAAATGCACGTGGGGACCCTCGGCTACCAATGTTGGAGCAGCCTGGCAGCTCTCTCGAAGACAGAAAAATCGGGATCGATGCTTCCCATCAAATGCCAGCATCATCGGAAAAGGATCAGTATCTTGAACTTAAAAATAAATCCAGGGCTGGCAAGATGGCTCGGTGGTTGAAAGCATCTGCTGCCAAGCCTGACCACCTGAGTTTGATCATTAGCGCCCACATAATGGAGAGAACAGACTCCCCCAAGCACTCAGGAAGCTGAGGCAGAAGGACCGTGAGTTTGAGGTCAACCTGAGCTACACAGAAAGATTCTAAGAAGTACTGAAGGAAAGTTCCCTCATAAAGAAGACATGACTGAGGTCTGTCCAGAAGCTATAAAGGAAGAAAGGATAAATTCACTCAAAAATTTTTGTGGGACAAAACCACAACGACCGTGGGCCAGATCAAGTGATGAACTTGCAAACGCATTAGATAGGACCTAAATCTTCCAAATTTATAAAAGCTCCTAAGATAGAAGAGCTTAAGAATCCGAGAGGAAGAAGAATCACAATGGGTCACAGAAAAGGAGATCTGTGTAAAAAGTTGCCCAGGCTCACAGGGAAGAAGAATTAAATCTAAATAAATATCTGTATTTCGCCTATCAAACTGTCAGGAACCAAACAAGCTAGGGCTGGCAAATGGTTCCATCAGTGGAGTCATGAGGACCCAAGTTTGATCCCCAGCACACATGTCAAAAGCCAGGCATGGTGGCACATCCGTGTAATCTCCAAGCTGAGGAAGTCCAATATGGGAGAATCCCCGAGGCTAAGCCAGATCAGTGAACTCCAGGTCCAGTGAGAAACCCTGTCTCAGAAAAGAAGGCAGGTGGAGTTCTAAGGAACAACACCCGAGGCTGACCTCCAAGTGCACATAGATGTAAATACACCACATACATATACACAAGAAAGCAAAAGAATAAAATCCACTGTGGTAAGGCCACAATGGGCACACATGTCTTACACGTCTCCTGGTGATTGTTTTCAGAACTCCCAATCCAAATTATGAACAGGTCATTTACTGCGTGTGCACACACACACTAGGCACAGTGCAAAACAACACCCATATAAGTCTAATCACAAGAATGAAAAGTAGGCAGGTGTGGTGGCTCACACCTTTAATCCCAGCACCCGGGAGGCAGATCTCTGTGAGTTCCAGGACAGCCAGGGTTACAACAAAGAAACCCTATCTCTAAAAACAAAGACTGAAACACCCGATTCTTTCCGTAAAGCCTGGCAAAGTGTTTTTGGTGGAACAGCATAAAAGTAGAACACAGCTGAGCCAGAGCCTCTTGCTCCCCCCACCCCCACCCCGACCCCGAGACAGGGTTTCTCTGTTGTAACTCTTGCTGTCTCTGAATGGAAGGATCGTCAGGATACAGAAGGTGCAAAAGGTATTGACACAGTATACAGTATTCTGCTTGTATATACCAACCAGTCTGAAAGCAGTAACATTGGCTAACTGCACCACAGCAAAGGCACTTGTTTATTAAGCAACTAATTTAGTGTGTGTTTATGCACACATGGGCATATGGAGGCCAGAGGTCAACAGCCAGTGTCTTCCTTGGCTGCTCTCCAACCTTTTTGAGACAGGATCTCTCCCTGAACCTAGAGCTCATTAATCCTGGGAACTAGCCAGTGAGCTCCCGGGGTCCACCTGTCTCTACACCATAGTACTGGGGTTGGCGGACTCTTGCCGCTGTGCTGGGGTCCTTGGGCTTATGGGGACTAACTGAGCTATCTCCCTGAGGACTTAAACCAAATGACTGTGTCTTGGATTCAAAAATCAACTGTAGAGTTGCAAACAAATACTAGGTTACAACTTTGTGAGTGCAAGGATGAAAGGGTGCACATTGCGCTGCGCACACAGAACCCGGGCTGTCTCCACAGAGAGCCTGTATTTGAACCCAGAACCAAGGATCAGGAATGAATAAAGGAGAAGGGGATGGGAAAATCACCCAGGCCTAGGGGGCGGCAGGATGTTAGACAGGCACAGTGTTGTACAGGACTGCCTTCTGGGCCAAACTGCCACCATGAACTGCTTGCAAAAGATCACAGCTATGCTTGTAGACCCCAGACCCTCACCAGAGTATGCAGTTCTGCCCTAAATGCATGGGGCCTCTGGGAGGGGCTGGAGGAGGAGGCTCTACCTATGCAGCTATGCGGAAGCCATCATTCATACTGGGTAAAGACTTTCCAGTGTGGCCTCTTGTGGGGAGAAGCACCCACTCTGCTGTCAGCAACCCCTCATCTCTAAGTAAACCAATAAACTCACTTGTTCCTCAGGGTAAGCTTCGATGGACGCATATCTTGGGATGTTGGGAAAGGGGAAGACATTACTGATGCCCCCCCCCACTCCCAGTGTATCCTGTATCTCGTGAGGCACCCAGATGAGGGCTAATGCGGTCCTTCCCACTCAGACTCACCCTGTGAGATGGCCCTTTCTCCTCAGCCAGCCCAAAGGCCTGGCGCACACATGATGGTAGTCATCTCCCTGCACACACACATACACGGCCTACTGCAGACATCTAACCCCCTACCGCCTCCAGAAAGGCAGAACAGACCCACATGTCAGATGTCTGTCCTATGGACCCAGTTCAGCCCTACTTTAAAGCCCAAAGATCAATAGACTCTTAGAGACAAGGAAGGAAAGAGAGGAAGCGGCCTCTTTCCATCAGTGGGTCACTAGGGCCAGCTGGAAGGGTGGGGCTAAGAAGGTGCAAAGTAGCAAGAGAAGATGGACAGTCCGTATTACAGCCAGCAGAATGACAGAAGTAGGGCTGGAGGTGTGCCATGCTGAGGCAGCGACTGTCCTGCCTGACTCCCATCATCCTTTCTGCTCCTGTTGCCTGCCCCTCCTCTAACAAAATCCAGGTCAAACCCTGCACCTGTCCTGCACTCCTGAGCTGCCTTCTCCACGGTTACTAGAAATCTCCTTGTGAGATTTTGCTGCAAAGCCCTGTAAGCTGAGGCTGGAGAGATGGCTCAGTGGTTAGGAGCACAGGCTGCTCTTGCAAAGACCTGGGTTAAATTCCCAACACCTATCTGGCATCTCACAACCCTCTAGCATGAGCCATGTACATAGTACACAGACATGCAAGCAGATTACTCATATACATATAGGTATATATGTAGATACATATAAAGTTCTTTAAACCCCACAGGTTCTCCAGCTGGAACTCAACCCTGACTTCAGAGCCATCTATCCATGTGGTCTGAGGGGTTCCTGTTCTAGATTCCATCTACCATGAAGACTGGCTGCCAAGCCCAAACCCTCCTTACCTGGCCCCTTTTCCTGGTGCTCAGAAAATTAAAAAAAAAAAAAAATCAGGCTTGGGGCAGAGGTAGAATGTTTGCCCTGCATCCCATCCAAGGAGGGGGAAGGAGGAAAAGAGGAGGGGAGGAAGACACCAAAAAGAGCATTCATGGAGGAAGTCCTGAAGATAAAGAATCTAATAAAATGGATAACCCAGTATGGCTGCTCTATACCACCCACACTATGACCATTCTTGCTTTTTTTCCAATGGTAGACACATGATCAGTTGGCCACGCCCAAAGTGAGATGGGGTAGGTTGGTGGGAGGATCTCTAAGCCAGGTTCCCTGAGCCCACATGGAGGACCCCAGGTAATTCACACCACTGGAACTAACTGTGGCCTTCTCTAACATGGAGCAGCCCCATCTCATCTCTCAGCTGGTCCTTTCCCAAGGTTCCAGCCATTTGGGTGGCATAATGGTGACCTTTATCCACTGAGTGGCAGATGCTAGAGCTCCTCAGATGCTCTGAGAATCCCAGGGATAAGTCCCAAGTCCATCGGGCTAGGGAAGAGTCCCTTCAGGGCTGGAAGCTTTTTAAGTTTGTGCGGGTGACTTATCCAGAAGGAAGGGCATGTTTGAGGCAAATTCGTAGTATAAGATGGCTCTTTCCCAACCTCCTGGACTGAGAAGCCAAGAAGGATGACTACTTCCCCTTTCCCAGCAAGCTCACAACTCCGTCTAGCACAAGTCAAGAGGGGAAAGCTACAGTCCAAAAGGGCTTCTCTGCCCCATATGGCTAGGAGTGAGCCTATGTGCCACAGTCCTTGCCTACGTGGCTACCGGCTGCTCCCTCTACGGCAGTACTCCCAATACCTAAAGGAAGACACCCAGAGCCCTGGGTCCAGAAAGACAGGATGAAAGCAGGAGATGTGGGTCCAAGCATCTGCCCCCTTTACTCCTAGCTCCTGAGACTCTCATCTCCTTGGGTCTAAAGTACAAGGGGTGCGGTGGCCAATAAATGTCAAGTGCTGGGTACAAGACAGGGGTAAGGTAGACTGATGCTCTACATCCCACCCCTCAGGGATGAAAGCTGAGGTGAAAAGGTTAAATCTCTATTGCCACAGTGAGCCCCAGGTAGGCAGGGCCTGGGGATCCAGTGGCACCCACAGCCTTACAAGCCTGCAAAGTAGTCCCACTGGCCCTAACTTAAGAACACATGCAGGGTAGCAGAACATGAAGAGTCACCCAAGATGGAAGGTGGGCTGAGAAAATGCAGTATTGTCTCTGCTTCTATAGAAAGCCCAGCTTTCCAACCCTGGGTATCCCCTCCTCTCACCTTCTGCATGGCCAAGGAAAGCAGATAGAAAGCAACCTTGCAGCTGGGAGCCATCCTAACGAGGGGTGCACACAAAACCCATCCACAGCCTTCGTCTCAAGGAGGCCACAGCTGCCACGCTTTGGCCTCGCCCCATCCCGCTGGTGCTGCATGAGCCTGCAGGTGTTGCTAGCGGCTGCCTGTCCCTACATTCCCCACAGGCATCAGAGGCCCTCCCTAATCTTGTAAGCCTGATACCACAGTCTGGCCAAGCAGACAAGGTCCTGCAGGAGTCAGGTGTGGGCAGACACCTGGCCAAGGTTCGCTCTGGGAGTTGGGGCTTGGCAGATCCCCTCCAGTGGGATCTCCATGCCCTGCATGGAAAGAAAACCCAGTATAGAGACTTGTAAAACAGAGAAGAGTTAACTTGGTGAATTCATCACTCTGCATGTGTGTTTACATCACCAATGACTAAGAGAAAACTGAACAGATTCAGAAACTGAAGCCAGGAGCTGCTTCCCAATCAATCAAGATGAAACACTTCTGGAATTTTCCATAAGGAACTTTTCTTCTCAGCATCCTGACTTGCACACAGCTCCCCCGAGATTGAGCTATGCAAGAGGGCCACACCTGTGCCCTTGTCCCCCATCTCCACCCTCACCGTTAGATGTGCAGCATAGCAAACACCCAGCAGCCTCTACTGCCAGGCTCCCCCACACCCTTGCCCTCTGCACTACCAGAGAACCTCAGGAGTCCATGGAGGCAGAGTCTGAAGCCCTGGAAGATGATACTAGCTGCTAGGCTTCTGTTTGCAACACACTTGAGCTCAATATTTCCACAATAAAAAAAGCTCCTTTTTGTGGGCCTGCCAGGGACAGATCGGGGACAGAGTGAGCCTGAGAAGCTGGGATTTAGGATGTTTGCAGCAGCCTCCACCGCTGCTCCTGCTACCACCACCGCCACTGCCCTGACCCAGGGAACCAGACCCCAGGACGCCAGGCAGAGGCTGAGCCAGGAGCCAGAGACAGTCCTCCCCTTCCAGAGGTCAGAAGGATGGAACACGCAAAGAGGGACTCCAGAATTCACGTCTGTGTGATGCTCTAGCGGGAACAGGTTTTGGAAAACTGAACCTGAGAAATTTGGTTTGTCACCCTCATCCTCATCACCACCCCCACCATTGCCAAAATCGCCAGTGTAATCATCATCATCACCATCAATCATCACAGTTGCCGTCATCAACATCGTTTTCCAGGGCCATCATCACTACCACCATGTCATCATCGTCGTCATCATCATCCCCATCATCATCACCACCATCACCACCATCATCATCACCATCATCCCCATCATCCCCATCGCCACTCCCTTAGCGCCTCTCTGTAAGGTGCATATTCTCCCATCTAGGCCTCATTACCACAAAAGGCACGTAAGGTCAACTCCATTCTCTATACAAGGAAACTAAGACTCAAAAAGGCTCAGACACTTGCCTACAGTCACCAGCTAGTGAGGAGGAGAGGGGTCCATACACGGAGGAGCAGAGGCCTGACAAGGTTTAGGGCTGCACCCAAAAAGTGGATTCCCTCCATTCTCGAACCCTTAAGACCCGCCCCACACCACTGCCCTCCCAAGGCCAGACCATCCCTCTTCTCACATGGCCGAAGGGGTCCAGGTGGTTGTTCGTCAGCTTCAGCTTCTGGAAAGAGACCAGCTGTCGCATCCAGTGGGCCCCGGTGGCCGGAGAATCCGGGTGGACATAAAGCCTCCCTGGCATGGCTGGCTCAGCCTTCCCGGCGACCATCCTGCCCACAGACAGACAGCAGGAGCAGTTGAGGACACTGGGGTCTGGAGAAGCCCAACTTCCCTGTTCCCTCTGAAGGCAAACAAAGGCTCTGAGGAATAATAGCTGTTTTCTATCCAGTGCTGGGGTGGGGTAGGGTGGGGGTTCCCAGCTTTCACTGAAGTAGGAAGAGGGGGGGATGAAGGAATGTAGGGGCATTTACTTCAAAGGCTGGGGCTGTTTATAAAGATGTTTCAGAAAGAGGCACTTCTGTGTGTTTGATTTATGAATTTTGATTTACTGGCAGTGCTTTAACCGGAACTACCTGCCCTGCCGTTATATATTTTTACTTTTTAAATGTTATAAACGTGTCATCTGGAACTTCTTAAATCCAGAGCCTGTTCTGAGTTCTAATCTAGTGTCTGCCTCTACGACCTCCATCATGGAGCCAGGGCCCCAACCAGATGTCCTAGGCACAAGTACAGTGCTAAGGTGGTACTCACTTAGCCCTCCAACCCGCCCATCTCTCCCCCAGACCCTTGAGCAAGGGCCTTATAATGTGACCCGAGACAGCAAACCCCCGAGTCTGAGAGGGTCAGACTCTGAAACTCTGAAGCCAGGCAGGCAATCAGAAAAGCCTCAAACCAAGTAATGTCATTAAACTATTAAAGTTTCTCCAAAAATATGGTCCCCATTCTCCACCCCAGTGAGGCACTGCCAGTGCCTGAATTCACCAGGTGTTAGCAGTTTTCCTGCTACCAGACAGCACCATGCTGCCCAGGACTATAGGGGGAGTGTGGCCCCTCCTGGTCCAGCAAAGCCTGCACACCTGCCATAGGTGGTGCTGATGCTGAAAACCTGGGCAGATTTGGGCCCGCCTCGGCCCCTGCCCAGGTGCAGGCAGTGGACCAGCAAAGTGAATCTGGGCAGTATCGGACTGGCTGGGGCCCCGGGGAGAAAGAGTAACAGACCCCAGGCCTCTTACCATTTGTTGTCACAGAACTTGTAGCGATGGTCATCTGCAGGGACGATGTCGATGAGCAGGATGTACTTGGTCTTGGGGTTCATGCCTGTGACCTTTACCTTGTAGCTGGGGAACATCCTCCTGAGGGAGTCAAGGGTTGAGGTGGCACACCAGGAGAAATGGCAGAGGAAATGTAAGAGCAGATGGCAAAGCTCTTTTAGCCAAAGATCCTGACACGCTTCTCTTTTGTCCCTCCCTATACCACAGGACAGAGCCGTCCAAACTACACCTGGTCCCCACCCCCACCACCCCCCCCCCACCACCACCACCACCAGCAGCTGTCAATCTACATTTCCTGCTCTGGAAATCCCCCAAGATCAGAACCCAGTAGCTGTCAGCCACAGCATCATAGAGGCCCTGGTCAGGACTGTGAGGAGGATTTCAGTAGCAATCTGGCTGCTTTAACTTGTCCCCAGTCCTTCACCGGCTTCATACAGCTGAAGTCCTGAGGTGCCATCACAGGGCGCTAGTGCGGCTGACCCAGCAGCCCCTGTTGGCTACTCCCATATGCAATGAGCTGCCTCTCTCATAGGGAAGAGAGCTTCGTAGAAACCCTGCTAAGCCTGGGTGCTTCCTTTGTGTCCTCCTCATGGTAGATGCCTCACGAAGACATAACACCTTGACTAGGAATCCAGTAAGTCAGTGGAGAAGCCTCATGGGTGAAAACATGGATGCTGACGTCAGCTTACCATAGTTCATAGCCAGGCCCACCACTGACCACCAGCTAAGCCAGCAGTTCTCAACCTGTGAGTCGTGACCCCTTTGGAAGTTGAATGACCCTTTCACATGGGTCACCTAAACCATCTGATATCAGATGTTTACATTATGATTCATAACAGTAAAATTACAGTTATGAAGTGGCAACCAAAAAAATGTTATGGTTGGGGAGGGTGGGTCACCACAACAAGAGGAGCTGTATTAAAGGGTCACAGCATTAGGAAGGCTGAGAACCGCTGAGCTAAGGCCTCAGGCCACCAGCCTGGGTCTCCTGTGCCTTGGTTTCCCTACCTCTCAAGTGAGGATAACAGTACTACTGTCGTCTCCAGCCACTGCTCTGTTCCACCCCACACAAGCCAATGGTATGGCCTATGTCTATGAAAATGGACCCAACAAAAATGAGTCTTCTAGCTCTTGCAGCCTGTGATGAAGCTGTCCAGGACCTTAGGTTTCAGGACATTCTGAAGAAGAGCTCCCTTAGGGCCCTCAGCATATACACACAAACCTGCAAGATCACAGGTTTCTCAGCTCCTACTTTACCAGAGCAGGGCAGATAGAACCGCCCACCATGCACCCCTCCCACACACAGGTGCCTCCAGCCCCTCCCCAGCTGACTCTCCACAAATGAGGGCTGGAGAAGTAGCTCAGGTGTAGACCATTTGCCTAGCATGCATGCTGATTTAGATGACCATCACTACAATATACAAGTCACATACTCCGTTTAAACTTGGCATGGACATACTGGCCTATAACTGTACATTGCTCAGGGAGGCTGAGACAGGAGAACTGCTGGTTAGAGGCCAATCTGGACTACATACCAAAATCTTGCCCAAAATAAATAAACAAATAAAAATAAAAATAAATGGGCAAGGCGGTGGTGGCACACACCTTTAACTCCAGCACTCAGGACGGACGCTGATCTCTTGAGTTAGAGGCCAGCCTGGTCTACAGAGTGAGTTCCAGGATAGCCAGGGCTACACAGAAAAAACCTTGTCTCGAAAAAACAAAAATCACTAAGAGTTTCCTCAGAAGAGAAGTGGGGTCCAAACCCGACTGAAGCCATGGAGCTGTGGCAGCCTCAACCCACTCTGTGATACTTCGAACCAAGTCAACACCAGAAGTCACTCACTAAGCCAAAGTAGTCCAGAGAGCTCACAAAAAGCTGCCCTGAACAGGTCAAATAGACTGGGCCCCCCACCCCCTTCCTGCAAGTACTCCATTTTGTCATCAGTACCAGCTTACCTGGGTAGGGCAGGACTTCCTGAAAGAATAAAGGTCTCCACAAGCTGGCAGACCCCAAGACAAGCTGAGACCGTGAGCAAAAGGGTCCTGGAAGGCTTGGTTCCCCTCCAGAACCTGCCTAGCCCAGCCCATGTCCCTCTCCTGCTGCAGGAGACACTGGTACCCACACTGCACAGAGAAAGGGCGGCTGTGTTGGCCCAAGCGCCCAGGCGCATGTGCAAAAAGCATGTGGGGCAAGTGCGCATGTGTGCCTGTGTGCGTGCCTGGAGGGCGGGGGGCAGTTCTAGCTGCAAGTCTAGGGACTTATAAACCGTGTGGAAGAATTTGTCTCAGATGTCAATTGAAAGCATTTTCAAATATCCACCCCACCCCCTCTCCAAGGATGGGGGAAAGCCAGAGGATTCAGGAACCCAATCCTGCCTCCTACTTCAAACCAGCCCCCTGCCCAGCATCGGGGCACAGTTAGAGTGGGCACCACCCTGTTTCTTGGCCCTGCTTCACTCCTGGTGGGCCTAAAGCTAAAGAGGGAGGGCAGCGGCTGCCTTGCCTCGCCCTCCCTGGGGGAAAGCCAAGAACCATGTCCCCTCCAGGCCACCATTTTGTAACTGCTACAGAAACTGCAACAAAATGGAGCAGCCCTGACTGTGTTGGGCTAGCTAGGCCCAGGTAGTCGTTCACTGCCGGTGGCAACAGCAGAGGACAGCCATAGCCTCCTTCCAGGGCCAGTGCCCACATATGAGGACCAGGAAGAAATGCCAGGCTGCCACTGCAGCAGTGTGTACAGCCTGGACCAAAACCGGGCTGAGGGGCCCTGACCTTCCCATTCTTCCCTATGGTGCACCACCATGCCTCAGCAGCTCAGAGAGTCGGGCAGACATTGGGTGCTCCTCAGACACACACACACCCATGCCTGCATTCTGCCTCCCCAGGCTCAGAGCTAGTGTCTTGCGATCTGCCCCCTTCCAGAGGCTGACCATGGACCAGCCACTTTGGGGAGGTGTTGGGGCACCGGTGTAGGGAAGGAGGCACAGGTCTCTGCGTCTTCTGTCCAACAAGTCCGCTCTTCTGACTTGGGGTAGGGCTAGTATTAGAACCCAAAGGCCCAGCTTGCAGGGGGTCCATCAGGTGAGCATGCCTGAGTTTGGGAGCCATGACTTTCCTCAGCGCTCTACTGGCAAGGTAAAGATCCTCACTAATGAAACACACGAAACGATCGTATGAGCTGTAAGTTATTTCTGATTTACGACCTTAGGCGTACCTGAAAACACCCTACGCTGCAGGGGCCGGGGTGGGGGAGAGCCTCGGGGCCGGGGAGGGCGGAGCAGGAAGGGAGGCTGTCACTAGCTCTGGCCGTCGTTGCGCCCCACGCGCCCTTCCAGGCCCTTCACGCGCGACCCGGCGCCTTCGTTCTCCCCACCGCCCCGGGTCCCCGCACCCGCGCGGCCCCCAGACGGAGCAGCGGCCAGCGCGCGCGGAAGCGGCTCCGCCAGGGGAATAAACACGCCGGCCGCCAGGCCGCCCGCCGGGAGCAGATGAAAGCCCGACCTCCCCTCTGATCAGCAGCCGCTCTGAAAGGGTGCCGGCCCGAGCCTTTATCTGCTTCTTACTCGGAAATGGCTTTAGAATGAGCTGCTAGGATAAGCCTCCTCGGTGGTGCGCGCCTGAGGCTGGGGGCCCGGTGTGATTTGGGCCACAGATCTGTAAAAGCGAACTCCCTGAGGGGAGGGCACGCACGCGGATGGCTGGGCTCCTGGAGCTCCTGGTTGCCAAATTCACCGCGCCGAATTAGTGCCCCCTCCCCCATCCCAGGGACAGAGTGGAAATCAAGATCTTGGAACCCGCCAGACTCTCTCTTACCTAACTGGACCCCCACACCCAACCCACCGAAGCCCCAACTTCCCTGAGGGTGGAGACCAATGCGCTACACGTGTCTTCCCTTAAATGCAAGCATTAAAGCCGCCGGGGCAGAGAGGTGTGGAAAGTGGTTTTCAGGGTGGCAGCAACGGTGACCGGGGAGGCGAGCAGGAGAGATGCTGGGGAACTAAGGAGGTTTTCCCTTTATCTGACACCCTGGGTACATGTTTTTTACATTCTATGGGGCTGTAAACTTCAGATGCGCCCTAATTCCCTTGCAGAAATAATTTCACTTTAAAAGAGAAATCTACATTTAAATGACGTGTACACACACACACACACACACACACACACACACACGGTTCCTATCTTAGAACCTTGAAGAGAAACAAAGTGCAAAAGGAGCTACAGAGGAAAGGCAGGGATGGCTGGAAAGCCCGCCTATCGTTCTATCCTTAAAATCCTGGGGTCTCCTTAGGTAGAAGTGGGGAGCAACCAAAGATAAGGGGGTGCGGGGAGGGGGCGCGGCATATATTTCAACCAGACCTTTTGGGGCCAAATGATTTCTGAAAGCTCCTCCAAATGATTGGATTCCCTCTGAGAGAGAGAGAGAGAGAGAGGAGAGAGAGAGAGAGAGAGAGAGAGAGAGAGAGAGAGAGAGAGAGAGAGAGAGAGAGAGAAACCCAAAGCATTTTTAAAGACGTATTTTCCCCGAGGGGAGGGTGTGTGAAATGGATGCTGTTTGGGAAAGTCAGTTGCTTCACTCAGATTTTTTTCTAAGGCACTTCCTTCTGATAGACTTTTGCTTTCAGAAAATACTTTAAGAAGAGATCAAAGCAGTCTCTCTCCGACCCACTTTCCCAGTGTCTTCAACCCTACTTCTCTTATCATCCACGCCACTGGGCTCTGACGCTCTGTATACAGAGCAAGGGCAATTGGCTTTGAAGCCCAGGATTAAGCCGGGCCAAATCCTTGCCTCAGAATAACAAACAATACAGGTTCAACAGGAGTTCTCATCGGTAGTTCATTTTTCAAACGCAAATTCACTGTCACTAACACAAGCAACATTGAACTCAACAGGCTATGAAGGCTGATAGTGGAGATTTATCTGGTGGCAAAACCATGACCTAGGAGTAGGGCAGTCAGATGAGTAGGGAATGTTCATTTTTGGAAGGTTTATATTTAAATTTTTGTGGAGCTCGCTTTTATCTGTTTGGGAGGGGGAAATGCAGTTTCTCACATGTATCAAGCTTGGAAGGGCTACAAAGCCAAGAGAGAAATCTGCTGTCTGACAAGGGTCTGAGAAGAACTGAGAGGAACTTAGGGAGGGTTTGACTGTCATGTGACGCCTAGCATCAGGGTTAAGCATTTTAGTCAAAAGTGCTGTCCAAGGAGGCTGATTCTCTTTTTCCTTTGCCTTCAGATTTTCAAGGACCCAATAGGCAGGAGACTTGGGAAACCATGAATTCAAATGAGCTTGTGAACTTTCTCTGAGGCATTCTCTCTGGGCTCTCTTCTCTGAGGCCCCACCTTCCCCAGCAGTTATTGAGGCCCCTAAGCAGCCAGGGTCTCTAGGACCAAACAATCCCACACTGCACAGGGCGTCCATTAAAAAGAAAAAGAAAAAAAAAGCCATGAAGATTTCTCAAAATTAGGGTTTTGTTCTGGGGCTGGGGTGTGTGGACTTCCTGGCTTGCACAATCCAGGCCATTCCCTTCTCTGGGGTTGTTTTTTTCTTTCTATTTTCTTCCAGGTTTTACATCTAGGAATCTATGGTTCAGGGTGCAGGAAAAGTACCATCTGCTGAGAAATCATGTCCCAGGCAGGGTGCTGGTTTGCTTGCAGAGTTTAGGAAAAACTGATTGGCTGCAGTGTGGAAGACCCACAAGCCCACAGAGAGCAGGCTGCATCTAGAGACTGCCTGGGCACAGTGAGCAGGTCAATGAAGACAGTGGAGGTCCGGAGGGGCCTTAGCAGTATGTTTAGCATGCGCAAGATGGGTGGATCCAGGTATGCAGATAGGTATACACAAAAAGAGGGGGGCAGGTTTACAGGAAGAAATGGGGTCTATGAGGTCTGAAGCTGAAGTGGATGAGGCCAGGGAGTTTTTCCAATTAGACTTGGCATAACTTTCCACCAGGAAAGTGAAAGGGTGTGAGGACTGCATAGTTGACCAGCATCCTCACTATCAGCACCATCCCTGAGGCCCACCCCAGGTAGAGTCACTAGGATAGGGCACAGGCTTCAGAATGAGTGGGTAGCCTCTATCGTGCGCATCTGAGGGTTCATGTTGGAATTAGAGAAGGAGGAACCTCATAAGTGTAGAAAGCCTACTGAAAGCCACAACCTCGAATGCCCAGAGAACATGCACACCTACATATTTCCAAGAGTCTAAAATCTACAGATGTGAATTCTGGGGTGTTCTTCGGTTTTGTTTCCCCCCGTGTCAGCAAGCACAAGAGAATAACCCCCCTCTCCACACCTCCAATGCACCTGATATTTTGCCAGTGCCATTCACAGGCCCAGATTTGAGCCCCACAGCTAAGAAGGACAACAGGTATCCATACAGTTGCAGTGTTCAAACACCTGGCACCACAGCGCCACAGGACAGTAGTTACTTGCCAAGTGCACCCGGATGGGAAGAGGCAGGGCTTTTGGCAGCTGCTCCTTTCTCTATTCTCCATCACTATTCCACAAGGTCACCCTCTGCAAAATCGTCCTTTTCCATCCCCCAAATACAGCAAACTCAAGCCCCAAAACCAACCTTCCTCCTGCCCTGGTAGAAACCCTAGGTGGTCATGCCATCTTTCTGACTGAGACAAGAGGGTGGCCAGGTGCTCTTGTTGTCCTCCTTACAAACAAACAACAAAAACTTCACAAGACCTTCCTGGGAGCTGACAGGAAGGACCCCAGCACCCGCACATGGCACACAGCACCTCACTGAGTTTGGTTTCTTTTGAAACAGAACTTTGCCATATGCTTTATGGACAGCTGGACGAAGCAGGCGCCTCCCCCCCCCCACCAGTGAAGTGGAAGCAGGTAGAGACCCTACAGGCTCTCGACTGAGGCTTGCACAGATGGAAATAGTTGAGTTGGTAAGAGAACATTCCCCCATACACACTGCAGTCTGACTCCACATCCTTGGCCCTTGATGGTGGACCACCTTATTTCTCCAAGCAACAATTTCGGAGCCCAATTTCGGGAAAATGGACATTTTCTCACCTAACTTGTCCCTGTATGGACGTGGACCGGGCAATGTGTCCACAACCATTTCCTAAAGCTTTCAGTGTCTGTAGCCTTCTCCTTCACCTGACTACCGTCCTATTGGGCCACTCCTGCCCCACGCAGACACCCCACCACAGCCAATGTCTGCGTTACTCACAGACATGTGGTCTGTTGAACACACACATACACACACACACACACACACACACTGCTCCGTGTCTGCCTGCCTCTTCTCATTCTCTCCTCCCTCTTCTCTCCCACAGACACCAGCACATTTTAAAGATGTTTCCACTTTATAAATCACCCCTCTCTGGCAGCCACCGAGAGGTAGGGAGGCGCCCCAACAATATACGGAACCAGTGGTGCCTTTCCCTAGGCTGGAGGGGGGGTGTTCCCTGGGATGAGTATCTTGAGGTTCAGGTTGCTACCGAAAAGTTAAGGCAACTGAGAAACACAATCCCATCCCTTCTACCACCTGTGGGCTCTTAGGCATATCAGGCCAGAGAACTTCCCTGGAGAGCAAAGCATCCCTACAGGTGGCCTGCGGGCGTGGCTGCCCTTGTTTGCATGTCATCAACATAATGTTGTCCCTCAGCAGGAGCCTTCTGGCCCCCTCAGGTCCTCTTAAGGTGTAAACCCTGGTGCCCGGCTGGCTTTAAGAGGTGTGGTGCTGGGACCTCAGTGACTGATAAATTTCCCACTGTCTCCTACCAGGAACCCAGAGAAGCGCAGAGTCGGCTCCCAGCTGCACCTCTAGTCCCTGTACATCCTCCAGGCTCCCACCTGCTGGCCTCCCCACGTCACTCTGGCCCGCTGACCTGCCGGCCTTGGTGATGATCATCTCGGTGCCCGCTTCATGGAACTTCTTCCACAGCTCCTTCTCGTGCAGTCCCACCTTGATGTTCTCGATGGTCTGGGGATGGGAGGAAGGGGAGCTGATGTGTCTGGCTGGCCCACAGCTGGGCTCCACGCGGAGCCTGCCTACAGTAGAGCGCAGACCGACCGACGAAGCGTGCCGAACATGCCAACCCCAGAGCCCAGTCCTCGAGATTTCGTTTCACAAAATTGTTTTTGAACCATTGCGAATTTGAAACCTTGAATCAGAAATTTAAACTCCCTGCTTTGGCGCTTCACCTATTGATGGACCTGAAGAGGACACACAGAGACTGTGCCGGAGTAGAGGACACTCCACAGCTGGCCTAACACCGCTTTGCTTGAGGGTGGACCGAGGGACACCGAGAAAGGCACGGGGGATGCGGGTCGTGGGACCGTGGTGATGTGCAGGATAGCGGGCGAAAGCCTTCTCGGTGACGCTTCGGTGGCCTTTCTGTCTGTCCCGCTCCCTGGTTTTCTCCCTCTTGGGGTTCTCGTAGCTGGGCTTTGGCTTGTGCGCATCCCCTGGAGCGGGGATCTCCCTTCCTGGGCTGCAGCAGAGTCAGCCCCGAGGGTTCGAGGTAGAGAAGGGCCTTCCCTCGGAAGCAGAGAGCACGAGCCATGCTCAGCAGAGAGCCAAAGGGTGACAGTCCCTGACCCCAGGAATACTGACCAACATCCACCCGAAGACCCGCTCTAGACGACCGCCCGACGCCCCTACCTGCTCCGCGGCGGCCGCGGCGGCGACGTCCGCGCCCGGGCCCGGGGGACTGCCGAGCGCTGCTCCGCTGAGGCCCGGCGCGGCCAGCGCGGACTCGGGGGCGTTGGTGGTGTTGGTGGTGCTGGCTTCCCCGAGCGCTGGGCCCGGGGCCCGGAAGGCCTCGTCGCTCTCGGACAGGCCCTTATCCTGCAGCATCTCCTGTGAGCACAGCGCACGCCGAGTCACTCGGCCAGATCCACACTGGCCAAAGGCCCCGCGGCCCTGTGGAGCTGAGCCCACCGGGCTTCGAGTGGGCGCCCTGTACACGTGGACCCCGCCCCCTTCTGAGCTGGGGGAGGGAGCAGGGAGGGCAGGACCCTAGCCTCCTCCCTTCGGGTTCTGGACCTGGGAGGGTCTACGTGCAGTTTAAGGTCTGCCTGCCCCCGCAAGTCTATGCGATGAGTAGGTCTTGAGGAAGGACCGCCTTCTCCGCGTAGCCTCAGCTGCACCCCCGTGTCCCTTCCTTCTGCTCCATAGAGCCCAAGGCCTGGATCTTGTCCGTTCGGAAATAACTAGGGTCTCACTTTTGGTCGAGGGTACCCAGGGCATTCCTGGGGCTTGCAGGAGAGGAGAGGTAGGCCTGAAGTCTCACACACACACACACACACACACACACACACACACACACACACATCCCATACCTGCCCAGAGCCCAGAGCTGGGGGTGGGGGTTGCTTCAGGCCAGTGCTCAGCATCTGCCTTCACCCAGCACCTCAGTCCAAGTGGAGACGTCCTGAACTGAAGACGTCTGAACTGAATTCCAAACCTCACACCGCATCCTCCTCACCCAAGAAGCACACTCTCTTGGGGTCCCTCTGATCCAGACCCTGAACTCTGCCAGGGGCCTCCTCAACCTGTCCTCACATTCGCACAGGCTGGCTCACACACTCCTCTTTAGTTCCAAAAAGGAATCTGCATTGGGCCAAAGGATTCAAACCCTTCTTAGCCTAACACTAGGCCAGTTAGGGAGGATCCCTTTCACAATCTCCGCCTGGACTTGCCTCAGGGCACAGCTAAAATTCCCTAAGTATCTGGACCTATTCACCTGCCTGCAAGTGCACGTTGTGGTCTTGGGGGTACCAAAAGGAAAAGTCTCGCTTGCAAGGACCTGTCTGCCCTGCAGCCCTCGGGGTGCAGCCCTAAACAGTTCTGAGCTTCCCTTCCTCACCACCCTACTCTTCCTCCTGGATATGGCCAAGTTTTAGTGGACTTTCTGCGTGTCTTGGCGAAATGTCTGCCCTTTCTCGTCCCACCCCTCTTCTGTTCTGCCCCAGGTCTCTTTGGCTATCCCCAGGCTCAGGCCCCTTCGTCTACCCAGCTTACCAGCCTGTGCACCCGGGCTTTGGCTTCGGCTCCCAGGGCCTCCAAAGTAAACAAGCCAAGTGCAACCGAGGAGATAAAAGGGGACTGGGGCCAGCCGGGGCTGGGAAAAGCCCATAAAGATAAGGCTGACAGCCCAGCCCGTCTCTCTGGACGTGGCCTGCCCCTGCACCCGTCTTGAGCCATGTGCTGTTCCCCAGGCCGAGCTTCGAAAATCCAGGATTCCCGCAAATGGGGACGCTGTAGGACTAGAGACCCTGCGAGTGCACTGGTTTGCACTCTATTTGGGAGCCAGCAAGGGTGGGCGCCCACGGGCGACCCCGCCTGCCCCAGGTGCGGAGGCTCCGGGGCCAGGACCCGAGACTGCCTGCCGAGCTCCGGACGTTCCTCGTCACCTGGAGCCGAGTCGCGGCCTTCCCGCCCTGCACCCTGCCAGAGCGACGCGGGTCGCCCTCCTACACCCGCGGCCAGAGTTAGGCTGTGCTCTCCCCACTTCGGGCCGCAGATCACCTTCCTCTGCCTCTAAGCTCGAGACGTCCCAAGCTCCCCCTTTTTCCTGCCCCTTTGGGTGCTCTTCATCCCAGCGCCCTCGGAAGCTGGCATCCGGGGTCGGGCGCTCGCCCCAGCGTCGGCGCCAGGGCCCTCCGCGTCGACCCTCCCCGGGGTGGCCCGCGGGCTCTGCTGCCTCTACGCCTGGGTTGGTCTCTTTAAGCTATCTCATTTTTTCGGGTGGGGGGAAAAAGGGGGAAAAGAAAAAAAGGGAGGGTAGCGGTTTTCTTTTCATATTTTTTACTAGTGAAATTTTTCCTTATACTAGGGGAATTTTTTAAAATTACTATTTTTAATATTTTAATTTGTTATTTTCGAAGTAAAATTCTGATTTGTTCGGCAACACTATGAATATTTATCCCTAGCTCTGGGATTATTCGTGATTTTAACATTGTAAGGATAAAGCAGGAGTCTGATTATCATTATGGAATACGCTGTTGCTTTCCTGTTACTGTTTTCGCCCTTCAGGGCTCGCCTGGCACATCAGTAACGCTGTTACCAATATCTAGGTAATTAGATACAGTGTTCAATTGGTCCCGTTAATCTATCATTATTTTACTTGTACTGGGCATCTTAGCTCTTTATTCTATCTAAACTTCCGTAGGGTTTTTTTTTAAGCATAATTGTAGTATTATTGTCCCAGATATTCAGGTTCATTTTCTTCACATCCAGATAGCATTTTTTGTTCTCTTACTATGATTTGTTCTGTTAAGACTGTTCAGGATACCCCAGGAATTATTGTTCACCTCCTCCATACAGTACTCCGCTTGTTACTCTGCTATTATTTGCAACGGTATGGATCTTAATTTGCCTGTTATTTTTCATCACTTCATGGCTTCTTGCAACTTTGTCATCATTTGTAAGATCGCCGTAGCCCTTAATGCTCTGATTATTTTTCAGCACGTTGGTATAATACTTATTACTCAGACATTATTTATAATGTTGTGACTATTAATACTTGCTCATAAATTGTCATTACTCCAGCAATCCTCATCACTGTGTCTCTACATGTATTACAATTACTTGGAAATATTCTGGTTAACTATTGATAGGAGATCAACAATACATCCTATGATCGTCTCGCATTGATGCAGAAGGAATCACCCTTAATGTTCGCGTTGTTCCTTTTTTCCCTAGCTTGTTTTCCACAGTCGTCAGTTTAGTGACTTGCTACATCTGCATTGTCCCGTATATACTATGGATAGTGACCTTGGCACAGTGGTTTTTGTCTTGTCTCTGTATTTGAAGTTACTTTGTCTTCAGTCCTTTTCAGATTGTTATTACTATTTTCACTCGATCTTGGAAAAAAGATTATCGTGGTAACAAATATCCTAATCCTATATCAGCTATCCGTTTCGCTCTGTGTCTTTGGTAATCGCTCACATGAATTCTGGTAGTTTTGAGCTATTATTACTTATATAACCGTTACTGGTTTGAGTCTGACTAGTCTGGCATCATACAGTTCAAGGTTCTGCATGGATTTTCTGTTTTCGTCGCCAGCCGGTCCGGAGCCCTCTTCTTTGGCCTTTCTTATTCTGCAAATTCGAATTTCAAAGCCACCTCTCTTGTTCCTACGAAGCTGCCTCTAAATCGGCAATATTCTTAGGTCCCTAGACCCATTTACCTCCATTACTCCAGACTAGGGGCTTGCGCCCCTGCCACTGGGTGTCGGGCCAAGGAAGCGACCTGATTACTGAGGACCGGTTGCGGTCCTCCTGCGGACCACCTGAGGCCCTCACCCCAGTCGCCTCCTCTTCAGGTCATCCCCCCTGGATCCCGCTGCCTAACCCTGAGCTAGGTAACCCCAGCCCCGCGCCCCACTCACCCACGCCCGGCTGGAGCCCACACTCACCCTAACTGCCCGGCAGCATGCAGAGGCGCCCGCGGCCCCAGGTCCGCAACCAGCTCCGGTCCCAGAGGCGCGGGACGGCAGGGGCTCTGCCGGGGCCTCTGGGTCACCGTCCCGCTGCCCGCCGCGCCCTCGGGGCCGGGCGCATCCCGGGAGTAGAGCAGGCCCTTGATCTCCGAGGCTGCACTTTGGGGCCTCTGCTCCCTCCTCCTGGTCCTCCCTCCCTCCGGGGCCTCCCCCCACCCCGTGCTGACGTCGCAGCTGTCAATCAGTCTTCATCCGCCCCCCCCCAAGAGGGGGGTTCTAGGGTACTGGGACTCCTCAGTCCTCCCGGACCCCAAGCCTCGATCGGGCCGCAGGCTCTTCCGCAGTGCAACCGGGTGTCCTCCCCGCGGTCCTCTGGCCAGGCAGGGGCCTGGAGCCCCGCATGGTTTAGATTAGAGAGGCGGGAAGAGGGGACGGGTGGTCGGTCGAGTCGCGGTGCCCTGTTCCCACTGAGGCTGGACAGCCAGGCTTGCTCCCCGGCGCCATGGGCCTGGCCACTGCCAGTCACCTCCCCGTGCTGGCTCTCCTGCGTCTTCAGACCAAGGGCACACACGCCGCGTATGGACCCTGACCGCCCTATGATCACACCTGTAGCCCGGGGCCCAAGATCTGGCCGGAGGATCGTAGGTGCCTGACCCTCCTGACGCGCCCAACGTGGGGTCACGGAGGAGGGTAGGGAGGAGGCCCGGTGGCCAGGCCTGGTGGCCGCTGAGAGATGCTGAACTCGGGCCCTAACCTAGCCTCAGCGGGATTTGCGGGGATAAGAGGAGTAGTTGAGGGGCAGGCTTGGGCCAGCGGTTCCCCAAGATCCAACTCTATGCCTACTCCAGCCTGCGAAGCTGAAATGGCGCTGGCGACACCTTCTGCTCTGAGCTTGAGAAAGTGAGGCCTGCTTAGCCGCCTAGACCTCGATTGCCTGCCTGCCTGCCTCCCTCTAGGTCCACGTCTCTTTCTTTCTCTTGCATCTACTTCCACCTCCCGCAACCTCTGCGTCTCCACAGGTCCACAGACTCCAGTGGCCTTCGCCCCATACGTGTCTGGGCTTCACAGCCTTCCATATGTCCAGGAAACTTGGTCAAGAATATGCCTGTCCATCCTTCTCCAATGACCCCCAAAAACTCTCTGTTACTGTGGATCCTTGCAGCACGGAGCAACCCTCACTCCACTGGGCCATCAGCTTCCCCAGTCAGCCTGGCTCTTCAGGATTTGTCCTCAGAATCAGACTAAAGAAACACTTTAGTACTTTCCTGAAGGAATCTGCCCCCCTTTCAAAGTCAAGAACCAGCACCAGTGCCTCCTCACGCCATGTACCCAAAGAAAGAAGCAAAACAAGAGTCTTAAGAAACAAACAAAAAACAGCAGCTGCTGTAGAGCCAGTGGTGGAGCTTAGGAGTGGCCTACCACCCAGAATCCCTATTGTGGGGAGTGATGATGGCTCCTTCAACCTCGGCTTCCTTAAGGATTCCTCCCATAGCATCCCAAGCTGAGGAGAGGAAGCCAGATCTAAGAGGGGTAGAGAAGCTCAGTTCTCCGGGCCCTGCCTCCTTCTGGAGTGAAGAAGGGGAAGGCCCTGGTGTTTCAGAGCATGCCTGGGGAGCCATGTTCCCTGCGCTAGAGAAAACTGGTTGACAGGCCTCAGCTCCTGCCCCAGTCCTCTCCCTTGTGTTCTTCAACAGCCTGTAGGGAAATCTTTCCCACACAGTGGGCAGGCTGACAGGGCAGCTGTGTGGGAAGGGCAAACAGAGCCCGTAGTGAATTAGCAGGTACTGTATGTAGACTGGAGTTAGGCCAGACCCTGGAAAGAATCTGTTGACAGTCACTGGAGGAAGTGCATAATGACACCATGTAGTGAAGCTCTTAAAAAATTAGACTGTGGTCTTCCTATAAGTGCAAGTCTTCCTGGGGACTCACGGGATGTGGTCTAAATCAGTATCAACTGGTTCATGATGATGTGGAGACGTGAGATATGGAAGAGACAGGCAAGGTTTTGGCAGGGAAAATAAAGCAGCAAACCAGCCAGCAAGTGAGTGAGAGAGAAAAGACACACACACACACACACACACACACACACACACACACCGCAAGAATGGAATGATTCCAACACTCGCACATTTTTTATGTTGCTCTGAAACTGGGATGCACCTTGTAGTCTCTGTTCCGGTGTAGTGTGAGTACAAAGATATAGCAGCTTATAACAGAGGAAGTACAGCATTCGGTGGTGAATATACAAGAAATGCCTTTACCTTCCCTTCTATAAAAACAGCTTTCAGAAGTTACACACACACACACCTCAACTAGCTAAACAATATCACCGTATCCAAGAAGCATTAGCATGCTTGTTTGGGCTGACTTAGGGGGAAGTCCTCAGCTTTGGTGTTAGGCTGACCTTGGTTTTGCAGCCAGGTTCTGAACCTTGTATCACCAATTAGCAGCTGTATGACCTTAGGCGAGTCTCTTCACACCCACATCGAATGTGTGTGTGTGGGAGATCGGAGTCTACCAACGATGGGAGGGATTGGCTGAGTTAGTGCATGTAAATGCCTGACCTGTGATAGGTGCTTATTAAAGATCCCAGTAGTTGAAATTTTACTTCATTCCCTCAAAAGCCCAAGGTGTTTTATAACAAATATAAGCTAGTGAAAAGACAAATAGGAAGACAAATTAGTACTAAGGCAAAGGAGAAAGTGCGTGTGTGCTCCTTGCTGGCAAGAGAGGTGTAACTGACACTAAATCTGGCTTAACAGCATCAGGGAAGATCAGGGAAGAATGGTGTTATTCCGATTCAGAAGTGTACAAGCAACACTTTCTTTTTGTATGTGTGTAGGGTGGGATGGGGGTGGGGGCGGGATGGGGGTGGAGAGGGTGGAGATGGTGGGGGTGGGGGTGGGGTGGGGGTGGGGAGGGTGGAGATGGTGCGGGTGAGGGTGGGGGTGGGGGTGGGGTGGGGGTGGAGATGGTGGGGGTGAGGGTGGGGGTGGGGGGTTATGTACGTGCATACAGAAAGCCAAGGGAACCTTGGGTGTCTTTTCTCAAATACTCTCCACTCTGTTTTTTGTTTTAAGACAGGAGCTCTCTCTCACTGCCCTGGAATTCTTCATGTAGGCTGGGCTGGTGGCCACCTAGCTCCAGGGATCCACCTGTATCACCACTAGAATTAAGGGCTGGAGAGATGGTTTAGTGGTTAAGAACACTGGCTTCTCTTCCAGAAGACCTGGGTTCAATTCCTAGCACCTATGTAGCAGCTCACAACTGTCTCATAACTCCAGTTCCATAGGATCTAGCAGTCTCAGACATATATGTAGGCAAAACACTAGTGCACATAAAGATAAAGTTTTTTTTTTTTTGGTTTGGTGTTTTCAGACAGGATTTCTCTGTTGTAACTCTGGCTATTCTGGAACTCACTCTGTAGACAAGGCTGGCCTAGAACTCACAGAGATTCGCCTTCCTCTGCCCCCCAAGTGCTGGGATTACAGGCGTACACCACCACCACCTGGCAAAAAATACATTAAAAAAAAAAATTCTGTGCCAGTGTGGCCAACTTTTTTTTTTTTAAACATTGGTTCTGGAGCTGGAATTCAGTTCCTCCGACTTGCAAAGCAAGCACTTTACCGACTGAGCTCTCTCCTGAGCCCAGAAGAAGCAATTCTTTGGTGAAGGATATAGGAACAAACTTTCCCAGCCCTAAATTCTGAACGTAGTGTTTCTTACATAAATGTTTACTCTTCTGTTTGCACAGAGTTTGGTAAAAAGTTGTTAGTGGCTTCATGCTTGTTTGATGCTGTTTTAGAATTCCATTTTTCATCTTTATTCTATGCATTTATTCATTCGCAGAAATATTTACTCAGTGCTTACTGTGTGTCAGGTTCATAAACAAGAGGAAAAGTCCAACCAACTAATAACCTGCAAATCGTTAACAAATAACCTATAAGCTCACTAATTCCTACATCACGACTCCTGGAGAGATATAAGGATAGAAAGGGGAGCCCCAGCCAGCACGCCATGGCGGCTGCCCAAAGCCTGGGGCAGAAGTGGTCAAGGCTGACTGCTTGGGCTGGCAGTGTAGGATAGTAAGTTGCAATTACAATTTTCCGTTTTATTTATTTTACATGTCTGGGTGTTTTGCCTGCATATGTCTGTGAACCAGGCATGTGCTCAATGCTTGAGGAAGCCAGAAGAGGCCATTGGATCCCCCTAGAACTGGAGATACAGATGACTATGAACCACCACGTGTATGCTGGGAATCCAACCCGGATCCTCTGGGAAAAGCATTCACTGCACTTAACCACTGAGCCATCTCTCTAGTCCCTTATTTTGCCTTTTTTTAAAAGCAGGCTCTCATGTAACCATGGCTGGTCTTGAACTAATCCTCCTGCCTCCACCTCCCCAGAGATTATAATATGTGCTACTATATACTATAATATATATACTATATATAGTATATATACTATATATAGTATATATATAGTACTATATACTATAATATGTGCTAACTATTACAATTAAAAAAAAATCTGGGCTGGGGTTGTAGCTCAGTCAGTAGAGTGTTTGCATAGCATGAAGGAAACACTGGGCTCTGTAATCTCAGAAGTCTGTAAAAACAGGAAGATCAGGAGTTCAAGGTCACCCTCTGAAAGAATTTGGCTACACAGGGCATTTAAAGAAAAGAAGTTTGCAGAACATTGAATAAATGCCTAACAGCAATCTCAACGGAATCATACATAATCTGTGAGCAAAGCCCAAGTGAGAGCCTCACTCTAGGCCAGACACGGAAGCCCTGACCTCCACTCCCTAGTGCCCCTGGAACTGGAAATGACACACTACTCTGCACTGGCCAATGGCACCTACCCAGATTGGAAGAACAAATAGTATAGGAAATGTTTTGTTTTCTTTACAGAAGGGTGTTCCCTTCAGTAAAGACAGTCAGTCACCCCTCAACCCTCAACATCCCCTGCCCCAGTCCTCATGGGTGAGGGCCTCGGAGTCCCCACACTTCGGAGTCCCTAAGTTAAGGATGGAAACTCTTGTGCTGGGGATATCAGAGCTAATGGAGGGGTTACTTGTGCCATCACTAAATGAGTCAACCTGATCCACTTGCTGCTTGTGATGAGAAAGAACTAAGCCCGGTTTCTTTCCATCATTGTTCATCTGGATCTGTTTCTTTCGGCCAAAGAGACTTATAAGACCTACAAATTCCAGTTCAATGGTGAGTCTGTTAGGCACTGCACAGGAAAAGACCCATCTGAGGGTCCCAGCCGCCCAAATCCGGGAAAACAAAGCCCCCCCTTTCCCTCCCAGGTATTTCATGTGCGTGCTGTGATTTAAGGCCTGGGATCCTTATTAAGCCTCCCAAAGGGAAGGGATGGGTGAGGCTGTGGGACTTTACCTGTCCCCCGTGGCTTTATTATCTCCCAGTAGCCCTGGGTCTTGGTTCCAGGTTCCCCAGCCCACATCCTCCACTGGGATTAGCAAACTCCTGCAGCTGTGTAGGGGCAAGGACCCTGAGCTCACTTTAGGGGTTGGGGGATGGGGCAAGGTGGCAGCAGCTGGCGCTGCAGGTGCTTCCCCTTGCTCCACAGATGGGGGCTGCTCACCTGACCTCTCACCCCTGTCTCCCCAGGGCTGCCTTCTACTAGAGAGAATTAGGAAACTTCCAGTTAGAAGAGACAGAGGCCTGGACTGCTGGGTCCCTGAGCCGGGTATGTCAGCTAGGCGGTCCTCTTGAGAGAAAGGTGGTTCCCCAGCACCACTGGTATCTTCTACAGACACACTGGAGAGGCGAAACCCAGTGTGGGTTGTGGGTAGCCTGGGCTATGTGGACTTCAGTCTTCCCAGTCCATATTACCACACTACCTTAAAGTGCCACTGCCATCTGTTTGCACCAAAAAGACTTGTCTGAAAAACATGGGTGAGTCTTTCACTGTCTGAGGAGAGCATGAGTATTAGGCTTGGTGAGTTGAAAAAAAAATAGAGAGGTAGAGAAATTAATTACATAACTCTCTCTCTTTCTCTCTCTCTCTCTCTTTTTCTTCAAGACAGGGTCTCACTATATAGTTCTGGCTGTCTCACTATGTGGAGCAGGCTGGCCTCGAACTCACAGAGATCACCTGCTTCTGCCTCCTGAGTGCTGGGATTAAAGGCGTGAGCCAGTAAGGGCTAACTGGCTATATGACTCTCTTTTTTTTTCTCCCTTCCATTTTTCTTCAGTATGAATAACCCAAAAGGCATGTGGGCTGGGAAATGTGAAAACCTGAATGCAGAGCTGAGGAGTATAGCTCAATAGTAGAACTTTTGCCCAATAAGTAAAAGGCCCTGAGCTCAATTCTTATCAATGCAATAATAAATAACTAGTAGGGAAAACAAAACAAAAACAAAAAACAAAACAAACAAAAAACCAGAACTTAGAGCCGGTTCCCTTTAGCCAAAACCAGCCCGGCTTAATGCCCTCAACTAGCTGTTTACAGAGAGACCTGGAGCCAGAAGGCTTTAAGGCGTCCCTCATCCATCCAAGGAACTGATGATAAGGATGTCCCAGAGCAGTGGGAGGTGTGCTGTGATGTCCCACAGGCAAAGGTGCTCTGAGGGCTCACCAAACAGCTCGCACACATATCCTGGGCACCTACAGCATGGCAGGCAGAATTCTAAAACCCCTGGGATGCAGCGTCTCAGCTAACCCCATGGTCCTATCAGGTGGGCACTGTCATTAACCCAATTTTACAGATAAAGAAACTGAGGTCAGGCAATTTGCCGAAGGTCAGACAGCCAGGAAATGAATTCAGGATTTGAAGTCATTAGCCTGAATCCTTAGCACCATGCTTTCAGATATATTGCTCTGTGCTCACTTTTACGATTTGCATGGGAACTGCCCCCCCAGAATTGAAGGCTTGTCCCCCAAGCTGGTGAGCCAATCATTACAAGGTGAATGGATCAGGATGGCTCTGACCTAACCAGGAGACGTATCACTGATGAATTCATAATTTGATGGAATCACTGGGAAGTGATGGATACTTCTGGCAGTGAGTTTAGTCAGGGGAAGCCTAGAAGATCATTTGGGCATGTCCTTGGGGTCTACATCTAGTCCCAAGCACTAGTCCCAAGGAGTCCCGGACTCCTTTCTTTTCTGCTACCTGGCTGCTGTCAGGTGTCCAGCTCTGTCTGCTCCATTAAGCCCTCTCTGCTATGATGTCCTTTCTCACAACAGGCCTAGAAACAATGGGGCTAAACCATGGTCTAAACCCTCTGAGATCATGAGCCAAAGCCAAAAACAAAAACCCTCTCCACTTTTCAAATAATTTCTCCAGGGTAAATTGTCGTATCAGCAAAACACTAGCACAGTCACTTAATGCAGTAGTTTTACTTATTAACAGGAGACAACAGTACCTTCCTCACATTGCTGCTGTCGGGGTAACAGGCATGGGACCTGTACCTGGGGTCCCAACTACTCAGGAGGCCAAGGCAGGAGGATTACTTGAACCCTGGAGTTCAGAGCCTACCTGGACAACACAAGGAGGCTTTATCTCTTAAAAAGAAAAGAAGGCAGCAGGGCCTGACACACAGGAACCCTCTGACACTAGTGCTATCGGTACAAGGAAAACTTGCCCAAGGTCTCACAGAAGAGGCAGCTGGAGTCACACTACTCAAGAACCGACATCTTAAGCCAGGTGGCGGTGGTGCAGCCTCTAATCCCAGCACTCGGGAGGCAGAGGCAGGCGGATCTCTGTGAGTTCGAGGCCAGCCTGATCTACGGATGGAGTTCCAGGGCACCCAGAGCTACACAGAGAATCCCTGTCCCTGAAGACAAAACAAAAACAAAAACCTAAAACAAACAAAAAAGAGAGAGAGAGAGAGAAGAAATGCTTCATCCCAGGCCACTGAAGGCCACGTCCTGTATCTTTATGCCCACATCCACTGCCCCAGAGGAAATCCATCTCTGGACCTAGAGGGATTCAGAAGATTTGCATAGGGCTCAGAGCTCTGACCTTCCTCTCCCTCCTCCAACCTGATTGGCTATCACAAAGGCTGCATACCCACTCACCTACAGAAACTGTCTACGCCTCATTCTAGAAAAGGGGACGGAAGGATGCTCAGTGTAGACCTTGATGGGAACATTTGGAGGAAACTGGCTAGGAGAGGGCTCTTGCTTACTCCTCAGTGAAGGGCGCTTCCTCTAGCATATTCATGATGGGGAGATGTTGAACTGGAGACCTAAGAGAAAACGGTGCTTGCCTCCAAGATCGGTAAGCTTTGTCCATCCCATGTTTGGGAAGTGCGGGCTCTAACCCCTGTTGCTGCAGTTGATCTTTCCTCTAAGGAATAGAAGGCAAGCTGGAGCTCTGTTAACTGGCGAAGCTTCCACAGTAAGAGTTTCCATTCTCTCGTGCGATCCTGAAACTAGGGGATTGGAGCTGTCCGAGGAATGCCATGCCTTGAAGCTAAGCCAACGCTGGCACCGAATACAGATTCTGGGTCGCAGGCTGGGAACTGTGACTTCTCCAAGATAGTCTACAGGCGCCTAGGCTGGACCTTGCCTCTTCCCATTTTCTGTAGTTTTTTCTTTGAACGCGTCTCTTTATTTATTGGGCTTCATTTAACCTCAGTCATGTCCTTCTGGGATCGTTTATCTGGTAACTGTCACTCAGCTGCTCTAGCATTAACCTCATAATCCTATTGATTTCCTCCAAGGTGGTTGGAGGTTACCCCATCTTCTCCCTGGCCTAGTTAGAGACTGAATCCCAGTTCTGATCATTACCGCGGAAGATACCCTAAGTTAAGGAAGCCTAGAGGACTATCTGGGGGTTCTTGTCTTCGCGTTTGCCCCTCCCAGCCCTCAGAAGGCGGACGGGTGAAGCTGCTGAAGTCCAAGAGAAAGTGGGTAAGCACGCAGCAACCGCAGCCCTCCACCACTACCACCAGGAGTGTGCTGAGTGGCTGCTGAGCCTGTCCTTCGGGTCAGAGGGACCGAGATTCACCAATCACAGTTCTGATCCTTCAGGAAAAGTGAGAGACCCAATCACTGAGAAAAAACGCAGAGAGGGTGGGGCCGAGGCCCAGGCGTGCGCCACCACGTGGCCCCAGGCCTGCGCCTTCCCGCCACCTGCGGCTGGTAGTCTGGCTGGCCCCTGTCGAGCTGCAGCTGCAGCTCCCAGACGCCACCCCAGCCCGTCGCCAGGGGATTAGTGTCCGTCTGTTGGTGGGGACAGCCTCAGTGGGGGTTGTCCCGGCCAGACAAGGGTCGCCATTTCTCCCTTCCTTAGTCTCCCCTCTCTCAGAGCAGTATGGGGCAGAGGGATTGCTTTGAGGGGGAGGGTGTCACTGGCCAGAGGTGGGGGGAGGGATACCAATCTCTTCTAGAGTAGGGGTGACTGGAGACCCCCCTCCCTGTCACGCCTGGGCCACATGTGCTGGGAAGTTCATTTCCCCTTGTCTTGCAGCACAGGCTCTGGGATTGACCCCGAGAGTGACCCCAGTGTCAGGAGGCATTAATGATCTCCATACGGGCAATAAACAGGCAGCCCGGCTGGCTTGGTGTGGGGGGACCTTG
Organism: Cricetomys ansorgei; assembly: GCA_026225945.1. Taxonomy (NCBI): domain Eukaryota; kingdom Metazoa; phylum Chordata; class Mammalia; order Rodentia; family Nesomyidae; genus Cricetomys; species Cricetomys ansorgei. Next base: position 6,788,513 of record JAMJFZ010001871.1, read on the forward strand.
CGATGGGGCCGCCTTATTAGCCTCACATTCGCTTGTGAGTACAGGCTTAATTAGCCAGGTTCCCTAGCTTGGGTCTCCTCCCACAAGCTGCATGGAGCTCCGTGGGAGCATGGCTAGAGACCCCCCGAGTCTTCAGCCTGTTCCTCCGCTTCTAGTGGACTTCCCAGATCGGCTCAGCCATTTGCCCACCTCTAACAGGATTTGAGTCTCCCTGATGCACATTATCTTAGGTTTTAAAGCCTCCAGAGGCCAAGTCCTCAAGCGTTCCAAGTCAGCTCACTTTGGTCTACCAGGCCCAGAACAAGAAGTTCTTCCTCTTATTTAACTGAAATCCCTCCCTCCCATCCTAGTTTGAATCACCCGTTATCTTCCCACCGAGAAGGTGGCTGGTGACCACCCTTCACCTCCAGTCTCTGCCAGCTGCCCAGGTTGTTACAATGCACAATCTGATTTATCAGGACAGACTCAGATCCATTCCCCTGTAAGAAGTTGCTGGTCCCTAAGTGTGTGACTTGATCTCTTAAGGCTGTGGTTTCCTTGTCTGGACTGCTCGTTGGAGAGTCACCAAACACTACAAGCTACTCACAGTGCTAAGTTAGCTAAAGTTAGCTGGGTTAAGCTGAGAGAACTAGCCTGGGATCTCCCAGTCTCCAGGAAGAGGCAGACTCTAAGCTAATGCAGCTCAAGGCTACTGACAAGAGTACAGGAGAAGGATTAACCACCTCATCCTGGCTGGTTGAGGAAGGTTTCTTGAGATGTGATGGTGGGAACAGGATCCTGTGAGGCGGAGAATAAGGAAGGGCATCAGGAAAAAGGAAGACTGTGTGCAAAGGCAGGGAGAGGCATGTTCAAGGAGCAGGAGAAAGCCATGAAGAACTTTTAGCCAGGAAGAAGGGGCAAGAACTTGAGAAGATTAGATTTGTATTTTAGAAGACCACTGTTGATAAGGTGGATATGTGTGTGCGTGGGAACTGGCCTTGAGGAGTTACAAGAGCAGGGAAATTATCAGAAAGATGTTTAAAGTGAAGTATTAAGAGGCAGGAATTAAGAATGTCTCTGGAGCCGGGTGGTGGTGGCACAGGCTTATAATCTTAGCTCTTGGAAGGCAGAGCAGGTGGATCTCTATGAGTTCGACGCCAGCCTGGTCTACAGAGTGAGTTCCAGGACAGCCATAATTACAACAGAGAGCACTGTCTTAAAAACAACAAAAACAAACAAACAAAAAACCAACAACAAAAAAAGAAGAACGTCTCTGGGCAATGTATATGATGGACTGCGCACATTCTGAGAGGAAGGAACCTCAACTGAGAAAATGCCTCTATAAGATCGAGCTGCAGGCAAGCCTGTGGGGCATTTTCTTAAACAGTGATCCATGGGAGAAGCCCCAGTCCATTGTGGGTGGTGCCATCCCTGGGCTGGTAGTCTTGAATTCTATAAGAAAGCAAGATAATCAAGCCATGGGAACAAGCCAGGAGGCAGCACTCCTCCATGGCCTCTGCATCAGCTCCTGCCTCCAGGTTCCTGCCCTGTTTGCGTTCCTGTCCTGGCTTCCTCTGATGATGAACATGTAGAAGTGTAACTCAAATAAACCCTTTCCTCCGCAGTTTGGTTTTGGTTATGGAGTTTCATCATAGCAATGGTAATCCTAACTAGGATGTTTGAACACTTGGTTCCTAATTGGTGGAACTCTTCGGGAAGGATTAGGAGGTGTGGCCTTGTTGGAGGAGGTGTGTCACTGGGGGTGGGCTTTGAGGTTTCAAAAGACTCCCGTGATTCCTAATGATCCTCTCTGCCTACTTGAGGATTAAGATGTAAGTTCTCCGCTCCCCCTGCTGTCATGCCTTTGGTCTGTCACCACAGTCTATAGATTTCTCAAAACAGAAGCCCAGTGAAATTCCTTGTTTTGTAAGTTGCCTTGGTCATGATGTTTTGTCACAGTGATAGAAAAGGAACTAAGACACCTCGAACAGTTTTAAGAGAGAAAATCGTTCCCATTGAGTACAATTTGGTGAGGATGTCTGCCCAGCCCCAGTCAAGACACATGACTCAAATGCTTTCTACCTAGAATTCTGACCTCGTTCACCGTGACAGAGAAAGGACAGGATTGAGCCATCCTCCTTTGGCTAAACCTGTACAGTTTATTTTAGACTCGGCAAATACTATGTGGTCAGTAACATTTAACTACTGTGTTCGTCTCTCTGTGATCCCTAAAGAAACTGTGTACCTGCGCCCTTGGCTCAGCTCTCCATTGCCAGGCTAGATCCTCATCCTTCCAATAAATCCCTCCCTGTAACGGTCAGCCAGGGACATTTCTAGAGCTTTGACAACAGAATTCTACCTGGTCATGACGACATTATGTGAGAAGACAGACAGTGAGTGTGGGCAGAGGTAAGTTTCACGTTGGTCACGATGCGGCTAAAGTTAGAACTGTCAGGGCTGTGGGTCCTGAGTTAAGACACTTAAGTACATGGTAGGAGTTTACTGGTCATGGAGGGGCCTCTAAGGGAGGATTCGTAGAAAGAGGAAAATGACACCCAGAATAGATCCTTTGGAGACGTGGAAAGAAAAGAAAGGAAACCAGAAGAATCAGTTAAGATGGGCAGAGAGAGAATTCAGGAAGTCTTCCCTGTAAAACACTGGCTAGCATCCCAGGGAGGGCAGTGTACCATTAGGGGAGGGGACTGTGGGGGATCACTAGGAGCATCCTGAGCAGCAGACTGCAGGGAGAGGTGATCATAGTTAATCTCCCCATACTACTGGATCAAATGCACTTGCTAGCAAATGTTAGGATCAGCCGCCATCAGTGAGGCCTGCGCTCTTGGTTTCCCTGGACATCTGGAAAGTGCTATAGCTCTGTCTAGATGATACTGTTCCCAGCGGTGGCCAGAACTTAGCAGGGAACCTCCGCAGATCTCTGGAGTCCTCACTTGCCTCAGAGGGGTTTCGTCATGAACCTGGGCCCCAATAGAGAAGCTAAGATAAAGCTACTAGGAGAACTGAACATCCTCATGAAAGAAAGAACTCGGAGCCTCTCCAGCATATATAAAAACTAATTCAAGGGGCTGGTGAGATGGCTCAGCAGATAAAAGCCCTTGCCGCCAGGACTGGTGGCCTGAGTCAATCCTGGGACCCACGTGGGAGAGGGAGAGAGCTGGCTCCCAAATGTTATCCCTGACCTCCACATGCACACCGTAAACAAATAAATAATAAACACACACACAATAAACAAATGTAATGAAAAACTTTAAAACTAAAAATGGATTAAATTCATAAGAGTAAGATATGAAACCAAAGATGAAGCCTAGAAGTTAACCCTGGGGAAATTGTGACCACTGCTATAATTTCTTTGGAGAGATCACCAAATGCAGGGGCAACCAACACAGAAACACACAAGTAGAACTCCATCAAATTAAAAGTCCTCTCCACAACAAAGGAAACAACAAAAATGAAAAGGGCAGCCTGAAGAATGGGAGAAAATATTTTGCAAACCATGTAACTGATAAGGGGTTAATAAAAAATATATATATGTATAATGCACTCACACAACTCAATAGTGAACTTTTAAAAACCTGGTTATAGACACAGGCAAAAGAGCCGAGCAGACATGTTTACAAAGAAGATATCCAAGGGCCAGCAAGATGGCCTGGTAGGAAAAAGCACTTGCCCTGAGCCTCACTTTGATCACTGGAACCCATAAAAAAAAATATCCAAACGAGGTGGCTCACATCTGTGACCCCAGCCAGATGAGAGGAGACTCGCCCAGAAGCTCAGGTTGGCAAGGGCGAAAACAAGGAGAGACCCTTCCTCAGAAACAAGGTAAAAGGAGAGGACTCCAGAAAGTTATCCCCCTCCCCGCCACAGGTGCACTGGGCTTTTTTTTTTTTTTTTTAAAGAAGATATACAAATGGATAATGACTAATCATTGAATGATGAATAATGAATAATCATCAGAGGAATGCATATCAAAGTCACAATGAGGTATTGCCTCACACCTGTGAGAATGGCTTTACTTATTAGGGTTTTTTGGTTTGTTTTGAGACATAGTCTCCTGTAGCCCAGACTGGTCTTGAACTCACTATTATAGCTAAGAATGACCTTGAACTTCTGACCCCTCTTCTGCCTCCCAAGTGCTGGGATTACAGGCATGTACCACCACACCCAGTTTATAGTATTTTTTAAAAATACATATATCAGACAAGGGCCGGGGATATGGGGGTGGGGGGTTGAGGCATGCCTTTAATCCCAGCATTTGAAAGGTAGCTGGTATTAGTGCACTCTCCTGGAATGCAGGAAAAATTAATTAGAAAAGAATAACTCCACTGAGCAGTCCTATGTGTTTTCTGCCAGTCTCATCATCAGAGATAAATGGAGGGCGTCTGCTCTGAAAAGAAATTTACCAGGCCATCAAAAGGACTCAGCAGGCAAAGGTGCTTGCCACTAAGCCTGAAGACCTGAATTCGTTCCCCAGGACCCACACGGCAGAAGGAGAGAACCAACTCCTGCAAGCTATCCTCTGGGTGCTGGTGACATGCACATGTATGTACATGTGCACATGCACACATAAACAAAATAAGTATATTTTCAAAGGAAATTTACAGATTCTTTTTCTTATTCTCTATTTTTAAAAAATATTTTTAAATTATACAACAAAACAGAATAGTAAAAGCCAACTGTTGTGACCTTGCACAGTGTCCAGGGACAGACCTGACCTGACTGGGGTAGTAAGGGGGTGAAGAAAAGACGGACAGACAGACACACAGAAAGCTGGGAGTCAGGTGGACTGCAATTTCTGATGGAAAAAATGTAGCATCCCAGAGGCTCAGGGTGTTTATTACGTAGAGCTGAACAGAACAGGGAGATGGGGTTGTTGCATACAGCTGAACACGGAGGCGGGGATTTCACACACAGATAAGCAAGACGGCAGGATTTATGGTATACACCTGGATCAAGGAGGGTTTAGCTAATCTCAGTAGGAGCGGTCTCTATAGGGGAGCAGTTTCAGGCCATAAATATCGGGGAGAGGAAGCTACGGTGGACCTTCTTTGCACAGACTATTAACATCCAGGACCACAGGAAGGCTTTGCCATTCCTCCAAGGGTCTGAGGCTCTGAGGCTCTGGGGGCCTTTACGTGGCCAGCTGATGACAACAGTACACATCACTCAGGACTCTGGTCACTCGGGCCTTTCTCTATTTCCCTACATCCAACCATCAGATCTTCACAAGTGCTGTTGTTTTGATTGAGCGCCGAGTCCGCTTTGTGTGTATATTAAGCATTGGTGCCCAGCTTCGGCAACTCCTCGGGGCTTTTTTCTCTTTCTTCCTAGTTAATGTTGTAGGCAACACAAAATAAGTTTACACACATATATATGAGCAAATATGTGTTGTTGACATGAGTCAGCCATGTCAAGGAGCCCAGAGCCTCAGATCCATGGAGAGGGGTCTGTGTGTGTGTGTGTGTGTGTGTATGTACACGTGCATTGTGTTTTCTTTTGGTAACTTTGCTGGTTCTCAAGCTTAAATTTTGTAGACAACAAGACCATGCCACAACGTCAAAAGGCTGGACACACCTGTTGGCTCTTTGTAAGAGCAAAAGGAAGTAATGATCTGAAAGTCAAGTAATTTATGAACAACTTAAATAAATTATGGTCATTTACTAAGCTAAATGTACAGAATGATCTGGGCTTCACGAGAAGTTAATTTTACCCCTGCTGGGGTCTGTAGTGAGGTGACTGGTAGGTGTCTCTTAGTGGTAGCCTTGCCAGGTTTCTCCTTTGTTTTTCTTTAACTCATTTGCAAATTTTCTGTAGTGAGTAGATACTATTTGAATAAGGAAAAAAGAAACAGGCAGCATAATGACATTATGTAGCTAACATCGATCACCTACATATGCTAGTAAGTGAAATAGTAGACCCAGTCCCCTTACCCATGTAGCAACGCGAACAGACACTATGTCCACTTTGGGGGGTTCTTGGGACTGAACCCAGAGCCTCACACATGTCTGGTTTTCTGAGCTAGGGTCTCACTGGGCAGTTTAGATGGCCTTCAACTTGGATCCTCCTATCTCTGCCTTTTAGGTGCTGCCATGCCTCTTAAAAATAAACCTTTACTCTCTCTGAACCTGGCGAAGCAGAAAGCGCCATCTCAAGAGTCCCGTTAGCGAAGACAAGGATGGAAGGACTAAGTACAAAGAGCCTCCCTCAGGTGCTGGCCCATCTGTACGGGTTTCTGGCCAGATGAACCAGGTTGTTCAACCTGGTTGTTTGGGAGAGATTGTCCATGTGTCACGTCAACCTAGCACCTGCAGTTCTGTCCCAGATAACTCCAGAGGAGAGACTCTGTCCTCAGATTGACATGACTGTGGGTCAGTGGCAGTGTGCAGTTCAGGAGGAGCCTGGACAGCAGGCATGGCCCCCAGCGTCTTCAAGACCTGGACAAGGCATCTCCCATCAACTGCTTCTGGAGTTTCTCAAGGCCTCTGGCTCTATCCTGCTCTCTCTGGGCCTTGAAAGAACTAAGAGGCACCCTGCATTTCAGCAGGGCACTGGCATTTGGTCCAGCCATGACAAGCCCTACATCCCCTCAAGGACTGGGAGTTCTAAAGAGAGGCCATTCAGCTAACAGCAGCTACAAAAACTAGAGACTTTATGTTAAAAGACTTTTGGAAGGCCAGCTAGATGGTAGGGCATGCAAAGGTGCTTGCCACACCAGCCTGGCCACCTGAGTTTGAGTCCTTGGACTCAAAAATGGAAGAAGAGACTGTAAAGTTGTCCTCTGACTTCTATGGGTGACATGGCTTGTACACACACACACACACACTCACATACACGCACACATATTAATCATCATAATAATAAGGATTTGGGGATGCTAAAAATAAATCTTCTAATTTTAGAATAAGTTTATATAAAAGTTGCAGATAATACCAGATAGTACACCATGCATCGTCTCTCCAGGATCCTACCCAAGATACCACATATTTAGTCACCATGTATCCTTAGGTGCCTCTTGCTGTAATGTTTCTCAGATTGTCTTGTCTTTGTTTTTGTTTGTTTGCTTTTGTTTTGTTTTGAAACAGGATCTTGTGTAGCCCGGGCTGGCCTCTAACTCCCTATATAGCTGAGGATGACCTTCAACTTCTGATCCTCCTGCCTCCACCTCCCAAGTGCAGAGTTTGATGACCCTGACAATTTTAAAGAATGCTGGCCACATATTTTGTAGAATATCCCTTGGTTGGATTTGTTTGTTTGTTTGATTGATTGATTGATTTCTGTTGTTTTTATGATTAGATTAGGGTTGTGGTTTGAGGGAGGAAGACCCGGAAGAAATGCATCTTTACCCCTCATAGGGAAAGTCTGAGAGCCTGACTGTGCCACCCTACCCTCTGCCAGGACAGCACCTGCTCCTGCTTCAGCCCTGCTGATATCAGAAGTTGCCACTGTGCATAGCTCACACTTGAGGAGGGAGAGTCACTCTCTGCCTCATGTGAAGGAGGCCTGCGCAAGCATTTGGAATTCTTCTCCCCATCATGAGTATCTTTGTCAGTCACCTATTTACACCAATGTAGCCTTTATCTTTTATCCTTTAACTTATGGTCCAATACCATTGTATTTATTTTGTTACCAAGTTATTCTACCTTCGGCCATTAAATGCTCTTCTGCTTGCTCCTGTGCCCCTTGTATAAAATGTCACTATCATCCTCCTTTTACAGATGACAAACTGAAGTTGAATACAGGTGAAAAAGCAGCCCAAGGGTCACAATGCTGACTTCTGGGCAGCAAATGTGATCACTATATTCCACTACTCCCTCTAACACACATGGGCACGGGAAGAACATCATAGTCAAAGATTAGGGATTAAAATAAACTACAAAGCCCTGAAGTAGCTCAGTTGGCAGAATGCTTGCTTAGCGTGCATAAGGCTACTTGTTGTTAGAGATAGTTGTGACAGACAGACAGACAGAAAGATAGAAAACAAGGCTGGAGGGTAAAAGCCCAGGGATGGGTAGAACACTTGCCTAACATCACTAGGCCCTTGATTCTATCTAGCCCTAGAATCACAAAGCAAGTCATTGAATAAACAACTAATTAGAAAGCTTCAAACTCCTGAAGTGTTAAAAATGTGGTGTGTGCGCTATGTGCCGGCAAATCTTCACTGTCAGGTATTTCATTGTATTCCAACAAATGCTTTACTCTTGGTCAGTCCCAGCTTTCGCTAATTTACACAAAAGAATTGTAAGATTAAAAAAAAAAATAGGGGCACATCTTTAATCCTAGCATTCACAAGGCAGAGGCAGGTGGATCTCTCAGATGTCAAGCGAGCCTGCTCTACATAGAGAGTTCCAAGCCAGCCAAGGCTACAGAGACCCTGACTCAAAACAACAATCACCAATGATAACAACTGAAGAGGTGGCTCAGTGTTTAAGAGTATTTCCTGCTCTTCCAGGGACCCAAGTTTGATTCCCAGGACCCACATCAGGCAGCTCAAAACTGCCTGTAACTCCTGTCCCGGGCATCTGACGCCCTCTTCTGGTCTCTGCTGGAACTTGCACACATGTGGCATACATTCTCACAGACATGCATATCCATACATGTTAAAATATAGGTAAAAAGAAGTGTTTAAAGGCACCTGAAGATTCCAGAACCACTTCACAGGAAACTAAAAATACTAAGACCTCCAGAACCACAGCTGAAAACATCTCCATCGCTTCCCAGGCCCAAGCTGTTAATCAGTCAGTACGCTGGCCATCAGTCAGCAGGCCCCGCCTGCTCCAACCCCTCTCTTAGGCTCTCACCTCCACAGGGCAGGCGTCCTGACCAGAGCTTCAGTCCCCTGTGTCCGAGGCTAGAAAGTAAAGCAGCACCCTCAGGCATAAGGCTCCACCTGCTCTCTAGTAGTGGTCAGTCTGCCACTCCTCTCTGTACTGGTCATACTGGGCTGTTGGTAGGTCTCTGTAACCTCAGAACAAGCACAGGATGGGTTATAGTATCTGTCCTATTGGTTCAAAATAACCTTTCAACCTACCAACCCACCTGGGAAATGTCTGTCAGTACTCACAGCTATGCTTGGTAGTGGTTCTTTCCAGTCTTTGTGCTTTCTGCCTCCCTCACCACAGCCCTTGTCTCCCCTAGGCTTCACAGCAAGCCCATGAGGCAGACATGGAGCCTGTGTGCTAAATACAAAGGAGGAAACTGAGGTGGAGTTTAAATGCCCAGTTAGAAGCAGTCAGCCTCTCCACCTGAACTGACACTCTGCCCGTATACCAGGCTGTGCCCAGTCTCTTCTGTGGAAGATATTCTCTCCAGACCTGGGTTGAGACCTCGTCTGAGGCTTGTCTCTTTGCATCTGCCCATAAAGAAGGAAGCAGCAGGCCTGGGAATGCAGCTAGGGAGTAGAGGGCTTGTGTAGTATGTGCAAGGACTGAGGTTTGATCCCCAACACAAGAACAAGGAGAGGAGGGAGAGGAGTGGGGGGAGCAAATGGCTGCGGAGACTCAAGCTCGTCTCCACTAACAGCAACATGGACACCAAGATCTCTGTAGGTGTGAGGGAGGACTAGCGCCAGGACTGACACCCAGGGGCACATGTAGCACCCAAGAGCCAGGGTTTCTCCAGCTCCACGCTGTCAGTCTTGACGCCGTTAGGAGTTTGGGGTGCTGGTCCTATGTGGTGGGGCATCCTGTGTACTGCAGGGTGTTCAGCACCATCCCTGACCTCTACCCTCGAGATGCCAGAAGCAGCCTCTGCCCCAGGCTGTGAAAACCAAACATGACTCCAAACACCATCAGATGTCTCTTGGGGGACCAAATCACACACACACCCCTGTTAGAACCACTGTTCGGGAGTGTCTAGCATGGTGTCTGTCTCACTTGTAGTAACTTAGTTAATACATACTGCAGGTTGACTTATATACAGCTGTCCCTTGGTATTTGTAATGGACTGTTGAGGATACTCCCTACCTGGGAAGGTGTAAACCTTCCTCAGAAGGTTCCAGTGACAAACCAAAGTAAAATCCCATCCAGGTTAATTTCTGAGAACCAATAGGTTCACTGTGACTCCTTACAGAGCATGCAAGGATGAGAGGGGTGCAGGTGACCCCAAAGCAGCCTCACTGGAAAGTCTTCATCCCTCATGGGTGATGGTTTCCTCATGGCTGCATAGATGGAGCCTCCTTCTAGTAATCGTCCCCAGCCTTTGTACCCTAATATCTCCTGAGACGCCCACCTGCCCCACAAGGCCCGTGCAGTTGTGGCAGAGTTGCATACAGAGGGCTGGGAGGAGCGGCTGGACTCTCAGGTGGGGTCCAATGACTCACTCTCTGTTGCTCTAGGGAATGCCAACAGCCAGGAAGCCTAGTCATGGTGGACGCCTGCAAGCAGGCAAAGCTGATCTAATGAGGACAACAGCTGTTTTACTGGGAAAACTGCATTCTACAATAGGGACTTACTCTAGGGTCTCGAAGAGACCCAGATCTACAAGTGTCTAGTGTCTTATATAAAATGGGGCCATATTTGCATAGATCCTACACATACTCTACATAGATCCTGAATAGATCCTGTATACCTCTAATCATCTCTGCATTGCTTACACTACCCATCACAATGGGGGTGCTTCGTAATTAATTGTTATATTATAAGGGTTTTGTTTTTAAAGATTTACTTTATGCCTGGTGGTGGTACCACATGCCTTTAATCCCAGCACTCAGGAGGCAAAGGCAGGAGGATCTCTGTGAGTTTGAGGCCATCCTGGTCTACAAGAGAGTTCTAGGACAGCCAGAGTTACAACAGAGAAACTCTGTCTAGAAATACCCCTCCCCCCAAAAAAAGACTTACTTTATGTGTGTGCATGTACACATGTATATGCCAGTGACCACAAAGTCCAGAGATGGCCATCAGATCCCTTGGTTCTGGAGTTACAGGCATTTGTGAGCTGCCCCATATGGGTACTGGGATCTCTTGTCCTCTGACAGAGCAGTAAGCACTCTTTTTTTTTTTTAATTTTACGCATATGAGTGCATGTACACCTGCTTGCCAGAAGAGGGCATCTGATCCCATTATAGATGATTGTGAGCCACCATGTGGTTGCTGGGAATTGAACTCAGGACCTCTGGAAGAGCAGTCAGTTACTCCTGACTGCTGCACCATCTCTCCAGCCCTGCAGTAAATACTCTGAACCACTACCTCTCCAGTCCCTGGTTTGTTTTTATTTTGCTTTTTGATTATAGAGTCTTACAGATGTGGCCCAGACTGACCTTAAATTCATCATCCTCCTGCCTCAGCCTCCCAAGTCCTGGAAGTTCAAATGTGTACCACCATGCCCAGCTGTATTATCCTGGACTGTTTAGGGAGTAATGATACACTGAATATGTTCAGTGTAGACACCCTCACACACACACACACACACACACACACACACACACACACACACACACGTTTCCCATTTGCCATTGGTTGAAGTCATAACTGAGGGAATCACATAGGTGAAGGGCTTTAGAAGACTTCACATTAGTTCAGCAACTCTTCATTGGGTGGTGTCCTAATCTGTGATTTTGAAGTCTGGTCTGGTGACATATATAAAGAGGACAATTGTCCTCCCAGAAGAGGAGGGCATCAAAGACATGGAATCCTGGAAACTGAACTCCAGACCTCTAAAAAGCAGTCAGTGCTCTTAACCTCTGAGCCATCTCTCCAGCCCCGCAGTTAAGCACTCTGAACCACTACCTCTCCAGGTAGTGAGCCGCTCCCTGGTAGAACATTCGACTAGCACGCACAAGCTCCCGTATTCAATCCCCAGTACTTAAGGACGGGGGTGGTTAATGGAAAATCTGAATACTTGTCTCCTGCCAAAGCCTGGCATCCGGGGTGCCCCCACCCAGCCTTTGTAGAGGACCTAGCTGCTGACCCTGCAGTGTCAAGTGACTTCTGGCTACCGTTCTTTCTCTCACTGTCTCTCCACTGTCAACACACCTCTTTGTGGATGGGCTTCACTCATGAGAACACAATGGCTGCTTGCAGTACAGGGCGCCACAGCTCCCTCTTATCCCCAGCGAGCAAAAGCCAGTTTCTCTCCTACCCTCATACTTACCCATTCTCTGCCTATGGACTTTCTTGATGAGCCTGGAGCCCTCAGGTCGAAGGAGCAGAAGCTTGGCCACGTGGGGTCAGTTCTACAAAGCCACTTCCTTGACCTTTGCCCTCTGAGGAGATGGTGGGATGGAGAGGAGGCTCTATTCTGGCTGAGCAAGGACTCGAGGGGACGAGCTTCCCCTGGAGGGAATTTAAGTAGCATGGGCAACTCCTGGCAGCCAGGGTATGAGGCTGTGATGGCGGGGAGAAAAGAGACATTGGGTTCCCGTTGGCTGGAGGAGGGTGGATGTGTGACCTGTCACACTCTTTTCTGGTTCAAAAGTCTCTCTTTGGCTTCGGACAATGACTCTGGTCTAAGCCTGAGCTGAAGACACAGCCAGGCACTTCCTGACTCAGTAGGTCCAGGAGGAGCCCAGATGTTTTCAATACTTTTAACAAAACACGTTTGGAAACACAGAGGAGGCAAGTTCATGTCCTTTGGTCTTGGTGTGTCCTTTTCACCTCAGTTCTCGTGACTTTTCGAGAACTTGGCAAGTTCTGATGCACTGTTGGTCCTCCTGAGGCCACCTGCACTATCAGCACCCCCTGTGCCAACCAGAGCTAGCCTTGGACTAGTGCTCTGTCGCCGCTCTAGAGGCGGTGGGACCCGGGAGAAAGGCGCTGAGAGGTGGACCGGTCTCATGTAATCGCCAACTTTATTCGGAGCATCAGACGAGCTACACTCTGAGGGTTAAGAAGCATCACATGAGCAAAATGCACAATCACAAGGAACAAGCCACACATGGAGAAACATGGTTTTCCACAGAGGCATATAAACAAGTAGCAATGCATAATCTGAAGGAAACTCATGCCTATCCGCTACACCTGGGAAGGGCACAAAAACGCATTCCAAGAACACTTCCGTGGTTTGATTTGTTTTGAAGAAACTGAGGTCACAAGACTCTTATTTTCTTGGCATTTTCTCACAAACGCTAAGAAATCTCTTCACACAACTCCATTCTTGGACTCCATTTCAGCAGTAGTTAATACATATTTATATGTATTAAATAAGCTAACAATAAGATAATAAAATAAGTTATCAAGTAGCATGCAAAATGCTCATTCTTTCAGGAATTTTTTTGAGATAGAGTCTCATGCATCTCATGCTGGCCTCCAATTCACTGTGTGGTCAATGATCTTGAACTTCTCCTGCTTCCACAATCCAAGTACAGGGATTACAGGCATGTACCACTGAGCCCATGTTGTGTTGGGGACTGTACCCAGGGTTTTGTGTATGCTAAGCAAGTGTTAAGTTGTAAGGTCCAGATGTATGCCCCTTCCCCACATAGCCACACCCCCATCACCAATGTCAACCACCACAGGCATGTCCTCTTTGTATTGAAATACTGGACAGTGTATGTGGGGTCCATGTAGTTGTTAGGCTGCTGCTTGGCTCACCAAGGAGGCATATTCATATGTGAAAGCCCTGCCAGACCTCAGCAGAGGGAACCACCATCCTGGCCAGCATCATACTGGACAGTGGAACCCTGAGCAGCTGAGCTCAGGTGTTTTTATTGATTCAGAACTCCTCAGGGTTTCTACTGATAGCACATGCAGATCATGTGCAATCAAACACTTCCCCCACATAAATCCAACACCTGCAGACAGTAAGACCTAGGCAGCCCTTCACCCAACAGTGGGCAAAATGATTATTTTATACATAACTAAAAATAAACTTCCATAACAGGTCCATGGCCTTGCAGAAGTTTTTTTCCCTTTATAATAAAAATAATTATGTGTGTGTGTGTGCATGTGCGCACACACACACACACACACTCACACAAACACATGCGTTATATGTATGTACATGTTTGTAGGCATATGTACATGTAGGCACACACGTATGCATACAAGTATGCGTGAGTGCAGGTGCATCTTTCTCGATCACTGTTTACCTTGTTTTTTTTCTGTTTTTTTTTTTTGAGACAGGGTCTCTCAGTGAACTTGGAGTTCACAGACTGAGCTGGATTAGCCAATAAGCTCTAGGGAATCCACCTGTCTCTGCACTCCAGTCCCCAATGCAAGGCCGCAGGTGTGTACTGCCATGCCCAGCTTTTTCTTGACTGCTGGGGATGAGAGCTTGGGTCCTGACTGAGTCATCTCCCCAGCCTCTTCTCCACTTTAAAAACAAACTTTACATTCAGTCAGCCGTATCGAGAGGATGAGTTTTGACTAAAGTGTAGCCTGGTATACCATGAGGACAATGATGACAGAATAGCTCCAGCATGCCCGAGTCCCCCACATCCCTTTGTAGCCACCCCCAGCTCCCCAAATCCCCAGACAGCCTCTGATCTTCTTGTCACTGTAGCCTAATTTGCACGTTGGAGAACTTCTGGCAAACAGCCTCACGCAGTACATGCTCCTTTGTGTCTGACTCATGGTCACTTCTGCGTGGTCACTTCCGCCTTCGTTTCTACCTCAGGACAGACCGGTCCTGCTTGCTGCTGTGGAGTACCCGCTGTGCAGATAGACCATATGTTCATTCACCTGTGGACGGGCTTCTGTAAACATCTGCGCCCAAGTCTTTGTGTGGACCTATCTTTTCATTTCTCTCAGAATTTTCTAGGCCTACGGTAGAGGAGGCCAGGACTGGCACATCGGAAAAAACAAAACGATCACCCTGCATCATCCATTAAGTCAATTAATATTCATTAGGACTACTGTGTGTGAGGCTTGCAGTACAGGCAGAGAAAGCCCGAGCAGAGCCCGGCTGTGTGGTCAGCCTGGCTGAGCTGCCCTCTGTGGTGGAGCCCGCCCAGCCAGAGGGAACACCGGGGAGTCAGGAATCTTCCCCTTACACTCCACCAGCTCACACTCTGAACACAGGGGTGTGAGGGGAAGGTTTAAATGGCTCCAAGGAGACTTTCACCCTAAATTATCATTTCCCCCCTCAAACCAAGGTGAGTTTCCCTGAGCATGTGAGTTCCCACTGTGCGGAAGGGAGCCTGTGGGTCTATGAACAGGCCTGTGACTTGAGCCTGGGCCCGGGCCTGGGCCTGCCTCCCCTCAGACAGAAAGGAGGGTGTGTTCCTTTCCATGGGCATCCAGAACACATCATCAAAACAGGATGGTGTCACACGGCAGGTGTTTATTCTTAGGTTCCAACAGAGCCACGCTCCTCTGAAGACTGAGGGAGGATGTCCAGCCCCGCCCAGCTTTTGGCAGCTCCAGCAGGTCTTTGGCTATGGAAACCATCACTTCTGGGTCTGCCTGCATCTCCCCAGTGCCTTGTGTGGGTCTGCCTCTGTGGCCTTCAAAGGACACAGCCATTAGCTCTGAGGCCAATTTAAATTCCAGGATAATGTCATCTTGAGGGCTTTAGCTAATTATTATCTACAAAAGTCCTTACTTGCAAATAAGGTCACAGTCACAGGCCCCAGGGTTTGTGATATGGATATACCTTTTCAAAGGGACACAATTCAACTGATTCCAACAGGAGAATTACTTATGAATGTGGAAAAGATCCAGGACCAGACATCAACAAAAAGATGACACTGAGGCTGAAGATCACTCACTGGAAGAGTATATGTGAGGCTATGAATTCAATCTCAGGGACACGTGGGCACGCACACACACACACACACACACACAATTTCTTCTTGTTCCCTCTGTTTCTGTTGTTGGTTGGTTGGTTGTTGTTTTTGTTTGAGACAGGGTTTGTCTCTGTAGACCTGGCTGTCCCAAAACTCCCTCTGTAGACCAGGCTGGCCTCGAACTCAGAGAGGTCCACCTGCCTCTGCCTCCCGAGTGCTGGGGTTAAAGGCATGCGCCATCATCCCTCGATTCCCCTCAGGTATTAGGTCTTGGATGCTTGGTCTTCACAGAGGGTGTGGAGACATGATGTGGATCTTCACCAGCTGGATCTTGAAGGGTGAGCCTTGGGTCCGTGGAAACAGGCCCCCCCAGAAAGGACCAAGGCATTTCTCCTGGGATACCGACCACAGCTTACCAATGGGCTGTTTCAACACGTTGTTTTGTCTCTGGCTCCCACTCAAATCCTCTCTGACTTCCTACCGGACATTTCCCCCTTTGTATGTGTTCCTGATGTCACGCTGCTGTTAGACATGGGGCCCTCATCAGAGGAGAGCCAATACCAATACCATGCCCTTGAACCTCCAAATCTGTGAACTCAACAAACCTCTTTTCTTTATTAAGTTATCTAGCCACAGGTACTTTATTATAGTCATGAAAATTGGACTAAGCCAACAGCCAGCAAATAGGCAGGTCTATCCTAGAACCGTCCATTATTTCATTGAGTAGCACTGCCTGCTCTGTGCAGGCATTGCTCCTGAAGTTCTGGGAAGCTGTTCAGGATCTTAGGGAGCTCAGGTCAGAAGATATCCACCGAGGCAGGAGTTCTGAGATGCCAGGTAAGGTCTACAATCTTGAGATGAGAAGCTGAGACAACATTTCAGTTTTGAAAAGGGAACTTAAACGCAGGGCTGAGAGCCTGACCTCTGAGGAACGGAGGCGGGAGATTACTCAGGGACAAGCCGGCCTGAAGCTGAGGGCTTCCTGGTAGCCCTACCCATCCCTCCATTCATCTAGGACAAAGGTTTGCCCTGCCTCGTTGCCAGGGATGGGCTATGAACACCACCACATTGACCAGACAGCAAATATCCAGGAAGACAAATGGGGGCAGTGGCTCACTCCCTCAGAGCTTACTGTCCCTGCCTCTCACCTGACGGATTCCACCACTCAGCCTTAGTCAGGCAAGCTACTCCCTTCAGATAAGTAATTCTGGAACAGTCTCATTGCATAGATCATCCTAAGAGAAGCTTAGGCCAATAACCTTCCCTTTACCGACATGTAGATGGACCACTCACACCTCAGTGGTCTGTGAACAATTTAGAAAAGCAGCTGGGACAGGCTCACTAGCAGGCTTGTTCATAGAATGAGGACTACATGGCGGCACCCATCAGCAATCCCAGCACTCAGGAGTCAGAGACAAAAGCATCAGAGGTTCAAGGGCAGCCCAGACTATATAGCAAGATCATATCTAAAAAAAAATAAAATAAAATAATAATAATGATGATGATGATGGTAATAATAATAATAACAACAACAGAGCCTGGAGGGACGGCCCCGTGGTGAAGAGCACTGGCTGTTCTTCCAGAGGACCTGGGTTTGATCACCGCGCCCATATCAGACAGCTCACAACCACCTCTAACTCCAGTCCTAGGGGAGCTGATGCCCTCTTCCCGCCTCCGTGAGAACCTGTACACACGTGGTATACAGTCACATTCACACACGCACACACACAAATGAAAATAAATCTTTAAAATTATGTAGCTAGAGAGATTGCTCAGTAGTTAGAGCAGAGGACCAGAGTTCAGTTCCCAGCACCCACATGGTAGCTCACAACTGTCTATAACTCCAGTCCCAAGGGATCCAAGGTCCTCTTCTGGCTCCTACAGGCACCAGGCACACAATGTGGCATTATACACATGCAGACAAAACACTCAAACATATTAAATTTTTTAAGAACCTTAAAATTTTTTTAAATACACAAATCTCTAAAAGTTAAAAAATATCAAATCCTGTAATCCTTGCACTTGGAAGGCTGAGGAAGGAGGGCAATAAGTTCAAGGCCAGCCTGGGCTACATAGCATGACTGTGTGTGTGAGTGAATGTGTTTATGTGTGTGTGTGAGTGTGTGTGTAGTGTGTATATGTAAGTGTGAATATGTATGTGTATATATGTGAGTGTGTGTGTGTGAGTGTGTATGTCTGTGAATATGTGTGAGTGTGTGTGTGTGTATGTGTGTGTGAATGTGTGTAAAATCAGTGGCTGGAGTGATAGGATAGCTCAGTGAGTGAGAGCACTTGCTGAGCAAGCATGAGGGTCTAAGTTTGGATCTCAACACACATGTAAAAAGCTGAGTATGGACATTGAGCTTATAAGCACAGCACTTTGCTAGGTAGACAGGAGGGTGCTGGGACTAGCTGGCTGCCAGCCTACCTCTGGTTCAGTGAGAGACCCTGTCTCAAGGGAATAAGGCAAAAAGTGATGGAGTAGGAAACCGGACGTGCTTCTCGGGCCTCCATATGCACACACATACATACAGAGAGAGACACACACACACAGAGACACACATACGCACACCCACGTACACACACACAGACACACACAAATACACACAGAGACACATGCATACACACACTCACATACACACACACAGACACACACAAATACACACAGAGACACATGCATACACACACTCACATACACACACACAACACAGACATACACACACACACACACACACACATGTATATACACACAGAGACACACACACCAAACATTGTTAGATTCTTAGTTCAGGATGGACAGTGGAGTCAGTAGCCATAAGGCCCTCAGGCACAGAGAAGAACTGACAGAGGACCCTGAGCGAGGCCTCGCCCTCCTTCCAGCTATCCTCTGTGTGACAGGAGGAGTCGGAACACAAGGCTTGACTCTTTAAAAACAGATTAATGTGGCTCGGCTGTTAAGTGTCCCCCAGAGGCTCACTTGTTTGAACAATTGGAGCCCAAAAGGTGGCTGATTTAGGGGCTGTCGAGCCTTTGGAGGTGGGGTCTTGCTAGAAGAGGCAGAGTGGAGCCCCACCTTGAACCTCGTTTCCTGTCCACTCTGCTTCCTGACTGCAAATGCGATGTGCCCAGCCGCCTCACACTGCTGCCGCCATGCCTCCCCACTGTGACTGTGCTCCTTCCTAAAGCATGGCCCAAAGCAAACCCTTCTCTCCTTAAAATATAATAAACGAATAAAAATGAAAGTAGGCAAGGTGAGGTCCTGGCGGGAGCTGACGGACCCGAACGGAAGGCCCAACTGTGTCTTCAACTCTGTGACCCTAGCAAGTTACCCATCTCTCCGCCCCACACTCCCCAAGACTACGGGAAAGTCATGCCAGCCAGAGAGGCGGCCATAATGCCATCCGTCTGTCCCTCCCCTGCTCGACCCACCGCAGCCTGTTTTCCCAGCCTCTTACCTCGAGGGTGGATAGATCACCTGGCCTGACCAATTGTCTGTCTATCAGGTGAATATATGCTCCTCACAGGTGCCAACAAGTCCTCAAATGGTTTGCTCTGTGCACAGAGAGCTGGGGACTTTCCTTTTCCATGAGACTGAGGGCTC
This sequence comes from Cricetomys ansorgei, assembly GCA_026225945.1. Taxonomy (NCBI): domain Eukaryota; kingdom Metazoa; phylum Chordata; class Mammalia; order Rodentia; family Nesomyidae; genus Cricetomys; species Cricetomys ansorgei. Next base: position 6,807,769 of record JAMJFZ010001871.1, read on the forward strand.
TAAAGGCTGTCTAGACCTAGGCTGACTTGATTTTCTTTTTCTTTTCGTATGGAGAGAATGTTCCTGAAAGCTGAGCCAATAGAAATATATACCCGGTTATGTGGTCAGACAAATGTGAAGCGGTCCAGACTTACTTGACTGCCTAGATCACGCTATGCCTGGAGTCTACTCCTGCTTTTCTCACTCATGTAGAACAATACATTCCATTTTTGGCTTGTTAATTTGAGTTGGGCTTCTATGGTGTGGTGGTTTGAATGAACATGTCCCCCATTTGCTCATAGGCAGTGGCACTAGACACTACTAGGTACTACTAGGAGGCGTGCCCTTGTTGGAGGAAGTGTGTCACTGGGGTTGGGCTTTGAGGTTTCAGATGCTCAAGCCAGTTCCAATCTCACTCTTTCTTGCTGCTGCCTGCCCATCCGGATGCAGAACTCTCAGCTCCTACTCCAGCACCATGCCTGCCTGCGTGCTGCCATGCTTCCTGCCATGATGGTAATGAACTAAACCACTGAACTGTAAGCCAGCCCCAATTAAATGTTTTCCTTTATAAGAGTTACCATGGTCATGGTACGTCTTCACAGCAATAACACCCTAACGAAGACATATGGATAGGGATCCATGCACCCCTGACCAGTACATCTCTCTGCATTAAGACAAGTGATACTACTGTGAAGTACCTGGCTCTTAGCAGACCTCTGGAAAGATCAGCAAGCCTGACACCAGTGACGGACAGGGGGCTGTTTGTGTGGATGTAGGAGGGATGTTAGGCACGTGACTACAGAGGGGTCATTGCAGTGTTGCCCTGGAACTGTCAAGTGGGGCTGCAGAGTCATCTCCTTCCCTCTGTGACCCTCAGCTGAGTTTTGTAACCCCAGCTACCTGCAGCCAGACTTCCCGTCCTGAGAAGCTCATCTGTGGTCAGAGAGAGTGATACCAGCACAAAGAATAAAGGAGAAGTCATGAACACCAGGCACCAGGACACACGCGGCTGGGGCCCCAGCCCTCTGCAGGCCAGCCCCTCCCCTCAACAGCTGCTTCTCCCAGGTACCATGCAAGGCCATAACTGTCCATTTCCTTCTGTCCTTGTGGCTGGACTGCTCCTGGCTGATGTCCAGGGGCATAAACGATGCACTGCATCAGCTGGATAGCTGGGACTTCCTGTCCTTGTTTATGGCATGGGAAAGGCCAGCATCCCGTCTGGTCACACAGTTCCTGCTTCCAGGTATCTGAAGCAGATGGAGAAACAAGTAAAGTCCATGAGCACTTGGACCCCTGCTCTGCCACCTTAAAATCCTCCGCCCACACCCACAGCCTCACACATGGTAGGCAAGCCGTGAACCACATCTCCAGCCTCTTGTAGACCATTTAAGAAGTAGAAAAACACCCTGCAATGGAGCCTAAATGGCACTCAGATCACCTCTCTGTTTGTGGCTCCATTATGTGTCCTACCTTATGTGTCCCTCATCACAGCCTAAGTTTCTTTATTGTGTCATTATTTATTGAACACTTCCTACGTACCAAGCTCTGTCTCATGAGCCACAATACAATAATGAACAAAATAAAGCTAGTATCTTAGTGAGGGAGGGGTATAAACAAGTAAGAAGAGAGAGCATAGCATGATGGATAGTAACAACTAAACTTAGAAGGAAGGGCAGGGATTAAGAAGGTGCAGGGATGGCAAAGATGCTGTCTCCAAGAGATGCGGAGCGAGGAGGAGCACTCTCGGTGTGATCAGAAAGTGCAGGGTAGAAGGCAAAGTCATGTGGCCCCTTGGAAGATAGCTCAGTGGTTCCTCAAGAAGTCAACCCCAGGAAGTGGGGAGATGGCTCTGCAGTTAAGAGCACTGGCTGCTCTTACAGAGGACCCAGGTTCAATCCCAGCACCTACATGGCTGTTCACAACTGTCTGTAACTCCAGCTTCAGGGGATCTGATGCCCTCTCCTGGTACACAGATATACTTGCAGTTGAAACACCCATACACATGAAATAAAAGTTAAAAAAAATTCAGTTATAGGTTGGGTTATAGCTCAGTGGTAGAGTGCTTGTCAAAATCACTGAAGAATCCAGCTGCTCAAGTCATACACCTGTAGCCAAATGCTCAAGTCATACACCTGTAGTCAGATGCTCAAGCTACACACTTGTAATCCAGGGTGTACACCCGTCTCCCAGCTGCTCAGGCTTACATCTGTATCCCAGCTGCTCAGGCTTACACCTGTAGCCAGATGCTCAAGCTACACACTTGTAGCCCAGGCTATACACCTGTAGCCCAGATGCTTAGGAGGCTGTGGCAGGAGAAGCACCTGAGCACAGGAGTTTGAGGCTACCCTTAGCAACATAGTGAGACACTGTCACCCCTTCCAACCTCTCCCCAAAACCCAATCTCATTGAAGTACACACTTTATAAGTGTGAACTGTAGAGCCAGCAAGATGGTTAAGAACACTTGCTGCAAAACCTGATGACCTGAGTTCTAGTCCCCAGACTCACATGGTGAAAGGAGAGAACTGATTTCTAAAAGTTGTCCTCTGACCTTCACATGGGTGTTGTGGCACATACATGTGAACATGTATACACAAATGTTAAAAAATAAGTGAATATTTTGGTATATAGATAACATCTCTACTTTTAAAAATAAAATTTACTTTTGCATGGGATTGGGGATTTGGAATTTGGTTCCTCACGCTTGGGCCGCAAGTTCTTTATGTACTGAGCCATCTCCCAAGCTCATGTCCTTTTTTAATCAAGAAGAGGAGATAGAGAGCTGGCTCAGTGGTCCAGAGTGCTCTCTGGTCCTGTGGAGGACCCAGGCTTCTGTTCCCAACACTCACAACCACCTGTAACCCCAGTTCCAGGGTATCCCACGCCCTCTTCTGGCCTCCTCGGGCTCCTGCATGTCTGTGGTATACGCAGACTAACTCATGAAGGCTCATGCACATACACACCAAAAACAAAACAAAAATCTTTTTACAAACAAGAAGAAACTATGGGAAAGCAGAGCCTCTGAGGGAGGAAGGGTGCTTGGCACTCTTGGTGTACAGGGCTCAATGCATACAGTGGAAGCAATACATGGCCAGCCTCTGTTCACCAAGGCAAACCATGCAGAAGGGCTCCCTCTGGGTGAGGCAGGCACATGGATCCTCCCACTTAGATGTGAGCCTGAATCAAGGACACTTGACACAAAGGAACAATCCCAAGTGCCATGCCCCCTTCCCTGTGTGTCCCTTTCCTTGAGTCACCCCTTATAGAACCCGCTCTGGTCCTGGGTTTTCTCTGCCTGGAATGAGGAGAAGGAGAAATCCTAGCACTGGCCCGGGGAGAGAGGCTGACAGCTATTACCCTGGAAGTGGGAGAGGGCCTTTTGAGCTTCTGGGATGTTAACCAGAGACCAGAGACTGATCTCCATGGGCACTAATGGAAGCGAGAAGCTAGGCACTTGGAAAGAGTGAATCAATGAAGCCGATGGACCCCTTTCCCAGCAAGACCTGAAGAACAGGAGTTGCTGAACAGGTCAGTGTCATCCTCACCCCCACCCCACCCCCAAAAAAGGAAAGGGTAGGAGAGTTCCAAAAAGAGTCCCCAGGGAGCACAGGCAGGAGAGAGATAAGGACACAGGCCAGCCAGAGGTGGAGTCCAGCAGAAAGACAGCTGCACTGTGTTGGTGGCAGTGAGGACTGGGCACACCAGGGGACACTGTACAGGGCACAGCAAGTGCAGAGATATCTCAGACACCATCTATCTGCTCCATGGTGGAGGAAGGACACAATTCTTCATGATGAAGCAAGCTGGCTTCTTTGCCATCTCTGCACCCTCACAGACGTATCTCCCTTTGCCCTCTTCAAACTAAGGAGAGACAGCTGGGTGTGGTGTTAATCCCAGCACTGGGAGCAGGTGGATCTCTGTGAGTTCCAGGTCTAGCCTGATCTACATAGGGAGTTCCAGGGCAACCAGAACTACAAAGTGAGATCCTGTCTCAAAAAAAAAAAGTTGTTGGAAGAGGGGGAGGGGGAGGGGAGGGGAAGGAGGGAGAAGAAAGAAGGAGGAGGAGGAGGGAGAAGAAAGGAGGAGGAGGAGGGAGAAGAAAGGAGGAGGAAGAGGGAGAAGAAAGGAGGAGGAAAAAGAGGAGGAGGAGGAGGAGGAGAAGAAGAAGGAGAAGTTGTTAAACCACAGATCTAGACGTGTAGCTGGGATTTGAACCTAGGCCTCACTGGTCACAAGGTCCCTGCTCTTAGTCACATCCTGCAGTATTTGAGCCTGGTAGCAGTGCCGAGCAGAATTTGGAGAGGAAGCACTGAGAAAGGGCCAGAACCTCTTCCAGGAGGTGGAAGCCAAGTAGGCAAGGAAACCTTGGTTTCAGAATGCTTGTGGCAGGAGGGGCAGCGACTAGCTGTCTGGACGACCCTAGATCCCCACCTAGTGGTAGGAAAGAGCCATTGTTTTTAACGGCTGGTGACACTGATCCAATCAGGGCATCTCACCCGCCAGCAAGGAACACTCCATCTGAGCCTGAGTTCCAGGGGAGAAAGAAGGGTCTCACCAGCCAGAGCAAGCGCATTAATAGTCGTCACCCTCCTTCGGGAGGGGGCGGGGAATTTATCCACTCATAGATTATGTCCCCCAGGCCTCCATTCAGGCTTGCCTTTCAGGAGGGACAGTGCGCGGCTGGCAGGTTCTGCCAGGCAGTTATACACAAAATCGCCTAATCCTCCAACAGTCAGGTAGGCACCGTGATCTCTGTTGAAGCGACTGGTGAGGGTAAAATGACACAGACATTGATTGCTAACTACAAAACACCATGCTAGGTACCCAACTAAGAACAAAGAAGCCCAGAAGAATCCTGGAGAAACTGGTGGGCCCGGTTTTGAAGGAAGACAGTATGACACGTTGCAGACGAACCCCCCCTCAGCAAGGTCCCCAAAAGTAGCCTAGAGCCAGGCTTGGAATAGAGTCCAGGGAGTAGGCAGGACCCATAAGGGCCCCATTGCCAGGCTAAGGAGCCTGGACTATCCCAGAAGTTCTGCAGCCTTTGAAGGACTCCCAATAGGATAAGCCACCTCATCTCAGGAGACACATAGAACACTCACCAGCAGATATGCTAGAAGAATCCCCATCGCAGGTAGAGAGGCATACCCTGGAGTGGGAGGAACAAGGTTTTTGCTCTAGAACCCAGAGGGTATAGGACTCCCAGGGGCCAGAGAATTATCAGCCCTGCTGAACAGCAGAATTGGAAGGCTAGTAATGCCTGCATGTAGATAGCCTGGAACCTTCTACAGCAGAGGGAAGTCCTCTGCAAAGACAAGCATGCATGCATGCACTTCTGCCACCCAACCTGGGGCTTGGTTCTGCAGAAGCTCTGACTGGCTAGGGCTGAACCTGAAGCCCTCCAGAGTTCTCTACATCAGATTCCAAGTGGGTTTGGAGAAGAGTCTTTGGTCTGGGGCTTCAGCAGGAGTGTCTGTCCTAGAGGGATTGTCCTGTAGAAGCTGCTTTTGGAGGGTGAAATTAATTCATTGGTTTATTTAATCATTCATTTCTCTAGTTCTTTCTGTACCTCTCTTATTTGAGCAGTTTCAGCTCTGGGGTCTAAGCAATGAGCAAAAGAGACACCAACTGCCTATTAAAGGAGCCAATGATCTTGTAGGACACAAAAGATTCGATAAAATCTTTTTATCAGAGGAGACACAGCAATGCATGGAGTCTGGTAAGAAAAGATTGAGCCCCAGAAAGCAGGGGCAGGGGAGAGCCCCCGTGTTTGTCTTTAAGACAAGATCTCACTATATTGTACAGGCTGGCTCCGCGTCTTTTCTTTTTTTGTTTAGAGAGGGGTTTGTTTGTTTGAGGTAGGTATCTCGCTGTGTAGTCCAGGCCTGCCTTCATCTGTTGGCAATACTGTCTCAGCCTCCTAAATGCCAGGATCACAGGCATGAGCCTTCACACCCAACTAACCTCAAACCCTTGATCCTCCTGCCTCAGCTTCCCCTATACCTGAGTGTATTTGTATGTAAACAAACCTCGATGTTTACACAACTGTGTTTGCATGTGGTCGAGTAGGGGGAGCACCTGTACAAATGTATATTTGTGGCTACTGGCGTGCACGTAGCCTCCGTATGCCATGCATAGGTGACAGGAAAGATGTGGGGGTGAGGGGTGACTTGCTCAAAACCTAAGAGGTTTCTGTTGTGTTCTTCTATCAGTGCTGAGACCAGAAATCTTACGGACAAACTGGGAAGACTGTATGTGGTCAAAGCCTAAAGGCGGAGACAGCTGGTCAGAGAAGGGAGTATTATCCCAGGTTGGAGCAAGAAAGAACATCTGTTCCAGGACTGAGAAATAAAATGTTCCTATGACATCCCATCATGGGGGCTAGGCCAAATGACCTGGGGAACTCTGATGCCCAGAGACCATAGAGCAGGAACCCTTGGGGCTCTGGGAAAGAACACCGGGTTGGGAAGACTCTGTGATCTGTTTCTTAGCTCCCTTGACCTTGGACAGGTCTGAGCCTTGATTTTTCTCCCTGAAATGGAGAAATTCCCATTCCAGGAATAAGAAGAAACGTGCTTGGCATGTAGTGGGTGGCCCACAGCTCCTCGTGTCAAGCTGAAGAGTGGTTGCCATGGAGCCAGAGGACATCCTGTTCTCTTCAAGAAATAGCAAGAGTGAAGATGGACCGTGTCTAAGCTCCCCTGCTAGACTGCCGTGAAGCCAGCAGCCATCCTGGGCTTCAGGGCTTGGGCTCTGATTCAGGCTACTTCTCCCACAGACACAGACCCTGGCCAGCACACCAGGGCTCAGCATCCGGCAGCAGAGGGCATGCACCCAGCCCTTTTGTCCTTTCCCAGCAGTGGAGCTGACTTGTACCCATCATCACCTCATTAGCTACTGTTGCCAAGGGTCCTGCCCACGGGATTGGGAAAGAGCCCTGCCCTTTATGTACTGGATATCCTGAAGCCCTTCCTTTCTCTGAACCCCAGTGTCATCCTCTATGGTTCAGCACTGAACTGCCCCTGATTTGACCTTCGCTGAGAATCCTCATGTGAAAGTGCTTTGAATACCACCAAGCCTTTTGTTCAGGGAGGGAATGAGCCCCTGTAAGGAGCCCAGAGCCAGGGGATACCCTTTAGCAGAGGTCCCAGAAGTCTTTCTGCTGGGTTACCTTCTCTCTTTTGGGGAGAAGCCTCATACAGTCTGTCCACAAAGAGTAGTGGTCGAGGCCAGAGTCACCTCCTCACAACCACAGGATGTGCCCTCTCCAGACTCAGCTTGGTGGGAAGGCAGAACAGTGACAGCTACATCCCACAGGGGCTGGAGGCAGCTGGAGCCAGCTGGTTCCCTGAGGGTTTCAGAACCTGGAATGCAATTTCCTAATTGGGAATTCATCCAGGCCACCAGTCCTGCCTTCCACCCCCACCCCAAGAATCTTAGCAACCGCCAAAGTCCCTGAGGTCTGTGAATGGCTATGCCTGTCTCTCAGGTTCCTTAAGGATTAGGTCTCGGTCAGGAGCAGGTGAGGTTGGGGAGGGGCACACTTGTCACTCACTTTGATTTTAGTCCACACCATTTACTTTGCCAACCAGGATTCGGGAGCCCAGAAAAGAAAGTCATATTGTTCAAAGTCTCACAACTAGAGACAAAGTTTGACCTTGAAATTATCTCCTGTTCAGTTTTCCTACTCTGCTCTGCAAAAGATGGGCATGTCAGTGACTATTAAATCACCAAAGGTTTTCTGGTACACCTTGAAGGGGAAAGATGTTGAGAGAGAGAGAGAGAAAGAGAGAGGGAGAGAGAAGGAAAGATAAGGAGAGAGGGAGAGGGGGGAGCCTACCCCAGACTGGTGGTAACTGGGCAGGTTTCTATCTGCGTGTTCTTAAAAAGTGTGTGTGGAGTTCTGCTTGGGAGGTAAGCTGCTGGAATCCAAGAATCGTCTCCACTCTAAATGTGCCATTTCTTAGCTACTGGGCCTCCCTCTTTACTCATCCTGGTCAGGTCTCTAACTTAAACCTTACCCAGAACCTCTGATTCAGCACCTCCTCCTGCTGAAATAAAGAACCAAAGCCTCTTCTGGACCTTTGGTACATGACCCTTGGTCCTGGAGCGCACTGTTCCCGGGTATATACCCAGCATGCCTCTTCAGCTCTTCTGTGACCTTGAAGAGCTGGGTGGGGCTGAGGAGATGGAGGTAGAAGCTGAGGAATGCCTTGACCAACACTTACACCCAAGCTTGCACGGCTCAGTGGAGCCTCACACTCCAATAGGCCAGAGGCGTGCTAATGGATCCCAGCCCTGACTGTGCTTCAGAGAGGCCGGGTAGGCCAGAGGCAAGCTCTTTCCCTGTTCCAAGAGGGATCGGAAGGGCCCCAGCCAGCCAGGCATATCGAAGGCCACAGTAGTTCCGTAGTTGGCCTTTCAGGACTGGGAGCTAGCACTGCAGGGCAGTTCCAAAGAGAAGACCAAGCTTTGAGCTCGCTAATCGGTGTCGGTGCCCGCAGCCTCCTTCGGAGGCCCCTTGCACGCCTCTGGGCCTGGACTCCACTGGTCGGAGGCTGTATTTCGGTGCCCGTTTCCGGGACTCAGTGCCCTTACGCTCTGGCAGAGGAGTGCGGGTCGTCTGCGGACCGGCCCCTGGCCTGGAGCGCCATCTCGTGGTCACGCGGGGAGTTCCTGCGGCCTGGGAACCCGGCAGGCTCCCGGGTCCGCAACAGCCTTAAAAGGGAGTGAGTTGGGGTCCCGGACCCCAGTAAACTCGATGGACAGATAAGCGCCCCAAAGAAACTCCTGGGGAGAACAGTCCTCCGGGCGCCAACGCTTTCCTTGCGGGGCCAACAGCCCGCACTCCCGAGAACACGCGCAGTGCCCGGGGATCTCCCGAAGCGCCCAGCTCCCTCCAGTGCTCCGGGTCCTCCTCCCCGCCGCTGCCCAGCCCTTAGAGCCGGGGACTCTGGATCCTCGGTTGGACCCTGCGTACCAGAATAGTCCTCCAAACTTCGGGGGCGAAGAGGCGGAGGGGGACCTGAGTGGGAAGCGAGATTGGATTTAGGGTCGTTCCCGAAGTGGGAAGAAAAAAGGAGGGCTCAGAGTTGCTACTCCGTCTCTCCCAGACCGGTCCCCTCCGCAGCCACCTTGTCCTGGAGAAGCCGGGGGTGGGCCTGAGCCCTGTGCGGTCGGGGGCGGGCGTCCCGGGGATCGAGGCGCGGCGTGCCCCACCCCACACCCCCCACGCCCGGCACGGGAGTCCGCGGCCCGCTGGGAAGGCGGAGCCCAGCTCCACGCCCTCCGGGAGGGCAGGGCCTCCGAGGCTCAGACGCCCTCCGCCGCAGCCTGGAAGTGGGGGAGGGAAGAAATAGCTTGAGGGCTCGGAAGCCTCGGATCAACCGCGTGGGAAATGCGGTGTCCGTGCACTTGAGCCGCTAGGGGTCCTGCCGAGCCCTCAAATTCTGAATCTCCGAGTTCTCAGGTTAATCACACTCAGCCCTAAGCCAGCACTCACGACTCTGTCAGGCTCCACACTCCCCACAGAGACCCTAGGCGACACGCTAGGTTACCCACCAACAAGCCTCAACTATCCCTCCATCCCCATCGCTCACACACACCCCTCTGCGGACGAATTTGCCGTCCAAGGCCCCTGGTAGCCGGTTCTGAAGGGTTAAGGAGAGGGAGGGGGGACAGGAGCAGTGGGTACGCGGGCGCCTGAGCTAATTGGCAACCCCAGAGACAATGAAGGCTGGAAGGCTGGTGGCTTAATTGGGCCTAGGAGTGGACTGGCCTTTGTCTAGGACGAGGCTCAGCTCGTCGGCCCGCAGGATTCCCAAGCCGCACTTGGCCTCGCAGCTGGGACCCAGTGGAGCACTGGGTGGGCGACTCAGGAAGGGGGACGTGTGAGGCCAAAAGCTAGGAGGGCGGGAGGACTCTCCAAACTCCAGGATCTGAAATAGCACCCTGCCCAATTTGCTGCAGCAACCTCCAGAATGCAGCCGCAACCAGGCTGCTGAACCCGGCCTTCGAAGACAGCCCCCTCCGGTGTCTGCTCGGCTGCGGCCTTGCCCACCGCCTCAGGTGCTGCCCCCTGGTGTCCGCAGGCCGCGGGGGGACCCACAGCCAACCCACAGTATTCTTCCCTGGTTGAAAGTGAGAGGCCACAAGAAACCAGTGCACGCCTTGCTCTGTGAATTTTACTAGCGTTTCAACTCAAAGCTGTCTCGAACAAAACCCAAAGCGATCTCGAACAAACGCAGAGATGAGAAGACATTCGATGTGAACTGGGCGGCTTTTCTGTCCCTGCTTGGTTCGTGGACCACATTGCCTGGTCAGTCCAAATAGATCAGAGAGGGAAGCCATGGCCTACCTAGGGTTGGGATGAGATCTTCTACACTCTTCCCCAACGCTAAAGGCCCCCACCCCGCGCCCATTGAATTCAGTGTAGCCCAGCCTTCTCCCAGGAAGAGTTGGACAAAGTGTTTTTCCTTGTGTCTGCCCAGGAAGGCATTTGGAGGCCCTGAAACTTTCGGTTCTACCTGCGCCTTCTCTTTCTCCTTCAAATCACTGTCTCTGATGCCCCAGGGTGAGTCGGAAGCCACACAACCCCCAGGGGTGCACAGTGATTAAAATGGCAATCTCCATGGGTTGGACTCAACACCCCCCCCAGACCTAAAGGGACATAGGTGGGCTGCTCAACGACCACAAGCCCCGGGGACAAGTGGAAGGAGTAAATACTGCTTGCCTTGCTGGCCACTTAGCTACTTAGTTAAGGACTGGAGGCACCTGCCAGCTGGGTGATGGATGATAACGGAGGACTGCGGCGTCCTGGAGCGAATTGGATGGAAGGAGCTAGCTGTCCTTGAGGGAGTGGGTCTTAGGGAAGCACCAGCCCAGTGGTACTGGTGGGACAGAGCAGGATCCCCTCAAAATTCGACAGCCAGCCAAGGCAGGAAGAGGAACAGCTTTTGGACCCACACTCACACCCCGGGAGCTAGACAAGTTCTAAGGAGAAAGTTTTAGGGCAAGCTTCGTCACTCTATTCGGCCCCCCAAACACCGAATGATTCCAGAAGACAGTGATGGGAAAGAAGTCTGGAGTCTGTAGTGTTGAAGGAACATCACACACACACACACACACACACACACACACACACACACACACACACACGGAAAAAGGGAAAAGGGAAGCACCCACTTCCCCAGACCATGTACCCAGAAACGTTGGGGGCGGCGATGAGTAGGCCCACAGTGTCTAGAAAGGGAGTCTGGGGTCCAGGCGGCTCTGCTGCGCTTTGCCTGGCTCCAGCACCAGGTACCGGGAGTGGCGGGAGCTGCGGGCTCACAGCGAGTGGCCAGCAGAGGGAGCCCGGGCAGCGGGCCTGGGTCGCAGGGGCTGCGAGGCGGAGCGGCGCCTCCAGGCCCGGCCTGTGTCCCGGCGCCGGCGCCTCGGGGGCCTCGCGGCCCTGCACGCGGCCCAGCCGTGCAGCCGCCGTGGCCGAGGTGCAGCGCCGACAGGGGCGCCCAGCCTTCGACCCCGCCTTAGTCCCTTCTTCTGCGCCCACAGAGCCCCAGCCCCGCGCGGCCCACAGAGCGCACAGCGCGTTCACTTCGCATCGTAGCGTTTTATTGTTCTTCTCGCTTCGTTCTCCCTCTGAAGCAAAAAGTGAAAACCTGAGGTGGGGCCCGTGGGCCAGGCGGGCAAAGCCGGGGCGCAGAGGCTGAGGGGCCCGTGGGATGGGCCTTCCCTGGGGTTCGGTGCCTCCCCCTCCCCAGCAGCCAAGGATCCTGGGGCCCTGTACAATATAGATGCTTATGTAAAATGAAAAAAATTAATTGTTATGAGTTAATCTCTAAATACATGTACTCAGCAATGTACACCTTTGAATAAATTAATACGAATTTGCATCTCCTGGGAACATTAAAGCTTATTTACACAAATTACCATTTATTTTATAAATATCTTTTTCCCCCTGGGGACTCAAAGCAGAAGTGCAACTTCCTCCGCTGACCCAGGAGTGGGAGTGGTAGGAATGGCGCCTGTCTCTTGTGGGGTAGAGGTGGGAAGATGAAACGGATAGGACTCCTCCTAGCTCAAGTCTACACTGACTTCAGACTTCTGGCTCCAGGATCCTCCACCCCAGTTTCTCACGACATCCAGGCCCAAGGCCAAGGATCGTGGGACGCTTCCTGGATCCTGGGACGCTCTCCGGAGCGAACACCTCTACCCTATGCACATTTTGGCTTCCAATGGATCGCTGGGCTCGGAAGGAGGCCATCCCCACAGTGTTGAAAGAAGGAGATACCCCTGTCCCCCCCTAGTTGACTCTCTGGATCAAATCCTGTGACTCCAGAGCGACCGTGTTCCGGGTAGACTGATTCCTCGTTGAGACCCCAGAGAGGCGGCCCAGACCCCGACCTGCCACACGAGGCTCTACTCTGACTGCTGAAGCCTGCTTTTGCTCCTTTATTTAAATAAATACCCATTCTGTGCTGTACACGTCCCAAGCAGCCGAGGCAGGCAGCCCAGCCCGGGAGGCTCGTGTGGCAGCGCAGCAGCCATGCTGCACCCTCACTTGGGCGACTCCCGGCCGGGGGAGAGGGCTCGCTGGCTCTCCAGCCCACTCACCAGTCTCTGGATGCTCTGCAGTTCACTGGCCGCCTCTTTGGCTGAGCCGCTGGGCGATAGGGCCCCGCGGGATGGGCCCCCCACTTTTCGAAGAGCCAGCTCAGGCAGTGGACTGGGCTCACGGCTATTTCCGCCCGCGGCCTTGGAGCCCTCGGCTGTCAGCCCAGTGGTAAGGAGGCTAGGACTAGGTGGGATGGTGACCGGGATCTGGTAGGGACTGAAGCGCAGGCGGGGCCGGGCACTGCCCAGGAATGGGCTCCGTGATAGGGAACCAGCGGCAGCGGCCGCGGCGGCGGCTGCAGCGCTGGTGGCAGGTAAAGCGGAGGCGGCGGCGGCTGCTGCTGCCATGTAAGTGTAGGGGTAGGGGAAGAGGCCTCCGAAAGTGGGCATTGGGATTCCCTGGAAGAAACAGACGGGAACAAGGGTTAGACATCTGTCTGAAGCGTCTTTAGGGTGGTAGCCTGAATACTACAATTTGATACACCTTGTCTACTCGTTTAGTCTATAAAACCAGAAGTCACATAACTATAAAACCACCGGCCCACAGGTGGAAGTGAGCCAGTGTGCCAGGGTCAATCCCAGTGAATGTGCCCATCACCTAGGGTGAGATGCAAAGGCCAGGAGTCCCCCTGCTCTATGCTGGTTGTTATGATAGGGGCAAGAGGATAAGCACCCGCTGGCTGGGCTAGCATGGGCAAAGGGAGGGAAGGAACAGGCCAGGCATGGAGCCAGGTGGCAAGTAGGCAGTTGGGACTGTCATATAAGGTCCTGTCTAGAACAGTGGTTCCTCCCTGCCTTCTGTCTTCAGGTTCCAAGTTGCTGCAGGAACACGAGCTCGGAGAGCAGGATAAGCAAGCCTCTTGCGGTGCTTGCCTGCCACGGGGGTCTCCTGCCTCAGATCAGGACTCAAGTGCCAACCAGTTCAAAAAGTGGCCTGGATGTTCGACAAACAGCTGGTAACGTGGCAGCTGAGGGCAGAATGCTGTCTTTGCCAGTGGATAGCAGAGCAGCCTGGGCACAGGGCACTCAGCTCGTGCACCTATTTGAGATTATCTGAACTTTGAGATAATGGTTTATGCTCCAGAGTGTGTGCCTGTGGGTGGGGGGTTGGGGGCTGACAGTACTAGAGTCTGAGAAAACCAAGACCTGGCTCAAACAGGGAGAAACCAAGAAACAGCTTGGCCTGGAAGAATGGAATGACAAGCCCCACTGTGCACTTCAGACTTGGCACCTCAGGTTGGGAGCCAGGGAGGAAGCTTTGAATTTCCCAAGTTTTGGCTTTACCTGACATACAGCTATGGCCTTACTCCCCAACAACTATACTGATTGATTTCTCTAGTGAGCTCTGGGGTACTCTCTCCCTGGATTTGTACCTACTGACCAGTCTGTTTCCAGAAGCCCTGGCATGCCCATGTCCTCTGTACGTCCATAATCACCAGAGTTTGTTTGGAGGGGAGGCATCACACCCACAGAAAGCCAGAGGTACAGATCAACTCTTCAGCCCAGAATTATGGTGACGCCAGTCCTCCAACACTGCACATACCACCATGATAAGCTCTGTTCAAAGCTCATTTCGGAGCTCCCACCAACACCAATTTTACACACATTCGCTTCTGAACCAAAGCCATGTTCTCAAAAATCTAAACTCCTGTTTTCCTTCCCTGGAGATAAGATCTCAGGGGTTCAATTTGCCAGAAACCTCAGAGGCAAGAAACAGAATGAAGAGATTCCAAATCTTTCTGCAGGGAATATTCCACCCAAGTAACTAAAGAGGCTGCTCTGCGCATGCGATCTCCTTATTGTGCCGCTGGCCACATTTCACAAACTCTCCCCTGGGGACTCAGAATTCCAGTAGGGGGCTGTGGGGAAACTGAGCCCCTTCCCTGGATGTGGCTGGAGAGTTAGAGGACTCAGGGTAGGGCAAAGACTGGTCCTGTTATTTGCCAGGGCAGGCGGCTTCCTAGAGGGCCTCAAAGGGGCCAGAGATATCTGGAAGGGGAGTCATTTTGGTAGTCGACTGTCTAGAAAATAATGCAAATTCTCTCCTTCGTTTGTCCAGCCTACAGAGCCTTTCAGAGCCAACCATGAGGTAAAGGTTTTCTTTCTCCCAAGTTTCCTAGGGCCAGGAAAATGAACTCCATAAAACTCAAGAGCAACTCTAGTTGGTCAATCAGAAGAGTTTTGAGGGGTGTTCTTTCACCACCCCTCACTGGGGTTATAGAAAAGGAAACCTGCCCAGAGAGGTCCAGGGACTTTCCTAAGGTCACACAGGGTTCAGAAGCAATGTCCTGGTTAGGCAGGCATTCAGTTTTAATCTCTCAGGACCCAGATGCTCTCCTGTAGACCGGGTCTGGTCTCTTAGAGGATCTAAGTGCCTATGGCAACTCTCAAGCTCTCTGCCCAGCCACCAACAAGCGGCGCCTCCCTCTTCCGGCTGCAGATCGCAGGACTTACCTGAGATGCCAGCATGTGCTGGGAGAGGTGGAACGGGAAGGGCGCCGCGGTGCTTGCTGCGCTGGCTGCGGGACCCAGCCCGCCTGCGTCCAGCCCCGCCGCGGTTCCGGGCCCGGCGCCTCCACTATTGCCACCTCCGCCTGCCACTGAGGCTAGCAGATGACCCATGCCCATAGCGGAGAAGGCTCCAGGGCCCATGGCGAATTGTCCTGGGTGTAGGAACAGGGGCTGGCCGGCTCCCAGCGGCCCAAAGAACTGTTGCCCATGCAGGTGGCTGGAGAAGGCCAGGCCGGGCAGGTGGCCCGCACCCAGGGGGGAAGCACTGTCTGTCTGCACCACCAGCGGTGCCAGGCCAGGCTCCTTGCCCTCGGTGGCCTCCTTGCGCCCCTCGTCCTTCCTCCGGGCCTCTGCACGCTCCTTCTCCAGGCTCCGCAGGCCAAACGGGCCGTCCCCACCGCCCTCCGTCGGTTCCTTGCTGCCCCTCTCCGGGCTACGCCGCTCCCGTGCGCGTTCCGGCTCGGTCAAGAGAGTGGGGCTGGCGTCCCGCGTGGGGCTGCGGCCCAGGGGCGCTGCAGCGCGCTCCTCGCCGGGGCGCTCGGGCTCAGGGTCGCTGTCTGCCGCGCACTGCTTCTCCTCCGCTGCCGGGAGAGAAGGTGCAGGGGTTACAGGGGCGCAGAGGGAGCCGCGGCGCCCGGTCTCCGTGAGCCTGGGCAGCGCAGCCGACCCTCTAGACAGACCAGCTGTTGGGAAAGCCAAGTTGGGAGAGCCTCTTAAGGGCAGCTGCAGGTCACACACATCCAAGACCCTATTACTACACGGGAAGAAAAGGAGCCCTGGAGGAGAAACCTTATTTCCAGCCACACATCCCACGAGGGGTCCAGTTCCAAATCCTACCAAATGTCCGGGCTGCCAGGGGCAGTCCTTACACGGGAGAACCAGATTGAAAATGCTAGTCCCGGTCACTTCTATCCAGACCTTTAAGATTAGCTGATCGCCGTGCAAAAGACTGAGATTAAGGGGCACCACCTTACAGGGACTCGTTCTTGGTTCTTCTCCCGAGACTCGGATCAACCACGCCGCTCACCTCGGGCCCGGTGCAGGCGCAGAGGACTGGGCGCTGCGCTGGGGGAGGGCGGTAGTTCCCGTGCGGGTGGAGGTTCGCAGGACGAAGCATCGGATTCGGCGCCGTCACGCTCCGGCTTGCAGTGCTCCTCGTACAAGCGGAGAGTCGGCAGCGTGAGCTGCTTCCTGGGGGCGAGCAGAGGGAGCCGTAAGCCGCCATCGCACCCCTTCCGCTTTCGTGGCCCGGGGTCCGCGCCGCGGGCCACCCGGCTCATCTCTCACCTTTTCTCCCGCCGACCGTTCCCGGTGTCTCGGAAGCCCTTGGCAAACGGGTTGTTGTCGATTTTCAGCTGTGTGATCTGCGGGACCCAGGAAGCAGCACTAAGTCAAGACCTGGCTCTTTTAGCTTAACCTGGGCCACCCTGAGGTCAGCGGCTTTGGGACACAGAGTAGAAAGCCGGGGTAGGGGGCGGGGTCGTGCCTGGGATGGGAAACCCGCAGGTGAGGCCGGTAGGCAGGCATCTAGGAAAGTGACAGGGTCTCTGCACCTCCAAAAGCATTATTCAAGAAATAATCCCTCAACACGCACACACAGGCCCAGGCAAACAAACAGGCTCCTAGTCACTCGGGTTAAACTATTCCGCACCTGAGCACGGACAAACACCATGCCCGCACACCCAAGACCGCAGGTCCAGGCAAAAACAAATCATTGCACTCACAGGCCCAGAAGGGCAAGTTTACAAAAAATAAAAATAAATAAACAAGTGCCTATAGAACCCATCGAATTCACTTGTTTCCACAAACAGCCAAGATGCTCCTTATAGTGTACATGGCCAGACAGACCCCTGGTTTACAAAGGCTCAACCACAGACATCGAGACCCTCTCATTTAATCCACAGTGATCCATGAGGGCACGGACAGTAGAACAAGTAGAAAGAAGCCTTTCACCTGAAGGAGAATTCTCTCAACCTCTCCCAAAGGGCCTGGGCTGGATGGTCCCAGACAAGTAGCTTAGAGGAGCTCACCAGGCCTGTGCCACCTGTCCCACTCTCTGGCTCCCTTTGAGAGTAAAAATTGGACTCTGAGTTCCTAGCATCTGTAGAGCTTGGGCAGATTGCCCTAGGCGCCCTCTTTTCATTTAGATTCCCAGCCCTGAGCCAAGAAATGAACGAATAAAATGTAAAAATGTCAGCGGGAGCCTGAGTCTCTACTAATTGCTAAGTAAACATCTCCACTCCAACTATGGCCCAGCTGTTTGAGTGCCTCAGGGGAGTGTGTGTCTGTGTGGGTATGAGAGGGAGCCCAGGGGGTTTATGTGGGTGCTGCCCTGGTGAATCCGAGTGGGTGGTGAGTTCTTCAAGCTCTCTGCAACACTACTGCTCTCAGGAGGGTTGTAGCCTGTACATCTTGGGGTGTGTGGAGGGATTTAGCGGCCAAGTCCACTTCCCGCCCAGCACACCTTGTCATTCTGGTAGGCAGTGACTGCGATGAAGTCGGTCTCTGGGAAGACGTAGGTGCGGAAGGTGCTGTATGGGAGCTTCAGGATGTCGTTGGCTCGGACGATGTGGAAACGTGGCTGGTACTTGTGCATGGAGTTCAGGATGGTCTGTGGAGAGCGCGAGGTTCAGCCAGCAGCTCCCTGCCCTTGTCCTAAACCTTGCTACTAGTGGGGACTGTCAGTTCGCTGTCTCTCTTTCTCTCTCTCTGTCTCTCTGGCTTTTTTCATCTGCCCTTCTTTGTACTTTTCTCAAGGTCCCTCCTCCCTTTTCACAGCTATTCTTCTTTCTATTACACCTCCCAGTTGGAAACAGAAATGAAACAGACAAACAAAAATAAAAAAATAAAACCAACTCTACTCTTTGACTTCATTTTTCCCTTGCATTAGTGAGCTCCTGAAATACCAAGGAAAGAGAAATGTGTGTGGAGGGGTGCTCATGGGCTGTCTAGTGTGCAATAGGAGCTCCCCTTTGCCCAGTGAAACCTCCCCCCATAATTTGCTGGGAACTTGGCTCAGGTAAAAATGAAGAATTCCTCATAATTTCCCTTGGCTGGATATCCGCCTTAATGGCGGGAAAGATCTCCAGAAGGCCCAAGGCCGGAGGGGAGCTGATTTAATCTAGACTCTCTAGCCTTAAAGGTTAGCTATAGGAGTAGGTTGTGGCAGGTTTTCCAAGTTCAGCATCTACAGCCCCTTGGCAGGGTGACCTCCTCAGTACCTGGACTGCTTGACCCATTCCCTGTAGTACCTGCCTCTGTCTCTACCGTAGGAAGGGCTCTCAAAATCCTGACTGGGATTGAAAGCAGCCTGGAACTTCCCGACAAGCTCTTTCCCAGTCTTGCAGAACAAGGCTCTGGCAGCCCAGACCCTGCTAACCTGGGCCACAGGGCAGTGACTCAGACAGGGGCACTCTAGGGGTTCCACTAATGCTCCCGTCTAGAAAGTCTAGAAATCCAGACCTCTACCCAGGTCCTCAACATCTTTCCGATCTGCCCACACTCACAAAGCCATGCTTGTCAGAAATGTTGTTGGTGAGCTTCAGCTTGTGGAAGGCCACAGGCTTGGCCATCCACTGCTCCCCTGTGGCTGGACTGTCCGGGTGGATGTACATGCGTTTGGGCATCTCGGGGTCAGCCTTGCCCGCCACCATCCATCTTGAGTTGTGAAACTTGTAGCGGCAGTCATCCGCAGCCACGATGTCCATCAGCAGGATGTACTTGGCCTTCTTGTCCAGGCCGCTGACTCGCACCTTGAAGGGGGGGAACATCCGCCTCGGAGGGAGGGAAGGGGGACATGCCATTGGGACCCGGCTCTTCTTTGCCTCTTTACCTTCAGGATACCCCCTGCCTGAAGTTTCCCCGGCTAGGCTACCATAATGTCCTCTACTTGTGCTGTGCTCTCCTGCTACCCGGCACACGCGGTGGCTGTTACTCCAGAAACATTTCATATCTGCTGGCCAGACCCTGTTTTGTACAGTTTTTAGCTTTGCACTCAAGTCAGGGGGGACCTTTCCTCCACTCAGATCTGAGATAAAGGAGGATGCCCAGGAAAGGAACTAGGCCCTTTAGAAATACTCTGGGTTTTTCTGAATCACCCTGAAATTCGTTTAGAGGAAATATGCTCTTGGAACAGGGCTCGTAGAAAGAAACTAGTGAGGTCTTTGTTTTGGGAAACGATTATAACCTTGATCAGGGATCCTGAGCCAGGAGTTTGGGGGAACAGGGTAAACCTGAGGCCTGGACTCTCAGAAGCTGGAGTGTTGGGAGAATTGGGGATTGTGGGTTTTTTGTTTTGTTTCTTTTTTCTGACTTTAAGGCCTCACTCAGGAGGTGGCTGTTCCTGAGCTCCAAGCTCCAAGGACAAGCAAGACTGTCCAGGGCCTAGCTGCGGGCACAGCAACTCAAGACTGGAAGCCAGAACCAAGTGGTTGGTCTGGAGCTAGCAGGAGGCAGGATGCTAGTCTCACTATGGACTCCGGGGATCAGAGCGGAGAATCTGGGAAAAAGCTCCTTCTCCCTAGATCTCTGAGACCAACCCAGAGGCAGAAAAGCGAGACCACAAGGGGCGGAGGAGACCCACCAGACCGAGCCACCGGGGCTTTGAGACTAAGAACGGCTGGGACTATTCTTTAGGAGAATGTTTTCGTTTTATTTCAATCGAGGGGATGTTTGCTTTCCTTTTTCTTTTTCTTTTTAATTCGCTCCGGTGCCAAACGAAAAAAAAGTCAGCTTGCTTGTCTGTGGAGACGAGCGTGGCGCCAGAGTCGAAGCGGGGGAGCACCGGCCCGGTGCTGGTGGGTGCTGTCCGGTTCCCCAGCCCGCCCTCCCGCCGGCCTACCGGCCACCCTACCTCCCGGACTTGGTGATGACCATCTCGGTGCCCAGCTTGTGGAACTGGTCCCACAGCTCCTTGGCCTCCAGCGTCACCTTGGGGTCGTCCTCCACCTCGTCCTCGGGTTCCAGGCTCTTGAGGGAGCGCAGATGCGCGGCGGGCGGGTGCGGGCCGAGTGCCGAGACGTGCAGCCCCGCCTCGGCCGCCGCTGCTGCCGCTGCGGCCGCGGCCGCCGCCCCCGCCAGGCTCGGGTCGGGCAGAGGCTTGGCCAGCGCGCCGGGCGGCAGCGCTAGCGCCGGGAAGAAGGAGGGCTGCGCTGCCGCCAAGAAGGCGGACATGGGGAAGTCGGCGGGCCGCGGCGCGTGGAACGGGTGGTAAGCCATGGCGCTGGCTGCCAGCGCCGGCTCTCTCATCGGGACATCCGGCCCAGGCACTCGGGGGCCGGGGCCGGGGCCGGGGGCGCGCGGCTCGGACCCCCGGCCCGGGCGGCGGCGCGCGCGGAGGACGGACGGCCCGGGCGGCAGGCGCGGCAGCGGCTCTTCCCGGCTCCCGGTCCCGCGCACCTCAACGGGCGCGGGGCTCTGGGCGCGGGGGCGGAGGGGGCTCTGCGCGGGGCTGGGCTGGGCTGGCCTGGCCGGCTCCGGCGCCGGGGACCACGCGCGACTGGTTAGATCTTGTCCTGATCTCTGGAAAACTGTGACTATCTCACATGTACTGCCCTGCTCGGATCCCCTGCGCTAACGAGCCAGGCCCCCCTTGATTGCTGATTTTACGCTTTTTGGACCAATTGTGGGTCTCCGGGGGCGGGGTTTTGACAGCTCAGGCCAAGCTCGGGACGGGAGGGGGGGCCGGGGAGAAGGTGTCGGAAGCCTCAGCAGTAAGAAAACATGTCAACAGAATAAAATATTAACCAATGACGGGCCAGCAGGCCCCGAGACCCCTCCCCCTGGCCTGGCCCCCACTCCGCCGCCCGCGCGGGCCGCTGCCTGGGCTAGGGCTGGAAAGCACGGAGGGCAGACCTGACCCGCCGAAAGGGCCTGAGGCAGGGGGCGCCCGGGTCCCAGGACCTTGGGGAAGGACCCCTAGCCACATGCCGGCCCCAAGTGCAAAGCATTGACACGTTCCGGAGAGGAGAGGGGGCGCCCTTTCCCTCCCGCGCCGGGAGGCCCGGCCGCTCTGGCCTGCGCCCGAGCCTGGCCTCCCACCCCACTCCCGGTCACCGCCCCGGGTCCATGCGCTTCGGAGGGAGGCTGCGGGCACTGGAAAGCGAGGCCGGTGGGCGGGCAAGTCAGGAGGCTCGGGCGGCCGAGGTCCCGGAGCCGAACTCAGGTGGCCGGAGCCGGTGAGTGGGGATCCGTGGCAGAACCCTGATGGGGCCGGCACGGGCGGGAGCAGGAAGCGGGACGCGGCCTTGCGCTGGGGAACTGTGGGGGGACTCCCCCCCACCTGCGCCTCCCCTCACAGACTCCGGAACCTGGGGTTTCAGACCGGTCCTGCCTTCAGCCCAAAGTAGGTCTGTGCCAGGTCCCCAACCTAAAGCCTGGCGAGTGGGAAAATGGATCCTTTGGGGCCAGGTAGGTGAGCGCACCTTCTGCTGAACCCAGGGCGGAACGGAGCTGGTTGATTTTAGATCTCAGATTATCCGGACGCGCCAGAACGATTTTTCGCCGCATCCGGTACTGATGCAAACAAGCCCATCTCTTCCTAAACACCGGCATCCTTCACTGCTAGTCGCTTCTCTAGAGTTTGTTTCCGTCTTTTGGAAGCTCAAGGCTCCCTAGTTCAGGAATGCTGAGTAATGTGGTGGGAATCGAGGTGTCTGCTAGCACTTGTGAACACCCATTTCGACAATCAGTCTTCGTTTTTCTCTCAATGCATACCCGTGTGTGTGTGTGGGGGGTGTATTTTGCGCCCAGTGTAGTGTCCTTGGTACACACTGAGAACCATAATCAGGTGTGTCCAGAGTAAAAAGATCTTACACTTGCCTTAGATAGGGCTGAGGCACGGACCCTTGTGCTTGCTTGTTTCGGGGGTCAAGGCAGGGTATGAACTAGTAGTCACAGTCCCACCCAAACAACCACTCCAAGTGAATTCTGCAGCACCAGCCCTGTATCCGCATGGTGGGCACCTACATCCAACAGTGGCGCAGGCAATTTGCCCCTCCACTGAATACACCAGGTCTCAGGACACTTGGTAGCTGACCGCCCAGGAAGGCGTTTAAAGGCCAATCGCCCCAGGCAGTGCGTGGTTGAGACCAGCAGGAGTCGTTTGGCCTCCACGACCTTTTTCCTTATGTTTCTGAGCCAACACCAGGCGCTTGTAATTCTTCATAGCTGTGCGCGCGCCTGCCCCGCAGGGTTTGTCTTCAGGACTTTACTTTTAGCTATGTCGCCCTCCTCTTCTCTGCTAATAAATAAATCTTCAGTTCTGTCTTTGCAGTGTTCGCTTCTGGGTCGAGATCCATTGCAGCTTTGCACAGGTTCTAATTTAGACAGGATGCGGCCCCTCCAGAAAAGATGTATCTGAACACAAGTGGGCAGTTAGTGAGATGAACATAAAATAGCCAGGTCATCTTTCCGAATTAGCAATACATTGCTAAGTTGTGCGTATGCAGACAGGCACTTTAGCACTTGTAAGAATGTGTATGTATCGAAGAATTTATTTTGGTCATTTTTCTGGTCTACCTGTCTGTGCCCGAGTTTTGAAACACGAAAGTCTTGAGTTATTTGTCCAGGAAACCGGGCAGCTACGAAAGGCGGTGGCTGCTTTAGGGGAACTGACTCCCACCTATGGAGTTAAGGACCTGCTTGGTGGCTGGTCACAGGCTTTTTCCTGGCAGGCTGCGATTCCACGGACCGTTCCAGCCCACCATCCCGCTGTCACCCGGAGGGCCTGCTTTAGCTACTCTTGAGATTCTTTATCGACCCTCCCCAATCAAACTTCTGCTTAGAATATCCTTGGATCATCGAAAACTGGCGCTGGGGCAGCCCAAGCAGCCTGTCGAGCGGCGCCTTGCGGCTCGCAGCTCCTGCTCCGCCCCACCCCCGCCTGGGTCCACTCCCCTCTCCCCTTCCCAGGAACTGGCGCCCCTGGGGGGAGTCCCCCGGGCAGAGTGTGCGTGTCTCTTTAAGAGGCCCCGGGGGGCGCCTCGCGGGCCGCCCGGGGCTGGAGGGGGAGGGCACCGGCGAGGGCGGCTGGCGCCAGGCGGCCGAGGCTCCACAACAAAGCTCCGGCCCCTGTCACTTCGCATCGGCCGGGACCCGCAGACGGGCGGGGGACGCGCGCTCAGCCGCCCCTCCCTCTCCCAGGCGGTCCCGAGTGGGGGCGTCGGGCCGGCGCTGGCTTCGTGGTCCCAGGCCCTGTTTCGTATGGTCCGAACTCTTAGCTTCCCGCAACAACCAAATCAAGCATCAGGAGCCTGAGCCGGATGGGACTACAGTCCCAAATCTGGCAGGGCTGCCGGGTCCGTCTTTTGGCCCAGTGATGTCGAGCACGGTCAATAGACAAGGCTAAGACCTGTCTCCTGAGTTGACCTTTAAAACCGCATAGGTACCTGTGGGTATTTTCGTCTGCATGCATGGCCCGGAGTGGATTTGCCTGAGCCCGCATGGAGTGGACGCGGCAACGCTGGGGCTGTGTGACCCTGTAGCAGAATTGGGCGAGAGGCGCGTGAGACAGTAACGGGGCACTAAGCGCATCTTGGCATATGAGTGTGCCTGGGGAAAGTTGGGGTGACTTGTGTGGCCTTGTGCTTAGGAACAGTGAGATGGGTGGGGGAGACACCCGTCGTTCCCAACCACGACTTCTCCAGCGGACCCGCGCCTCCCGAAGCCTTGGCGCCAGCTAGCCCGGTTAAGCAGTGGGGCTGGGCTCCCCCGCGGCCCCGGGTCTGGCCAGGCTGGGGGCCGCGGCCTCGGTGACCCCAGCCCGCGGCAGCCGGGCCTGTCCGGTCCACTTAAACAAATTGCGGCTGACAGGCGCGCAGTCTCCCTGGAGCCGCAGCTCGCCGGTCGCCTCTCTCTCTGTCTCTCTCTCTCTCTTCTCTATCTCTCTCTCTCCCCTCTTCCCCCACCCCTCTCTCTCGTCCCAATTACCCAGCGCAGGGTCTGGCCAACAGGCTGGGGTGCGGCAGGCGGCGCTGGATGAGTGGGCAGCCTGACCCTCTTCCTAGTCATGGTATGGCCCTAGTCTGGTGCCAGGCCACGAGCCGCGGGGCCACTTCCTCCTCAGGCTCTGCGAAGCACCGCCTGTGTGGCCCAGTGCCTGGGTTCCAGGTTGATGCGAAGGCAAGACGATGCCCAGCTACGCTGTCTCTGCTCCCTGCACACTTGCTCTGGGGGCATCTCTGCATTTTGAGAGATCACGTGGTTAGGAACCTCGGTTGTTCTTGTCCACTTTGGGCGACTTTCCCAGTTTTAGGAGTTCTATAACTCCTTGAAACTACTAAGTACTCGATACCCTGAGTTTTGGTTGCATGAGGTGCTGCTGTTGCTCTTGGTACATGTGGCAAAAGTGAGGTCTTGAACTTGAGCCTGGACGTCGGGTGGGTGTTTGGGATCTCGGGAGGCTTGAGAAGGGTCCCCAGGACTAGCCAGCGGCAACAATGGGGAGGGGCTGGTAGGTGGGCAGTCGGCAGGCTGGTTCTCTTTGGACTTCACTAAGACTGGAGTTCTCTGGAGTACCCGTGGCATAGTGCGGTCACAATCTGCGGGGCTCCGCAGTCCTATTCCCACCAATGAGCCTCCTGGATTGTAGCCTCTGAACACCCCTTTGCCTCAGCCATGCTGCTCCTGAACTCTTCCCAGTCCCTCTCCTTACAGAGGAGTACCCTAACCCCAGAAGTGGAGGTAATTCACCTAATGCTCCCATGGCTCCTGGTGGAAAAGCTAGAATGGAACCCTGGAACCTCAAAAGGGCATCCACTCCTTAGGAAGGTGGTGGTGTCATTGTTGTCCCGCTCAGAAAGAAAAGCCATGCTGCCTCCACTGGGCTCTGGCTTCAACCACCAGATCTGGGAGGGGGTGTCAGAGGAAAGGGAGTTTATCAGGGAGCAGCTTCAAAGTCAGCCAGGAGCTCTGGCTGAAAACTTGAAGGGATAGGACATAGAAGTCAGGGGATGAGTCTGGGGCCGGCTGAGGGGCACTGGGCAGAGAGGTCAGCCAGGATTCAGGTGGCTATACAGAAACTGGCCAGGCACATGGAGCAGCAAGGTGCAGACAGGGGTCAGCTGACAGTAGCTGTGTGATTCCATGACCTTGTGAAAGGCCCTGCCCTTCTTGTGTCTCAGGCGTTTCATCAGCAAAAGGAGGGTGGATGAGTGTTAAACATCTTTGGGTTTAGTCTCTGATTTGAAAAAATTAAAAATGAGTACTGGGAAATTATCCCCAGTTGCGGCCTTTTGGCTGCCTGACCTGGCTTCTGCATGCCCCTGGGGTCCGTGCTTGTGTGTGATTCTGCTCTTGCACAACTGGGCCTTTTACTGAATCACTCCCAGACAGTGTCATGTCTTTTGAATTGCCATTCCAGTTCCCAGCAGCCTCTTTGCAGAGTTTTCCTCTATCAGGTACTTTTCCTCTAGGGAGAAGGAGCCCACGGAGTAGGTAGAGCTTTGAGAATTAGGAGGTCACTTGCCTTCCTCAAGGTCACCTGGCCCAGCCACAGTTAAGATTCATGTTCTGATGACCTTCTAAGTGATGCTATCTATCAGGAGGTCTGGAGATGGAGGTTGTTTCGGATGTTATCTGTAGAAGGTAAGAGGCTGGCTGCGTTAGGGCTAGTGGCAGTAAGGTCCCCTGTCCAGCTCTCACCTTCAGCTGATTACAGGCTAAGACTGGGTCCCTAACCTTCCCAATTAGCTAGAGGCCAGGCCCAGGGCCTTTCTGATAACCTGAGCTCCAAAGGCAGCCGCCATGGGGCCAGCTTATCTGGGCTCTCTGATCCTCACCCTTCCCCCACTTACTTAGAATCGCCCTGGCTGCAAGCAGATGAATAACCAGATTGTCCTGCAAGCTCAGCCAGCAGGTCCAGAACTACACCCACTACTTTCCCTGACCGGAGGAGGCCACATCTGTTTTTCTCACTGTAAAGGAAGGGCTGGGCCAGGGTCGGCAGGTCCCCTGCATGGTTGAGAGAGCTCTGGGCAGAAATGTTTTTGTCCATGTACCCAAGGGTGGGTTCAGAGGGGTCATGCTTTCTAGAGCTTCTGTACCCATCCCTGGGCAGCCGAGAGCCACCAGCTGTGTGCATGAGCAGCCCCTGGCACCCACCTCCTGTTCTCCTTTGACTACAATGCTGCTCCAGCTGGGGATCAGGGCTGTGCCAGGCACATCAATGATGCCCAAATGGGGAAAAGCTGATCTCCTGTGGGGTCCCAGCTTCCCAGCAAGCTTCCTTCTGATATGGAGTTTCTCAGCCCCCAGGAGCCCAAGCAGGAGGCATAGTGTGATTCAGGTCTTCTCCCCATAGGTTCAATTGACCTGGTGAAGGAGACTGAATATTAAATTCCTCTTCAGGCACTGGGGGTGGGATGGGGAGTATGGAGAGGGCAAGGGCCCAGGAACTATCCGGTTCTGACCAGATGGTTGGGCGGGAAGGCTGCTTGTCTGTGAACTCAACCCTTCCATTAAAAATTTCACCTTAAAGCACACCTGGCTCACTGGGTTTCCTTCATTCCTTTAAGGCCTTCCCTGGGGTCTCTGGGGGGGTATATGTGAAGGAAAAGGGGGGATAGAACTGTATTAGCCTATTTCCCATTCACCATACTTTTCTGTTGCTAGGCTACTGTCTCCCTGTCACTGTTCAGGTCCAGATTAGGAGGAGGGAGGGAATGAAACCAAGAATTTAGACCCGTTATAGTGGCACATACCTACAATCCCAGTACTTGAAAAGTGGAGGCAGGAAGATCACGAGTTCAGGGTTATACTTTGCTACAGAGTGAGTTAGAGGTCAGCCTGAGCTACCGGAAACCCTGTCTCAAAAACAAAACAAAACAAAAACAACAAAACCCAAGAACTTGCTATCTTGAGGTTTTAACCAACTTTCATAAGATGCCCAACTTTCGTTGATAAGCTCTCCTCTTCTGAGCTTGGAAAGCAGAGGTGATTCCTAAGTGTCCTAAGACAAGGTCATGGGCAAGGGCAAATTCTCTGCCTAGAGAAACCCACCACACATCAGGAGCAGGCTAGCCATTTATGTCCACCAGTAGTGTGAAGCCCAAGCTTGATACCTCCAGGAGTCATAGGCTCTGGTAACAGGCAAGAATCCTGGAGATTGGACTTCAGTGAAGCCCCACCTAAATACAAGGGGGAAGATTCTCTTTCCCTTTCCTTCTCAGCATGGGCTACCCCCTAACTTGTACATAGTTGGGGTGTGGGTGTTGGGAACAGCTGCCCATGGTTAGACCCACAGGACTTTGCTTGGTATTTGGAGAGGACCCTGACCCCAGCAACTCAGGAATGGACACCAATTGCAGCGTGATTTATTGGACAAGACGTGCACTTTTTGACATGGCCTCAGTAACCATGGTTTCCTTCACTGAACAGTACAGGACCAGGGTACAAGGGCTTAAAGATAAGACAGACAAATTCTCCCCATGAGCCAACAGGGAAGGGAAGCAAAGGGCAAGGGGAGGCCACTCTTTCCTTCTTCCTTCCCCATCACTCCGGGCCTCAGTCACTTCTGTTTTGAAGGGAACTGAGCAGGGGAAGCTGGGGGCAGTGTGTGTCACAGCCTGAAGTGGGCTACTGCTGACATTGTCCGCCAAAATGCCTGGCTAGACCATTCAACTACTCCCCACCCAGGTTCTAAGGTCTGGCCACTGCTCCAGTCCATCTGTGGGTACAGTTAGAAAATACAAAAGCGGATCCAATTCGGGACATTATGTGCAAAGAGAGAGGGGACTGACTTTCTCCAGTCTCTTTTGGCCACAGCCCCCACTGACAAGAGTGGCAGAGGTCTGGGTGCGCCGAGGTGTTCTGGAGGTCTCCTCTTGTCCAGATAGGATGAGCAGCTGTTTCACTAAGTTAGGGAAGGTGCGGTTGATGAAGAGGAGCGAGACTGAGAAGGTAGTACCAGAGGCGTGCGGGGTGGGGGTGTGCTCCTCCCTGTTCCTCTAGAGGGCGAGTGGCCAGCCAGCTGGAAGCAGGTGGCTGGTGCCTAAGGGAAGCTGGTGGGGAAGAGGCTGAGTGGCTGGCTCTCGTTGGTAGGGAGCGGAGATCTGTAGCCATCAAAGTTTCTTGGGATGCTGCCACTGGTGGAGCCTGAGCTGTTACTCAGAGTCTCGATGCTTCCCTCTCGCTGAAGTTCTGCAAGACAGAAGGGGAGGGCCAGGCTTGGTCAGAGTGGGCTGGAGCTGGGGTTGCACCCTGGGCCTGGCTGCGCACCATGAAGCCCCATTGTGGGTCCATTCATATTCTTTTGCAGGGAGGCTCGTGCCCACCTGCTCTTGCTCTCTCTATGGGCCAAGAGGCAGCTTAGGTCACAGGGAGGCTCAGTCAGGGGAGAAGCCCCCTTGGCTGGCAGACTCCAGATTCTGACTTGGGTGTTTCTTTCACTGTGGGGAAGCCTCCAGGCCAGAAGTATAATCCCCTGATGAGCTGTGTAGACAGCACTGCTACTCATGCTCAGCCAGCATTCTCAATTCCTTAGTGCACGCTATCCAGGATTAGCAGGTGGGCAGAATCAGTACAAGAGAAGAGACACAGTCTGCCTACCTGATCTGTCCCTATTGCTCTTCTCCTGGCTGACCTGCCTCTGGAGTTCCGCTCCAGTTTAGCCATCCTCTTGCCTTATTCTCAACCACAGTCTACCCGCTAGCCAGGCTTGGGCTTGCACCTTCTAGAAAGTGTATGCCTTCCCTGTATAATGGGATCCTTTATTTGGGGGAGTCTATCCATTGGAGAGAGGGTCCCCAATTTCCCTGAACATTTCCTCTTAGCATCCCCAAGTCTCCAGGAGACTCACAGAATGGACGTGCTGAACTGACCTGTGGAGTAGCAAGGCCCTGGTCCTTGCATCCCCACCCTGCTATTCTGGTTATGGCAGACAGACCAATCTTATTTAGCTATGGTAACTTTAACTGCCTCACCAGCTCTTCATCCAAGATGGGGGATCTGGGGCTGGCAGAGGGCTAGGAATAGGATTCCTTTCCTGTTGGATCCATTTATTGGTTTTCTAAGTGTGGTCAGTTACTATTCCCTCTTTGCTCTTCACTGTTGGCTCTGAGATGCGGGTAAGCACATGCATGGACAGTTTCTAGAGTCTTCCTCAAGCTCAGATGTGACCTACAGCTTAGCTTCTTCCTCTGCAGTAGGCTGGTCTGTGTTTGTAGGGTTTTTCTTATCTACCTCCTGAGTAACGACCTCAGAGCAGTTACTTGAAACGTCAAGGTAGACCCAGAGATACACTCATCTGGCATGGCGTGAGAGCTCAGTGCCCAGCCTGTACCCACCCCAGGTCCCTGCCACCACACACGTGCAGCACAGCTGGCTTTGTTAGGGAATGAGGGGTCACGGCCTCCAGTGGCTTGGCCATCACCAGGCAACCACCCCCAAACTCTGAAAGCCACGCTATAGCCCAAGCTGAGCTGCCCAGCAGTAACAGCAGCAGCACAGCAGCAGCCACAGAATGGGGCAGGGAGGTGGTAACTATGCCAGTCATGTCTGGGCCTGAGCCCAGGCTGGATGAGCACACCAGGACATAGATCCCCAGAAGGTTGAGTATTTGGAGCAGTGGAGGAGGGGTAGTGGACATGGGCTGAAGGGCTGGCTGTGGTGCCTGATCCCTAGAGATCAGGCTTCCTGTGGGGCCTCAGTCCTGGGAAAGCCAGGAGACAACTCTGTATGGGCAGAAAGATGAGGCAGCAGGCTGCTCAGATCTTTTCCTTCTGCTTGGTTTTTAGGTTTACCTCCATCTGGGGACGGGGCCATTGTGCCACTAGAGGTTAGAGAGCAGAGGAGGGGCCCTGAGCATTAGTGAGGGAGCAGCAGACTCCAGGAGAGTTCCTTCTTTTCCCATCTTTCCCCACAAGCAAGCCCAGGAATTTCCCAGAGACCCAAGGACCTGAGTAGCTTTCAGAGGCCCATGCCCTTCTGCTCAGACATCCTGGCACTAGGGGGCGCTGACAGCAGGGCCAGAAGGGCAGGAGATGAGCATGCAGTAGCAAGAGAAGCAGGGCCTCAGCAGGCCCAAGGACTATCGCCCCAGATAAAGGAGCAGGAGAGGGCATCAGTAAGGGAAGGGTGGCTCCTTTGCCGAGCAGAGGGAGAGCCCCAACAGTCTTGGTACAAAATGCAACATATCCACACTGCCAAAGAAGCTGAGGAATCCACAGCCTAGGCCCAAGCTCGGCACCCCACTGTCCCTCGGCGTAGGCCCCCAACAGCACCCCCAGTCATCTTAGTGACACCCCCCCCCAACATGAGTCTGAGTGGTCGCACCCCATCCATCAAGTGACAATGCAGGGACGATCACCAAGGGTTACAAGACGGATTTGTCTCTTGGAGGCCAGGCATGGCCTCCCTGCTCATGCTTTCTCTCTGTTGCTCAGGCCTGGGAGAGATGGGGCCAGGCAGGCTTCTTCCCTGCTCCAAAGTCCCGGGGTACCTAAGATTTTGTTGACTTTGTCTCCTTCCGACATTGCCCTGGTTAGTCTGAACTGGCCACTGGGTCCCCGGATCTCTACACTTATCCACTCAAAGCCACTCTACAGTACAAACCACATGCTCTAGGCCGCTGGGCCACAGAATGCCTGCTCATCTTCCTAGGTGTCTACTCTTCTGTGAACCCCGATGTCTACTGCAGAGCTCCCAGGCATACTGAACTCTGCGTTGTCCCTTTGACCGCTTCCAAGTACATTACCCCTGCAGGAGGACAGGCCCAGGTAGTCACAGTCCCCAGTTCTGAAAAGTAGCCTGTGCTCAAAAATAATTTCTGGAATGAATGAATGGATGAATGGATGATGTGATAGGGAGACATGGGGCCTTTCTCCAGCATGGACTAATTAGTGACAGCACCAGGGGCTTGGCTGGTCCTGGGATGGTCTCTGGGTGTGCTTGCCTATGTGTCCTCAGTCTCTCTGTTCCTCAAGACCAAGATGCAAGAGTGAGAGTGTGTGGGAAGAGACAGGGAAGAGGGAGGGAGCACACCAGATCCCCACTTCCAGTCATCCCACCCAGCCCTATGAGCAAGCAGCCCGTGGAAATGTGGCCTTACCTTCCTCCATCCCGAACGCATGCTTTGTTACTGTTGGGCTGTTCTCGGGCGCTGGGCTGTTGGCATTGTTTTTTTTTTCCTTTTTTTTTCCCTTTTGAAAAGAAAAGCATTGAGGAATCTTTTTCTTGTTTTTCTTGGAGAGATATGGACAATGATCCAGAAGTACACGGATCTCCACAAGCAGGAGGAAGGGGTGGAGGGAGGTGCAGGGGTGGCACATGGGAGGAGGGCAATCTTGCAGCGGAATTCTGCCGTCCAGGACACTGACATGCACGTGAGGCGGTGGGAGACTGACCGGTCATGGAGGGGTGGGCGCAGAGGTAGAAGTGTTGTGGATCTTTCAGTACGGGGGTGGGGGAAGAGGAATCACACAGTAAGCATAACACAACAGCTTCCAGGACAGGACACACAGGGACCTATGGCCCATGCAGTGCCAGATGGGGCCCCATGCAGGTGGCTTGCTGGGAAAGGAAGAGGAAGGGGGCAGGCTGAAGAGTTTTCTGGGGGAAGCCTGGACATTTTGACTTAGTGGCCCAGCTTTGGCTCAAAGCCCCCTCCCCCAAACCGAGTCCCATCCTCCCAAGCTCTCAGCAAATTTTTTGGCAGTATAAGCAGTCTCCTAAGGAAGCCTAACAGAAACTGGCCAGGGCTAGGCAACTAGGGAGGCCCTCCCAGCAGCATGGAGTCTGGCCCTTGGGGCAGTTGGCTCTAAGAAAGCTTTTTCTCCTGGCCCCCTGAGCAGGGCAGGGCACAAGTTTGGACTCAAACTATGCCTTTTGTATTCTCTAGGGACATGGTGATCCTGGAAGGTAGGAGTGATAGCCCCATCTTTCAGACAGCAACACCAAGGGCAAAGAGGAAGCCATAGGCTCTGGGTTCACCCCCCAGAGGGAGACCTGGTACTGGGGCGGGCCAAAGGACGTTGGACCCCAGTGGCCACTATTGCCTATGCACCCCACTCCCTACTGGTCTTACTAGAAGACAGGCTTGTTACTGTAGCTGAACCCTGATGGCATAGGCTGGGATGGGCAGCCACAGGGGATAGGAGAGGCAGCATGGGTAACAGTGAGTAGGGGGAGGCCTCTGGTCTCATGAAATGAGTGACCCTAAAGAAGAGAAGGCCTAGTCTGTATGTCAATCCCCATTCCACACCGTGCTTGTCACACTCCTAAGGCATCTGAGGAACAAAGAGAGGTGGCCAGCCTCTCAGAAGGACCCTGCTTACCTGGGAGCATCTGCAGAGGAACACAGAGAGGGGCCATACTCAATCTCTGTGAGGAGACAGACACAGCTGCCCCTGTTCCTCATCCTACAGAGTGGGTACGGCCCCTTGGCCAAGCACGTGTCACCGTGCCTGGGCTCTTGAGAGCTCTGGGTGGGAGCTGATGAGGGAAGGCGTGTTAGGGATGAGGATATGGCTTTTCATGCACCAGCTACTGGACTGAGCACCACAAGGTGTGGCTCCCCATTCTCAGGGGAGGGAGGGCTCCAGGAGAAGGCCTCAAATGAAATCTGCTTTGGGCTGGGTATTCTTCAGATCTACTAGTCCAAGACCCTCAGAGGGTTCCTGGGCTGTGCGGCATTACAAGGAGCCCAAGTCTCTAAAAACCAGAAGGACCTCCTGGGACCTACAAAGGCAGCGCTTGTGTGTTTGGAAGAGGGTACCTGGGGCCCAAACTCAGCCTTGGGGCAGCCCAGGGAACCAGAGGATCAGCCTCTCCTGCCTGCCCAGCCAGCCTGGCTGTGCACATGAGTGCCAAGATGCTGCTCATTAAAGGGATTAGCAGAGCACTTTTATAGGCCCCGGCTGTGGCCACAGACCTTAGTCCTAAACCAACCACCCAAGCCGCCCAGTAGGAGTGGGATTAGACCTGGGGAGGAGGAGTCTGCCCTGCTGAGGCTCTGGCCACTTCCTGTGGTGAAGAGGGGTAAGTCTTCCTTAACCCGCTGGCTTAGAATCCCAGCCTGAGAAGGAGAGCAGGTGAGTAGGATGGAGGAAGCAGTCTAGGGAAGCTGTTAAGAGCGCAGGCGCTATGGCCACCTGCTTCCTGGGCGACTTTGGGCTGGTGCCTCGGGTTCCTGAACAATGTCTGTTTCAGAGCCTGGCTGTAGGAATGAAATTAAATAGTGCATGTAGAGCACATCACAGCCTAAAGCTGCCAGTGAGCAAATGTGAGTTACGTTGCAATCGAATTAGTCATTGTGATCATCATCCCCAGGACTTCAGGGGCCCTCTCCAGGTAGGCCTGCCACCCAGGCCCCCTGCCAGCTCTGCCTCCACTGGAGCCTGGGCAAAGTTTCTCTTTTTAATCAAGAAATGGCCCAGGGAGGAAGATGGCAGATACGTGTTTACAGCTTTCCATTTCCTTCCTTGCCTCTTTCCAAACACCCTTTCCCATGATGGAGAATAAATCCCCAACCCTGTTGACATGCATTGATTTTTCTTCCCTCCTGTATCTACCTCCCAGCTCTCCCACATTAGCAGAGGCTGTGGTTAAGACCCCCTGCCTGGGGTGGGCATAGTGGGAGCTCAGGGCAGTGAATGGCTACAGAGAACCCAGCCAAATGCCGGGTCTTGCCCAGTGCCTGTCTGGGAGAGGTTTGTAAAAAACAAAACAGCTTTCAGTTCCTTTCTGCTTGAGAGTTCTCAGGTGGAGAGGCAGGTGTGTGTTAGGTGGGGGAGTGGGAGATCCCCTCATTAGGCAGTCAGAGTGACCAGCATTTTCCCTTGAAGGGGTAAACAGTGAAGACAGGACACTTACAGGTTCAGATGGAGTCTGTCCTAAGCAAGCCATTTTGTTAGCAAGAAGCTTGCACACAGGGGCTGGGACTAGCTAGGCAAAGCAATACAGAAAGGGAGAGGGGGAGGAAAGGAGGAGGGAGTGAGATACACAGACACACACACACACACACACACACACACACACACACTCAGAGAGAGAGAGAGAGAGAGAGAGACAGACAGACACAGACACAGGGGTAGATGGGAGGCCTGAATGCTTCTTGGGGCTGAGACCTGGACAGTTGGCCCTGATGTCATCTGGGAGGTGGCTGGACCTGGCAGACATGGAGAGGGGTAACGTCTTATCCAGCTCGGGGCTTGTAAACTGCTGTTCTTTTGTAGTGTGGCTGAGGAGTCAGAGGCTTGTTCAGTGGGGACAGAGATGGTATTGGCTGGGATTGCCGCTAAAACTATGACAGCACCATCAGAGACCACACTCTGGGCTGGAGCCAGCCCAGCCCCCAGGGCCCATTTTTAGGAGGTTAAAGTCCAGCAGTTAACGGAAGCAGTGTGGAGGAAACTGCCTTCCTCTGCACTTAGCACACCTCCTGGCTCAGAGGACGCCTGGCTCCTCTAGACCATCCCTCTGCGCCTTTCCAGTCATTTCCCCTCAGGCATCTAAGCTTGCAGAGATGCCCATAGTCAAAAGGCTTCCCACCCTGCTGAGGTCTGGAAAGGCTAGCAGAGACTGAGACAGGAGTCACCTCTCCCCTCAAGCAGGATCTTTTGGGACCTTGCCAGGCTCACCTTCTAGAAGCTTCAAGGCTAAGGTTGAAAAGGCTCCACCTACTGAGATCACAGGAATCCTGGTCTGGAGATGAAAAGCAGGGCTAGCTCTGGCCTGTTCTTATCTCCAGGGCTTAACACCTATGTCTGAACCCAGATCCCTGGCTGTCTGGTGTCTTACTACATGCGCAGCTTGGCGCCCTGAGTGCTTTAGGAGTGCAGCTGCCTGGGGCCACAGAAGTCTTCTTCCTGGCTAGTACAGCCCTAATGACTCCTATGAACACACTTGCCTTTCTCTTTGCTCAGCTTCAGTCCTGACTCAGGAACACACTGGGACAGACCACCGTGAGAGAATGAGGCTAAGACCCCACGGCCTATCCTGCCCCCCAGCACCAGCGGCCAGTGATGAAGGTATATTTCAGGTGTTTCCAGCTCAGGAAGCCTTGGCCACATGGCAATGCATGGTGACTAAGAGCCTCAGCTGCTACGGAGAAGAACCCAAGGCCTGGGAGAACTCATATGCTGCTAGGTATCCGTGGTCTTTTAAATGGTGAACATGGTGACCAGTACTAGGAAAGGGCAATAATCAGGGAGGAAGATGGACTAGCCAAGCTCCGCTTTAGCTTCCACCCAGAAACCGGACAAAGAACCCCTGGAAACTCTGTTCTCAATGGCAGACCAGTCTGGTACCAACACCAGCACATAGGGGCCTGGAGGTAGGCTGGACTGCCGAAGCCCTGGTGGACCCATGGGAGAGGGGCACGTGATGACAGGAGACAGGTACACCAGAAAGTCAGAGGAGAGGAAAAGCGGGTATGTGAAGAGGAGGGAGAGAATCTCGGGAAGGGAGGAATTCTCAGGAGGCAGCCTCTTGCAGAGTCCTGTCCCATGGCCACATGGTCTCTAGCCTCTCTGCTAGAGCTGACTGTGTCTGTGCATGCATGTGTATATGCATGTGTATGTGTGTGGTGGGGGCGGGGCACTGGAGTGCCAGGCACAGCCCTTGAAGTGCTGAAGAGCAGTATCAGGTTGGTGGGTGGGGCCTGGTCTGTTTGGGGGCTGGAGCCTACCCAACCCTCTCCCACACCCCCCGGCAGGGAAAGCCTTGAACCATCAGGGCTGCAGTATCCCATTCCCAGGAGACCTATACCATGGAACCTCCCCAAGTCTTAGTTTCCAAGGATAAGACAGAAGGACCAGCCACCATGGTACATCAGCCAACACTCAGTGACCCTCACAGCACCCACCATATGAAAGTAACTCTAAACCCTGACCAAGGCCAAATCAGTCCTGTCACTGGAGACTACGATGGGACAGAAAAGTCAGAGTTATGGGAGGGACGTGGCTCTGGCCTAGTGCTGTCACGGAGTGCTGAATAATCTTGGGGGGGGGGGAAGTCACTTGCATCTGCAGACCACAAGGGGAGGGTGTGCTTTAGTGATGTCATGGGGTAAGGCTCTAAGGAGACAGGGCACCTGGGGCCCTAAGGAGCACAATGCGCATCAGAGAGTATCTCTATGGGTCTGGCAACTTCAGCGGGTGGGCTGGCGGAAGGACCTGGAGCAGGCACCTCACCCAGGGAGAAGCAGAAATGCTTTCCCTAGCGTTGGGTGCAGAGACGTGGCAGATGCCATTTAAGGCTGACTCAGAGTTGAGCAGCAAGGCAGACATATCTTTGGAGATGGAGAATGCCAGGCCTGGGGTTACAGCATGACTTCTTGGTGTGGGTCCTAATGAGGGCTAGGAGGAGTCTCGTGCACTGGGCCATGTGCCCTGTCCCACACAGTCCTTAAGAGGAGACAGGACTGGAAACACTCCCTGGGAACTAGGTGCCTGGCAGCTAGTGCTGACCTGCCTGTCTCCTGAAGCCCCATCCTAAGGCCTCAGATAGGATACTTCCCGAGCTAGCCTCCAGCCTTATGAGACAGCACAGAGCCTGCAGACCACAGGAGAGATGCTGCGTTTTGAACGCTGTTGACCGGTGCAGGCCAGAGCCACATCTGGTTCTCATTCAGATGTCCAAGTGTAATTAAATTCTCTACGACGCAGCGGAAGAGTTTGGTAAGATGTGGCTTTACCCCCTTTCCACCAGGGCTAAGAAATCACAGTTCCTCATTCTGCCAGCAGACTCACCCTCTTTCTGAGAGGGCAAAGGCATATCCCATCCCCCATCTGATTGTCCCTCTCCTTCCTTCTTTCTGTTTCCTTCCATTCCCTCTTCTTTTCCTTCCTTTGGCTCTCACTATGTTGTATGGGCTGGTCTTGGACTTCTGGTTTAAGGGATCTTCCCACCTCAGACTCATGAGTAGCTTGAACTACAGGTATGTGCCATTGTGCTTGTCTCTTCTTTTCTATTTTCTAGAACTTACAGGCTGAGATCAGAATTAGGGAAGTGACACAGGGTGTTACCTCCCCCGCCAAGCCCCAATGTCTACCTACCTGAGAGGACTAAACTGCAGGCAGGTCTCTGACTAAGCAAGTCTACACTGGAGGCCGGTGGGATGGGGGAGGTTATTGTCCCCATTCCTCCTGTGAGGCTCTTCCCCAGCCCTGAGGAGGTAGACACTGAGGTGGCTTACTTCAGTGACACCTGTCTCCTTCCACTGGGGGGTGCGGGTGCCCTATAATACCCTCTAAAGGAAATCTCAGTGATAGGGAGTGCGTGGGAGTGACGATTCTGGAGGTGCACCCTTTGCACCCTGTACTGGTCCTAGAGCCCAGGCAGCAAGGTACTTCCATACACTTCCCACCTCTCGCTCTGTGACCACAGGACAGTTCCATGAGGGGTAGTGGGGGTGGGGTGGGGGAGGGTCTTCCCCAGCTCTCTCTGTCCCCACACACAAAGGAGACATCAGTCTACCAGAAGGGAGCAAGAGGGAAGGCTGAGCCAGGAAAGGAATGCCTCTGGCTTTCATCTAAGAGCTTGGAAGACAGGGAAAGCAGGGTCTGAGGAAGACTGCCCGGCTCACTACCACACCCGCAGGGCATCTTCCTTTCCAGGTTCCCCCCTCAGGCCTCCCCGCAGCCAAGCAGAAGGTTCCACGAAGGCTGTTTCTCCAGCTTCCCTTCCCACCTGAGCATCTTCAGTTTATGGCGTCTTTTTACGCAGGGATTTATGACTTTCTTGGTAATGGCTTCCATTCTATTTCCTCCATGCCAATATCTGTAATCATCGTGGTGCGGGCTTTATGAGTGTTTCTTAATAAGTAGAGGTATTTTTTTCCCGTTTGAAATAAACTGTCCTGTGAGTTAACAACTTGATGTGGGTACGGATGCTGCCCAGAGACAAGTGGGAGTTGGGGAGAGAATGACAAGGGTCGTGGCTGGGCAGAATATTCTAGATTTAAAAACAAAACGGTGCTGAGTTCCCTTTAAAACTCTTGGTTGCCTCCCGTATTAAAAGTATCGTTACCTACTTACAAGCAACTAGAACCATGCAGAGGCACATTCGGCATTTGTAGATTAGACAGTGCTCACCCGGAGGGTGGGTATCTTCACAAACATGTGGGCAGGAACCTACCAATCCCAGGCTTTTTGTACTGGGTACTAAATGTCAACTTGGCCTGGGCAGGCCCAAGGTTAGGCCCACATGTTTGTTAGCCTCTCCATCAATTAATAAAGTTTTAAGAAAACTGACTCAGTTTCCTACCCAGGGGTCCCAAGCTAAATCTGACAAAAGAAATTCATCAGGGTGAGGCCCCTGTGGCCCCTGTTAAGGTCTCAACCTGTGCTGTACAGCCTGTGCGTCTGCGGCACGGTGGGTGGGGGAGCGGGTGTGTGTGTGTGGGCGCAGAGCCTCACTTAACTGCAGTGGTGCCACCCTTCCCTGACGGCGGCCCGGGCTGGCTGATGTGGCTCTGCCTGTGTGCTGGCCTCACAGACAGGCTGTGGTGCCGGACCCTATTCAGTATTCAGTTCAGCTGGCTCGGATGAGCCTTTCCATTTGCTACTCCAGGAGGATAACAAATCTAGAAATGCAATTCCACTTTGGTGTATTAAGATATTGATTTGCCTGTCGAGCAGAAGTGCATTTGTTCTGCCAGCCCTCCTGTGGGTAGGAAGGGGTTAACCAAATGTTTATCACGAGGCTGGCTTCAGAGTTGAAAGTAATGTGATCAGTAATGAATTTTGTGTTACATTAGGTTGTATAAATGGACAGACAAGCGCAGACAACAAGTGGCCAGGAGTCGGGGCTAATCTAATGATGTAAAAATAGAGACAGCACCAATTATACTAGGGGCCAGCTCCAGGCTCCTGCAGGGACTGCAAATGAATAGGTACAAATCAAATTACTCACTAATAGACGCACTACAAGAGGGGCAGTCAATGGTAAATGCATTAGAGCCCAGTGACCTCTCTGCTCTGCACAGCAGAGTCCCAAAATTTGACTTCCATCTTCAGGGTGGGGGGCAGGGAGTGGCGCTCTCAAAGAAACTCTTGTTGGGTGTAACATGGCTACCACTCCCCATCCCAAACCAGTCCCCTGCAGGAGAGACCTCTTGTCCTGGCTGACCTCCAGTGCTTCCTGCACCCTGAACACCGGGGGAGGGGAGACACCCATGTGAGGGACATGAAGAGCAGTGGGACCGAGCCTTCTGTGTAGGCAAAGACAGGAGGTTACATACCCAAACACTTCACAGCCATGTGTCTCTCGGGGGTGCTGTTTTTGACTGCTACGTCAAGGGCTGTGTCTGCATTGGAAATAAAATAGTTCTTTAAAGAGGATCATACAATGGGCCTTCTGAGAGTCCAACAAGAGCTGAGATCAAACTGAGTAGATATCAAAATCTGGTTTGACCACCGACAGCTTAGCAGGGGAGAATTCTGTGGTCTGTTCCAAGGTCCAGCACATCTAGATTTCTCATTAGCCAAAGCTAGCAATCTTCACCCTTTCCTTCTTCCTCCTCAGCCTCCTTGGACTGAGCTCCCACATCCCTGCCTGCTGCTGGGGGTAGGGACATAAGCCCGGGTTCGTAGGTAGTTCCTTGGATTTTCTTCCATCTCTTGGATTCTATGGATTTAGACACCAGGCCTGACATTCAAAGCTACTTGACAGTGTTCTGGGCTGCTTTGGGAAGGCCTGTGGCGACGTGCTCACACGTAGCCCTGTGTCCTCACAGTCAGCTCGTGGTGGCTTGGGGATGGATAAAGTATGAAACCAAAGAAGCTCTAAGTCTTCCAAGGACCAGTCCAAGTTTCATGGGGGTGGGGCCAAAGGCTTGGTTCACATTCCCCCAGCCACCTTGAGGTCAGCACCACACAGACACACACATCAGAGCGGGGAGGGCAGGCTGGGGCCTGGAGACGCAGGGAATGTGCCAATACAGTGGGTATGGGGGGTGGGGTGGTGATGCAGAATGGAAAAAGTCATCCTGAGTAAATGATTGGAAGGTGAGTCTCCCCAAACTTGATTACACATAGAGGGGTGAAGCTACTGCAAGCTACTAAAGCTACAGTAACAAGACATATGTGGGGGATGTGGACAGCTATGAAAATTGCTGGAGGATTCAGCCAACAAACTTAAAACTGTCTAAGGTGGTGCGGCTTGCAGGTTTCTGGGGCCATGAGTAGTGCAGGAAGAGCAGGCAGCAAGAAATCGCCCAAAGCTGGAGACCAGTCTGCTGTGGGCAATCCAAAATGTCTCGTTTAATGCCATCTAGGGTCATCTTTAACCCTCCTTTTCCACTGGCTGCCTGTTTCCTAGCCTGTGGCTTCTTGCTATCTGAGAAGTGGGGGGATGGGGGATGGGGGGTATCTGACCCCTGTGACATGCTCTACCTTGCTGGGACCTCACACCTCACACAAGGGCCAGTGATTAAAGGTGAAGTCTCTGGCAGAGGAGGAGGTACCAAGAAGAATCCTCCCTTGGGTTAACCATTTACCTATGGTGATGACCCAGGGGAGGCCCCTGGCAACTGCCCTGCAGCCCTCCACCCTCCACCCAAGCCTGCACATGCTTCACAGTCGCTCTCCTTGGGGCAACATGTGGAAAGGGGACGCTGAAGAGTCAGAAACTATGCTGGCACTTATTTGTTGACAAGAATCAGCATGCCAAGCCATGGGCAGGCAGGACATGTGTAGAGGAAACTTGTTAGCCCTGGACTCTTACTGTGGTTCTTCCTCTGGCTGCAACTCCAGAGGGGGCAGAAGAGAGGGGCAGAGAAAGCAACCTGGAGTCAGATCTGAGACTTGGCCTGAAACTAACAAGTGTGTCTTTTAACCATGATAATTATTCCCATGGCTTTGGCTGCCTTTCATTTACCTCTCAGAACCCACAAAAACCCAATCAGTCATTCAACAAACATTAACTGAGGCTCAGCTTGGCATTCATCCCAGGGCTGGATGCTGGGCGAGGAGAACTGGTGGTTAAAGGTAACGAAGATGAATCAGGTTGGGTCCAAGGAGCAAGAACTGGGTCAAGATGCACTCACGACACTATGGACCAGGGAGGAGCAGAGGGACCCAAGCAATTGGTCCTTCCCTAAGTAGAAGGATGTCAGCCATGGCTGCTAATGGGAAAGGCAAACAAACAAACAAATAACAAAAAAAAAACCTCCTTGCCCAGGGCCAAGCATCCGGAAGGCAGCTTGTTCAGAGAGGTGCTCGGGGAAGCACATGTGGACAAGGAAGGTGAGTCAGAGGAGGAGACTACGAGTTTGGTCTAAAGAAATGACTGCAGAGTAGGTTGTCTACTTCAGGGTGGACCAGCGTGCTGGCAGGACCTGGGAGCTGAAGTCACCTGCTTGCAGGAGGTTGTGGAGTAAGACTCTGAAGCGGGATGGGGAGGGTGGGTCAGGCAGGAGGAGGAGGCAGGAAAGGCCTGCAAGACAATTTAAAAATCGTGGCAAGAGCCTGGGTGGAGCTGTGAAGACGGCTGGCATTTTCTAAGTAGGGAAGTGACCTCAGCCTCCCTGAGAATGGGGTCCCTTCCTCTATGGGGGTTCCCTTTTTTGGATAAAAAGTGGGTCACATTCTGAGCAGGTGAGACTGACAAGATAGTCAGAACTGGACACTCTCATCTTGGGAATACTCTTTTCAGTGGTGATGTTGAAGATTCAGAACTCTGTTCATGGTAACCAGCACTCTCAGTGAGCCACGTCCCTAGCCCCTTAGTGCCTTATTTTAATTCCTTTAAAAAGTTATTTCAAGTACTTCATCTCTTGTAATTGGAAGCTGAAGCATCTCCAGCACAGTGGTCCTTAAAGCCCATCCCCCTGTTCTGAGTGACCGGGTGATACACACTACTGAGTGCAGTGTTCAAGTCTGCACATCGTGAGGATGGGAAGTGAGCACTCCCATATTTTCCGTTTCACTCCTACTAAGAGATGAGAAAATTAAATTCATGGAGGGAAAGGCCTGGGCCACATGCTTCCCTTCATTTCTTGAATCCAAATCTCACCAGAAGAGAACCTTTTTCCCAGTGGTAGCAGCTGGTGGTGGGAGCTGAAAGGACTCTCAAGACTTGGCCTTTGCTCCTGGTGGAAAATAGCTGGGAATATGTGCTACGACACAAACAGCAACACCCACAGTGCCACCCTGGGGCTGCACAATCCCACAGATTCCCTCCCCCACCCTGCAAGGCTGCCTACGACCTGCTGGTGGTACAGGGCTCTGTTGGGTGGCCCTGGCCTTGGGAAGCCATTCTTTTTTTGTCACCCGTAGCAATCAGGACATCTGTGGCTGGAAAGAGCAGTTTTGTTACGAGGTCTGTCGTGGCTTGCATATGAAGTGTCCCACAGAGGCTCACGCTTTGGACACTTGGTCCCCAGTTGGTGGTGCTATTTTAGGAGGTAGGTCTTTGCTACATACAGGAAGTGGTTCATTCTGCTCCTCCGTCCACCATGAGGTGAAGGGGCTTCTTTACCATACATGCTGGCCACCAAGATGTACTGCCCAAGCAACCATGTACTGACCTCTCTGAAATAATGAGCCGAAATAAATCTTGGTCTTTAAGTTGTTCTCCTGTATGTCTCATAGCGATCCAAAAACTAATACAGAGTGATGATTAATTTTATGAATGGACAGTTTTAAAGTCACCTGGGTATCCTCTGGGCACGTCTGGCAGGCGTGTCCAGGTAGGTTTAATTGGGGAGGGAACCTTCCAGACTGAATAAAAAGGAGGAAGCCAGCTGAGCATCAGCATGTCTCTCTCTACTTCCTGACCGTGGATGTCATGTGACCAGCTGCCTACCTCTTCCGTCACCTCGCCTTCCCACTGAGGTGGATGGCGTTCCTTCTTAAACCATGAGCCCAAATAAACCCTTCTAGCCTTTAGCTGCTTCTGTTGGGTATTTTGTCACGACAATGCACCCTGTGGCTAGGGAAAGGAGCCTGAGCTCTGCTTCCTCTAGTTTACTAACAGGCCCTGGTAGGAGCTGGGTCAGAAGCCAGAGAGGAACAGGCCATGGCTCAGTGTATTGCCTCCCTCAAGGCTTCTGTCAATTCCAAGATAGGAACTATGGTTTATGTATTCTCCCCTAGTCTGGGATGTGACAGATGCGTGGAGAGCCAGCCTGCTATTGCAACCATAGAGAGGGTGTGTGAGAGCATTCTTTTTCTTCTCTTTTCTTTCCCTTTCTTCCTCCCTCTCTCCCTCCCTTCCTTAGGCCCATGTAAAGCAGAGAAGAAGGCTCAGATACCTGGCTAAATTACCTAGATGAAGATGATGGCATTTTCCAAGAAACTTATTACTGACGGGGAAACAGGCAATGGGAGCACTAACCAGAGATGCTCAGAGTTCTGGGGAAGAGAGCGAGACCCATCCTAGAGAACACTGGGTTAGATGGATCACACTCTTCCATCTGGAGAAGGGAGGCCAAGAGGATGAAGAGATGGATGGGGAAAGTACGAAAAGACTGGAGACTGGGCCGCGTGCACTGCTACATTGGGGATCATGGGGAGGAGGGATATTGTCATTCTCAAGAGACCAGAGAGCTGGAGAGATGGCTCAGTGAAGGCACCTGCCAACAAGGCTGACATCCTGAGTTCGATCCCCAGGGCCCACATGGTGGAAGGTGAAAACTGACTTCTGCAAGTTGTCCACTGACCTCTACATGCCCCCCTCCCACAGCAATAAATAAGTAAACAATAATTTGAAATATTTTTAGCAAGGAGGCTGAAGATAGAAACCTTTCTCAGGTTACCTGGAGTCAACACTATTTACACTCAGGCTGAAGGAGGAGACGGGAAGAGTATGTGCGACGATGAGAGCAGTGTGGTGGCCATGCATGGCAGGTAGTGTGTGTGACCTGCAGGTGAGGCAAAGAGCCACCCTGGCCTTGTGAAGGCAGCATCTGGAGAATGGGCTGGCTTGCCTGGGAGAAGGGCCCGACCTTCACTAATGTCTCATTCTTTTCTTGCACGTGTGTATGTACATGGTATGCATGTGTGGAAGTTTGTATGAGTGTAGGCACATGTGTGTGCACTTGCTCATGGAGGCCCAAGGTGATGTCGAGGGTCTTCCCTAGATCACTGTCTATTTGTTCTTCCAGGCATGGTCTCTCAATCTGGCTAGTTTAGTTAGCCAGCTTGCTTCAGGGTCCCCTTGTCTATGCTTCTTCCCAATGCTAGAATTATGGGTAGACCACCATGCCCACCTGGCATTTACACGGGTTCTGGGGACTTGCATTCTAGTCCTCATGTTTGCATGGCTAACACTTGGTCCTCTCTGACTCCATCTACCACAAGGTGAGCACCTTTGTTTCCTGCCATGATGCTCCGCTTTACCATGGACTAGAAACAATAGAGCCACGACATCATGCACTGAAACTTCTGGAACTGTGAGCGACAATA
This sequence comes from Cricetomys ansorgei, assembly GCA_026225945.1. Taxonomy (NCBI): domain Eukaryota; kingdom Metazoa; phylum Chordata; class Mammalia; order Rodentia; family Nesomyidae; genus Cricetomys; species Cricetomys ansorgei. Next base: position 6,852,217 of record JAMJFZ010001871.1, read on the forward strand.
ATTTTTTCTTCCTTTAAGAAGAAGAGAATGGGGGGGGGGAGAGGGAGAGGGAGGAAGAGAGAGAGAGAGAGGGAGAGAATGAATATGAACCACACCCCTGGAAAAAGAACACAAGGGTCCCATACAACATATTGCTGTCTCAGAAAGAGATGTCCAGGCTCCAGCATTCTCCTGAGTTGTAACTTTTTCATTTGAGGTATGGAGGAAATTCTAACAATTCCACATCTTTTAAAAAAAGATCTTATTTTATTTATTGTTGCCTACATGTATGTATATGCACTACACACATGCCTGGTGCCACAGAGACCAGAGAAGGATGTTAGATTCCCCAGGAACTTGAGTTTACAGATGGTTATGAGCCACCATGTGGGTGCTGGGAACTGAACTTACATCCTATACAAGAACAGCAAGTGCTGTTAACTGCTGAGCCATCTCTCCAGCCCTTCTACCTCTTTTTGAGACAAGATCTCATAAAGCCCAGGTGGGTCTTGAACTCACTATGTAGCAAGCATGACTTTGACCTTCTGATCCTCCTGCCTGTACCTTCTGAGTTCTGGGATGTATAGACATGTACTACCACCAACTGGCTATAAATGCCATGTTTTCTGATGGTCTACAAAGTCCAATGTGAGTAGCTAGATTTTACGAAGAACACTGATGATTCAATTATCTGCTTTGAATATGGGGTAAAGCAACAAGTAGGGTCACCTGAAGGATCAGCAAATGACTTCACTGTCTTGGTACTTGTAATTGCTGCGACCTGTGTGGTACCTTGTGATGTGATGGGGCTGACTTGTCCCCTCCCAAGAATGTAAGAAAATGTCTCTTGCCATCAGCGGTGATACAAGCAGGAGGTCCATGGCCTACTGGAATTGCCAATCTTCATGGAAAGATTGGGCTCCAATACATCCAGTTACTAGGATTAGTGTACACATTTATCCAACTCCTCACAAAAGCTTCCACTTATTTTCAGTTATTAATTAAAGAATGACTTTTTGGATGTATGGGTGTTTTGCCTGCATGTATATCTGTCTGGTGCCTACAGAGACAGAAGAGAGCATCAGATCCTCTGGAGCTGGAGTCACAGATGGCTGTGAGCTACATACAGGTGTTGGGAACTGAACCTGGGTCCTTGGGAAGAGCATCCAGCACGCTGAACCACTGAGCCATCTCTCCAGCCTCAGCTGCCATTTCTTGAGACTTTACTTTCTACAGCCCTGCAGTGACAGTGGGCAATAATACATGCATTCCCCACGTGCACACAGAGTTTATTAAAGTTGTCTTTTGCAAAGCATAGGAAATCAAAGACATTTGTTAATGAACTGACTGAAACTTCCTGTAACCATCTAAAAACCCTGTGATGTCGAAAATATGCTTTTCATGTTAAGAAAGGTGGGGACAGACACAGCCCTTTTGATAAATAAAAGTTAACTGAAAATAATCTTAAAGCCTTGGATGCTGGGTCATTTACATATGGGCAGGGAAACCTAGAGGGTCTAGCAGAATCAGCTACAGCCTTGGTTTTCAAATTGCAAATCAGAATTCACTGAAGTATCGTGAAATCAGAGCATCGTGCCTAGAGAGTGCTGGCGTGCACATCTGGTGGACTGTATTGTGAAGGCCTGAGTGTTTGGCAATCTGGGTCAGGATGCAATATGTATTTATGGCAGAAAGTGAGGGGTGAAGGGTAGGCATTTCTGGATAGAGCAGAGGCAGTGACGGCGACGGAGCCTTACTTAACAAGATGCATCCTCTCCTTGACTAATAATCCAGTGGGGACTGGATAGGAGAACATCACCAGGCAAAGGCAGTCTTTCTTGGCCTGGAGAAGGGAAGGGCCTTGAGAAACATATGAAAGATGAGAAGGAAGGACAGAAGAGGGACTGAAGGGCAGCCAGAGGCAGAAGAAGAACCAGGAGCTGGAGAGAGATGGAGCCAGCCCTGGGAGGACTCACAGGCCCAGGGGGAGGCTCTCAGACTTCCAGTGACAACTCTGGGAAGGACAGTGGTGGGCTGGGGACAGGAAGTGCTTCTCTTTAGCAAGAGGGGCATTTACGTGGCAGGAAGTTGACAGTTTTCTCAAATGATAACCATTCTCTGACAGGGTGAGACTAGAGGGCATGGGAAGACATTTGAGGAGGGGGGTGCGGCTGACATCAAGGTGGAGGCTGAGTACCTGGACTGAACAGCTGTGATGGGATCAGAGAGCTGGGGGTCTCTGCAAGAACAGAAAGGCCAGAAACCCCGTCAACAAGCAGGGATGTGTGGAACTGCAGGCATCTAGGTGGGTGTAGATGCTCGTTAGTGAGCAACTGGCACACACCTGGGTGCAGACCTCAGTCAGTAGACAGGTGCTGCATATCTGCTACAAGCTAGACTCTGTTCCGGGCACTGGTGTCCACTGCAGAGACAAGGGCCGACTGAGAATGGAGGAGAGGACACTAGGAACTGTGCAGCATGGCTCAGTGGCTGGGAAGAATGTATCTGTGGAGAACCAACTGGACAGCATGTGGCTTTTCTTCAGCAACATGAGAGCAGGCCTAGATGGACCCCAGCCTGGAGAGTTATGGAAAGGGATGACAGAGAGGTGACGGGTGAGAGGGGTGCTGGGCTCTCAGCACGAAAACAGTTTGGCCAGTTACATCACCGCTGGACTTGCACATCACATATGTAAGCTAATCAGACGGACTGGCCAGCAGCCACCACGGAGGGCTGAACTGACATCTGCATTGCAGGTTCGCCACGTGTTAAACAGATCCTGCCCAACTCTAATATGTGCATGTTAAATGCGGATGCTGGGCTGGAGGGATGGCTCAGTGGTAGATGATTGTCTAGCATGTGTGAGGCTCTGGGTTCAATCCCCAGCACTGGCAGAGACAAGACAAGGGTCGATGCTGATAGGCCAGGGCTGGACTCTGAATTTCTCTGAGATCAATCCCAGGGACGTGCACAGGCTTCATCTTCAACCAACTCTGCAGATCTACTCAGCTCCTGGGCAAGGTCTGCAGAGCACTTTTACAAATTATTTTCTTTTTAATTAGAAAAAAAAATATTCCCATATGTATGGCATGATGCTTTGAAACACATACATTGTGGAATGGCTAAATAGAGCTAATTAACACACATTATCTCACATACTTACCTTGTTGCTCGGTTGGTGAGAACATTTAACATCTATCTCCCTTGCTGTTTTCAAGAATTAGTATGTTATTATTTACTATGGCCATTAAGTGGTACAACAGATTTCAAACATGCTTGTCCTAGCTAACCAAAATTTTGTATTCTTGACCAACAGGTCTCCAGCTCCCCACCTTTACTTCTGTGAGAGCTCATTTGTCCCACAGTCCTATGCTTTTTAGTGAGTCACCGGAGCCAGCCTACTGTTAGGCTTTTAGGCGCCCAGTGGCCTGTCTGACATGTAGATAGCTTGTAATAATCAATGATAATAGGAGTTTTCACACTACTGACATCCACAAGTGAGAGGACTCTGTGTACAGGAGGGTTGTTTTTGCTTCCCTTTGGAGGGTTGGTTGTTAAACAATTTATACACCCAAGGTTAGCCAACCTGCCATTAACAGTGTTAACCCTATACACTATACCCCTGGCCTCTGGGAAGCAAGCTCTGAGATGACCTCAGCTACAAGTTGATAACGAGACATCAACATAAAGGTGCCTGGGGGAGCCACTGAAGGACTTGACTTATCTGGTATACCAGGGCTGTCAACAGAGGCAAACACTCAGTATCACCCTATCTGTGCATCCGTGAGTCACCGAGAGAAGTAGAGTTGCAGTGGGAAAAGAAGAGCAGAGGCGTTGTGGGCAGAGCAACTTGCTGGAAATTCTCATCTCAGACCCTGTACTTTCCTGGCCATGTCTGGCCAGGACTGTCTTGTTGGAACTAACAGGCAGATACATTAGCTAGAAAAAATGGGCAGTGCATCTCAGCTACAGAGAAGGAAACTCGTTAATCTCCATCTGATTTACTTACTGACCTAAAACAAATGGAGGCAGATTAAAACAAAACAAACACCTAAACATCTAAAATGTCCAAAGAAAACCAATGGAATCGCCTTGGGTGATAATTTGAAGGAGAAAATGGAATCCCACTGCTGGGGGAAAAAAAAGAATCTTTCTCTCTCTCTTTTTGGACTTGCAGGGTATGCCCTTTTAATTTCCTCTTTCTTTTCTCTAAATTCTTTTTGATTTCACAAGCCTGCTTATTAAGATCACAAACTCTCCCAGGTCCCTCAGCTGTCTGGCAGATGAATCACTACCTAAGCTTCACTCAGGTTAGCCTCTGCAAAGCTGGAGCTCCAGAGACTAAATATGTCTACTGAACTGCCCATCAGATGATGCTGAGGCTCTGAAGAAGGTGCTGGCAGATAGGGGCATTCCAGAAGCTCCCAGCCCTTGAAAGAGGGAGGTTCCTGGGGGTGAACGCAGGGACACAGGCTCTGGTTCATGGGAACCATGGCTGGCCAGGGGTCCTGACATACAGGACACAAAGCTTCAGTCATTTGGGTTAGCTCCCAGGAAGCCTGGGGTGGTGCCTGGGAAAGAAGAGATTGCTGCTGTCTCTGGATATGGAGGAGAACAGAGGCCTTGGATGAATTCTCTATGCATTTGGGGTATGAGGACACAGAGGGTCTATGCATGTGTGCTCAATGGAGGGGTACAGTTTGCTGCAGCTTTGGGGGTCCACATCTCCTTTCCTTCCAGGGAAGATGGGGGATGGCTGAAGATCTGAGATGGCTGCATTCTAGGACCTCACAGGTGCTCCTTATCTCTAGCTTAACTCCTCCCACACATCCATGGCTCTCTGCAGGTGCCAATGACTAGGCAGGAGCCACTGAACTAAAAAGGTGCTACACCTCTGCTCTCTTAGTAAAGGAACAGAGGAAGTAGTGCAGAGATGGGGGGATCTCACTACTGAACCCAATCCCTGAAGGTCCCCAGAACCCACAGAACGATGGGATGGATTGCCAATGTCAGGCATGTCACACACAGCCACCCCAGAGCTTCTAAGCTTCTCCTTACTGGGCCTCTCTTCTAAGGAGCAGTGGAGCAGAGATGGGACAGGCCACAGCAGAGATGACGCTCTTAGAGGACTCAGGAGAGAAAGAGAAGAGCCAAAATTAGGGTCTGTTTAACCCACTGACATGGGACAGGGCCTGCTGGGTGGATATGAATGCAAGCTGGGACGTTGGTAACATCGAAGAGAGAGAGAAAGAAAAGGAGAAAGAATGTTTCAGAAATAGAGGCTTAGGCAGCCTGTATTATAACTGAACGGAGATGGGATGACGACAGTGTGTGTGTGGGGCAGGGCTCACTTCTAGTCAAAGGATGTCTTATGTTTACCATATGGATGCAGGAAGCCACTTTGGACTTACTGGACTCTCAGAGGTACTGGGGTGAAAGGCACATGAAAGAAAAGTTGTGGGGGTGTGCTTCAGCTAGCTCTGCCTGCTTGCCCTCAGGCTGGCAGGTCCCAGTCTGCAGAGACTGCAGCATGAAGGGGAAGGTATGCTGCTGCTTATGTCTTCCTGGAGGTGTTTTTTGGGAATGACTAACAAGCACAATGGTCTGTCTGTCTGTCTCTTTCCTATGGTGTTAGAGATCACGCATGCCAGGACTCTAGCACTAAGCTACAGCTCCAGGTCTACAGTCTTGAGGCGTTGAAGGCAGCTCTGCTGGGAGTCCTCTTCCACGCAGGATTTCCCAGTGTCAGAGGCTTCTACAGTGGGTAGCACTCAGAGTGCTAAACTACGGAAACATGGTTAAACACAAACAGGTGCCCTCTCCCCTCCAGCTCAGCACCAACAGGTGCCAATCACAACCAAAGCAGGTTATAAGTCTGATGATACCTTTACCTGTTCCGGATCCCACGACATCTCTGCTTGGTGACTCGGCCATGGCATCTGCGAGCCGTTCCCGTAGACCTTCCTCTGTGTGCTCCATGGAGGACATGTGCCGCAGCCCGAAGCCTTCAGGCCAGCTCCCACACACCTCCAGCAGGGTCACACTCCGGTCAAAGGTACCTGTGACACATGTGGGACATATGATGAGTCCATGCCGTCAGAGGGCAGGCTGTTCCCTGTCTACCTACCACCCATGGCCCACCATGTCCAGGGCTGCTTTAGTCCTTCCATCAGGAGAATGAAGGGTGGAGCACCCAGGAACAGAAATGCATAAGGCAGGGTACAAGAGCTCATGCCACTGGGTCTGAGAGCACACATGCATCAACGACCGATGCATCTCTGCACACATGGAGTTAAGATGGTCTCCGAAGGATGATGGCGTTCCTCTGGTCTTCAGAGACTTCTGAGAGCTAAGGCAAGGGAAAGGAATCCCTTTCCAGGGCCAACCCAAACAACTCTGCTTTTTCCCTGACACAATTGCTCTCTGTCTGTAATTTCAGAATGGTTAGAGCGGAGGGGTGTAACTCAGTTGAATGGTTACAGGGGAGAGGTGTAGCACGCATGAGACTGGGTACATGCCTGTAATCCCAGCACTTGGGAGGTAGAAGTCCCTGAAACACGACGAGTTTCAGGCACCAAGACACTATCTATAATCAAAGGCCCAGGGAGATAGCTCAGTGGCTGAAGCCCTTGAATGCAAGCATGAGGATCCAAGTCTGGATCTCTAGAACCCAGGTGATGCTGGGTGCAGAAGCACAATCATCTGTAATCCCAGCGTTCACACAGGGAGATGGAGCAAAGATGACAGAGACCCTGGAAGCTCCTGGGCAGCCAGCCTGCTGTACACAGTTGTATACAGCTGTCTCAAGCAAGGTGGAAGGTGAAGACTGACACTCAGGATTGTCCTCTGACCTCCATATATACACTGTGGCAAACATGTAAGTACACATTCACACACACACACGCACACACACACACATATACACACATGCATGTGTGCACGCATGTGCACTGTAACATACATGTAAGCGCACACACAGGCACACCACAAAGACTAATAAAACTGTGTGTGTGTGTGTTATGTAGCCTAAACTTAAGAACAAAAAGCTTCCTAAGCCATTGTTCTATAGCCTGTATCCAGCCCCAGTTACAGATGAGGCTAAGAGGTCAAGCAAGGCCTTAGAATGAACAGCAGGCCGTGACAGACGTGGTGCCAGGAGTCAAATGTGCTGATGCCTCGGTCTGGAACTCATTCTACCTCACTGCAGATTGGCTCCCAGCCGTCAGGGACATGGGCACGTCTGGGGTACCATTTCAGGGATGTGAGCGATACAGCTGGGTGATAGCATCTTCAACAAGGATCCTTCCTTAATCCAAATCTGTCCCCGAGTTCCAGAAAGTACACTGCGTTCTGCCGAATGCCAAGATTAGATGTTACATGCAAGATCACTTCAAAGTCTGAGCTGAAACCATTTGACTTTATTCTACGGCAAGTTCACTGGGAAAGCTTATTTCACCCAGTCTCTCTTGGAAAGAGATTATGGTCATGGTCTGTTGCTTTAAGCACATACCATTTCCCCCTCGATTAGGTAACTGAATCCACTATTTATTGGGCTTGGTTCCTGCCAGCACCAGGAGGACCAGGAAAAAATGCAAATGCCGATGTTTCCCCGAAGCTAAAAGTACATGAAACACACACTCTTTATCAGGTCTTGCTTCTCCTCTTTGATCAGCCGTCAGAAACTATCTTTCCACGGCGGGCAGGACTGGGCAGTGTCAGGGCACACTCGCTGCCACTGACAGGTGGTAATAGAGAGGGTGCGAGCCCCGGCCCCAGCGGGCGGCCCTGCCTGTGATAATGGCCGAAGCACGGAGGTGATAACCGTTAGTAAACACTCCGACAGCCGGTGCCTCCATACATCAGCAAAGTGGGCCTGATAATCCTGAACTCCCTGACCAGACAAAGGCCCTTGGCTGGCCCGTTGGGATTTATATGTGTGGCAAGGGTCATTGCTAGCTCCTGAATTTCATCAGGCAACTTTGGCTTTGATTTATTTCTCATCTAATTGTGAGGTAGATTCCTGACACAGGGAGGGTGGACAGAACCTACCTCCACTGGGTAGGGTTAGGATGGGGGTCTGAGGATCCAGGCACTGGGACTTGGCGTGGTGAAATGAGTGTCACAGATCCTTAAAGGGCCTAAGCTAAACGATAGCTGTGCAATTGCAGGAGCCAAGACCACTCCAGTGTTAGTAACAGCTCCCAGGAGGGTGTCCCCAAAGACGCCCGGCTGAGGACAGAAGATAAGCTTGCAGACCTACGCCCACTTGGTAATGTTGGGAAGGTGCCTCTAGCTGCTACATCCTCCTCTGAGATGGCACTGACAGGAGAGAGAGTCTCTGCTCCTGTCTCCAGGTTCCCCTCTGGAGGCTGCGCTCCCCTGAGCTCATTGAGAGGATCAAGAGTCCATCCTCACCGCTGATCTGGAGAGTCAGCCCTGGGAACTTACACTTAGTGACATCAGAAAAAAAGGTGGCCACCTTTTCTCTACTCACCTCGCTTTCTTTCAGAACCTGGAAGCCTGGCTACTCTCATGTCACAAGAGCACTCTAATAGGGAGTGGGTACTTTTTAAAAAAATTTATTCATTTATCTTTATGTACATTGGTGTTTTGCCTGCATGTATATCTGTATGAGGGTGTCAGATCCCCTGGAACGGAGTTACAGACAGTTGCAAGCTGCCATGTGGGTGCTGGGAATAGAACCCGGGTCCTCTGGAAGAGTAACCAGTACTCATAACCCCTGAGCCACTTCTCTAGCCTGAATGGGGATACTTTTATATTTAGGGGGCAGGAGCAGGGAGCAGGAAGTATGTGCAAAGAGGGCTGACGCCAAGTCAAGGAGTTAAAAAAAAAAAAAAAAAGAGAAATCAGAAAAAAGTTGTAGCAAGAGGGGTTTGAGTAAGAAATGAAACAACAAAAGAAGGGTTTGGGAGAGACACCTGGTCCACGACAGACGGTAAAAGCAGGAATATGTACCTTTTTGGTCTTGGTTTTGAGACTGGCTTTTACTATGTAGTCCAGGCTAATCTTGCACTAGCAACTGTCCTGCCTCAGCCTCCTGCGGGCTGAGATTATAGATCTGTGTCAACATGCCTAGCTAGTACATAATATTTGAAGGGACAGAGTAACAGGGGAAAAGAACCAAGAGCCGGTGTAAGCTTGGAGACTGGAAACCGGCCTGGGCTGACGCACACACTCTGATCTGTACTGCCGCCTAACTGAGGGCAGAAATCTCATGTCCCTCATGCAGGAAGATGGGAAAGGAGTGTCACCTCAGATCTGCTGTGGGGCTGAGCTAGGTCAAAGGAAGCACCTGACACATGAGTCTAACAGGTGTTTGAGGACACGTTGATACCATGGGGCACGGCCCAGTGAAAAAGTTTGTGTAGCATTCGGGAGGCCCTGGGTTTGATGGCCAGCCTTATAAGTAATAATAAAACAACAACAACAACAATCATCTTGATGATGATGATGTAATGATGCCAAGGAAGTGCACCTTTTGCCACTGGAGCCAGCACCATGCATTTTGGCCATCGCAATGATCCTGAGTGGTAGTATAGGTTTGCCTTACTTTGTAAGGGAGCTGAAGCACAGAGAGCTTAAGTGACACATTTGGAGTAGGTAAATGACAGACATGGAACCTGTCTCTTAATTCTTAAGTGTGGAGCTCATTCTGTTGGCTCCTATGAGGCTTCCTTCAGTGGCACCTGCTGTGGAGAACGGTGCTATGTAAAAATCACCTCCATCTTCCTACTGTGCGCTGAGAAGGCCTGTCACCTTCAACCGAAGCCTTTCAGAACCTGCCCACTCTGAAAGCAGCCCACGTTCCCTGCAGCATCGCAATCTGCTGATGAGTCACGCTGTCTGCCTGATGGCACTCGGATGAACACAAACCAGCAGGCCCAGTCTCTCAGCACCGAACGGAGAAGCTGTGGGCAGGGCATGGGGTACCTCAAGAGTGCTCGGCAAATGGGTCCTAAGGCATCTCTACTGTCCTCAGGTGATGCAGGCCTCCCTCACCCTGCTAGGCAGAGGCCCCGAAGGGGTCTGAAGCCCTTTTTCCTTTTGTAGTTCTTGTCTGAGGCGACTCCCATTTTGGCGAGAGAGCAGGGCCGCAAGTGCGCGGAGATCAGCAGGCGCCCGGTGGAGAGGCCAACCCTTGGAGGATGAGGTCACTTCTGGCACTTAGGAAACAGCCTATCTTGTCAGTGTTGACGGAACAGCTATCGCTCATTTGACTGGCCCAGAGAGGGGAGGTGCTGTGTCCCATTATGGAGACAGAACTCTTTCAGGGGGCCAGGAAATGCTCACCTAGGGCAGGCTATTTGCAGAACTCAGGGTACGCGTGCTTAGCAACTAGGGCCTGCTGCTGAGGCGGCTTTGCTGTTTACAAGGCCCTCTCTCAAAGGCTGTTCCACCTGATTCACACAGTCATCAAATATTGATCAGTGTCCACTCTGATATAAGTCAAGCCTCCTTCTGAGGGATGGGGAAAGGGCAGGAGGGGGAAGAGGAGCTGAATTCACAAAGCTGTGGGAAGCAGCAGTTAACGTCTCCTGAGCTAGAGAGACAGAAGGTAACTGGTTTTAACTGGTCTTCTTTTGGGAACTCTCCCCTCTAGGTTTGCCTCCTACCCTATTATTCTCTGATTCTCACTTTCTAAGGTTGAGTTTAAGTCAGATCTGCTCAGGAAAACCCCGAGCAACTGGAGGACAATAAACACAAAGTCCCAGGCTCTGACAGTCTAAGAGGTGACTTTATTTTTTGGAGTAGAGTTGATGAAAACTATACATTTACCAACAAAAATACATGCCTGGGTCAGCTCAGTGGCAGAGTGCCTTCCTAGCTTACCTGAAACTCTACATCCAATCCCCAGCATGTACACACACACACACACACACACACACACACACACTGAAAGATATGTACCTGTCAGGCTGCAGTGTGACTCAGTGGTAGAATGTCCATCTAAGAAAATGTGAGATATGTTAGGCCCTAGAGTTTGGTCTCTAGCACTGAGAGAAAAAATAGTGTTTGCATTTAGAAAATTACTCGAGTAATTTCAGGGTGTTCAGGGGTGGCTTGAAGCTCATGTGCAGACTCAGGTTAATCTGAGGATCCGATAGATCATCCATTCCCATCCCTATCCCCATGCTGCTCATGTGCTCTGCCCTTCCAGGTAGTCTGGAAGTCCCTGAGGGCTTGTATTCCTCTACAGGGGGAGTAAGACCAGCACTCTGTCAGCCATGCTCACTCCAAACAGACTTGTGAACTGATTGATCCTGTTCACCTGAGAAAGGTGACAGCCGCTTTGGTCGATAGTCTCTGGACTGGGTGCCAGAGCCTGAACATCTGGGCCAAAATAAGCATCTAAGATTAAACAAGAGGAGGAAGGAAGGAGATCTGAAGCGGGCAGAGAGACACAGCACTCTGCTGCTTTCTGTGCACTTCAGAGCTGATGATTCTGAGGTTTGGACAGAACCAAGCCCATGGGGTCTGGGGTGGCCCAGGAAGTGACTGCAGGTGGGCTTCCCGAATCCTGATTCCTGGCTTGGCATCCTGTGCCAGTCCCTCTTCCCAGGTTCTTGGGTTTCAAAAACCCATTAAAAGCACGTTGTGGCAGCTGGAATGCTGGCACCCTGGGGACCGTGTGGGGAGCACATGTTCTGCCTTTGTGTACTATTGTCAAAGGGGCCAGGAGGCTGGGGGTAGGAGTGAGTCGGGTGGGAGGCATGCTCCTCTATGCCAGTAGTATCCAATCACACCCTTGTTGTTTGTGTCAATTAGACTCAACCAGGGTTGGAGTTTGTTGAAAACCTGCTGTGGAAAGATTGCCAGCCACGAAGGAGAGAGACCACACACCAAATGCAGAATCTGGTTAAGCAATGTTCCTCGAGACATGAGCCCTTCCAGGTGAGTTTATTGTAGTAACGATGCCCATGGCAACTAAAGTCCTAGCCATGATGCAGGTGTCCTGGGAGCCTCCTTGCCCCACTCTTCACAGATGTCGCTGACCCAAATGAAGCCCCCACGCTCTGGGGAGCACTGCTTTCTCCACCTTGCAGGCTAGCTATCATGAACACAGCTGAGGATGTTAGCTTCACCTGGAGCACTAGTCAGTTCTGTGTGTTAACCTGGGCTAACAGATGCCCAGATACATGCAAAGCACTTCTGGTTGCTTCTGGGAGGTAGGAGCTAGATGACCCTCTTTCACCAATGTGGATGGACACCGTCCCACTGAGGGCCTGAATGTAACGCAAAGGCAGGAGAAGGGAACACCTGTTCTCTCTGAGCTGGGATAGTGTCTTCTCTTGCCCTTAGAACTTAGTGTTCCTGGTTCCTGGGCTCTGGGCTTTGACTGGTCCTCAGGTCTTTGGATTGTAGACTTGCAACAGTGGGACTTCCCAGCTTCCATAACCATGAGTCCGTCCCCACAATAAATCCGGCTGCCTGCCTATATAAACTCCCACTGGTTCTATTCTTCTGGACAACCTTGACTAATGTTTGGTTACTACCTGTGTTGTATCCCTAAGCATATTTTTAACATGTTAGTAGCATGTTATTCATAACAGATTGGCTCATGTTAGAAGGGTAGGTAGGGTGAGAGGATATGAAGATTTCATCTTTCCCTCTTGATCCTTTAGGTTGGCTCACCAAATAACTCATATGCTGCATAACGATGTTCTGGTCTACATAGAAGGTGGTGGTTCATGAATTAATGGAACTGGACAGTTCTTCACCAAGGGACATCACGGCCATCACCACAGTGATGCATCACGGACAGGTTTGTGGGGATATCAGTAAGAACACGTCCACTATACTGCTAGTTACACAGAAGCATGGTACAAGAGGCCTCAGCGGCTCATGCCTGCAGTTCTAGTCCTCAGGAGACTGAAGCAGGAGGACTGCCAGGGTGTGGGTGGGATATGCTTGTAGTATATAATACACATGTATAAAGATGTCCTTATGCAACCCAGTACCATGTACAATGAAGATACACCAACCGGGAAAATAGTTGAAAAGAGTAGTCACGATTATGTGCAGTATAACACTTAGTAGTAAAAATGAAGAGCTGTTATCAGTTTATATATCATTACTTTAGAGAGCACATTCCTTTTATTTATTAAAAATGGTTGACTATAAAGCAGCTTGCTGGGTTCTGCAGAGAGTGGCCTCCCATAGCTTGTGTTTACTATATTTCTTAATTCCGAGAGACATCAGAGCTGGGATTTCTGGCTCAGGCCTGCAATCCCCGTACTTGAGAGGCAGAAGCCAGGATCACCGTGAGTTTCAGGCCCATCTGGATTACACAGCAAAATCCTGCCACAACACACAAACAGCTGGGTGGTGGTGGTGTACACCTTTGATCCCAGCACTCGGGAGCCAGAGTCAGGCAGATCTCTGTGAGTTTGAAGAAAGCCTGGTCTACAGAGTGAGTTCCAGGGCAGCCAGAGTTACAACAGAGAAACCCTGCCTTGAAAAACCAAAAACCAACCAACCAAACATAAACAAAATTGGGGAGGGGTAGATTCAAGTGAGTGGCTTGTATGTGTCATTTTGATTTGTACAAGTAGGGTTTAGGCTGTTCATACAACAAACAACCAATGTCAGAGACATTTTTCAGAACCTACCTCTGTTCACGACATGGTAAATAACTGTGCGATCCACACGCACAGACGGATGTGCTACACAGCAAGGCGTCTGGACTCCGGCTATCTGTTATGACGTGTATGAATGTGTGCATAACACACATATATTTTTACTCAGTGAGGAGTGACATCTGAGGTTGTCCTCTGACTGCTACAAGTGTGTTGTAGCATGTAAGTGCTTACACTCACTCACTCACACACATACACACCCCTCCGACACACAGAGAAAACAAGAATTAGGTGTAACTCAGGGTTTCAAGGTCACTTCAGATTTAAGGCTGTTGCCTTTGTAAGAGAAAGAGGAGATCACAGATACAGGGGGAAGATGGCATACGAGCCAGAACCAGAGGGACACCAACAGCCACTGGGAGCTAGAAGAGCAAGGGACAGTTCTCCTCTGGGGGTTTGGGGAGAAGCATGATCCTGCAGATACACCGATTTTAGACTTCTGGCTTCTAGAAATGTAAGAGGATCCATTTCTCTTGTGGTTTGTTTTGTTCTGTTCTGTTTTTTGAAACAGGGTTTCACTATGCAGCCCTGGTTGGCTGGAACTCACTACGTAACCCAGACTGGTCTTGAACTCAGACATCTACTTGTTTCTGGAATTACAGGGCTGATGTGAGTAATAGATCAGTTGGTATAAAAATGAATACAGCAAAAATGTTGGGAGGCCATTGTTTTTGACTGAGATCTTGCGCTAGGCCCTCTAAAGGCAAAAAAGACCAGGGCAAATCAAATCGAGTCGCTGATGATAAATGGCACACGATTACTCTGACTGTAAGGAAGCAGACAGATCTCAAAGCAGACAAGTTTTTCCTGAAAATAGGAGAGTCCAGTCTACTGAGTCAGTGTAATAATCCATGTGACTCTAACAAAACCAATCTTTTAATACTTAAAAGAAAATAAAGGAATCTTCAGTAGCCTGAGGTCACCTACCATCTTCCCCTGTTCTGTTTCCTTGTCCCATCTTAAAAAACAAACCAAACCCTGAGAGCTCCGCTCTCATCTGTAGGAAGGCGATGCCCCCATTCTGCAAACAAAATCAATTATGTTTGTAACTGAACTTGTTATGACATTGTGTTTAGGTAGATACCTTGTAAAATGGGTACAGGGCCCAGATAGAAAATGGCCTCATGGCTCTGTGAGCAGCTGTGTTGGGGGTTGGGGGGTCTGTGGAATGCTTAGGAAGTGAAGTATGGGGGAACTATCAGGTGGGAAGACAAGTAGTTTGAGGAGCAGTCTTGAGGGAGACAGTGGCCATGTCAGCCTCTGGCTTGGAAACCCATCATTGAGGATGACTGCTGATGTGTGAGGTGCACAGCGAGAGCCTAGGACGGGGAATCAGAGGACATGGGTGGGTACATGTACCCCACTTCACTGGAGATGTCTGCTGGGGCTCAGGAGGGCCAGTGAAGGCTCTAAGGAAGGTTATGTCTCTTACATTCAATGCTCCCCTCACCTGAGGTGTAGACAGGAACTCCCAGCTCCCTAACTTTTTTTTTTTTTTTTTTTTGAGTCAGGGTCTGGCCTGCAATTCACAGTATAGACCACACTGGCCCCAAACTCACAGAGAACCATTTGTCTCTGCCTCCTGAGCGCTGGGATTAAAAGTCTGTACCACCACATGCAACAATTTGCCGACTTTTTAAATTAATAAATATATAAGCAAATAAGTAAACAGAAGCATAACATGGCAAGGGTAGAACGGGGCAGACCACAGCTGACAAGACCGGTACTCTACTACCTAAAGGGTAACCTGCAACATGCATTAAGACCAAAGATAAACTGACCTAAGAATGCCCCTTCTAGGAATGTACTCAAGGCACTGACCAGGAAGCAAAAAAACAACCTCCATGAATAAAGATTCTCACTGTCATCCTAACATAGCCTTTTTCAAGGTATGTGTTAAGTATGTATGACAGGTTATCATTTTCACAGTGGGTTATTGGACACTTAGGAAAAGGGGATCTTAAAAGTGAAGATTGTAATTATGTGGTGCTGGGGATTTCAAGAGAAGGCGGTACCCGTGCACTCTGATGCTGAGCAGCGTGCACCCATGCCCTAGGAATTCTTTATATAATGCTAAGTAAAAAATCAAGACAAAGGTATATGGTTGTGGGAAAACATTCCAAAGAACTTGTCATTGGGGGGGCTGGAGAGATGGCTCAGGGGTTATGGACACTGGCTGCTCTTCTAGAGGATACAGGTTTAATTCCACACGGGGGCTCTTAAGTCTGTAGCTTCAGGGGTCTGACACCCTCCTGTCTCCCGAGAGCACTTTCGTGCATTTATGCGTGCATGCAAACATAGATATACCTACACAATTCAAAACAAAATAAATTAACAAATAGTAAAACTTAGGCCAAAATGTTAACCATGATTGCCTGTGGGTAAGTTGGATTATAGGAGACCCTTCTGCTATTTATTTTCTACCATCTTACATAGGTTTCCTATAGTTTTTGTATTATCAGGGGGGAAAAAATGTTCGAAAGAGAAAAATGGCTTGGGAACGGCACAGAGGCGGGGTCAGGAGACTGCTGAAGCATGTGAGGGAGGTGCTGGACCTGCTGAGCTGCCTCCCTGGCAGTTCCTGCTCAGGGCTTGACTTGGTGGGAGGCAGGTGAGCTCCCAGCTCCATGCTGACTCTTCTCCCAGTGGCCACGGCTGGCTGCACGCGATGTTGACTCACCCCCATGTACACACATTATTTCTCTTTAAAGTGTGTCAGGAATGTGAACCAACTTGCATTGAAAAATGGCAGAAGCTGTTCTACCTCTGTACTAACTTCATATGCCGGATATGAAAGGGCCAGATGGACAACTCTGAAGGAGTCAATTTGAGGAGCCCTTCACTTGTGTCCTCCCTCTGCTCCCCAATCATCTGGATAAACAGGGCACAGCTACCAAAGAAACATTCTTCAGTGACTGGCCAGGAATGCCTGAGCCCTTTCCACTGCTAGGTCACTGAGCAGAGCCTCTGCTGTCTGCTCGTGGATCTGGGGCCAGTCATCTCTATAGCCTCAGTATTCAGTCACCACTGGCTTCGCACTCAGGCTTCAGAGAACGGGAGTGGAGGTGGGGGTGTGGCTCTCCAAATGAGGCAGATGCTGGCTTTTTCCAAGACAGCTTAGGTAGGTAGCTTGCAAAGGCACCGTTTCCTCTGTATACTCTGGTCTGCTGCTGAGGGTGGCCAGCTAGGGTCTACCAGGCACCATGTCATGAGTTCCTACAGCAAGGCTCAGAGTGCTCTGCTACATAGACTCTCACCTCAGGAACCTAGGAACACCCAGATGGGAAAACTTCACAGAACTGTATCCGAAGGACAGCAAGAAGCCAAGCTGGCTTTTATAGGACAATAGCAAAGGATTAGGTCTGAGATCAGAGGGATATCAAGAAAGGGAAAGATGAACATTGCTGAGGCTGCTGCAGGACAGATATCTCCTTCCAAGGACAAAGGACACCTACAACTGAGGTTGATGCTATGGGTTCCAATTTACAGACAAAAGAACGGAGATAGATAGATAGATAGAGAAAGGTAAAAGATGACAATGTAAGGGTATGACCAGGATTCCGACCTGAAGTTCAGCTGAAGCCAGAGCTAGTACTTTCCCCCTCTGACACTTGTGATTGGGCCAGTCTGGATCAGACCAGAGCATTCCCACTAAAAACACTAAGTTGCTTTTGACAGACAGCCGCAGTGACAGTCAGGGGTTTATTTCCTCTTTTGGCAGCAAGTGTTTCCCACTGAACCATGCCCCTAGCCCTCTATTCTGACATTGAAATGGGTTCTTGTAGTCGGGCAGTGGGAGTGTGATTTCTGTCGTCCACAGCAAAGTCACTGCAGAGTACTGGGCTGAGACTCTGAGATCGAACCTGGGCAGAGAAGCCTTCTCTTTTTATTACTCAAGGAAAACGTCTCTAACTACATCAGTATTGGGCTGGCAAGATGGCTCAGCAGGTTAAGGCATTGCTGCCAAGCCTGATAACCCGAGTTCAATCCCCAGGGCCCATATAGTAGGAGAGAACGGACTTCCATTAGTTGGTCTCTGACTTCTACATAAGCAAACTATGGCATCCAACCCCCAAAAAAGGCAACCCCCCAAACTGTATTTATGACTTGACTCGAGGTGTGAAACCAATATACATAACACATTGGCTTTTATATTTGACCTTTGACCCTTTTCTCTGAGAACTCTCAATTCCTCAGGAGAGGCTTCAATCTCCTCAGTAGGCTAAGGTTGTCTGCAGGCCTGGCTTTGCAGGACCTGGATGCTGCCTGACCTGAATGGTTTTCAAAGACCTGGGAGGGACAGTGGGCAAACTGGCTTGGAAATGGAGTGAAGGTCACTTGCTCCTGTAAACTTGTGGCAATGCTTGTGAAGAGGAAGAGATAAAACCTGTCCTGCAGGAAGGTGACACCACAGTTAACTAGTTTGAGGCCCAGCCATTTTTGATTACACCAATCCGATTTTATAATTTTATAACTACAATTTTATAACTATAATTTTACCTAACTATAGAAGACTTTATAAATAGTGTTCTCAGCCAGGTGTTGTGGCACACGCCTTTGATCCCAGCACACCGATCTCTATGAGTTCAAGGCCAGCATGGTTTACATAGTGAGGACAGCCAGGACTATGTCAAGAGACCCCGTCTCACAAAACAACTGGTGTTCCTAGCATTTCTTCTTCCCTGCTCTTTATTTTTCCCTTTTCTGTTTTGAAACAGAGTTTTGGTCTGTTGTTCAGACTGGCCTTGGAACTCCTGGGCTCAAGTGATCCTCCTGCCTCAGCCTCTCACACACTTAGGACAACAAACCAGCAGTATTTCTCTGTAGTGCGGTCAGCCTTCTCCCTCGGAACCCATCGATGCTCTTACCCTGAGGGGCCAAACTGAAGCAGACATGGTGCTGGGGATAAGGTTCAGTTGGTAAAGTGCTGGCATGCACGAAGCCCTAGGATTGATCCCCGCCCTGCAGAAACGGCTCAGTGGCACACGCCTGTAATCCTAGCACCTAGAACAGAGCAGAAGGATCCATCCTCCAAGGTCATCCTTGGCTACGTAAGGAATTTGAGAGTTTGAGGCTAGTTTTGACCAAAGATTCTGTTTCAAATCTGACAAATGAGCGAGGAAAGAACAACAACAACAAGGGAAGCAGATTTTGAGCAGCAGAGGGCTTGGGAAGGCCTGGCTGGCCTGCTATTCACAGCCAAGCGTAGTAGAGAGGCTTATTGCTTCTGAGACTGCAAAGGGGTGGTGCCAGAGCCTCTGCAGAGAGAGCTGCAGGCTGTTTGTGCAGAGGGGTGTTTCCCGAGGCTGGGTGGCTGGGGTGAAACGTGGGGACAGAGTGGGTGAGAGGCCCCTGGAGACAGTGCTGCTCAGAACACCTCACACACTTTCACATAATGACTTCACCTGGACTGTGGAGTCACAGCAACTTCCTCCACAGGCTGACCCTGCTGTCAACTCTGCCTTAATGATGTAGATACTGAGGTTCTGGGTAGTCTGTCTCCAGCCTGGCAGTTCTGGCGCTACCTGTGAGGAGGCTCCCAGTGGCCACTTGAGGTAGGCAGAAGTTGGATGGCCAGGGAGACTGTTGACTGACAGGTACTTGCTTGGGGCCCTTGACTTACAGGGACTTCTCCGAGTCTCGCATCAAGCCTCATGTCTTAACCCTGTCACATATGTGAGTGGCATGGGGGCTCAGCCCGAGCCTGGTATTTCTTGAATTGAACACATGCTGTGTTCCGGGCCCTTCTATGCCTGAAACAGTCAGTACCTGGGAATTGTCATTTCCTGTCTTGACATGTCAAAGCTTTCTGGCTGGTCACATTGACTCAGCTATCCAAGCATGGAAGCCAGGGAGGGTGTAGGGAAAAGCCAAGAAGCTTCAGGAACAACACAGGGTGTGCAGCGAGGCATAGAGACTGTAACAATGACAACAATGCCCACTACACCCTCAAGGCTATGCCCTTCACAGGGTACTTTCCCAGGCTAGCATGCCCTTAATTCTCACAACACCCTGGGGAGGGAGATGAGGAGACTGTCACCAGCTTCCACCTCCTGCCTGGGGAAGCTCAGGGAAGTGAAGGGTGGGGCCGGGCCTCAGAGAGAGAAACCCAGTCTTATGCTGTCCACCTTTGCTATCAGAGTGTGGTCCGCCCACTGCAGAGGGAGCTGTGGTACCTGGAGATTGGCTAGACAAGTTTCAAGCCAGGCATGGAGGTGATTATCTGAAATTCTAGCAGTTAAGAGGCAGAAATGGGGGAGGATCATGTGTTTGAGGCCAGCCTGGGCTACAAAGTTAGCTCAAAAATCTTGGGGGTGGGGAGGGGAGAACCACCTCAGATCCTACCCAGATTTTACCTCACAAGATCCTGCATCTTATAAGATCTCCAGGACAGAGGCTGGGGATGTGGCTGAGTAGAAAGAAGTCCTACCCTGGGTTTAATCCCCAGTACCACATAATCTGGGTGTGGTGGCACAAACCTGTAATCCTAGCTCTGGAGATATAGAGGCAGGAGGATGAGAAGTCCACAGTCATCCTTGGCTACATGGTGACTTTGAGGTTAGCCTGAGCTACATGAGACTCTGTCTTCAAAAAAATAAAAATACCTCCAGGGCACCTAGCACATACTAACGCTGGAGAGTAACTGCTTATCCACTGTGGCCTGTCTTTCCCCTAAAGTAATTACCAGGTGTTGTCTCACAGTCTATCTGGGCCTCAGTACTCTTAAAAACAAGGCAGCTGAGACCCGGGCTGGGCATGGGACATGCCCCTGACAGAAGCAGGACAGGCTCATTTGTCTTGAGAGCAGACTTGGGTCCATCACATTGGCTTATTTACCCAACTGACGGTTCAGTGGCTCTCCCTGTCCTCCTCACACTATGCTCAGAGCTCAAGCTCCAGGCTCCCCACGGCTGCATGGCCGGGCCTGCCCCCTTGGTTCCATTCAGCCTCAATAGTGAGTGTTAACCCCAGTTTTGGGGGCCCAAATCAACATTCTCTTTAGACAAATGAGGCACCTTCCAGCCTTGTGCTCCCATATAGGCCTTGGATAGGAGGGCAGGGCACCGGGGATGTGTGTGAACAGACACAGGGTGAGCCAAGGCTCCTGACATCTCTATTTCTTCCCCCCTCTCTTGCTTAGAGGGGAAACCTTGGTAACCCCAACTTTAACACTGCACAAGCCTATTGAGAGGGTCTTATAAAAAGCTCATTTCATTAGTAGGTGTGAAAAATGCCCAAACCACTGTGTGAACCTGGTTATGATTTCCCCTTGGCCCACTGTATGCCGAGTTTGATGTCTGTGGATAAAGAGATCTCTAGGCAAGAGCCTGATCCCCCCAACCCCCTCCAGCTGCTTCCCTCACTTCTACTCCATAGAGGCCAATCAGGATGTTATTCATTTCCCTCCCTAAGAGGCCAGTTCAAAAAGGCCAGAAGAGCCCTTCTCTTCTCCCTTCCTTGTTAAAAAAAATGCCAGTTTCTCCCATGAGGAGGAAGCAACATATTTTGTTTCTGCTACATCTAGGCAAAGATCAGATTTATAGTCAGCCCAGAATGACTGTTGGTGCATATAGCTACCTAGCTATCTTTTTCAATCTTTGGATCTGAGGTATGCCATTGTTTAGAGGAAGAGCAGATTCATCTATAAGGAGAGGGGCACCACGGCCCTCCAGGAGGGGCCTGGAGACCTCATGTTACTGTATCAGACACAGACCTGCCATCTATCCTTGAATTAGGGGGAACAGCTGGGCGAAGGAATTAACTTCTCCCTGTATTTCATTTGAGTTTTTAGAAATGCCTTTAGGGTTGAAAAGCTACTAAAACAGCTTCTTGGTACCCCCTCAGCCTGCTGGGGGGGAGCATGTAAAAATAATGTCTATTGTAGAAATACCCACTCCATCCGCTCAATGAACTTGCAATGTCACCCCAACCTTCCTCAGCCAGCCATTAATTCTTTCCAGGCAGCCCTGTAGGAGGCCTGGCACCGGCACTAGGATCCTCTGTTGCAGGAGGTGGCTCCTTGTTCTCAGGATGCAGAACGGGGCAACATCCCCTTTCCAAGAAGCCCTACCTTGGAGCCTGCCCTCAGGGCTTATGGCAGCCACTTGGATCCTTTGAGCCTGTCTGGAATGCGTCTCTTCACTAGGTACCTTTTTAGTTAGACTTTGCTTTTGAAGCCACTGGGGGTGGAGGCAGAGTCTTTGTGGGGACCAGGTGGTGAAGCCTCAAACTTGCTGCTGTGCACAGTCCTCAGTCAGGCCAAGAGTGAAAAGCAGAGTGCTAAATTCTAGCTTGGCTGTGTCCTACCTTAGGACACTGGTGTGTCCCTAGTGCAGACCAGCCTCCTGGGGCCTTTGTTTTCCCTGCTGTGTGAGGAGACTAATATTGCTAGTTATTCCTGGTCTAAAGCATGCTGGGATTAGGATGCAAGTGTATACTGCAGAACCTAAGACCCTCTGTGTGTCACTGGAACGTAACAGTTTTTACTCCCAGAAGCTGGGTGGCCTTAGTTGGTACTTCTGTCCCTCTGCTTCCTGATTCTTTGATACACAAGGAATACATGCAGCTGGTCTTTAGGCTCCTTTTGTTTGTTTGTTTGTTTTGAGAGGGTCTCTCTATGTAGTCCAAGCTGTCCTCCAATTCCACAGATTCTCCTGCCTCAGCCTCCAAGGCGCAGGAATTACAGGCATGTGACACATGCCTGGCTCCTGGAAATCCCTATGCCTCTTCAGAGGCACATTCTTGAGTTTTCTATTCAGTAGCTCCAGTCTCCCTGATATAGTAATGTGAGTAAAATTTATACCTCCATGCATCTTGAAGGACAAGGTTCCAATGCTAGTTTGGAAAGGATTATTTATCCCAACTCTTACAAATATATGGCAGTACGTGAACTTCACAAAGTTTACGTACACAGTTTGTACACACGTACAAAGTTTCACACACAGGGCACAGGTCCCCCTAATTATTTGTCTGTCTACCTATTTTATCTGTTTTTGAGGTGGTGTCTCGCTCTGTAGTCCAGGCTGGTCTGGAACCCATGTTGTGGCCCACACTGGCTATGAAGATCCTCCTGTCTTTGCCTCTGGGGTGCTAAGATTACAGATGTGAGCTGGCCCTCTGAACCACCTCTATGCCTAGTAAAGACAAAGGCTTTATTTATACATGAGCCCCGAGAGTATGTGCATCGGGAACACTTCATGAACTTCACCACTGGGGACACTGGGCCCATTAGGTCTCAAACATGTCAACAAACTGAACCTGGGATTTCCATGGCAACAACCAAAAAATGTCCGCTGTCTACATAGGGTACTTCTTCCACACTTCTTTAATAGTTAGTTTTTAAACATTATGGTGCCTTGTTTTTGGAACACTGGATTATGTTCAGGTCTGTTATTCAAAACATGGAATGGGCAGACTGTCTACACCAGAGGGCAGTGAGGGGCGCCGGCCTGGAGACTTTCACAGAGGTAGAGCTGGGCCAGTTGTAAGTGCAGGGTTTCTGCTGCACTCCTGAATATCTGGTCACTCTGAAACTCTCCTGTAGGCCAACAGCTTAGCATGTCCACCTTCAGGTGTCGGAGGGACTCACGACACTTGTCCCATCAGGTACCGTGGCCATGAGGATTCTCCAGAACTTGAAGAGACCCAACATTAGAAAGGTCAGATGGTGTCTGTGTGCAGGCTGGAGAGCAGGAGTGACCTGGGTGGTCAGCAGGAACCCCCAGGTCATTGTAAAAATGGCCTCTGGAGAAGAAGTGGAAGAGAAGGAAAAAAAAATGTCCTCTGGTCTTGGGGCATCTTTCCTAGATGTCCCTAAAGAGAAAAGCCATGCCAGGCTTGGCATATGTCTGCAATCACAGCACTTGGAAGGTAGAGGCAGGAGGAAGGTGATCCTCAGCTACACTGTGAATTTGAGGCCATCCTGGGCTACACAAGATTTTGTATAACAGAAACAAACAGACAAAAAACAAAAACAAAAAACAAGATAGAAAAAAAAATCTCTGAGGTCAGGAAAGCTCGTGAGTGTCTTTTCACCGCCATTGCAGCTTAGGGGGCATAAGGGGGTCCCTTGGGCAGCTGCACAGTATAAAGAAAAGCAGGCTACTCTGGGGACCCCACCTTTGCTCTGTGCCCTCTGGTTTTCCTCTCCCACCTTGCTGCCCTGAAGCCTCTCCCAAGGCCTTGCTTTAGTCCATCTGCAATGGAAAGTTTTGTGCTTCTACAGGACCCACACTTGTGATGGGCAATACACTGTCAACTAGAAAAATCTGGAATCCCCTAGGAGAGAAGCTTCTGGGCACATCTGTGAAGGAGTTTCTAGGCTTACTCACTGAGATGGGAAGACCCACCTTAACTGTGGGTGGAGTCATTGCATGGACTGGAATCCCAGAATTACTAAGAGGAGAGTGAGCTGAAGGCTGGCCTTTACTCACCACTTCCTGACTGTGGACACTATGTGACCAGCTGCTTCATGCTCCCCCTTCCGTGCTATCACAGACCCTGGAACTGTGAGTCCAAATAAACCTTTCTTTTCTTAAGTTAATTTTGTTAGGTCATATAAATCTCTTTTTTTCTACGCACACTTCTCCTGCATGAGCGGTCTAGCCCAAGTATTATAATATCAACCACCTGCATGCAGGAGACCTCCCAGATTGTCTCATGAGCTTCTCTCCTGGGCTCCAAACATGTCCCTGCAGAGAAATTCACACAAATGCCCATGGGCACTTCCAACCCAGCAGCCCCAGAGCAATTTATGTTCCTCCCTTCAGTGGGTGGCAGCATTCTCCTCAGTGTCCCCACTGGCTTTGACCATTTCTGTCATCTGTGTAGTCAGGAAGGCCTTGGATCTTACTTTTTCGTGGCTCGTGGGTTTGTCTTTTGCTCTCCGCAGCCCTGGCCCTTACTTGAATCATTCCAACTGTCTTTAAACTAGCCTCCCTGCTGCATTAATATGGCTTCCCTTCAATCTCTTCCTTCAGCCACCTAGTGACCTTTTCTATGATGCAAATTTGTCCTTAGGATGAAGACTTGCCAGAGCAATCACCACCTGGCCCCTACCAGGTCTCCAGACTCTACACCTCCACACTGCCCCTTGCCTTGCATCTAGAATGTTCTTCCCTGTCCACATCCTATTCTGGATCTGACATGAGCCTTCCTGAAGCCCCCCCCGCCCAGTACTGTAGTCTCATTTCCCACTTTGTACCATAGCTGAATCAATTTAAACCCCACAGGTGCCTACTGGGACAGGTGATGAGGATTTTGATAAAAGTCACAGATTAGGAATAGGATCAAGAGCCACAAAATAGTTTTGGTCCATCTTTCCCAGGAGATTCTGATTCCCCGAAGGGCAACATCTGTTCTTTCTTTCTTTTTTTAGAACTGTCTCCTGTGCACAGCCCCAGTTCCTGGCAGTTAGCGTGAAGGCAAGGAAGAAATCAAGGTTACCCTGAAGAAGAGGGTAAGAATACCGTGATGCCAGGATCTGAATATTTAGCATTTGAAGAACAGTTTTATAGGGAAGGAAACAGCTTGTTGTTTGTGGCCCTAGGCAGGATGCAGAGGGAGGAGACTATAAGCAGGTGTATTTCAGCATGTGAGGTGGTGTCAGGTGACCAAACAAGCTGCCTCCTGCAGCCTCAAGGCTCATTCTGAGCACCAGCTCCTCTGGGAAGCTGTCCTGGGTCTACCTGCCCACAGCTTGTTCTACCCACTGCCCCCTATATGGCACACAGTGATTCTGGGGCTTTGAAGTCCTTTTTCTGTCACCTATGAACTGCACAACCTGGACAATTTCCTTACCTTTCTGAGCTCGCTTTCATCATCTATGAAATGGGCATAACAACATATACTAGCGCATGGACTCCAGCAAATGTTTCATTGAGCTCCCTCCCCATGGGTCCCATAGTGACCTGTGACATTCCTCTGTTTCAGGTCTGCAGAGACTGGATTAGGTTTCAGAGCTGGACTCTGAGTCTAAGCCTTTGGGCATTTCAGACAGCATTCTCCACAGGCATTAAACAGAACTTTTCTCCCTGGTTTTTCAATTACACTAAAATAACCCATCAGTCAAAGTACTTGCTTCTCCAAGGGAATACAAATGCACTGTGAATTACATCACCTCTTCCTGAGGGATGATCTGCCAATCGGGACAGAAGCTCAGAGCTTACAACATCTGCAAGGGCCTAGAGCTTTTCACCCTTCTACTGGCCTTTGAAGACCTTCTAAGTCAGCCTCTGGCTTCAGTGGAGACTGTGGCACCTATACCATCGCTACCTCCTTAGCCAGCCCTGACGGCCGCCAGGAAAGTGTGTGACTCAGGTGTGAGACTAAACTTGGCTCCCACTGGGGAGATTCTCAGTGGGTAAAGGCACTTGCCTCCAAGCCTGTTGACCTGAGTTCGATCCCTGGGACTTGCCTGGTGGAAAGAGAGAACTGACTCCTGAAAACTGTCCTCTGACCTCTCCATACAATGTGTTGTGGCAGGTGTGCTGTGTGCAGTGTCCCCGCCCACTCGACACCCAATCACACACTAAATAAAATATCGGAAAAATTACACTTGGCCTTGAAACTCACTGCCCGCCACATACCAGTGACTTTCACCATCGCCCCAATAAGACATTTACCTAGATCTTGACATAGTGCAAATAGCACACCTGGTTGGTTTAGGCTTAGAAACCCCACATCTCCATCACGGAACTTCCTATTTACCTATCTCTGTCCCTTCCTTATCCTTACCGATAATACTGTCTGACTTCACTAAACCATCAGCTCCTGGAGCTCTCAATCCACTGGCTTCCTCCTTGTGACAATTTTCACTGTGTTGGCTAGTTTTATGTCAACTCAACACAAGCTAGTGTCACTGGAGAAGAAGCCTTAATTGAGAAATTTCCTCCATAAGATCCTGCCTTAGGCGAGTCTGAAGGACATTTTCTTAATTAGTGACAGATGTGGGAGGGCCTGGCTCACTGTTATTGGGACCACCCCTGGGCAGGTGGTCCTGGGTTCTATAAAAAAGCAGGCTGACAAGCCATGGGGAGCAAGCAGCAAGCAACACCCCTCCATAGCTGCTATATCAGCTCCTGCCTCAGGTTCCTGCCCTGTTTGAGTTCCTGTCCTGACTTCCCTCAATGATGAACAATGATGTGGAAGTGTAAGCCCAATAAGAACCCTCCCTCACCCCCCACCCACACCAAGTTGCTTTGGTCATACTGTTTTCATCAGAGCAACAGTATAACCCTAACTAAGACACTGTCTATCCCAGAATTCAGGCCTCACAGACAGACTGATAAGACTGGAACCAAGCCATCTGCATCTTTTCCCTCCTCCTGGTGTGGCTGCCATGCCCGGGATATGCCTTCCAATCACTGATTTCCATGGCTCTGCTTCAGTGGGGCTGGATGGAGAAGAGCACACACTCAGGTCACCTGGTGCCATAAGAAATTTACCAGCTGGACCCTGCTTGCTCCCAACCTTTCTTCAGTCTTTCCATTTGTTTCTGGTCAGTTCCCTCCTGTCCTCCCCTCTGTTCAAGCCCCCCAAACCTGTCACAACTCTCACCTCATTCTTGGCAGATGACCTACCAGCTAACTGCCTTTGGGACATCTTTTCTAGTTCTTTCTTTTAAAGATTCAGAAGTCCGTGCATCTTAAAAGCAACTCAGTGTAGGAGCAACAAAGCAGAATACAGCCCCTGAAGAGTCTTTCAGCAGCCAACTGGGCACGGCAGAGTCACCTCTGATGAGGAAGAGGAGGTGTGGGAAGGAGGCTGGGACCAGAGGACCTCTCTGCCCGCCTCTTCTTCCTGCTGAACACATTCTGCAGAGGCTTTGATTTTGCCCTTGTCACTTCTGTTCTGCATCACACAGCTGGTGCTGCCTGAGGCCAAGTGGTGTCCTAAGATGGTCACAGTAATGACAGTGGCAAGCCCCTGCCCCAGGCAGAATGCTTATAATCCAGCTTATCCTGCGTCTCCCCAAATGAGAAGGGATGGCTTCTGTAAGGCTGTGAGTGTGTATGTGCATATGTGTGTGTGTATGTGTCTGTGTGTGTGTTTGTATGCATGCATGCGTGAGTGTGTGTTTATATATGTGTGCATGCATATGTGTGTGTATATGTGTGTGTATGTGTATATGTGTGTATGTGTGCATGTGTATACCTGTGAGTCTGTGTCTGTGCGTGTGTGTGCATGTGTGAGAGTTTGTGTGTGTAGTGTGTATGCATGTGCATGTGTGTGAGTGAGTGTATATGTGAGTGTGTATGTGTATGTGTGTATGTGTGTGCATATGTGTGTATGTGTGTGAGTGTATGTATGTGCATGCATGTACTTGTGTCTATGTGTGTGCATGTATGTGTGTGTTCAGTTAATAACCAAAAAATGCCCATCCTGCCTGGCAAACGAGGGACTGGAGTGACTGCCCATCTTTGCCACAGTCACTAACTTCCTCAGCGATGTAGCCCTGAAACTTGACTAGGCTCATCTGTCCCTCTCTTCCCTTTTGCTAAGCCTCCAACACACTGCTTCCTTCTTCCCTCGGACCCTACAGCTCTTCCTAGCTCTTCTTTTGATTACGGGTAGATGGTTTCTTCTGGGAGGCCACCTCTGACCTCTCCTGGGTTAGGTCAGGTGTGCACGTCAGTAAACACAGCAAATACACATTCTGCTGGTCCCACTGGCTTACCTTCTAGTCTTCTAGACCAGTGGTTCTTGACCCTCCTAACGCTGCGACTCTGTAATACAGTTCCTCATGTTGTGGTGCCCCCCCCAACCATAAAAATTATTTTCGATACTACTTTGCAACTGTAATTTTGCTACTGTTATGAATCACAATGTAAATATATGATGTGCAGATGGTCTTAGGTGACCCCTGTGAAAGAGTCATTCAACCCCCAAAAGGGTCATGACCTGCAGGTTGAGAACTGCTGTTCTAGAACACCATCCACATGAGAGCAGATGCTTTGTTCTCTGCAGTATCCCAAAAACTTAGCACTCGCTGCCTTGAATGTCAGGGTTCGGTCTCAGAGAAGTGCAGTTTCCACATGGAAAGAAAGTCTCACTAAGAACACAGTGAGCCTGAGAGGGTGCCACAGTCACCCTCTACTGGTGTCACATGCACGGCTCCAGCCCTCAGCACAGGGGCTTGAAGGAAGAAGCAACTGGTAAGAGGTTGGTCCTGGTACCATCAGAGAATGACCAGGGCAGGTGAACACAGGATCCTCTAAGCAGAGTTTGCTGCCTCCGGCTCCATAGTAGCACCTCTGGGCTTACTTACCAGAGGGGCTCCTTGTGAAGCCCTCTGGGTTTCACTGAAAAGCTCATCTGGATTGGGGCTTTGTGCCAATTACCAGTTCCCTCTACCTGACCCTCAGACTTCCAGCTCAAGCTGCCTTACCAAGTAATCTTATTACTGACCCTCACCTGTCTTAGATCTTCTTGTCAAACACATTTCATCTGGCAGACTGCATCTGAGTCTGCATCCAGTCAGGATGGCCTGACTTCAGCACCCAGGTACCCCAGAGAGCCCCAGACCCTGTGGAAGGCAGAGGGTGGGGGTGGGAAGGTCTGGAGAGGTACCCACTAAGGAGGCTGAGCTGAGCAGAGACACTGACACAGATTTGCTTCTCTCCCTAGGCAGAATGCCCAACTGGCACTGATTTTAGAGGAACTAAGCAGCTTTTGACTTAGACAGAGGATAATCACAAGTTCCTGGAGGATAATGTCGAGAAGGGATTCTGTCAGGAGAGACATCTGATCATACTCAGAGTTGGGAGGGGACCGGAAGTGGAGTGTTAGTGTGCTTGTATCCATGTTAGGGTACAACTTCTGCAGGTACTTGCATAGCTGGTACTCTCTATTTTGTTTTTATTTGGTAGCCCAGGCTAGCCTTAAACTCCTGGTGATCTCCCTGCCTCAGCTCTAAAGTGCTTGAACGTCCATACTTGGCTTTAACCATTATTTCTTGCACACAATAAGCACTATCATTAACTATTACTGTTACTGGAGCACCGGGGATTGAGACAGAGCTTTGCCCAGTGTTATTCCACCACGATACTGCATCTCAGGTCCCTCAACCTGTACTTCTCAAATGGGGCAATCCATCATTCGTGAGTCGTTCTTGTTTTGTTTTTTATTGTCTGTGTTTTGAGACAGGGTATTGCTATGTAATCCAGGCTTGTCTCGAACTTGTGATTCCTCTGTGTCAGCCTTCTAAGAGTTGATATGACAGGTGCAAAGTTCCACATCTAGGGAGCTTTTCAAATGTATGGCTTAGATCAGAATTTCTTAAGACAGAAAGATAGACGCTCTGGCACCCGAGTCTGTAAAAGGCTCAGCATGTGCTTCTCTGTCACCTGAAACCATGCCTAGATCTTACTCCTCTTAAGTTCAGCATCTGTGCTTTGGTTCATTAGTACATAGAGAGCAGGGGCAGTCCTGCCAAAGTCTATCAGAGGCCACCAGACCACCGTGGCACATGTACCAGAGAGGGTTCAATAGAAGGGCTCATTCTCCTGTTCCAGATGTCATTTTCTAGAAATATTACCATCCCCATCCTATAGAGCACTGGCCCTGGCCAGTGTGTCCAGGAAGGCTCACCAAGGACAACCTAGGACAACCAGGGCTTCATAGAGAGACCCTGGCTCAAAACAAACAAGCAACAAAAACAAACAAATACATAAATAAATAAGATCTTTTTAAAAAAAATGGTTATCAGATCATTCTGAAAGTGAATGTTCGTTTATGGACTGTGCTGGGTGCTAAATTTAAGATATTTTAGGGACTTTAGGAATAGCCATGAACACCTAGGTGGTTCAGAGAGGGCAGAGTAGAGGCCGGTAACCACTATTTCTCTGAGTCTGTCTTGGAGGCTCAAGATAAGATGAAATTAAAAAAAAAAAAAGGACATCTCAAACTAGCCTCCCTCTGTGGCTATTGATGACCTTGAACATCTGGTCCTCCCAAGTACAGGCATACCATCACGCCCCACATCTGGTTTATACACTGCTGGGGATGAAATCCAGGGCTCTGTGCATGCAAAGCAAGCACTCTAACTGAACTATGGCCTCAGCCCTAAGAACTTCCTTCTCTGCATCCCCACACCAGTGCTGGGACTTGAATTTAGGGCCTCGCTTTACCACTTGAGGCAAGTGCTTTACCACTAAGCTATATTCCTGGTCACTAGCAATGTTTCCTAACTGTAACTTTGAATCGGTGTACTGCCTCCTAAGGGAAGGCAGTTAAGAGGCTGTTGGAAACACACTGGACTTGGAATCAGAGACCTGGACCCATCACCAAGTAGCTGAGTGTTGCTGTGTGAATAGCTGCCTACCCAGGCCTCAGTGTCCATTGTCCAGTGAGAAAGTAACCTTTGCCGCCCACCTCAAGAGTTGCTAGGAGTCAAGTGCACTCACTCACCTTTTCCTGAATAGTCACTCACAGCTCGGAGAAAGCACGCCAGGCTCGCTGCTCTTAGACTGGTGATCACTTCGGCCATCCTCCCTGCTAAATCGCTCACTAGGTTTCCCCAGACACTTGGAAGAAGGAGACCTGGAGTCTGCACCTGAGTACTAGGCGCCTTTCTTCGACTTCAGTGTCCTCTCCATCAATGTACTACGTTCCGCCCTCTCTGGTCATCAACATGCTAGTATCCCCACTCCCCCCCCACCCCCCACTAATAAAAAGAAAGAAAGAGAGATCCATTTGGCTCCATTTCCTCCTCCCTAGCTACTTCCCCGTGTCTCTTCTGCTTTTAATGGAAACTCCTTGAAAGAGAAGACTGGCTTTGCTGTCTACAGTTTCTTCCCTCTTTCTTTGAAGTCATTCCGATCAGGTTTTTGCCTCCGCCTCTCCTGAATCCGCTCTTCCAAAGTCACTGACTAACATCTAGGAGTGTACTCCTCTTCTCACTCGGCTCCCAGGACTCCACTTTACCTGGCGTCCCTCCAATATGCTTCCAGGTACCTGTCGTCTACCTCCTGTCTCTGACTATGGTGCCTGGCATTCTCAGAGGGCCTTCCATTCTAAGATCAGCCCAAACTCTGTTCACAGAGATATGGACATGGATAGCAATCTCTAAGTGTTGAGATTTTCAAGTTTCCCAGCCAAGCTTTAGTCTGGTCGAGAGAATACTAGAAAGCTAAGGGGGTTTGAGCCACACGAGTAGAGTACAATGATATACAGGCACAATGGAAATATAAAGAAAACAAGTATTTTATAACAATTACAAAAAACTACAAAAGAGAAAGGATCGGAATGCTAAGGACTCCATGATCCTTCAAGTTTCTCTCTCATCACGCCTGTACTTCTGAGTGTGATGTGAGCCAGTGCTTGGGTCTCACTGAGATCAAGGCCTTCCTTCACCAGCTTTCTAGCATTCCCTAAAGATGGAGGATGGTAGATATTGGGGATAATTGCCACCGTTGACATCTGGGCTCAGGACAAGCGCTGTGGATGGCTGCCTTCCGCAGTTCCTGAGAACAACCACGCCAGGAGACAGAGTACAAAAAGAACATGAAGAAATGGGAGAATCTGGCCAGTTTTTGTGATACTCTGTTTTGAGATCAAGATGTTAGACTCTGGCTGAGAAATAGGTGTGCAGAGGAATGTGAGTGCTCAGAGGAGAGAGACAAGGGTTTCTTCTTCTTCTGTTTGCTAAGTGCCCCTGTTGGGCTTCCCACTTTTGAAGACTGATAATGGCACACACCTTCTCAGTGTCACAGAGGAAAACTGCTCTTTCTGGGAAAATGAAAAGCCGTTAGTCAGGATGTGGCTGGCAGGTGCTGCGCTCCCAAACAGGGCCCCTACGCCAGGTCTATGGTGATGGTGGCTTCCTGCCCTGGGAAGGACCTTCTCCCTCAGCCCAGGTGGAGCCCAACTCAGCTCTGCAAACTCTTACCTCCACTCAGCCAACAATGCTAGAGAAACATCTGCTAACCCTAACCTTCTCCTTCCCCAAAGAAATGATTAAAAAGTTAAAGAAACACTTCCATATGGAAGACTCCAATCTCAACAGGTCACCGTAAGATACTTCAAACACAATAAAACAGGAAGAGCTAAAAAAAAACAAAAAACAAAACAGAGAAGTTCATAGAACCCACACGATCTTTTATAAAAGGGGGAAAAAAAGCCCTGGGTAACTTTACACAGTTCAGAACACCATTTGGCAGTTAAGTATGCCCTTAATCTGCCCAATTTACTTATTATAGTCAAGGTTTAGAAGAATGAGAGCAGTGGCCAAAAATGCTGCAATAAACTCTATTCCTAAAGCAAACTTACAAAATGAATTAACTTGTCTGGCTAAATATTTTAAAGTTGAAAGTGTTCATGTCCCCCCTCCCTAGCCTGCCCAAGGAAAAGACAGAGTCCTTTAAAATCAGAACCACTTGAGTGGACTGATGGGTATTCAACCAACATCCACTTACCCGGCCCCTGTAATAAGAGGGATCCAGGACTAGTTGTTCTAGTTACCACATCAAGGGTGACTTCAAGCATAGCTTTGAGGTGCTTAGACATGGGGAAGACACTGAAGACATAAAGGAGGGTTGAGTGCAGGTGGGGAGAGGCTGCCCACAGACCAGCCAGACCTGGCTATGTCTTAGTTCTGAAGAAGGTACTTCATGCCACCGAATCTGTTTCTCCAACTATAAAGCAAGGGCAGAAATCATAGGCATCCTGTCAGCTGTTGGTACCAGGGAGAGTTTGGTGTTTTTTCTATCTACCTACCTACCTACCTACCTATCTATCTATCTATCTATCTATCTATCTATCTATCTTCTATCATTTATCTATCTTTGGTTTTTTTTTTTTTGTTTTGTTTTTGAAACGGTTTCTGTGTAGCCCTGGCTGTCCTGGAACTCACTCTGTAGACAAGGCTGGCCCCGACTCAAAGATCCACCTGCTTCTGCCTCCTGAGTGCTGGGATTAAAGGCGTGTGCAACCACTTGTGCCTGGCCAAGAGTTTGGCTTTTAATTTTTAAATTCTTTTTATTTTCTGTCTTTAAAGCTGTACAACATAACCAGTGAGCTTCATCCAAGAGCACTGTGGACATTGGGAAGTCAAAGGAGAAAGAAAATGGATAATAAAGGGAATAAGAGAAAAAAGAAGGAAATGAACAAGCAAAAAGACCGCACCTCTGCCTAAATTCCACCCATCTTCAGTTTAGTCACTCTAGATGTCATGGTGGTCTTCTTCGAAGAGGAACATAAAGGAAGCAGTTCACAAATCAGAAGTCTGGCAAATCAGAAGCCATGGGAAGCCTGTCAAGAACTGGCAGAGAGATGGCTGGGAGCTCAGTGCTGCTCCAGGGACGTCCTGGGCAGTGGCTGCTGTGGGCAGAGGTGAGCCTCCCCTTCTGGAGGCTGCAGGCTGACTTCTCTGGTCACCTCCCTTGGGCCTTAAATTGCTTCCTGAGGCGAGGACCCTGGCTAATGGTTTATTTACAACAGGAAGAAGCAATTACCTTGGAGAACACTGAGTCATATGCCCCACCATTAGCCAGGACACCAGCACTCTCTACCAATAACCCCCCAAGATATATGAACCAGTAATGGCCTCACTTAAAGAGCCGGCCATGGCTCCCCCCCCAACCCCACTCAGGTGAGAGGTTTAAATAAAGCAAAAGAATGGCCTTGGAGCCAGCCTGGAGTGTGGCAGGCATAAGGCTGCCTTCCCGGGTTTTTTTTTTTTTTTTTTTTTTTTTTTTTTTTTGTTGGGCAACATATATGGTATATTCCTGCTTGCAAAGAATGATCAGCAATGCTAAAATAAATAGTGGGTGCAGAAAACCCTTGTGGATGGAGGAAACAGCACAATACAAAGTACACAAAGCTGGGATGATGTGCACTTTCCAAACTAGACTAAGACCACCCGTCAGATATAAATTATCAAGGCTGATACCAGGATGGCTGGGCTGGGTATGGACGTTGGAGGGAAGAACTGGGAAGACTCATGGAGAATAGGAGGAAAGCCTTCAGTGCTTCACTGGGAGAAAACCAACAAACACATCGAGAAGGAAGCTTGAGAGCATGCAGGCTGTCTGTTCCGATATTTAACATAAGGGAACCAAAGGCAGAAGAGGTGCAAAAAGCTTAATAGTATTTGTAGTTTAAATTAAAGTGTTCAAAGCCCCGTTATAGAGCAGGGTAATGTATGCAATGACATCTGGGGCTGTAATCAGCGAAGCGCTTTCAAGAGCTGCCAAAGCAAACAGCCAAATAACAAATCCACTTTGCAGATCATCAATCCGGTCCTGGACTTGCCAAGGTAAATAGTAAAAGGCTGAAGTTTGCTTTGCAAACCAGGGAGCTGGGAGTTGAGCAAAGCCCTGATCCACAGCTGTGCTGCTGGGGCAGGGCCCCTGGAGCTACAGGCACGAAAGGAGTCCAGGAAATCCTGCCGGCAGCTGAGTTCCTTGACGTGGGGAGCCTGGGGTGGGTCTGGATACCTATCAATCCCGCAGGTATCCATAGCTGCCAGGTAAGGTGGGCACCTTCAACCCAGCCCAACTTAGCTACCAGGCTTTATGAAAGGCACTTAAGTCTCCTGGCCAGAAAGGCATTTGTCTGAGAGGCCAGTCAGCATCCAGAGGAGAAGGTACAAGCCGAAGGATGGCTGCTCTCCAGCGAATCCTAATTCCCAGGAACGGACACATTGGCTGCTTCCAAGTCTGAGGCTTCCCAGAAGGAGAAGTGGCTAAGGGGCATGGTAGGGTAACTGTGAGAGTCTTAAAACTTGAAGAAGGTGCCAGACCCTTTGGTCAGAATCAGCTGTCAAATGCCAGCCAGCATTTTGGGGTGAGACAGGGAAAAGTCGTTCTGAGAATATCAGAGCCTTGGTAAAAGACAGGAGTGCACCCCATGAAAGAGTAGGACTCAGCATGTTAGGCCAAGGAGAATGGTCCCTCCATACCCTGTAATACTTGCTTTCATTTTATATCACAAATACAATGCCTTAGGGTTAAAGGGAAACACGGCTACAAAGTGGGGCTTCCTAAAGGGCACCAGAGTCAAGTGACAAAAGGGAGTAATAGAAAGTAATTCAGAGCAGGGAAGAGGAACCCTTTGGCTTGTTCCATGTGCCCCAGGGTAACAATTGTGCTGAGCTCCTGGGCTGGATGCAGCCTCAGGCTCTCTCTGTCCAGAGACTGAACCTGCTTAGGAAACCTGGAATGCAGAAAAAGCCCCAGCCTCAGGGCCCTGAGCCACAGGCTATGATTCAGTCAGACATCTGCTGGACTAACTGCTGTTATAATCAGATGTCTCTGTGGCAGTCTTTTTTAAAAACACATATATACGTAAAACAGTATTTTTTGTGACTCTTTTGCCCTCATCGACCTGTTATGTGTAGGACTCAATGACTGAATTTGCTGTTACCCTTACATTTCAACTGCATAACACTTATATCATCCCATTTTGTAGATACAGAAACTGAGGCTCACAGAAGTTCCGGGACTTGACCCATGGTATCCAGCTCAACACTACCCTCTACGTTATTTTCTTTGAAGTCTGAAGAATGAAATATTGATCCCCATACTCTCTGTCAATGGCTTTCCAGGGAGACAGTGTCAACATGTGCTGGGAAGCCTCTGTCAATGTTCCTGTTGTACCCTGAGCCTCTGTCTACTCGTCCATCTTCCTTGCTAGGCCAAGGACATCTAGAGATTACGTCTGATTACCTTTCTGAATCTCAGAGGTTCCTTGAGGGTGGGGGTGCTCACCAAATTGTATGTTGAAGGAATATAAATGAATGAATGACCTGTTAAATGCATGCATGCTGGCTCATCTCTCCACCAGGACACAAAGGACCAGAGAGGGTCAAGAACTTGCTAAAACGTTATAGCTAGTAGAGCAGTCAAAACCTGGGCTCAGGGAGGCAATGGGAGCTGATAACACTGTGATATGCACAGGATGGCAAGGGTTGGGTGTGGCAGTGTGGGGTGAGGGGTATATCAATTGGTGATGACCGGGCAGGACACATCTGCCTTAAAAATGTCTCCATTTTGTCCTTGGTCTGGCTTGAGATCATGGACAGCTTCATCTATCCCACTGAGGGATGGTGTCCTGTTAAGAGTATAGTTGGACATAATCCAAGAACCTGGAAGGCTGAGGCAAGAGGATTGTCAGAAGTGTGAGGCTAACTTGGACTACACAGTGTTAGACCCTGCCTAAAAAACAAAAACAAAACAAAAGATTGTAGGTGGAGATCAGCCATGAACACAGAGGCCTCTGTCACATCTTTCAGTATGTTGCCAAGAAGCTGCCGATGACCTCTCTGCCCCTCACAAACATGGCAGTAGGGAGTCCCAGGAGGAGGAAGCTCATG
Source organism: Cricetomys ansorgei (assembly GCA_026225945.1). Taxonomy (NCBI): domain Eukaryota; kingdom Metazoa; phylum Chordata; class Mammalia; order Rodentia; family Nesomyidae; genus Cricetomys; species Cricetomys ansorgei. Next base: position 6,889,168 of record JAMJFZ010001871.1, read on the forward strand.
TGTAGCATGGTGTAGTCTGAGCAGGAAGTTCCTGGTCTAAGGGTCACCTTATCTGAGAGCCCCACTATCCTGGAGGTGCTTCTCAGACGGGATCTGTTCAAACAGCTCCTTCCTGTGCCCACAAAACCCCAAAGAGAGGCCACCTGGGTGCTTTTCCACAGAGCCTTTTGGCAACAGAGGGAAAAAGAGGCAGATTTCCCCTTCAAAGAGTGGCCAGAGGCTTGGCTCCCAGCATCAGTGGGCTGGATGGCTACTCTGAATCCACACTTATCTGAAGCAGCTCCGCCCTGTTCATGGGAGGTCAGGACCCACATGCCAAGCCAGACACACATATGGTAAAGATTAGCCCAAACATGCAAACAGGCAGACAAGCACAGGATGATACATGGACAAGGTTGGTTTGGGACTGATGAAAAAAAAAAAGCAAACAACAAAAAAAAAAAAGCACACCACCCAAAACCACGTGCTAAATTATAGGCAGACACTGCTTCTGTCAGCCCTAGGGGCTGAGGGTGTGGAAGGGTGGGCACTTTGAGCTAACAAGTATAACTCACACACCTGCCCCATGGCCGTGTATTCAGAGTGGGAAGCCCACAGCAGGTTGAAATGATGCCAAAACATGTTCTCGAATCATTGGCTTTCTTCACAGGAGTTCTTTCTCTTGCACGATGGAAGAGGGGCCACACAGGCTCTTCCCTTGATGTGACAGTTGTCTTAAGACAGTGTAGGCTTACACCAGGTGATCTAGTGGCTCAGTGGGCAGCTAGTTCTCTGGAATAAATGGACGGGGGCTTCTGGCTACTTTCTGGTCTTCTCCACACTTCCAAGGCAAGTTCAAAAGCACCAGTGCTCACGCCCTACAGACCTGTCTGAGAATGGGGCATCCTGGATGAAACAGGCAGCAGGGCTGGCCACGCCTCATTATTGTGCATCTCCCAAGTCAGCAGGCACCCTTAGAAACCTCCCCAAGATGCCATCTCTTACTCCTCGCCACCAGTCTCCACCTCCCAAACCCTTTGTTGTTCTAAGACATTTACCATTTTATGAGTTTTCCTCCTGTCTTTCCAAGACTTGTCTGCCATGACATTCTGCATATGCAATAAGTTTACAATGAAGATTTCAAGAGCCAACAGGTCTGAACGTCTGCAATGTGCCCACTCCATGTTTCCTCCCGATGTGCTCCTTGGCATGTGTTACTAGGGTAACTGGGAAGGCTGGGGGCCATTTCAGGCTGAGGCTGTGGAGGCCTGTGGGGAAGGAATGCTGATCTTGGCTTCATTGTCAGCTTGGCCAATTGGACACAGATCCCATGGCCTCCTCCATGAGACCTTCCCCTGCAATACGGACTCATCACACTTGCAAAACATGACAGACTTATAATACATTAGTTGTGAACATCTTCTTGACTCTCTGTAGTCCTGTTACCTTTTCCAATGGATTTGTTTTTATTTTTTTGAGACAGGGTCTCCCTATGTTATCCAATCCTCCTGAGAACTAGAACTAACCATCTTTTTATCCTCTTACCCTGCTATGCCCCAGGAACACCTAGCCGGAACACCTCTGCTGTGCTGAAGGCCCTTAGGTCCAACTGTGATTTCACCGGCTCATCTCCACTGGAAACCCAGTATGTCCAGGTCTCTTTTTCCATAAGGCTGGCTACCATCAGTGAATGAAGAGACCACTCTTAGTACCTCCTCCCCTCCCAATGTCTCCATGTCCATCCATTTCTATCAGCTGTTGATACTAGTGTAACCCTCTCCACCAACTTTTTTATTGGACTTCTCCAGTAGTCTTCTGCTAAGCTGTCAATAGAGTGATCTTTTCAAAACTCATTAGGGCCATCCATATCATCTTCACTTTAAGACTCAGACCCAGTGGCTTACACATTTGGGAGATCAAGGCAGAAGGACTGTTGAAAGTTTGAGGCCACTGTGAGTTCAAGGCTAGCCTGGGTTACCACGTGAGACTCAAGAAAGCAAAACAAAACAAAACGAAGCAGTTAGATCCAGATATGCAGTGAGCCCCGCTGCCCAGCCCCTGCCATTGTCCTTGGGTGTCCAGCTCCAAACACACTTGTGGACCATCTTATTTCTGATACCTCCTCACCCTGTCCCCTTAGCCTGCATGCCGCCTCCTCGGGAAAATTCCCTGAGCATTCCTTTTGGACTGCATGGAAATTTTTCTTTATAATACTTCACATAGTTTGTAATTTTGCTTACTCATAAGCTCACACAAATATTGTATTTTCCCCTCCCTCAATCACACACCCCACGTTCTCACGGTGTCTGAACAGAGTGCATACACAGCAGTACCTAACAGACACGATGAACGCAGGACTTCCGGACAGAGGGTGTTCACAAAGGTATGCCACTAAGGTATTTCCAGACACTGTGAGCTTTTGGCGAGAGAGGTGTTCAGGGTAACAAATGACAGGCTCTAGGGCCCACCCTATTTTGCTTATCCTGTCGGAGAAGAAACAGAGACACTCTTCAAAAGTACCTCCTTAGGAGAAGTTTGTGGAGCCAGCCATCATCATGGTCAAGCTAGTACTCCTGGAATTTAGTCATTCATTCTCTGAAAAAGAAACCCTTGTTGCTTTAAGGTTTGAGTCCCTTGTTTAGGCCATATATCAATGCTCCCTGCTGTCATGGCTGCGCTGCCTGCTGTTCAAATTTGTCCAATTAGACACAGCCCTGTGGGGGGTAGAATTCAGTGTGAAATGTGCCTGCCATTGACCAAGAATGAATTGGTGTGGAAAGCCCTCAGGGAGAGCCAGTACAGGTCGACTGGGAATGCATCTTAACCCTTGGGGCAGTGTTCCCTGAGGCTTACTAACTAACTGTTCAGAACAAGACAGAGAAGCTGCCCCAAGCATGCGTGTAGGATGGGGTGGAACATGAGGACCACTCCCCACAGATACCTGCTGCATGTATGGCAGACAGTGGTTGACAGTGGTCTCTACGGACCACAGAAATCCTCTCTAAATGTGACTGGGGCACAGCCTGCACCAAGCGCTGTGAATCAGACAGTCATGGGGTCAGAAGTGACCAACAAAAACTCAGCTGGCAGCCAAAGGGAAGTAGGGGGATTCCTGTGACCCAGGCAAACTGTTTGGATATGCTGGAGGTGGATTTATATGTCATGAACTTGAGATCCAGCTCAGCTAGCCTCAAGCTTGTGGTGATTTTCCCGCCTTAGTCTCTGAAAGGCTGAGATTACAGGAGTGTACCACCAAGCCTGGCTAAAGGGTTTAAGATAAGAAATTTTAACATCTCTAACAAAAACTGTTCAATAACTGCATTAACTCTCTAGGTGAGTACGGGGAAAAGTGTGTGTGAGTGTGTGTGAGTGTGTGTGTGTGTGTGTGTGTGTGTTATCCCAAGGTGTGAATGCCTCCAGATCTGGTCCATCCAGGGCTGGAGATAAAACCCAGGGCCTCAAGCTTCTATGCTCTCATTTTATTTTATTTTTAGTGTTGTTCTATTTCTTCTGAAATTCTTAGAACATCAGAACACACCCTAATTTCACAAATGAGGCAAATGAGACTTGGCAAGGTCAGACAGCTGGGCAGTGGTGGGGCTGGGCGCCAAGCGTAGCTCCTGCTTTAAGGTTTAAAGTCTGCCTTCCTTTGGAAGATATTTCACTTAGGTTTAAATTGATTAATTAATTAACTAATTAACTAATTCCTTTTTGAAATAGGTTCGTTCTGTAGCATAGGCTGGCTTTGAACTCAAGGCAATCCTCCTGTCTCAGGCTCCCAAGTACTGTCATTACAGGCATGAATGGCTTTGCCTCTCTCATTTTATTTTTAAAATATCCATTATATTTTATTTTATTTTATTTTATTTGCACGAGTGTTTTGCCTGCACCTATGTATGTGCACCATGTGGGTGCCTGGTGTCTGTGGAGGCCAGAAGAAGGCACGAGACCCCTTGGAGCTGGAGTTATGGACTCTTATGAACTGTCATGTGATGTTGGGAATTAAAACTGTGTTAACTACTGTCTCCAGGCTCTCCAGTTCACATGCCAGCTTCAGTTTGGCTGACTTGTACAATAAAGGAGGCTGGGTCCTTCTTATCTTCATTTACCCAATGGTCTGAGCATTTTGGAGTGCGTAGTCTATGCCCACTGTTCTGAGCATGGGTAGCCTGTACCCACTGTTCTAGGCATTACAGAGTAGTTAGCCTATATCTACTGTCCTGAACATTACGAATTACTTAGCTTATGCCTACTGTTCTCAGTATGATGGAATACTTAGCCTACTCCCACTGTTTTGAACACTATGGAGTACTTAGCTTCTGTCTAGCAGACAGAAGGGGTTCTCAGCCTGGTGGAGGGTACCCACAGTGGCCCATGTGCTGAGTGCTTTAGTAGAGGCTTACAGGAGCATCCTGGGAAGAAATGGAGGGAGGCAGCCCCAGCTGAGTCAAGGATTCCAGTCTCGTCTCTCCTCCCCCAGCCTTTCACGGTCAACCATCATTTTCCTCCAGGAAGAACATACAAACAAGAAGGGAAAGTTGTCTAGGAAAGAGGAGAGAGGGAAAGCCAAGACCTGCCTGGGGAGCTGGGAGCCCCAAGGGTAAGTGAGGGGCTGCCTTATTGGACAGACAGCTTATGAGCTGGGCAGCACTACAGTCAGGCTGCTCATTGCGGTGGCACCAGGGATGATACTCTGAGTCCTGGGAGAAAAGGGAGCTGTTATAGAAAAGGAGACCCACCTTTAGACTGAGATGCCACATGGAGGAAAGAGCTCTGGGGAGGAGAGGACTTGGTTACCAATTCCCTCTCCAAACGCATCAATGCTGTGCATCTGCAAGATGGTAACTTTGAGAATATTTAAGATATTTCTCAAGTCACTTCAATGTTATCAACTAAGTTTTTCCTCCAAACCAATCTTCTCCTGCCTCAGTTCTCAGGACAGGGCGGTAAGGAGTCAGGCTCACTCTTGGGATGGGGCAGCTTTCTGGGTAGCGATCCTCAATCAGAACCCAGGCTAGGTCCCAGTGCCAGGTTCCACATATTTCCATGGTGTAGCCCCAAGGCTGCATAGAGAACTGGTAAGATTTAGGAGGAAAAGAATCATCAGAATGAGTTATAAATGAGTCCTTCCCCCTGGGGAAGTTTGGGCTCTAGACAAAAGTCTTCTCATCTTTAAAAGACTCCCCTTTGTGAAATGAACAATCTGGCCCGTGGTCATCAGCTGTCTGAAAGGCTGCTGGTCACAGTGAATCTCTCCCTGTGAAACTGGTCCATGTGACCATTATCCTCTCTCTCTAGTGCTTAGCAGCTCAATCAAATTAACTGTGGCACTTTCAAAAGGTATCAAAATAGCCACAACTCTCCCTACAAAGAAGGCAGGCGCCTTGTTTTCAAGAAAAGATGCTAAGTTGTCACCCTAGGCTGGGCAAACAGATATTCATACTGTGACAGTCCCTTTTCTTCCACAGCCCCTCCCCTCCCCCATCTTAAAAAAAAAAGAGGTTTAAAAATATCTGCACCAATGCTTACTTCTGGCCAAATTTTATTTCCAGCTTCGAGTAACTGGGTGTTCTTTATGGTCAAGGACAAAAAACCAAGAGGCTGGAAAAACCTCATTAAAAACCCACTAACACAACTCATTTGTTTGAAATGAAGTGGGGGCAGGGGGAGGGAAGGAAAGAGGGATGGAGAGTGCGAGGGAGCGGGAGCCTATGTTCTTGGCCAAGGCTCAGTTCTGAAGAAATGTCACAGCCGAACAGTGGCCAACTAACAATCTCACTCCTAAGAAGATGGTGAAGGTGTGGCCGGATGGGTGGGAACCACAGTCGGCAACATCTCCTCATAGGAGTGAGAAGACAAAGGCATTCTTCCTGATTTTAAGAACTGCTCAGTTTGACAGTGGTCTGAAACAGCCGCAGGCTGAGGGAGTAGCCCAATGGTGGAGCCCTGGCCTGGAGTGCACGAGGCCCTGGGTTAGACCCCAACACATGGGCAAGGAGGGAGGAGTCTAGAACAGATGCCCAGAGCCCAGCAGTCACACAGAGTAGGTCTGTAAACGTCAGAAGTCAGCAAACTGCCTACACACAGAACTCATTCTTGCTTCTCAATAACAACCTGAAGAAATTGGCGGTGATTGGTGTTGCTATCCACACTGCATCTCAGGCAGAAGTAGCAGAAGCTAGGACATCAAATTAACACCCAGGGTCACAGAGTCTGAGGCACTAAACTCCAGGGCTCCAGGATTTTCCCCAGAGCTTCTCTTGTCTCACAGTTAAAGTATGGGCCAGTGTGGAGAGACTCTAATCTCAGGGTCCAGGGCAGCCAGTGCATTTGCCATGCAGCCTCCTAGGGCTGGCTCCAGTGTGAAGAGTTCCTGATGACCGGGACTGAGTATCAACAGAAGTGACAGTCAACAGAGCCTGGCTCCCTGAAGGCAAAGGGATAAGGACACAAAGAGCACCGCTGCTTGCAGGGCTATCCAGACAGCCCGGAGAAGGAAAGCCTTTCCCTCTCACAGCCCCTGACCTCCCTCAGCTGCTCTCCAGCCCTGGTTTTGCTCATGCATTTCCTCCTGGTCCAGCTCCACAGCCAAGCTCTGAGATCAGAGGTCAGGAGCTCCCCTCACGGAGCCAGGGAATGGGAAGAGTTGAGGTGGCCACATACAGTACCCTGACATACACACACGATTTAAAAATAATAAAAACACACTTTTTAAAAAAAAAAATGAAGAGAGTTCGGACAGATGGCTCAGTGGTTAAAGTCACCTGCCACCAAGCCTGAGGACTCAAGTTCTGGGACCCATGTCGGGGGAGGAGAGAACTAAACCTGCAAGTTGTCCTGGGATCTACACACACACACACACACACACACACACACACACACACACACACACGCGCACACGCGCGTAAATGAATAATTGTAATTTTAAAAAATAGAAAGGGAAGAGATACACCTTTAATTATGATTGTAAGAACCGTCAGGATAAAATGGCGGGAGACTAAAAGGAGCCAGGTTAAAGATTTAGAAGACATGAATTCTAGTCTCAGCTTTATTATTCAGAAACTGTATGATATATAAAAAAGTCTTGTCTTCTTTTCGTTAAATCTATAAAGTGAACAAACAGCTACGACCTCTGCCTTACTCACCAGGTGTGTTAAGGATCATCTGCACTAATGTGTCTGAGCGCCTGTGTGAAGTCCGAAGCCTTTACACATGTGATATATAGTGATTACGGTCAAAGAGCTGATTACATATGTTTCAGGCAGCTTGAGGAAACCCTCCTTGCCAATTACAAAAACAGAAGAAACATCCAAAACAAATACTTAAAAAAGTCTAATTGCACCCTCTGGGTCTTGTCATTTAAGTCAGCAAACGTTTTGTGACTTAAGAAAACTGAAGAGAAACGGGCTGGAAAAATTTATTGTCAAATGTATTCTCACCAGCATTTCCAGCTGGGAGCCTAGGGGATGAGTTGGGAACCCTGGTTCATAACACAGCTTTCTAGCAATAGTCTACTCTAGCTGAAGATGAAGAAAGACGAAGCTTGGTAGTGAGAGACCCACATCTAAAGCCCACTAGAACGTCTGTATAATAAATGCACAGAAAAAGAAACCCTGACTGCTCTCTGAAAAATGGCAAGGTTTCACACAGAAAAAGAACTTTAAAACCTGCCTTCAGAGAGTCACATGATGGCCCCTTCTAATGTCATTACAGCTACGCAGCCAGACCAAAAGCTAAATACAGTATTATATGAGGGAGGAAAAAGAAATCACTTCGGTCAATGTAAAAATGATAAACCATCAAAAAAAAAAAAAAAAGTGTGGTTTATTCAGAAAAAAAAATCCCTGAAACAGACTTAAATGGCTTGGCAAACTTTTGATTTTAATTTTGTGATACAGTTTAACAACAAAAGGCATTGCAGCATATCAAGCAAATTTATAAAGATATGATCAATATATTTAGCATATTATTTAATTATAATCTTTCGTGACAGAGACATTATGAAAACCCAGCATCAACATTCCGACAGTAAAATAAATAGATATGATTATTCCTCAAACTGACCCCAGCAGAATAGTAAGTTATCAAGCCAGAATGTAGATGTGAGCCCCAAGGTTAACTTGATATAATAAGAGTTTGACATAGGAGTGTCACAGCACCTGTCCCATGCCCAGTGAGAAGAGTAAGAAGACTTCAAGTTCAAATGTTCTGAAGGTCCTTATTCCTGCCTGTCTCTCCAAAGTCTCCAGTGGCCCAAGGTGACCTTGAACTGGCTATGTAGCCAGGATAACCTTGAAGTTCTGGTCCTTCTCCCTTGCCACCCAAGTGCTGATATTACAGCCAAGTGCCAACACGGTTTGTATGTGCTGCGGATCACACCCAGGGCTCTGTGCACACTGGACTAGCACTCTACCAGCTGAGTTACACCCTCAGCCTCAGGACCCATTACTTTCATGCCCAGATCCTGTGGAGCTACTGGAGCTTAGGGAGAAGGGAGTTGAGACAAAATGTGTATTCTCTCAATCTTGGGATCACAGACTTCAGAGCTCTTCGAGCCCTTATACAGCCTCCACAGTGCAGGGCAATGAGGGTCAGAGGAGGACACACACAGGGTCACACGGAGTCTTGGTACGAGCAGGTCAAGACCCAGGTTTCAGGATGCATGGTACAAAGCTCTTTCTGTGCTGAGGTGGTCAGCTAGAACACAGCCAATATAGCTGTGGCTATTATCATGCCAACAGCAAGGAATGCACTCTCCAGCATGGGCCAAGAAGAACGACGATTAACATTTAACATCATGGAAACAACTTCAAAGACGCTCCAGCTGGATTCTAATAACTGGGATGAAAGTGCTGAGATGAGCAGAAGGCTGCAGGTGGACAGCTCTGGCTGGAAACAACTCATGTCCTCAGAGCAGGAGAACCCTCAGAAGCCCGAATGAGTCCTTACCATGGGGGCGGGGGATGGAACCAGCCTGTAGTCTGTTTGCTGTTCAGTGTGTCCCTTATTAGTGCTGCAGGACACTGGCCAATTTCTATGTCTGCCATCTAGGGGAGAGTATGGCTGCAGAGGACAATGGGAGAGGGAGACTGCTGCTAGGGTGGGCTTCTGGAAAGGCCAAGGATGGCAAGAAGACATGGATCAAAGGCCTTTCTCTTGGAAGCCTGGCAACAAAATGCACTGATTAATCAAATACAGTTGCCCTTTGTTATCTGAAGGGTATCAAAACCAGTGATGTATAAAGACCCTAATATAACATGGTGTAGTACTTGTATGTGATCTCTGTACATACTCTTGTATGCATACACATTTCTATGCCTTCTAATATCTAATACAATGTCAATAGTACATAAATAGATGTTAAATTTTATTACTTAGCACTTAGTTAAATTGTATCACTTAGAATAATTACTAAAGGTAAAGTCTTTATACTTCTACGTAGACACATTTTTCCTGAATACTTTCATCCACCCATCCACCCATCCACCTATCTATCTATCAAACAGGATCTCTTTATATGCCCTGGCTATCCTGCAACTCCCTCTGTAGACCAGGTCATTTACTTCTAAGACAGGGCCTTATTCTGGATCCCAGGCTGGCCTTGAACTCATGACAATCCTCTTGCCTCTGTTTCCTGCTGGATCACAGGCATGCCCTAGCATAAACAGTTTTTAATAAGTTAAATTCAGAGATAAGATTGTAGTCTTTAGATACTTAGAATTCTCCAAGGTATGGTGGCATTCAGGAAGTTGAGGAAGGGAAATTGCCAGAAGCTCAAAGCCAGCCTGGCCAATATAGCTCTCTCTGTGTCAAAACCAAACTATCCGAGTGTGGCAACACATTCCTGTAACTCTAAAACTCTGGGCAAACTGAGCAGAAGAAATGCTTCAACTACACAGCAAGACTTCATCTCAAACAAAGACAAAGGACCTCAGAATTTTTAAGAGCACAAAGCTGTGAAGACAAGTTTTGAACTTGCTATATCCACCTCAGAGCTGTAGAAGAGGCTCCTGAACTACACCAGCAATGCTAGAGTCTGCGCAGAAAAGGGATTTTGGATCATGTGATAGTAGTTCCACAAAAGGACAAGCAGTGGCTGAAGTCAGCTTCTTGCACAAATCGATTGAACACATGAGAAATTCCTTATGGGGAAAACAGCGAAACATAATTTAAGTTGAAACTGTTAATGTAATAATCTTAAATGGCAGAACTGTTGTACATTACCAGAAGAGCCTAACCCAGTGCACAGCCTTGAACACCAGCCTGAGCGTATGGATGCCTAAGGTGAGACGGGGCCGTAGCATCCAGCTGTTGCTGGAGGAATACATCTCTTCTATTTATCTTTTCCTTCCTCCTCTGCTTTCTTCTCAGAAACAAATGACACAGAGCTCTAAAAGCAGCCTTATGATCATGCCTTCTGCTGCTCTCAGAATGATAGCTGAGGCCCTTCTTTAAAGAGTACCTCCCACCAGGGCCAGTAGCTGTGGAGCTCTGGATAAGACATTATTGTAGGCAGCAGAGAATGGTGAATTAAAAGGGAAAACTCTAGCCCTGAAGTAGTCCAGAGAAGGAGAGACATAGCAGGCTGGGCCATGGGGGTAGAGGAGGGACCACCTGTGACTATTAAGAAGGTGACATCAGAGTGATGCTTCTTAGGGCGACCCGTGAGGGAGAAACCAGGGGCATCTGGTGAGAAAGAGAAGATGATGTCCAGGGCATGGCAGGGGGGCATCCTACGAGCTGGTATGAGCAAAGGCATGGGGTACCAAGCAGGGTCAGGGACAGAGAATAGGCTCCACGTTGGGGACGGCTGAGGATGGAAGCTGCAGAGTCTTCAAGGGTAGGGCAGAGGCTGCAAGGAGTCCTAGGAGTTGGCTTGCATGGTATCCTGCTTTGCCATTAGTGGGTGGCACTGGGCCACCTTTCCTGTGGACTTCTTTGCTCTCTGGGAAGCCCACGGATTGAGGTGAGAGCAGAGGCTGCACAGCTGGGGCAGATGTGCTTATGAACAGGGAGTGTTGCTGAGCAGGGGCAGGAGTGCAGAAGGGCAGCACTGGAATGCTTGGGAGAGGATTAAAGGCATGTCCTCGCAGAAGGAAGCAAAGCTCTGACCGAAGCACACAGGCGTAGTCACATCTGGAATCCTCCCATGGTGGCTCAGATCAGTAATGTCTCCTAGAGGAAACCTAGTTGAGGATGGTGTGTGAAGAGGATTATCTCCTCCCTGCCTACAATTTATTGGTCCTGAATATCAGGTTAGCAAGCTGAAGCAATTAAACATCAGGCCAGCTGTTTCAGGCAATTAGGTAACATTTTTCATTTAGAAGACCACACAACAGAGAAGAGAGACTAGAGAGATAAGACCCGTGTTTTGATTTGCTAAGTCTCTGCCGCAGATAAAGCCTAGCTTTTTGGAACCCTTCAGGCAATTACTATTTCAGGCTTGGCAAGAACTGGATTCTGAAAGTAACTATTGGGCTTCTCTTGGCAAGACTCAAAGCCACTGTAGCTATGTGAGTGTCCTAGGCAGCAGTAGAGGGGCAGAGGAAGCCAGGAGCCATGGAGCTATTAGGATGGCCGCTGCAGGCCCGGGGCTCAGAGGAGGCCAAACTTGGTCCTCCCACATGTTCTTAGAGAGGGAGTGTGGCCAGACGGTGGAGGCCCAGCCTGCTCGGCGGGATTCTATGGCTGCCTGCCTGGCATCTGTTGTGAGCAATTCTGTGGGCCCTGCCTCCCCTTCCTGCCTTTGTATCTTTTCTTTCAGAAGAGGGCTGAGGAGAACTCTGTCTGGGGTGGGGGTAGGGGATCAGAGGAACCAGGGGTGATTGGTGGTGTGCCAACTGGTGCAGACTTAGCCTGAAAGGGGAGAAGGTAGAGGGTGATGGAACTTTGACACCTCTGATGCCACTACTGGACAAGGCTATGCTGTTCTAGCCATTTGTCTTGAGTAGGCCTCAGTTTCTACAACACCAAAGTAAGGAGCTGGACCTGCACAGATGATTCTTAAGGATCCTTCTAGCTCTGATGTTCTCCTCCTCTGAGATGCCAAGAGAGATAAATCAGCGGGCTGCAGGCAAGCAGGCTTTTCTTTGAATGGAAAAGGGGGAATAGGCCTTGCGCTGGCAGCCGACTCCCTCCCCCCCCCCAAGGATTCTGGAGCTGGCCTGGGGCAGGGAGAGTGAGGCCGCATGAGGAGACAGCGGGCCGCGTGTGGTCACAGGCTACCCTGCCTTGGAACGTCTTTTGCCTGAGCTCTTCCACTTAATTGGGAGCTTGCCTTCCCAGTCGTGTATTTTTATCCTGGGCCCCGGAACTCAAACCATGAGGTTTGTAGCCAGAGGCTGCCGCTTGTTTTCTCGTTAACCACCTCAGCACTGGGGTGCGCTGCAGGAAGTCATCACCCAGATGTGGGGCCTCTCCAGCAAGCAGGCCTCCAGGGAGGATGCTGAGTGAGAGGCACTGGAATCCAAGAGCTGTCCTCCGGCCTCGGAAATAAATCCCCCACACTGTCTGGCCCACACAAATCCCAGTTCAGCCAGGCCTCTCCTGTGGGGTTATTCTGGTAACAAAATGCTTGAGATCAGCAATTCTTTTCTACTCTTACCCACTCCCAGAGAGGAGCCAACTGGGCTATTCCTTAGGCTCCACTTTCCGTGTCTGAAATGTGGTTGAAAACTAATATTCCAGATGTTTCCTCAGATTTTAAGTGGAACTACAGATTAAGCTTCCTATAGGAAGACAGTCTGGCACAGGGAGGGACGACAGTCTTCTTTTGAGCTGCTCTGCCCTTTGACAGCTGCTTCGCCTTCAGAAGGTGCTGCAGGTTCTTCCAACCATAGTTTTTAGCAAAATAACCAAATTCCCTTTTCTACCTGGCAGTGACCACCTCGAGCCCAAGGACTGCTGAGTTCAACACCGTGCAGTCTAACACAGATAGGTTTCTCAGCTACTGAGCCAGTGAGGTCAACAAGACCAGAGATGCCAACTGCCGAGCATCACTCGGACTGGAGATGCACTGAGGAGCTCGAGTGCCGATGCTCGATGAAGAAGAAACTCCTTCCTTGTGGCCATGGGAGCTATGGAAGGGCCACCCCGTGGGGAAAAAGATGCAGTTAGCATTCCCCTCCCTCCTTCCCTTCCTTCCTTCCTTTTTGTGGTGTTAAAGATAGAGCCCAGGGCCTCACACACGCTATACAAGCTCTCTACTACTGAGTACATACCCCGCCCCCTATTTTTACTATTTTATTTTGAGACAGGATCTTTCAAAGTTGCTCAGATGGTCTTGAACATGCAATCTTCCTGCCTCAGCCTCCTGAGTGTCTGGGATTACAGACCTGTTAAGTCCCGCTTTAGAAAGCCCTTGGATTTGGCAGTCGTACCTGCCAATGTCAGTGTTGACTCTGAAGCTATTGCTGGAGCCCATGCTGGCAGTGGAAGATAATGACGATGTACAAAGTTACTGATGTTACCCAGGGTGGCAGGGGGTCCTTCATTAAGGCCAGTGGCTTCCTGGCCTTAGGGTCTTCCAAAGAGACTCACACAACTAGACTCGGGCACAGAACCCAGATTCTTGAAGACTGTTAATACACTAGGTCATTGTTCCCAGACAGAAGCAACTCAGATCAAAATGGTGAGTGGGATTTTCCTTGCATTGGCTACAATACATATGTTTGTTCAAGAAAAAAAAGTTGGAGCAAGAAGGCATGAATGTCTGCTGCTAAAGAAAAGCCTGTTTGTGCCACTTACAGTGGCAGATTGTTCAGAGAGTTCATCCTGAAAGTCCAATTACCCCCAAAAGCATGACCAAGGTCAGTGTCAATCTTCAGTGTGCCAACTTCAGCACAGATGTGAACTACTCAGGGCATCCGCCTGTTGGGAGAGCTGGTGTCCACTGGCCTTGTTAGCACATCTGTGTGGATACTGCCATTCTCCTCATTCCTGGACAAATCTGTTCAATGAGAATCTCCACGACACGCAGATCTGGGACTCCTTTTGTTCCACTGGATCCACTGTTATGAGGGGATGAATGTGAGAGAACAGTGGGCCTTGAGAAGGACCGAGAGCCCATAATGATGATGAGTGAGCTGTAAGCTTCAGGGAGGGATCCAAAATTCTCTCCCTGCTTTCTTCTGAGTAGCATACTCCAAGCCATAGCCATGAGCAGATGAGAAGAGAAATGACCTGTTTACCTTGTACTTGCCTGAAAACTGTGGCCAGGAAGCCCTAGAGATCTGCTTTACACCGCCTCCCCGGTGCTGGGATTACAGATGTGTGTCAGCATGCCTGGCTTTTCTGATATGTGATCTGATGATAAGATTCAGGTCCTTGTGGTTGCAAGGCAAGTACTTTGCTGACTGAGCCATGTCCCCAGCCTCATTTTAGGGAGATTTTTAAAAAGATTTTGTTTTGCTCTTTTGAAACAGGGTTTCTCTATTGAAACACTGGCTGTCCTAGAACTCACTCTGTAGACCAGGCTGGCTTCAAACTCACAGAGAAACGCCTGCATCCGCCTCCGGAGTGCTGGGATTAAAGGCGTGCACCGCCACCACCCAGCTTTTAGGGAGATTTAAGAGCAGCCCTGCAAGTTCTTTAAGCATCCTAGAAATTATTGTACTAAATTTCTAAATTTCTCCAAACAGTAAAAAGCATATCATGATATGGCCTTTAAAAACAAATATGTGATAATTCCATAAGCCAGTCAGTTTCAACAGAGATCCTAAATATCTATGTGCAGAAAGCAGTTTTAGGCTCTTTGTATCAAACATGAGAAAAAGGATACGAATGACAACTTATATATTCATAAAATAGGAATAAAATATTTAACAGTATTTACCATGAGTTAAATTTAAAAAATTATCTTAGATTTACTTATTTTTATATGTATGAGTGTTCTGCCTTACGTTACACATGTAACGTACGTGTACCTTGTGAATGCCCAGTGTCCTCAGAGGCAGGAAGAGGTAGTCAGATCGGGGACTGGAGTTACAGACGGTGGCGAGCCACCATATGAGTGCTGGCAACTGAACCTGGGGCCTCTTCAAGAAAAAAGAATGTTCTTAATGGCTGAGCTCTTTCCAGGGCTGCAAATTAAATTCCTATGGGTGAGTCTGGACAATATTTTGAGTGTTCTGCACATAGGAGCTCACCGAATCCTCTTGATATGTCAGAACAAAGTTGCGCTATGTTACGGATGCGGAAGCAGGTGGAGTGACTTGCCTAAGAAGACACAACTAGTAGAGGCAGGGCTAGCTGGTGATGTCCAGGCTGCATCAGGAACCCAAGCAACTCACAGACGATCAAATTTCAGAGATGGGCAAATGACCCAAACCCGAAAAGATATTTCTTAAAACAACAACAACAAAAAAAACAAGCAATGGCACCCCCCCCAAAAAAACCCCAACACTCATCTCACTAGTCACCAAGTAAATACAATCAAACATCATCACACAACGTCATCATCTCACCCCAGTGAGAACGGCTGCTATCAAAAAGACAACAGAAAAATGTTGGTGAAAGCAAAGAGAAAGGGGGCTCCAACACACTGGGAAGATAATTTAGTATAGCTACACGGAAAACATAAAGGTTCAAAAAACAAAACACTTCAAGAAAACCAAAAACCCAAACCAGGAATACCACGTGATTTGGTGACTTTACTACTGGATTTGTAACCCAAGTGAACGACACTGGCATGTCAAAGAGATACCTTCAGTCTCATCTCTAGAGCAGCCGAGGCAGAGAATCAACCAGGGTGTCCATTGATGAATGAAGATGTGGTAAATATAGACAAAGACGTATTATTCAGCCATAAAGAGAATAAAGTGCTGTCATTTGTGATAACACAGATGGAACTGAAGAACATGCTAAGTGAAATAAGCCAGGTTCAAAAAGACAAATGCTATAGGTCTTAAGAAAAAAGAGAGATTTCATAAGAGAGTAGAATAAAGGTCACGAGAGTCCAGGAAGGAGAGGGGTGAGGAAAGATACAAAGGGGATTGCAACAGATACCAAAATACTTCTAGATACAGGACATTCTATAAGACAGCAGGATCACTAACCTCTAACATTTATTTTCCCGAAGGTTCCCAACACAGAGAAGTGATAAATGCTTGAGGAGATAGAAATGCTAATTACTCAGATTTGATCATTATACTGCATGCATTTACTTAATTACCATAATTTAATCCATGAATATGCATGAACATTATGTGTAATTTACAAAGAAAGAAGCAGAGCTGGGAACTGAAGTTCAATGGGGCTGCTCCAGGGTCCAGATGTTGTCCACTGAAGAGCTGGAAGGTCCTTCACAGGCTACTTGGATCTGAGCTTTCTCTCTTGGACACACCTCCCTCCTCCCAGCTGCCTTGCCCTGGACACATGGGTCAGCAGCCTTGATAGCTCATTCTCTAGCGGAGGCGTTATACCCCATCCCCCCATAATACTCTTTTCAGAGGCCAGTGTCTGGAACTAGGCTGAGAGCTTCGTGGAGCAGCGCAGAGGCTGCTCATTTTCTAAGTCACTCACACCTCCAATGTTTGGTTCACTGCTTGGCTCAATAACTGAGCTCAAGGGGAAATACTAATTCCTAAGAGGTGATGCACGTGTAGGCTAGAGAGATCTGAGATGGCCTCATCCCAGATCACTCAGAGGATTCTTCAAAGTGAGGCTGGCTAACGGAGCAAGCGGATGGAAATACTTCTGTGTGACTACAGGAAAGGCTGGAGGCCGCAGGGTGGAGCCACCTTGAGCCCGGCCCATTGGTATGTCCTGCACTCTAACTGGCTCAGTAAAGACCACATTCGTACACTTCTGACCAACCTTATGAAGGCAATGATGAAACCCTACCCATGACTGAGGCATGGCTTCCTAACCAAGGAAACCCAAGGTGTCACCTAAATGTCTTAAGCAAGTCTTGCCCTTAATCTTATACCCTCATCTTGTCCTTGTTTGCTAACATTCACAGTTTCCCAAACATATGGCCGTTTGACTTCATGGGATGCTTCTCACGGAGCTGTTAAGTAGACACACAGAGGGCTCCTGGTCTCCCTCCTGCCCTGCCCTTCCTCCTCAAGCCATAGACCTACAAACAGGTCACCACTTTTTGACAAATGTGTTCAGCATAGTCCCTAAGCATGTGGGTCACAGACCCTTCTCAAAGAGTATGTGGGGAGAGTGGGTGCGCCTGGGGAAGGAGGTAGCTCCTGGCTGTCCCTCAGGGAAAACAAAGAAACTGTGGTGTTCTCTTCTGCTGCGATACAGCTGGCTAGCTGGAGTCAGCAGAGGAAGGGAGGCCAAGGACATCCCGTCACCCGTGTAATATTGAGGTGAGCATTCAAGTGTTCTATCCACCCATATCTTCTCTAAACATTTCCACTACCCATCTACATCCCTCGCTATCCTTCACTGAAAGGGGAGCAGAGGGAGACTGGATATCTTTTTATCTTGAAAACTCTGAGAGATGCTTACAAGTCAGTGGAGAATCAGCCAAGTCCCTCCTGCTCATGTCCACACAGGCTAAGGCTCCTTCCCCCTCACACCCAAGGCAGAGCTGACAAAAACATCGTTCCTTCCTTACATTGTGGATGAGGATGAGAGTGGGTAGCATTAACCCTATTTAAGTCAGGGATCAAAAGGAAATAGGATTCCGTGCTGAATGGATGAGAGGACAGGACAACATCCCCAGAACCTGCCCGAAGCCACAGGGCTGGAGAGGGAAGTCATGCACAGTACTTCCCGGGCCTACTTACACTTTGGTACATAAACTTTATAAGTACAATGTTGGCAGATCCTAGTGCATAAAAAAGTAGCTAAAAAAACTCAAACCATAAATAATGCCAAGTAATAAAGGAGGTGAATGTTTCTGTTATTAGATTCTTTCATTGTATAAATCTATTTAATAAGCTGGCTCGGAACCTTTGATGGAAAACAGACTTGGTGTGGTGTTACAGACCAATCTGTTCTAGAAGGCTAGCACGAGGAACGCATGCCAAGTTAGACTTCTCTGTTCTTAACCAATGCAACTTAAAATGTAATTGTTGCTTCCTTGTTCAGAAATGGAAAATGTCTTGGGAGGCTGTGCTTGAAGAGGGGAAGCATGCTGGGTGTCGCAGAGCGCTCCCTCCTGCTGCCCTTCCCCCTGCCTTCTGCAGCCGCATCCTTCTACAGCACTCCTCTGTATTTATAGATCCTGCTGCCTTTTGTCTTACTCACCATGAGGGGCTGGGGGTCTGTGTACGCCTCCTGGTTTTTAGAGGGAGATTTCTCAACACTTAATAGTACGTGTTTAGAAAAGTCCCTCCAAGTAGCCTCCTTTGACCCAAGACCCATGGCAACCACTTTGGCTAGAAAAATTCACTGAATGCTTGAGGGGGTGTGATGGGATGAGGGGATGGGATGAGGGCCTCTGGGGTCACATTCATCTTCCGACACCATGGTTTCTAACGGCTTGTTGATGTTTGCTGGGGTTGGTTACTATCATTATGATGGGCTGTAAAATGAAATGCTATAAACCAACCGAAGGCTTGAGTAGAAATATTTGCTGAATGGCATAAGCAACAACACCAGGAGTCCCCACACACTCAGCCACACTTGCAGGGCTTGGCTGGTTGTACCCACTGCTGTTTATAGCCCTGGGATGCATAAATTCTGTCGCCTGGCCAGGCCTAGTCCCTATTTATGAGGCTCATACCACACTCTTCCAAATGTTTGTTAAGCAGGTAAAACAAAAAGCAACTGAGAGGAAACACCTTACTTATTTGCTCAGCTTCATCCTGTTTGGAAGCCGGTAAGCTGCAACAGTAGAAGATGCATTATTTAAGGTTTGTATCACAGCTGTATGTAGATAGCTGGTGTTTTACAATGCACTTTATCTAGGTAGTATGGGAGAGTCTAACAGACGGCACTAACAACTGGGTTCAGTGGCTCATGCCCATAATCCCAGTACTTGGGGAGGTAAAGGCAAGAGGATTAGGTGTTCAAGGCCAGCTACATACCAAGTTTCATGAGACATTGTCTTTAAAAAAAGAGAAAAGAAGGGGAAAGAAAAGGAGTGCTGGAGAGACAAACACTCTGTGTTTGAGTATGGAGCTCTGTGTATAGAGCTCTGCATACTGCTTTTGAAGAGGATCCAAGTTCAGTTCCCATTGGGTGCTTTCAACAGCCTGTAACTCCAGCTCCAGAGGACCTAATGCCCTCTTCTGGCCTTCAGAGACACTGCACTCATGTACACAAATTCATATATATCTATACACACACACACACACACACACATAATATACATATTATACATACAATTAAAAATAGAAAATAAAGTCTTAAAAACCTGTATACAAGGTAATATAAAAAATTAATCAAAAGTTTGAATTAAATATTTTATCTAGTTATTTCCTGAATTGGCTAAGGAATTATCCAAGGAATGTTTGGGGAAAATGTAGAAAACTTAGAAACGAAATTAGCCAGGGCCATCACGGTTTCTCAGAATTACAGTTTCTCTTATTTCTGAATACTGCACTAATGTACTTTGGCACACTTGCACTGAGGAAGGTCGGGATTGTTTCTGTCTCACACAAGTAGACAGACACCAAACACAAGAGGATGCAGTTCAAAGGGACTGCTTGTATCTAGCGGGGGGCTAGACAGAGGCACGGCAGCTCTGATCAGACTCTCAGCTGTTGTGAACTCTGTGGGGAAGCAAAGGCTAGATTCCCACTGTATCCCCCCAAGCACTCAAGTGAACCCTAAGGAGATAGAAAGGCTCCTTTGTTCCACTAAAAGGTACCTGGAAACAGCCAGAAACATTCCCTTTAGGGAGCAGCTCCAAGGGAACCCCAGGACTGAGGCAGAAAGCAGTGGAAACTGGAAGACACTGGGAGTAGGTGCTGGCCCAAGCAAGTCTTTGGACTCAGCCCCTCCTTTTCTAATACAGTGTCACTCAGAGAAAGACAGAGGATTCTGAGAGGGCTCTGTGGGGACAGGCTCTCTGATCAATCTGGTCCTAGGCTCACAGGTCCAGAGCTGCTCCATAGTTGGAAATAATCATCTAATTTAAGCCTAAAGAAAACACCAGAGTTCCATTAAAGATCAGTTAGCAGTAAGTATCTAGGCAAACCTGAAAAGCAGTATCTTAAAGAGCAGGGTTCCTCAGATAGAATTCAAATGTTGCATGTGGTAATATTGCAGACAAATTTTGTTTTCATTTAAAAGCCGAACAGGGGGTAGGTATGGTGGTTCAATGGTTAATGGTCTGCTGCTCTTCCAGAGGACCTGGGTCTAATTCCCAGCATCCACATGGAACTCAAAGCTGTCTGAAGCTATAGAGGATCCCCTCTTCTGGCCTCTGTGGTCATCATGCATGCACACAGTGTACTGACGTACACAGAAAAAAATACTTACACACATAAAATAAAAAATAAATGAATAAAGGCCAAAGAGTCTGCTATTCTCCAACAGCTATATAGCAGACCATATTCTGACTAACAATGAGTTGTAGCCAAACCACCATACCAGTGCTAAAGCACTTCAATTGTAAGTAAAATGTCTATAGAGTAGACTTGTGAGGATAAGCCCTAGGGCCAAATTCAGAAGGGCCCATAGAATATTCTTAATTCCATTCACTGTACAATGACCTGTCAGAGAATACAGACAGGGAAAATTTCAGCAAATGCAGTCACCACCCTTAATTGGGTCAGCAGCCCGGGTGTGTTAGATAGAATGCATATTAACACACTGGGAGATGGATAAAGAGCTAACTCAGGTTTACACCATCAAGTGAGAAAACATGGCTCTGAAGCCAGTCTTTCAGAGTCAATGTCAAAGGACAGTAAGTGGAAGCCAGAGTGAAGGTCAGAAGAGACCTGAGAGTGGGCTGGGGGGAAGGTCAGCCACTAAGAGCACTGGCTGCTCTTTCAGAGGACTTGGGTTCAACACCCAGCTCCCACAAGAAGGCTCCTAACTCTGGTCCCAGGGGATCTGATGTCTGCATGCACTCATGCGAGCTCGGGCGCGCGCACACACACACACACACACACATATGCAGGTGTGCGCATGTGCGCTGGAAAAACACCCATACACACAAAAATGGTAAGAAATTAATTTAATTTAAAAGTGTGGGGGGGGGAGATATATCTGGGAGTGATGGGGAGGGAAGGAGAAAGAGGAAAGAGTTAATGCAAGAAGTACTTGAGGTGTAGCTAACTGACATTAGGGCGCTACTGTTCTTAGCCACAAATAACTACACAAGTCACACACACAAAACTAAAAACCAATACAAACCTCACAACATTTTAACTAAGTATATGATTGCATTCATAGCTACCTGGGTGCATGCAGCCTGGCAGCTGGAGGTCGGGCATGCTGGGGCGGGGTGGGAGGAGAAGGAGTTGAGTTTGTGGTATGGAGAAGCGCTAAGGATGATGCCCACATTTCTAGTTTTGCCAACAGGATGGACTTCGGTGTTGTCAACTGGGAGTGGGATTCAGACCAAAGACAAAGGGCACTGAAGAGGGTGGGGTAATGCTAGGATGGGGAAACAGGGACATCACACCTCCCTTCACCCGTCTACTGAATATGGTGCTGTTTAGCCTCAGTTTTCTAGGAGCTTAGGACGCAGGAGGTCAGAGACATTTGCAGAAGACCACAGCACAGGGCACTGTGCTCCGACACACGGAGGAACAAAATGGATGGGAAATATTACTGCTGCTGTAAGCTGTGCCCAGTCAGAAACTGGCAACTCAAGAGAAAACACTTGCTGTACCTGTGCCCTCTTTCTTGGGGTTGTCTGGGCCCAACGATCCCACTCCCCCAAAGCGAAGTCAGGACCAGTAATGAGAAATGACAGCAGGAGGAGAAAACATCAGCCTTCAATGAACAACAGGTGGTAAGGCTGTCAGTTGAAATCAGCATCCTGAAGCTGGGCAGGGCCGGAGCTGCAGCCTGATGGGTCTCAGTGACAAGTGGACCAGTGACACTCACTGCTCAGAGAGGCTTGTGGGCTTCTGCTTACCCACTGCATACTTCCACGGCAGTCTAGAAGTTTCGGGCCATTGTTTGTCCCCAAGCACAGGCCCAGGCTCGCATGCTTTCCCCACTCTTCTGCACTTGTGTAAGAGTGTGTAAGGCAGCATACAAGATGGTCGCAGAGAAGGTTTCCTGCAGTTGCCTGCGGCTCTAGCTCCCCATCAATCCTCTTCATTTTATCCCAGTAAGATGACATTCAAATAGGATCAGAAAATCAATACTCTGCTCTGCTGCGTCAGCAGGGCCATTCGGTGCCTGGGAGGATGGGCGCTGGCCTGCTGATCTGTCTCAGAGCCCCACTATCTGGCAAGCATCTGTCTCCCCTGGGCAAGTTGCTACAAGTTGGGCTGTCTCAAGTATCCTAGGACCACAGCTGATCGAATGGTCCTGGGAGGGACCTTATAAATGGTTTTCACTCTAGAAGTCCCTCATTTGCAGAAAAGAAAGGAAAGAAGGGAGGAAGACCCTAGATCTGTTCTTAGAATCAATGGTCACCTCACCGGCCTCCAGAGCTCAAGCTACAGGATCCTCCGAGAAAAGCACACCCGGGATGATAGCTGATCCTGGGAATGAAGGATGGGGTTAAAGTGAAGCTGACTTTTCTCTGGAAGCTGGGAAAATTGAACTTTAGAATGCCATCACTGATCACTGTCATTTTAACTCCTTGCACCGCACTCTTCTGAGCAGCAAAATGAGAGCTAGGTTAGCAGGGAACTCGTAGATTAAAGCAGATGCTGGGCTCTAGGTGAGGGTTACTGTCCCCTAATGGTTTCAACATGGGAGGGTGGTTGTATTGGGAGGTGATGGGATCTGTGGAAGGAGGTCCTTAGATTATTGTGGCCAACCCCCCAATCTATTCTGTTTCTCCCCGTTTCACAACTCCTGGGTGAACCGTTGTTTGACATGCACCCCTACAATGGGCTGCCTTGCCACAGCCCCAGAGCAATGGGGCTGGTTGATCATAACTGGAATCTCCAAACTGCTGCGGACCATACTCTTTTACTTTACAAGTTCATTATCTCAGACACTGTGCTATACTGATGTAAAGCTGATTATCACACTAAAGTCAGTGGTCAGTTTACATAGTAGTAGCTTATCTGAAAAACTAAACAAAGGACTGGAGAGATGGGCTCAGAAGACAATGTACTGCTTTTTCAGAGGACTTGAGGACTCTTCTATGAGGTACCTTTATAGGTACCTGCATTCAAGTGTACAGACAGAAACACACACACACACACACACACACACACACACACCCCTAATAATAAATAAAATAGAACTTAATAATAAGAAAGCAAATTAAAATTAAATTAGCAAAAAATATTCTGAATCAACCTCTGGTTCTAAATTCACATTAAAGAGAATATTCACTCATGACTGGGGAGGACACATACCCTAGGAGAGAAATTTGCTATGGTTGTTTTCTAAACAAACACGTCAAACTGCCTTCTAAATAACTTATGTCTATACCCACAGACTACTGCAGTTCTCATCCTTGTCAGAGAAGCTTCTTCATGCAGTGGGCAGTAGTCAATGTAGAGACAGATAACTTACTGAAGTGATGAAAATAAGTTACTGGTGAATGCCCATCCCTAAATGGTACATCTCCATCACCCCCACCGAGCTCAGGGAACATCACTGAAGAGGGAGCAGAGAGAATGTAGGAGCCGGAAGACAGGGAGGAGTGCTGTGACACATTGTCTTCCGAACATGCCGTGGCCTCAGTCACAGTTACTGCCACAAGATGCACACCAGATCAACCTAGTCAAAAATTCCAGCATGGATTATGGGGGAACTCATGAGGCTCCACATCTAGCCAAGACTCTTTGGCAATGGGTGGCTGTTAGGGGATGGGAAATCCTTTTGCTTTGTGGGTGTGGCCATGGGTAAGGAATTCAAGCTCATGCAGGTACCACTGATTGGACCCAGTAGACTATAGGGAGGAGGGGAAAGAGGTTCAGGGGGTGGGAGGGACTTGGAGGTGGTTCTAATCAAGATACACTGTATGTATGTATGTATGTATGAATGAAATTGTCAAATAATTTTTAAAGAGTCTAAAATGACCATATTTATGAAAGCAGA
Organism: Cricetomys ansorgei; assembly: GCA_026225945.1. Taxonomy (NCBI): domain Eukaryota; kingdom Metazoa; phylum Chordata; class Mammalia; order Rodentia; family Nesomyidae; genus Cricetomys; species Cricetomys ansorgei. The sequence continues at coordinate 6,913,240 of JAMJFZ010001871.1, forward strand.
AAAATTTACATTTCTTTAGTGAAATGATATGGTTAGCAAGTTGAAGGTTCTATTAGATGTCACCAATTTTCAAATTAAGTGGACATGAGTTATTGCTGAATACTAGAAGCTGTCACCAGAGGAAAAGATATCATAGCCACATAAATGGCAAAGCCAGGTTCTGTGGTAAATGCAGATGTGAATTTAGAGACAAGATGAGAAAAATGGAGTTCTATATCAGGGAGAACAGGAGCAGTCTGGGAAAACTCTGGCCTTCTCTACTGGCAGGGGAGGAACAGGCGGGCACCATTAATAACTATATGTGTAAAGAATCTCAAGTCTTTGTGTGTATGCACATGTTCCTGTGTGTACACCAGGAGTCATGTTGGATATCTTCCTCAATCTTATTTTTTGAGACTGGGTCTCTTACTGATTCTTCTGGGCCGGCAGGCCAGTCTGCTCTGGGATGCTTGGCTTTGCTTCCATAGGGCTGGGATTACAGAAGCAAGCCCAAGCAGGTTCTTGAGATTGTGTGGCAAGAACCTTACCAACTAAGCCAGCTCTGCAGGCCCCAAACTCAAAACTTTGATAGAACTCTGTGTCTTTCCAAGACAGCAAGCACGTACCCAGACTGGCTGTCACCCACTCCTAGGGAAAACCTGACTTCTTTACTTACTACCTAAAGTTCCTTTATATGAAACCATGCTTTAATCTGGGAAAGGAGTGGAAAGGTGCAGATGTTTTGCATGGCAAAGGGACGACCAAATCCTTCTGCTAAAACATCCACTCAACTGTAATTCCATTCAGAAGTCCCTAGCGGGGACCACGGGCCTCTAAGGGATCCGTACATGGTATTCAGGTGCTCTTAGATGGAAAACAAATCACACTTGTATTTTCACCAGCTTCTCACTGAAGTTGGACAATATCACTGATTAATGCGGGGGATACCCAGTAGCTGGCAAGCCCTGTGACTGTCAGCAATAAAAATTGGTATGTTTATTGCATACTATTATTGTTGCAATTTAAAGCAAACATTGGGGAGTTTGTTTTGTTTTTTGTTTTTTCCCTATAAGGGCCCAGATGGCAAACATTTTGGGTTTGAGGATAATACTGGACTCTGGTCTTGTAGAATGAAAGCAGACCAAAAAATTTACATAGATGTGAACATGACTGCATTCCAATAAAACTTTGTTTATAAAAAGCACACTGTAAATTATTGTTTGCTCATTCTTGGTGTTCATGTATTATATAACTTTGAAAGTATTGTTGTGATTAATTCTGATCATTCCCTAAGTAAAACAAAAAACAAAAATACAAGTGCATATATTACTGTGTCATAAATATGCAGCTACTTAAAATATTTTAGTAATTATGTTCCTACAAATTTTATTTTTTCATTTAAAAATATTCTGAGCAACTAGGAACATAGCTCAGTTGGAAGAGTGCTTATATAGTATGCACAAAGCCCTGGGTTTGACCTCTAGCACACTGGTTCTCAACCTATATGTTGCAACCCCTTTGGGGGTTTAATGGACCCTTTCACAGGTGTGGCCTAAGACAATCTGCATACCAATATTTACATTATGATTATTATACATTATAATAGTAGCAAAATTATAGTTACGAGCTAGCAATGAAAATAACTTTATGGTTGGAGTCACCAGAACATGAGGAACTGCATTTTAAGGGTTGCTACATTAGCAAAGTTGAGAACCACTGCTCTAGCATTACATAAAATCATGTATATGCCCATTATCCCAGCAATTGAGAGGCAGAGGCAAGAGGATCAGAAATTCAGTGGTATCCCTGGCTAAAAAGCTAGTTTGACAGTAGCCTGGGAGAGGTGAGATACTGCCTCAGATTAGGGGCTAGAGAGATGGCTCAGCAGTTAAGAGCATATACTGCTCTTAAGAGGACCAAAGTGTTCCTAAGACCCACAGCAAGTGGCTCATAACCACCTGCAAGGCCAGCTCTAGGAGACCTGACACTTCTGCCTCCATGGGTACCTGCACACCTACACCTCTGCCCCCATGGGTACCTGCACACTTGTGCTCACACCCCTCTACCACACACATAGTTTTTAAAAGCAAATTAAAAGAATATTGCCAGGTGTGGTGGTGCACGCCTTTAATCCCAGCTCTTGGGAAGCAGAAGCAGCTGAGGCTCTGTGAGTTTGAGGCTAGCCTGGGCTGCATAGTGAGACCCTGTTTCAAAATAAATAATTAATATTCCAAGAAAGGCTCCATAGGTTACTAAGCTGCCTGTAGTCCATGTTATGGATGAAGATGCCTCGTCACAATGAGCGCTTATTTACAAATGACTGGGGGCAGAGAAGCGCTGAGTGAACGTAGCACGGCATAATCAGCGACAAGCCAGCTGAAGCTAATCAGCTGGAAATAAATTCTCCAGACTTTCTATGGCAGTTCATAGAATGAAATGAAAAATGGGAAAAGGAGAGCAGTAACCTCCTTCCCCCTTTCAGCAACTGCCCGGAGTTCCATCTTTTGGATATTTCTTCTCCCATCCTGCCTCCCTGGGCCATGCTGCCGCCATGCAATCTCCTGGTGGGTTTGCCCACGCCGCTAAGCACCATGTCCTGTCCTGCAGATCCCAAGTCAAAAATCCACCCTGTTGATGACTTCCTGCCTGGAAAGTCACCTGAATAAAGTCTCCTGTAGCCTTGTGGGAACCTAGGGAGCAAGCTTACTCTTTGAAGGGGTCAGGAGGGAATGGCAGGGGAGGAGGGCAGGCATGGGGACCTATCTCTGCCTGATCAAGGTTAAAGCCATGGAAGGATAGCCTTAGGGTTTTGGACAGTAAAAACCACATGGGACCACAGCCAGTAAGTCACATCTTTCTCTCTGAAGACCAGCTCTTTTGTCCTTAGGCATAGCTGCTTTTACTACTAATAACGACATGGCAAAATAATGGGAGGAGAAAAGCACTTCTGCCTGGAGCTGTCCTAAACAGCTCTGGGTTACATTTACAATTTTAATAAACTGATTTGTCAAAACTGTCAGAATCAAGGGAGATCATCTGGATACCAGATGAACAAAAATATCTGTAATTATAAGTTGTCCATTTTTCTCTTTCATCTTCTATATATGTATCTGTGAGTGGCCACATATTCTCATGCACGTACATACACATAAATTTTACATCTTTAAAAAAAAAAAGCCTGTCATAATATAATTTAGGAAAGCAGAAAATACAGCTCTCCTGGGAGAGCAAGGGGACTTGAGGGGTATGCTGCACTGCCCGTCTTAGGCCTGACATCCTTTCCCTGAACTATGCTGTCAGAGCCTAGACATTTCAGTTCTGCTACCACCTGGACCGCGCCTGACCCTTTCTAGTCACTAGCTGTGTGACCACAGGCATGTAACTCAACCTATCTGGATCATCTGGATCGCTGATACATGTGACAGAAGCACACATTTTGATACTGGGTAGTTGCCACCAGAAAGTGACAGTTTATAGCTTCTTTTGAAAAGAAATCCAGGCCCTCTAAAAAATGCCATGAAAATGCCCTGTTACATGAATAAATTCAAACATTTCAAACACTATCCTGACTTTACTCATCTTTTGCAATGTAAGGTGAGTTTGGGGTTTTTTTTTTTTTTTTTTTTTGTTGGCATTTTTTGTTTGTTTTTTATTTGTTTTTGTTTTTCCTCTGTGTGTCTTTCTATCTCTCTCTCTGTCTTTGTTTCTGTCTCTCTCTTTCCCTCCCTCCTTCTCACCAGCCCCCACACCCTTTCTTTTCCAGACAGGGTCTCATAGATCCCAGACTAGGATCAATTTACTATGTAGCTAAAGATGACTCCTGATCCTCCTGTCTCTACTTGAGGACTGGGATTACAGGAGTCTACCACCATGCCCTGTTTGCAATGTCAAGTCTTAAGTTACATGACTTTTAACTGGCATATGACCTGCATTTGCGGGCACTGAGTGCCTGTTGCCATAGAAGCAGAGGACGGATGAGAATAAATATGGAGGACACAGCCTGAGATGCAGAAACAGACAGGGCATGCGAATCACCTCTCAGGTCTCTCTTTGGGGAAGCTTGGGTTCTAAATCTCCTTTGGAAGAACACAGAGAAGTTGTAACTAGTTGCCCACAAACTTCACCACCACTTGCAACAGAGAGAGAGTGAAACCGCTGGAGTTCATTACAGACAGAGGCAGGAGCTTTGGGGATTGTTATCCTACACTAGACTTTAAATCCTGTTCATTTCTTTTTATTTAAACTTTTTACAAAGGAACATAGTCCCTAGATAAAACTGGTTAGAAATCTGACTAGATTTTTTCTCGTTGTCATTGTTGGGCTTTTTTTGGAGGGGGGCGGGGTACAGTTGATTTTTAATCCTAGAATCCTACATGAACCCAGTGGGTTTAGAACTATACTATACTAAGTGTCTCTGGAGACTTCCCAGCCAAATACTTACCTCTGCAAACCATGTGTTCAATCACTGAAGGGCTCTGCTGATGCCAGCCTGCATCTTCAGTGAGGAGGGAGAATCTACTATTCTAAGCAAGACTCATGAACTTTTCAAACCAGAAATGGACATAGATATGAATGAAAGTGTTGGATGTGACCCCATACATCTGCTGGGATGGGTGTTTAACTTTTTGAGGAACAAAGCTAATTTTCAGAGGGTAATTGACTTGCCCAAGGTCCTGCCTGGAATTATGAGTCCATTTTGCTTTGACAAAATGTCATAAGTGATTTCTCTGGAGCACTTGAGGACCATCTTTTTGGGGGGCTGGCAGGGTCTCAACTTAGCCCAGTCTGCCTTAAAAATTTGATCCTGTGTGTTTGTTCTTCAAAATGTTAGGATTACAAATAAGCACTACCACACCTATCTTGAACACTTTAGAAATATTTATTTTTTAATCTTTGTGTGTGTGTGTTGTGTGTGCTGTGATCACGTGTATAGAGGTGATAGTATGTCCTCTGTTGCTTATTGTCTTTCATCTTGTTTCTCTCCTGTCTTGCCACCTTGGATGCCAGGCCAGCCTCTAGACAACCCCCTGCCTCTACCTCCCACCTCTGGGTAGGAATGCTGGAATTACTGACACCTGCCACCGCACCCAGTTGTAAGTGGGTTCTAGGACAAGCACTTCACCCACTGAACCATCGCCTAGCCCTACTACTTTCTTTTTAAGTGTTGAAATCCCTTAAAATCCTCAGAGAGAACACAACATCTGGACCTTTCTATGCTCCCTGTTCATCCTTCTTCTGATCAGCTTGTCCGGATTTGGCTCTGCCCACCACCCTTAGGGACCCAGAGGAGACTAGCCTCTCTTCTAGCAAGAACACCTGGGCACAGCTTTCTCTTAGTCTCACTTCTTTGCTGATCCCCACAGGGGTCTAGGTCTCCGCCGAATGCTGCTTTAATCATTTGCTAATTTGCTTAAACATCTGGTCAAATTTTGGAAAATAATCTCAACAAGAAGGTTTATGCTAACTTCTCTTAGATGCTGAGAGTTCCCACATGCCATTCTCCACGTCCCATCCCCAACAAAGCATTATATAGTCTACATCAATAAAAGTCAGAAAAGGTGCATGCCTTTGGCCCCTAGTTCTCTTAGTGTTGGTTGGTGGTTGTCACTCCCCCCCCCCCCCCGCAAGCTCCCTCCCCCCCCCCCCCCCCCGGTTTTTCTTCTTTCTCTTTTTTTCAGTGCTGGGTGAGGAACCTGCAGCCTCATGAATCTCATACATAGTAAGTAAGTGCTCTGCCACTGGGCTGCATTCCCAGCCCTCTTCGTTCTTCTTTAAGCTCTTTAGAAAGACTGTGTTCCAAAGTAAAGCATGCTCCCTCCTGCTCTATGCACACCTCTGCTTTCTCTTGGGCTGGCAAGCTAGAACTTAACTTTCCTGGGCTCTCACCTCTCATCTACAGCCCCGCCATGCCATGCTGCAGACTCAGGAAGTTCGTCCACATTTTGGCACTTCCTCTCCATTCCTATGACCACCTCTTAACTTCAGGCAGTCGTTACTCTTCACCAAGATCAATGTTGCCTGTGCTGGATGGATTTTCTGCATTAGACTCACCCCCTTCAATGCTTGCTTTCTTTCTTTCTTTCTTTCTTTCTTTCTTTCTTCCTTTCTTTCTTTCATCCTTCCTTCCTTTCTTTCTCTCTCTTTCTTTCTTTTCTTCCTTCTCCTCCTCCTCCACCTCCTCTTTTCTGGGGGTGGTTTCAGGACAGGATTTCTCTGTGTAACTCTGGCTGTCCTAGAACTCACTCTAGACCAGGCTAGCATGAAACTCACAGAGATGCACTTGCCTCTGCGGCCAGACTGCTGGGATTAAAGGCCTGTGCCACCACTGTCCAGCCTTCAATGCATTTTTCTAACTCTAGGAAAAGTAGGTTTTCTGAAATACATATTATCTTGCTTAAAATTCCATGAGGGCTCCCCAAAGCCTCACCACCATGTTATCTAAGCTCCTCATGACCAGCTTATTATTATCTTATTGCTCCTACCTTATCTCCTCCAGCTGCAAGGACGCATGCCCTGCATCCTGAGTTCCCCCAGCTAAATGGAGCCCCATTTGGACCCTGCCCTTCCTCACCCACGGACATTGTACATGCCATGCTGGGCCCAGTCAACTGCTGTCTGGCTCATCCTAAGTCATTTTTCAAGACTTGTTTCAAGGTTTTTTTTCAAGGAAGCCCCTCTAGGTACATGAGGGGTGTTTAACAAATTGCTGCTGAATAAATGAATGAATCAAACAAAATGGAAGACACATTCTAGTAAACTCATTTCTTTCCATCGTCCCACAGAAACGGGGCCGCCGTAGGGGGAGAAAGCAGACGGGCTTTGGATGAGCACTCCAGCTGGAAGTGACGCCTAGCTGGCTGGGGTGCATGCACCCATGCTACAATCTTTCTTTTCGTTTCCCTTAACAGAGAGAAAGAACCCTAAAGGAGAAAAGTCTCTCCACAGAAGACCTGAAGTTTGGAACAGAAATTACAAACAATGATAGACCTCTCAACAAGATTAGTCCTTGGATTTCGATGGCAGTAGGAACGGGTTCTATAATAAAAGGGTGAAGAACTGGAGGGTAGGGAGCTGTGCCAGTTCCATAAACATGAGGACTTGAGCTTAGATTCCCCAGCACATAAAGGTAAGGAGCTGGGTGGGGTGGCATGCCTGTAACTCCAGCCTGGGGCAGAGATAGGTGTGGATTCCTGGGGCTCCCAGACAGAATCTGTGAGCTCCCAATTCAGCAAGAGATTCTGTTTTAAAAACCAAGGTGGGGTGTGACTGACACAGTCACAGTCTCTGGCCTCCACGTGTGCAGGCACACCCCTAACCACACATAAAGATGTAGCTTCCTGGAGACACAGTTACCCCTCTGACTTTCCCTCTGTCCTCCGCCTCGGGGGCGGTGCTAGGCAATCAGATGCTGAACTCTCCGTCCAGTTCTCCCCCTAGGAGGCAGACTGCTCCTGTCACAAACACCTGCTCCTTAGACAGCCCTCCACTTGAGAATTAGGTTTCAGGAAGAGCAGAACGGGATGCTGACTAGGCTACACCCCCACTCCTGACGTTGTGAACCACCTTAAGTCCAGACTGCCCACCACCGGCAGCTTCCCATGACACGCATGCCCTCTGAAGGTTAGACACACATGCACCAGGAACTATTCAAAAGGCAGAATTCTCAGCTTGTCTCCTTCCCAAAGCATTGGCCATAGTCGGAAGCAATGATGTTACCATGGTTTTGGTCATGTGGGTGAAGTGTTCTTTACTTTCTGGATTACCAGGGTGGATGAATGTTTACCTGTTCTGCTGTTCTGTAGACTCCAGTGGAGCAGAGGGGACTAACCACAATCAGAGCAAAGGCCTTAAAACCAGTGAGCCTCGTCTCAAGAGAAGCATCTTTATATTCTCATTCCGGCTCCATTAAATGCAGGCTCAATCCCAACCAGGGGGACTGAGTAGCCCCCACTTTATTCCTATCCAAGAATCTTGACACGCTGAGGATCAATGTGCCCAATGGGACCAGCCACTGCTGCCACCCAACCTGGGTCTGAGCAGCGTCCTCTCAAGGTCTGTCAAAGCCAGTTTGCCTACCAACACCTGAAGTGGTTCATTACAACAGCATCAGACAAAAGCTCCACCCTTTATCCCTGCTCAGGCTTCTGGAACCCAAACAGCCAGTGTGGAATTTTTTAATAACAAAAGGAATTCTGAATACCATGCTGTGGCTAGCGTAACTTTGCTTGTTCCTCATGGGGCTTAATCTGAAGTATACAGAGACTTAGGATGGGTGAGCCTTCTCAGGCTGGGAGGATGTTCTTTGTCCTTCAAACAGGTACAGCACCTGTGAGGGCAGAGACATCACAGAACTACTGTGCAGTGTGTGTGTGTGTGTGTGTGTGTGTGTGTGTGTGAGAGAGAGAGAGAGAGAGAGAGAGAGAGAGAGAGTGTATCACACACACGTGCATGTGATAAAAACACACAGCATTCTATTTTAAGAGTTAATATTTCTTTTGTATATTTATTGCTTTCATTCATTTAATTTTTTAAAAAAATCACAAGAAACTAAAAAGGATTTATTTTACGTGTCAGAGTGTCTGCCTGCTTTTTATGTATGTACCTGTGGAGGCCAGGAGAGAGCGTTGAGAGTCCCTGGAATGGGAGTCATTGACAGTTGTGAGTCATCATGTGGGTGCTTGAAACCAAGATTCTCTGCAAGAATATTAAGTGCTCGTAACCCCTGAGCCATCTCTCCATCCCGTTTGCTGGGAGCCCCAATACTCTGGCAACATGGTTGAAGTCTGTCGACAAACTTCCAGACTCCCTGGCTGGGAATTTCGGCTTACCAGCCATTTTGCCCCTTTTCTCCCCTTTGCTGTAATGGCGACAAAAGTCTTTCATTTCTGTATGGCCTAGTAAAACCTTAGCTGGCTGGTGTTAGCTGAGAAGGGGAAGTGGCCATTTTTTTACTCCAAAGTAATTGTCATTATAAAATATCTTGCTTCTAAGTCCTGGCATGCGTAAACCTACCTATTCATACTGATAGTACATTGTAAAGGATATTCCTGGAATGGGTGTTGGTCCTCCCAGGAAGAGACAAGCCTTTAACAGATAGAAGCGAAAGGAGCCTAGATAGAGAAAACAGCTAAAAACCATAAAATAAAAACCTTCTTTGCCTACATGGCACCCTGCTCTGTTTGAGGAAGATGGAGACATTATTCAGCTAACAGTATTAAGTCAAATGTTCTTTCACAGCAAACAAGATAAGTCGCAGGAGGAAGGACACCCCCCCCCATGACT